>CM056053.1:380982160-381582160 GCA_029574335.1 Rana kukunoris | reverse complement strand
GATACAAGAAGTGGTCAGAGACTACAGACATGATACAAGAGATGGTCAGAGACTGCAGACCAGTGTTGCCAACCCCATGAAATTAAATTTACTGGCAGGATGCCCAAAATTTATGAACGGCACCAATTTTTTACTGACACTGCAAAAAAAGTACCTAAAATTACAGTTTTCACTGCTAAATACTGCAAGTATCAATATTTTACTATAAACATGTAGCTAGTGCTATCAGCAGTGTGTTTAATTTAAACAAAAATCAAAAACCAACTGCCTCCATTGACATGAAGGTCAGGTTACTGTAAGCCAGCTAGCACAGAGTTCCCCCTTACATCATAGTTTGCAGGATTCCCCCTTACAGTGCAAAGGAACTCTTATGCAAAGGGGAATGCTGCAGATCATGATGTAAGGGGAACTCTGATGTAAGGGGGGGGCTCTGGTGACCAGAGACCACCTTCCGCAGCTTGAATACATTAATATAAGGGGGGTACTAATATAAATGGGGAACCTTTGTATCAGTGCCCACTGCCCCCTAACATTATTGTATTCACTCCCCCTTACACCAGCAACCCCCCCCCCCAGACTGGCCTGGTGGCACTGTCATTGACCTCTTATGTGCACCGTGCAGGGCCCAGTCAGATGACTCCAGCTTGGTGGCTCTGGTTTTATCCTATAGTCTCCTTTCCACAGTCCACACACATCCGACTCCTCTCGAGACCCCCATGCCGGCAGTGTTCCCACTCTTGACTCCTCTCCAGACTCCCTCTCAGAGACTGCAGACATGATACAAGAGGTGGACAGAGGCTGCGGACAAGGTACAGGAGGTGGAGAACAGAGACTGTGGACATGGTACAGGAAGGGGAGGACAGAGACTCCGGACATGGTACAGGAGGGGGAGGACAGAGACTGCGGACATGAATACAGGAGGTGGAGGATGGAGACAGCGGACATGAATACAGGACATGGAGGACAGAGAAAGCAGACATGAATACAGGAGGTGGAGGACAGAGACAGCGGACATGAATACAGGAGGTGGAGGACAGAGACAGCGGACATAAATACAGGAGGTGGAGGACAGAGACAGAGGAGATGAGTACAGGAGGTGGAGGACAGAGATAGTGGACATGAATACAGGAGGTGGAGGACAGAGACAGCGGACATGAATACAGGAGGTGGAGGACAGAGACAGCGGACATGAATACAGGAGGTGGAGGACAGAGACAGCAGACATGAATACGGAAGGTGGAGGACAGAGACAGCGGACATGAATACAGGAGGTGGAGGACAGAGACAGCGGGTTCACCACAAGATGCAAACCATTGGTGAGCCTCAAAAACAGGAAGGCCAGATTAGAGTTTGCCAAACAACATCTAAAAAAGCCTTCACAGTTCTGGAACAACATTCTATGGACAGATAAGACCAGGATCAACTGGTACCAGAGTGATGGGAAGAGAAGAGTATGGAGAAGGAAAGGAACTGCTCATGATCCAAAGCATACCACCTCATCAGTGAAGCATGGTGGTGGCAGTGTCATGGTGTGGGCCTGTATGGCTGCCAATGGAACTGGTTCTCTTGTATTTTTTTAATGATGTGACTGCTGACAGAAGCAGAATGATGAATTCTGAAGTGTTTCGGGCAATATTATTATCTGCTCATATTCAGCCAAATGCTTCAGAACTCATTGGACGGCGCTTTATAGTGCAGATGGACAATGACCCAAAGCATACTGCGAAAGCAACCAACGAGTTTTTTAAGGGAAAGAAGTGGAATGTTATGCAATGGCCAAGTTAATCACCTGACTTGAATCCGATTGAGCATGCATTTCACTTGCTGAAGACAAAACTGAAAGGAAAATGCCCCAATAACAAGCAGGAACTGAAGACAGTTGCAATAGAAGCCTGGCAGAGCATTACCAGGGATGAAACCCAGCATTTGGTGATGTCTATGCGTTCCACACTTCAGGCTGTAATTGACTGTAAACGATTTGCAACCAAGTATTGAAAAGTGAAAGTTTGATTTATGATATTTAATCTATCCTATTACTTTTGGTCCCTTTAAAAGTGGGAGGCACATATACAAACTGTTGTAAATCCTACACCGTTCACCTGATTTGAATGTTCACCCTCAAATTAAAGCTGAAAGTCTGCAGTTAAAGCACATCTTGTTCGTTTCATTTCAAATATATTGTGGTGGTGTATAGAGCCCAAAAGATTAGAATTGTGTTGATGTCCCAATATTTAGGAGGAGGTTTCATTCTCCTCTCACTGTCCTATGAGGCTGCATGTCCCCTGACTCTCTCTCTGGACAGTGCTGATTCCCCCTGTGTTGTTACATGCACCATCCCAAAAAATACAAATACAACTCTCTATCAATACACACCAAACTGAGAATGAGCAGTATCGCCAAGGCTCTGTACCATCAGGAGATGGATTGGGGGCAGACAAGAGGAGGCTACTCAGTGATTGTATTCTTAGTCCCAATGCAGCGGCAATGAAAGATGCCTTCCAACCACCTAATATGTGATATGACCATGTGCTACAATTCATCGTTTGTGAGGATGCACCTGCTGTAGCAGACAATCAACAAGCATTTGTGTGAGTATGTGACAAGGACAGACTCTGGGGACCTGGGGTTCTTTTTCTTCATGTGAGTGGCTCCAGATTCAGGATGTGTGTATCATCTTGTCACCATTCAAAGAGGTGACCAAAATGGTGAGCTACCTACAATGATACAGGCATCAGTAACACAATTCCTTTGATGTTCCTGCTAAAACATGCACTGCGTGCCCTTTCAGGGCCTTCAGGATCCTTCCACAACTGACCCCATTACTGTGAGGCAACAGTAGGCAAATGAGGAGTACAAGGAGGAGGGTTGGATTCCATCAGTAAGAAGGAGGACATATGGCAAGCTTCCAGGTGTACATTTCACTTTTATCAAACCCCAAGAGTTGTACATAGGTGGAGTGAGTTTCTTGTGTATTCTGGTGATCAGTCATTTTAAAGGTGCCACACATAATGTTCCTGCAGTTTTTCTTCAGCTGCAAAGTTTATTGTGTTTAAGGTAGGGTAAATAATTATGTCTCCAAGTTTATGGCATATTCCACTGATCTAGCAAGCAAGAACATGTGTGTCTATGAAATATTGCTCTCTAATTGGGATTTCTTGATCAAAACTGTCTTTTTCAAACTCTTTTTCAAACTGCAGCCGAGTAAAACTGTTGATATACTGTGCATAAAGTCAGTATAATATTTTGCTTTTTGATTAAATAATACACTCTGATTTTATTCTCTATTTAATTATAATCTGCCTGGTGTCTCTGCTGTCCAAAATGAGGCCAAGTATACATGTGTATACATAGTGTATAGAGTAGGTACAATATTTAACTATTTTAACCATTTTCCATGATATAAATACACATAATAAGTGTAAAAATGCGGCCAATGAAAAGTGCTTATATACTTTGTATAGAGTAAATACAATATTTTGCTGGCTTTTTTACATGAGATGATATACTTCAAAGTGAATTTTTGAGTAAAAGCTGTCTGTTGTCTCTCCGATTTAAAATGCCAGCTAGTATAAGTGTTTAGATACTGTGCACAGACTCACTATAATATTTTGGTGTTCTTTTTCTGTGAAATTAATACACTCTGATGTTGATTTTTTTTTAATAAAAGATGGCTTTTGTTGCCTTTCAAAATGATCAAAATGCAGCTTACTTAAGGTGCTTTAATACTGTGTAGGGTATCCGTACAATTATATATGTGGCTTTTTATGTGAAATAAATAGACTCTAATGTTGAATTTTGTATTGAAGGCTGATTGTTATCTCCTGTTCAAAATGTGGCCCAGTAAATGTATTTAAATACTGCCTATGGTGTTAGCATAATACTTCTTTCTTTTTTTCCTGTGAAATTGTTACACCGAATCATGGATTTCTGGGCTAAAAATCTACACATGGCATGTATTTTTTTAAGTGTAGCTCACAACAAGTGTTAAAATGCTATTTACAGAGTCTGTACAATATTCCTTCCCTTTTCATTGAAAAATATACACTTTATTGTGTATTTTTGGCCTAAAATCTGTAATTAGTGTATGCAACCTAGAGCAGATTGTCAAATACTGTTTATAGAGTCTATGCAAAAAAATTTAAGTGAAAAATATACACTTTATTGTGGATCTATGGTCTAAAAAGCTGTATGCAGTATGTAATTTTTAAATTGTGTCCTTTACCAACGGCTGCAATGCTGTCTCTAGTATCTGTACAATTTTCCTTCCTTTATTCTGTGAAATATATACACCTCAATGTGTGTTTTGGGGTTGAAAAAGTTGCATGCTGTGAATTTCTGCTGTCATTTTTAAAATGTGGCTTATCCCAACTACCTAAATGCTGACTATGATGGTTGTAGAATCTTTTCAGCTTCTGTGTTTGAAATAATACACTCTAGTTTTTATCTGGTGATTAAACCTGCCTGGTGTTTGCCAATGAAAATGTGGCCTAGTAAAACATATCACATTGTTTGCATGGTGTCTGTACAATATTTTGTAACATTGTTTTCAACCTAAAACTGACTTATCTCTCCCTCACCAATTGTGGTCTTATAAAGCTGTTTATATAATTTGCAGCAAGTTTTTACAATATTTTTGGCTGCTGTCTATAAAATAATAAACAGCTTCGATATGTGATTTCGGAATTTGGCAGAATGTATTGTTGCTGACTCTTTTCATGAGAATTGTACTGTTTTGTAACACTTCACACAGTTTAAAGGCATCAAGGATTAGTGTTTTTCCAATGACCCCTTGAAGTTTCATAAAAAGGAGGACCCTCTCCCCGCTGGGCAGTGTTTTTTTTAAAAAAAAATATGTTTTTGCATTGATACACGTCTCTCATGGCAGTCCCCCATACCCTTTGTCCTCTAGCCATCGTGGTCAGTTAAGGGATCCACAAAGAAAAACACAAAGCAAAGTCTCTTGGCCTCATGAAGGAAGGCAACAATTTCTTTGGAAAGTAAAAAAAATAAAAACTACTCATAAACTCTGGTAGTAAAAAGGATGTGTAACATCCACACAGCAGATCAATTACAACATGATTTTGTTGCTTAGTTCTGTGCCAAGCGTTGTCTAATAAAATTGATATGTTTCGGGAGTCCCACCCTCTTAATCAGAGCCTCAAGGAATATACACTGGAAGAGTTTTCTAAAATTACCCTGGAGATGCAAAAATGTTGGCCAATTTTTGTGCAAATTGGTATTGTTTTTATAAGTGAAACTATGGTTTAGAATAAAATATATACAGTAATTATATCTTAGTAAATATTATTTTGTTTTTTATTTTAAAATTTTGCATACTGTTTTATATTTTTTTATTATTTGTTAAAAGTCTTTATTTTACATATAAACATTAATTACAGTGTGCATGGACATGCATGACACCTATGTCTACATTGTTTGATAAATTAGGCTGATTTAATAATAAAGTTGACTGCATTCAGCTTTTCGCTATATTCATTGATTCTGTTTTTGAAACAAATGTAAAAGAGACTTCACAAAACATGATACTCTTGCATAACATCTGAAGTCTGCAGTTGGTAAAATGATATCTGTTTTTTAGCACAAGCTGCTATAAAGCAATGCCCATTTTTGAGTTTCTACTATTTCCCTATTTTTTTTATATATAAGGGGATAAAATAAATTAACTACTTGTTATATGATTACCCACCAAATTGTGATAACCATGCCATAATTCAATATTATGATACATTACTTACAAACCTTTTTTTATTGAATTGTGAATCATACCAGAGTTATTACAATTCGTAAAGCTCTATTTAAAAATAGCAGTCATTTGTAAATAATGGATTTTTAGATATCTCAATGATGGTGTTGCTGCCTTTTTTCTTGGTCTCTTTTCTCTTGTGGTATTAGAAGGGCCTGCATATTCTGTCCTATATTTAATTGCACCATTAACTTATTTCTATGTGGGCTAGAGAATCTTTTTTGGCTGTCATAATAGCTGGTGGACTCACCACAGCAGCTATACATGCTTTTAAAGTCTGACAAAGCAGATTTAGCTACACAAGGGAGACTGTGTGATAGTTAAAAAGAAATAGCATTACTGTGGGTCAGTTAAAGTTATATTTAAGCACTGAAAAAAGTACCATTAAAATATATATAGACATATCTTAATATTTTCAAGATGCTGCTGATATCCTAAGGAGCGTGAAATTTTCACTATTGTAATCCTATAACATATACTGTATTAAAAGATTAATTTACAGAAAGGTAGCAAAATGTCTGCTCAAGTTATATATAACATATTGCAGAGTATTCCATAAGTCAACAGCCTAATCTGAGAGCTCCTGGGTAGACTGCAGCCTCTGTCACATGATTCTGGGCAGTGCCCCATTATTTTTATGCTTCAATATGTGCTGGTGAGGCTATAGGGTGATCAAAGAGGCGTGGTGCTGGAACTAAGAAACTGAAATTTCATAGTCACTATTTTCTGGTCCATTGAAACGTGGGGATATTTATCATGTTATAGATGCATTGTTGTATGTTTGCCTTTAAACAATTTCGTCCCTTCCTCATTCCATAGCTAGGAGATGCTCGTTATAGTAGTCCCATCATTTTTTCAGTCCTTAGTTCCTGTTCTGAGCACATGTATATATTGGAGCTAGACATACTATGATCTTTGACCTACAGTATCCAATGTTCACCTGCACAAACTTTTGATTAAAGTTTTCTATGATCTGCAATTAGTAATTTGGATTGAGTCACTGTCTGCTAATTCCTCTGGGGCTATAAGTTACAGCTATCTTGCCACAACTGGATCAGATAAAGAGATCACACTTGCGGTGCTTAGATTGGAGAACTTTAACAATATTGGTAACCATAGAAATTTAGCAAATAGTGCAAGCAAAGGTCAAGGAGTGCCAAGATGATAGTAATAATTATTCTGCAGACAAGCCTGTCACAGACTCACCCGGGAACATGCCCAGACCCTCTTATGTCTAAATTCCACTAAGGGCATAGGATGACTGAGAAATTATATCTTGGACTACCTGAGATGGGATTATTATGTAATTATTATCCACAATATATTCCAGGATATCTGTAAAGAACTGTTTACTGTTTGTTGATTCTGAACTCAACGAGTTAATTGTAAGAGTGACTCATTCGTAATGTTGGGACACATACTGTTAGATGCTAAAGTCACCAACTCCAGCCATCTGTCTGTTCTCTGTGCTAATTGAGTCTGCTATTGTGTGAAAATGTCATGTGTTTACACTTATGATAATGTGCATTGTATAGCAGGTGAGCGAGTAGACGTGACGTCTACTCTGAAAGGTCATATCTATGAGTCGCCTAGTCTGGGTAAATGATTAGTTAATTAGCTCATGTTAATTTATGTTTTGGTTACCTCCTCTTTAAACTGTATATAAGGTTGTATTCTTGGTTCTATTAAACACTCCATGTTCAGCAGACAAACAAGTCTCATCTCCTTATGTGCTTGAGAGCAGCTGGAAAATCTGATATCTATATCCAGAAATATGACGGAAGCACTCAAGTGGAGTGTGGGACGTTCCGTTACAAAACCTAACAAGTAACCTCTCTTATTTGCTCCCTTTTGGTCTATTAAATACTACAATGGTGAGCTAATGACTTTATGTGTGCGCCTCTGCTCCATTGTGTTCAGCTAGCATTGTTAAAAGTTTTCTTAGTGGACTATAGACCATGTTTTGAAGATGAGAGGGGGATGTGTTCAGTAGCCCCAAAACACAGAAATCCCAACAAACAAAGAGCACCGCTCTAAGGTCCACTGAAGAAAATCCAGTGATTTGCTCCCTGCTTGGTGCAAGAGGGGCATAGATGGGGGGGAGTAAAATTTGAAGCCTTTGTGGCACATTTGAAACTGGGCAGCTTTCTGGTATGCGCTTCAATCCCTCTTGACTGTTTTGGGGTGAAAGTGCAGCTCCTCCATAGATACAGAACACTGTACAGAACAGTAATTTCATCCTTTCACAGAAAGTGTATGACTATCAGGATCACTGATAAAAAAATAACAATATATTTTTTCTTGGACTTGCATAACATTTATATGCACATTTTAAGTAGATTATACTTTGAAAATATGTCAAATAAAATATATCAGCAAAAGACAATATTAGATTTCACAAATTATTATTTTATATGACAAATATGATCCTGCAAAACTAAATTTAAGTAATATCAAAATAAGCATGTGTTATCTCCTGTTGTTTATTATGCTGTGTACAATAATTTAAACTCTACTAAGTAAACCACTGACTTAATCAAAAACTCTTTTAGGGAGTATTGTTTCACATACCACTATCTCTCTTGCTTTTCTTTTGCCCTTTGTCCTTGGCAAACTTGTTAAATGTTCAGTACCATTTGATGGACAGACCTTTAAATAACATAAGGTACAATGTTTGTACAAAATAGCAGGGGCCAAGGGTGAAATAAAAACGTGAGGTCTCAGCTACTATGACAACCTGGAGACGTTTTGACCAAAGATTGAAAGAAAACATATTGTACACCTGATCTTATGGCCATGGTATTTATCTCTGTCCTTTGTGAATCAGAGGAACCAATTACCAGGGTGGTGGCCATGCTGAGACATTATGCTCTTCTATGGTTGTTTCCCAGTATGTTTGTTACAATAACCATGGTTTAGTGACTTTATTGGTATAGTTTGAGCTCACCTAAATGGCAGATCTGTTAAATGTCCCTTTCAATGTTCCCAAGATACTTATTCATCCTTTGTTGCATTTCGGAACTGCTGGTCTCCTGCAGCCACTTCTGCCACTCCTGTCATCACTCAGAACTGGTGTCCTGATAATCAAAACAGTACAAAATGCCTGTTTAATGAGTGCCAACACAATCAACTGCTTATGGCCTTCACTAGAAGCACAGGTGACAGGTTGGCAGGCAGAAAAACAATTAGGAACAGAGCCTTGTCATCCTATGACAAAATTTGTTTGAACAAGGACCTACCTGCTGGGATCAACAGATATTTTTTTTACTGTTCAATGTTTTTCTTTAGATTTGATTTACTAAAATTACAAACTTGCATGTGTTGAACATTTAGCGGGAAATAGAACAAATTGCCACAGCTTACAGAAACATAATAACAATCAACAAGTACACATGGAGTACAAATGCTTCTTGAAAAGTAGTGATTCACTGAAGCTGATCACAACAACAAAGGTATCAAGGCGGTAAGGGAAAGGAATAGTTGGGAAGAGAAAGGAGAAAAGGGTGGGGAGGGTGCAGATGAAAAATTGAAAGAAGTTAGGAGGGGGGTCTGTAGACAGATCTAAAGGTTTTACTATAAAAGGAGCAGTAGCAAGTATTGGTCAAACCCTGCAGGGACAAGCCCAATCACGGGTTCCTTTAAATGGATCTCCCTGGTGTTACATGGTACTGCCTAGAGAGGTGAGGGAGCACCCGGTAGTGGGAAACACGGCTAAGCTCTGCTCGACGTTGTTCCCCACTTTGGGAATAGTGTCTTCATAGTGTTTGGGAATAGTGTCTTCAACCTCTCCCCTGTAACCGGTACTAGGTAACCCTATATTTTAACCAGGATGTGAAGGAAATGATTTTGGGTGCATTTATGCGTCCAGTTTCATCCAAAATGGGGCCTGGCCGATGATAGAGGAAATGACTGAACAAGGGAGCAGATTTGGGCTTAAATTTTAGAATGCACTTCAGCTGGCTCATTTCTTTAGCGCCCTTCCAGACCCAGGTATGTTTGTTAGGCCTCTTACCATCTTTGAGAAACTCTGTAATGGAAAGGGAATAATATCCCACACACTCTGGGTGTGTTATGGATTATTAACAACACATCTAGAAGTTTACCCCTTGAAATGCATCCGGGAATGGGAAAGGGAAATGGGGAAGATTTTCAGTCAGGAACAGCAACAAAAGATGTTTACAGTAAGTGACCGCGACATTGTGTCAATCTCACGCCCTTTCTCGGTGAGATTGACCACCTACAAGCCCCATCGCAGGACAATGCCATCATAGAAGCAACGGGGATCCGACTTGGATTCCCGCCAATTCTACATGGTATGAATCATGAGGGGGAACTCCACGCCAAAATTTTATATAAAAATCCGGTATAGGTTCCCCCCCAGGAGGCATACCAGGCCCTTAGGTCTGCTATGGATTGTAAGGAGAGCCCCCCCCCACGCCCCAAAAAAACGGCGTGGGGGTTCCCCCACAATCTATACCAGACCCGTATCCAAAGCACCCCGCCTGGCCGGTCAGGAAAGGAGTGGGGACGAGAATGCGCCCACCCTCCTGAGCCGTACCAGGCCGCATACCCTCAACATGGGGGGGTTGGGTACTCTGGGGCAGGGAGGTGCCCTGCGGCCCCCCCCACCCCAAAGTACCCTGTCCCCATATTGATAAGGACAGGGCCTCTTCCCGACAACCCTGGCCGTTGGTTGTCGGGGTCTGCGGGCGGGGTGCTTATCGGAATCTGGGAGCCCCCTTTAAAAAGGGGTCCCCCAGATACCGGCCCCCCACCCTAGGAGAATGAATATGGGGTACATCGTACCCCTACCCATTCACCTGGAGGCAAAGTGTTAATAACAAAAACACACAACACAGGGTTTTAAAATATTTTATTAGTCAGCTCCAGGGCCCCCCCTCTCTTCTTTAGCTCTTTTACGAGGGGGGGGGTCTTCTCCGCTCTCCGGGGGTCTTCTCGCTCTCCGGGGGTCTTCTCCACTCTTCGGGGGTCTTCTTCCATCTTCTGAACATCACCGCTGTTGTCTCGGCGCTCCCCAGTTCTTCTCCCGCTCGCTCTCCGGTGCCTTCTTCTTCAGGGCTGGCCGCCGATATCTTTGTGTTAGCTCAATTACTAGCGGCGGCGCAACCCACTCTTCTATCTTCTTCTCTTCTTCCTATGTTGACGCAACGCTTCTTCCCGCTGTAATGCCGTGTGCGCAGCTCGCACCGATTTATATAGGCCTCCTACAACGCCACAGTCCCATCATGCTCCCGTACCTACCCAAGGTCAGATGACAATTTCTGAGTGTAGGCTGGCAATTATTGTGTAGTCAGGCTGTGGGTGTATGGGTCAGAGGCGCATTTAGATTTAAAAGATCTAAGCATCCCAGGATCCATAGGACAATGTACATTAATTTGTAAGAAGGGTTTTATCTGAAGATATTGGAATAGGCAGAGCTTTTTTTCTCAGAAAATAGGTACAGGAACTCAACCACGACCCGTTCAGATTTCACAAACAGTAGAAGGGTCTTAAAGGGGCATTAAATACCAGAATTGCATTACATACAGAGTGCAGAGTTCAGGGGGTTACAAAGCTGTCACTTGTAAACACAGAAACCAGACTTATGTGTTTACAAGTGATTGTGGTGAGCGGGCACCAAAGGGTCTGAGCCAAAGGTGGTGGAAATGAGTTCCCCCAAGTTCCCCCAGAAAAAAAGCCCTGGGAATAGGTCCTTGTGAGGAAGTTCCTTTTCCTGTTGTTACTGAGCAAAAAGTTTGACCCCCTATCGTGGTCAACAGATACTATTTTAATTAAAATTGCAGAATCAAAAAGATAGAAGTTTACTGTACTCTTGTAACGTTCGTAACATGGTAAACATATACTTGATTTTAGGGATAAACAAATTTTAACTAACACAAATTTGACATTTTTGGTAGAATTATTCAGTGAACGTGACCAGTTAAACTCAAATAATTGTCCACTTTAGTTGATTAGTGCAATATATTTTAAGAATTCGATTTTTTAAATAAAATAAACCAACTCAATTGTTGGCAATGATTTCTTATTTTTGTTTGTTTCACCCCAGGACAGCTGCTCCAGAGATTTCTTCAATAGGCTCCTTGGTTATGACAGGTTGACAACTTGTGTCAATTTGTCAATCATTTCATAAGCACTCTGAAGCCGCGTACACACGGCAGAGAACCTCGACGGGCAGAACACATCGTTCCGCCCGTTGAGGTTCTCTGCCGGCCGTCAGATTCGGCGACCCGCCCGTCGGGAATGGCAACCAGCCATTCATCCAGGCGGGCCGTCGAGCAAATAGAGAACATGCTCTCTATTTCTGCTCGACGGCATTCCCGACGGGATGCTCGCCAAGAGCGTACACAAGGCCGAGGTTCTCGCTGGAATGCAGCTTCCAGCGAGGTTCTCGCTGGTTTCTAGCGAGAACCTCGGTCGTGTGTACGCCGCCTTACTGCTATTGTCCATATTGGCCATCCTAGCATGCTTTCTTGTGCTGGGCTCATTCAGTGTGTAATAGTGGATATTTGGATATTTGCCAAAGTTAATTTCTGGTATTTTCCTAAACACACAAAGAGAAGGAGAGCGCACAGCTACACTAGTGTAATAATGTCCCACCGGCCCACTCATGGCCGTGGATGGAGGGGTGTAATGAGAGTGTATCGTCTCCTACAACGTGGCGGACGGTTGCCACAACTACATGTTTCGGAGGCACAGCCTTTCTTCTTCAGGTCACACCCTAACTGCCTACAACCTTACCATTATATGGAACCCCAAGCCCCTCCCCTGGGACGGCTGATGTGTTACACCAGGCCGGAAGTATGGAGTTCACAAAGGAAGATATAGGAAATGAGGGCAAAGAATTGGCAAAACAGCCCAAAGTTAAACTGTTAACAATCGTTAAAAGTTAATTATATATTAATTTATACTTTAATAAGAGAAATCATATCCTCTACTATACCATTGTTATGCATTTAAATTATATAATAATATATAATGCAATTATATAGTTCTCAAAGCACCTTGTATAAACACTGTTATTAAAACTGAAACTTGATTTTTTTTTATATAATTTAAATTCATATCCTTCTCTTTGTGTGTTTCAGAATTAGTCCGCCACCCAGTGGATTTTATAGCGAGCTGCAACACCTAGATCAAGAACTTCTACACAGACTGTCATACAATTACGAGGTGTTGGTGGTTTTGCACTTATTGTTTTTTATTTTATGTCTGGTATTTTCTTAGCACTTCAAAGTTGTCATAAACACTGATACTTTTAGAACAGGTCTTTATTCAGTCCTGTATAGGATTACAAATCTGAATCTTTTGAGTACCACAGATCCTTACCCAAATTCATAACCAGAGGTTAGCAGCTCAGATGCAATAATTAGGGCATCGCCAATAATAGCCAAACATCAGTTTCTTTAAAGGTGGCAAGTGGTTACCATTAGTCCTTTGCAACAGATCTGTCAACCTACTGGTTGCCCAGTAGCAACCATTACTTATTTTCTACTACCCGAAAACAAGGTAATTTCACTAAATAGCTTAATTCACACATGTACAGTATGTATAGAACCAGAAACACTGTTACCAGAGAACACACCAATAATGAAATGTGTTTTCTTGCCTTCAAAGTAGTAATTTTAACTTTCACAAACAATTTTAGAGCTCCTGTTGCACATTCTCTAGCTGCTACCATTTTTATAGACTTGACAATCTCTGGATGTTCTTCATGGCATTCAAAGACTTGCAATGTCCTCCAAAGTTGCCATGATCCTGCCTTTCCCCCATTGTGGGGTCAAGGCAGTAGGGATGTTGCTCCAGTACAACGTGGTGAATGCAAGTAAGCTTATTGAGTGCATGACCTCACACATCAACTTGTGGTTGTTTTACTAAAAATAGAGAGTGCAAAATCTGATACAGCTGTGCAGAGTAGTCGATCAGCTTCTAACTTCAGCTTGTTTAATTGAGCTTTGACAAAAAAAAAAAACAGCTAATTGGTTTCTATGCAGCGCTGCACCAGATTTGAGTAAATCAACCTCATAGGTTAATCTAATAAACACAGGGTCACCACACTTTCACAAGGTGAAAGCAGAGCAGGCAATGATCAGCAAACAACAAAACCAACAAAACCTAACGAGGCAATGTGCAACTCAATTTTATTTATTGCATTAATGTTTCTATTAGTGAATAATCGGTGATGGAAAATCAGTAGTGTAGGGGCTGTAATTTGATTTGCAACTCCAGAAGAGACAGCTGTTTGGATCAAGAAACTCTTTACACTGTAGAAATTATTAAAATTCCCACAGGACCCCTGGGGCTAAACATTAATGAAAGGATCAGATTGTTTTTTGGGGGTAAAGCAGAAACTGGAAATCTGGCACTTATTATATCAATGTACACCATTCTGAATAACCTGTTCAACAAGCATGCATTCATTTTAAAGTGTTATGTAAAAATGTATTTTTCATAAAAAATGTTATGCCGCTTACACACGGTCGTTTTTTGTGATAAAATAAAATGACATTTTTAAAAACGTCACTTAAAATGATCATGTGTGGGCTTCACATCGTTTCTTGTCTTCTGAAAAATTCGAACATGCTTTAATTTTTTATGTCGTTTTTGAAAATGTTGTTTTTTGTGTTGTAAAAAATGATCGTGTGTGGGCTAAAACAACGTTAAAAACGAAGTTTTAAACCCGCACATGCTCAGAAGCAAGTTATGAGATGGGAGTTTGAATGAAATTTCCCCTTTGGAGTGCCGTCGTATGTGTTGTACGTCACCGCGCTTTGCTCATAATGTTTTTTAAAATGATGGTGTGTGGGCAACGTCGTTTTTGATGATGAAGTTGGAAAAATTTAGTTTTTTCTACATGCTGAAAAACAACGTTTTATTTCATGCCAAAAAGTGATCGTGTGTCTGCGGCATTATGCAACAGTCTTAATTTGTTTTTATTATGTGTTTTCTCTCCTTTCTCCCTCAGAGCCGGTTCACACTGGGGCAGCACGACTTGCCGAGCGACTTGGCAAGGCGATCTGCACACGACTTCAGAGGCAACTTGCAAAATGACTTTTGTATTGAAGTCAATGCAAGTCGCCCTGAAGTCATCGCAAAGTCATACAGGAGCCTTTTTCTAAGTCAAACTGACTAGAAGGGTAGAACAATGAAAATGATACCACATGGAAGTGTATAAATTCATCTTCACTTTGAGACTAAAGATCATTACCTAAATGTATTTTATTATTTTATTATAAGGATCATAGTGGCAACAAGATGGTCGCCTCCTTGGGACATAAGCTTGCAACTAGCATACTTTGGAGCCCGGCCAATCCAGGGTTGAGCTTTAAGGGATTGGTGTGACCTTACATGACTCTGTCTGCCTGGCCATAATGGTCTCTCCCTACAAGGGCACCATTATTTTAGGGCCCTTTCCCTCACCCTGTATGGGGTCTCTCCACTCCCAATAATTCTATCTTGAAGCAGCTACAAAGTTACCGGACACTATGTGACAGTGTTTTATTTTAAATACAACATGGAATTTTTACATGACAGAACTAGATATTATTGATATCCTGTTAACTCCTGATGAAAGAGACGACAATCAGCTCTGAAACGCGTCAGTGAGGGATACCATTATATCTGTCCTTTTTTGTCTATATGTATCTCCAGGTGTTTAGGCCATGTTCATTCCATGTTTCGATTTTTTATTTTTGTATCAATAAATAGTTTTTTATTGAATACTCTATTGCACTACTATTGAGTGCCTTTAAAGTCCCACCCCCAGGGGTTTCTCCATTTCCAATCCTTTATAGGGATTTGGCACGTTAGGGATTATTTATCCCCAATCCTTTTCAAATATAATTTATTGTTCTTTTATTGCAAGGTATATTTGTCTTGATCAGAGCTATGCATCATACAGTTACATCTGGTACAAGGAACAGTTGTGTGATATTTCCCCATATAAGCCAAGATGCCTCCAAACTGTGTAAACACTGCAGATAACTTCTGCTACATTTGTGGTGAGGTTACATTTGCATTTCAAATTTCAGTATGACAGCAGTGATAAAAAAGGCATACCACCTGTATTTTGGATGCAAAATAGGGGATCAGAACAAGATTTGGGCCCCTCACTGTTGCATTACATGTACAACTTATCTGTGTTATTGGATAAACAAGAGGAAAACTTCCATGCCTTTTGCAGTCCCAATGGTGTGGAGGGAGCATGAAAATGTTATATGAAAAAACAATAAATAAACGGAAAGTTATTTTATTGGTATCAATAAAAAGATACATTTATAATGATTGGTGTGGCACCATTCTTGTTGCTTACTCACATTTTGCAGAAAAGTTATTGAGCAAAAATGCACATCCCCTGATAATTTTGAATTATTTTGATACAGTTTGGACCTAAAGCTGTATCTTGGAAACTGGAGCCAATTAATACTCAGGACTTAATTTTCCTTTATTAGTGACCCAATTCTGGTAGAATGTAGCTATTTTAATTTCTGAGGCTTTCTCCTTGTAGACCAGTGAAATCAGAAGTTCTGTAATATACTTTATTTAATTTTTTTGTTCTGTTTAATATGAAATATAGCATCCTCATTCTATGTATTTGACTATTATATACTGTAGTTTTTTATCTGACTAGTAGGGCACAACTCTAGCCTCCTTTCCACATGCTGTACATTTCTTTGAAGCCTCAGTGTTGTAAAAACACACCTGACACTAACAGAGGTCTAAAGCTCAAGGTAAGTGAATCAAATTGATTATGCAGCTCAGTCCCAAGATTCAATCATATGGGTCCAGCATGAAAGGAGATAGCTAGCACTGTTTTCTTTCTCTAGCTAACCGATAGTGCTCTGGCAAACCATTATCATGTAATAAAGGTTTTTATGAAGAACAAAGAAAGAATAAGACAGAGCTATAGCTAGAGGAATAGGCAGCTGATTGTGGTCAATCGGGTAAAAGGAAGAGTGGCAGCTGATCCTGGAAATTTAGACAAAAAAAGAGAAACAGAATGTATTATGGGCTTGGAGTCTAGAGAGCACAGCAGAGCGGGTGACATTTTATAGTAGGGGCAGTAGGGGTAGGCAACCTTGGAGAATTGGAGATCGACCTGAAAACATAAAAAGGAGCACCAGGATTACATATCAAGGCCTCAGCAAGCCAGAAATAATTGCAATTTTCTAGCATTTTAAACAGATTTATTTTTTTCTTTTGTAAATTTCATTTTTGCTGCAGCAGATCCTACTGCAACAATGGAAAAACTTGCATAGAGAATCCTAAAACGCATACCAGACCCTTTGGCCGGTGTTTGCGAGAGTCTGCAGGTGGGGAACTGACTGAAATCTGAAAGCTTCCCTTAAATAATGAGGAAGCCCTAAGATATCATCCCACCACGTGAATAAGTATGGGGTACATATCACACCTACTCATTCACAAAAAAAAGTTGTAGCCTAGAAATAAAGGCACCTAAACATTTGACAAGTCGCTTATTTAACAAAAAAAAAAAGGAGAAATCCTTTAAAAAGTACCTCACTGTAAATCCATTGTCAATCATGATGCCTGACTTGGCAAAAAACAAAAACACATGATGCACATGACCAATCCCTGACGATTACGCTAGCCGAATGACAGCTGCCCGAGCTGTCCACCAGTTATATAAAGGAAAGGCGGGTATATTGGTGACATGATTTGACACAATTTAGGAAATAAGGCTCCTTTTCCCACCAATTTGCTTATGCATCCGGGAATTTTAGCCACGTAAGTGAATGAGCTGGGTGATGTCAGTGGTTGGTAAGGAAACTGCAATTGCCAGAAGCCACTGCTTCTTTAACAATCATTGATGGCATTGCCCAAATATGGCTTTGTGGCTATATTTAGGCAATGGTGTAACCCGCTCCATTTCCTGCCCACTTGCTTATGTGGCAGGGGATTCCCAGCCAAGTAAGTGAATAGGCCGTGTGATGTCAGTGGTTGGTAAGGAGGCAGCAGCTGCAAGCAGCCACAGCTTTCTTAGTAACCATTGACAGCCAGGAGCTGTCATTTTTGTCTATGATTAATGCCCTAAATATTTGGTGTTCAGATAAAGGTCCAATTAGCCAGTGTTCGGTCTGAACTTTTGTTTGCACTGAATACTAAGCTCATCCTTACTCAGTATCCCATGGATGAGTAAATCTGTGCATGAAAAAGCCTGCTAATTTGTTGTATTCAAAACATTGTATTCTTTCCTATATAACCTTATATTCATTTAGCTGAAAATCTCCCTATTACGGATTAGTATTGACTCCGATAATGGCCAGAGAAATGAGAATTGGATATTGTGAAATGTAACAGTTAATTGCTGCAAGTGCATCCTGTTAAGCAAAGAAAATGCATTCAATAAAAAAGCCATTATCTGACTTTTGTTGCCACTTTTCCTATAAAAAGTGGGATTCCCTTTAGAATGCAAAGCATACTTCTCCTAATTGTTCATTTTTAACACTATACTGTTTCAGACCTTAAAATATGCAGAAGATGTGCATTTTCTACTTTTTTTCATAATTATTCAACTGACTAAATTACGCATTCAAGTTGGTTTATAAAAAGTTAATGAAAGTAGATGCCTGTTTTGACCAGTTTTCTCTTGTGAGTTAGAAAATAAACGAGGATATCCCATTGGCTGCTATAATAAATGAATATACTGTACATACAGTATGTCTTTTTCCTTCATGTTTATATCATCCTCACTGATGTTTCTGTAAATGCAAACTGATAGAATACTTTTTCAAATTTAGGTTTAATAACACTTGTGAAAACTTGGGGGTTTAACTCAAATGTCATGCTTACCAGTGAGTTCAGTCAGTGCCAGATATGCCTTTTCAGGGCTTTTCCTGCCCACGTTTATTTAAAACAGAAAGAAAAAAGTTCACAGCAGTCAGTATCCCCCACAGGGGTTTCCATCATTAATCCAAAATTAACAATATTCAGCCCCCTGGCTCTCTTTGGAAGCCCTGCTGATCAGGCCTCGTGTCTTTGTCCTTCTGACCATATAACACAATGTCTCAGTGCTCGTGCACAAATGCTGTACCCCTGTAAACTCTCTGTCTCTTTCCTGCAGCACCCTGCTGTTTGTCTCGGGAATCTGTCTGTCTTGTCTCAGACAGCAGAGGCGGCTCTAGACTTTGTGAGACCTTAGGCAAAACTTAGACACAAGGCCCCACTCACGCCCATAATGGTGAAAAAAAAGAATTCTGTGAGGCCCAATTAAGTGAGACAGGACTCCTAACACTGCCTGAGCCCAGCAGCGTTAAGGTCCCTTGTCCCTCAAAACTGGGACAATGTGCAGTGGTATACAGTGGGTTGCCAGCCCCCTTGGCAAGGCAAGTAATTTGCACTGCCTAACCTATGGATTTAACTATTCTCAGCTCATGCCAGGCTGGTCACATGATCCCCTGTGTTAGTCAGCGGTGGCTGCAGGGGAAAGGAGAGAGCACTTGACAACAGCCGGCAAAGCCTGAAGCAGTTACATCACCCGTAGGTTCCCATGTCCCATCTGTTCTTGGTTCTCGCTCCTCTCCCCTGCATACACCACTGGCTCACACAGGAGATAACATGACCAGACTGGAGCAGCCTTAAATAGATGTTTATATCTTTTCTACACAGGCTAGCCAGCATAGGCATTAGGAGGGGGTGGGAGGATGTAAGAGAGAGAGGAGCAAGAGAGAAAGGAAAGGGTTGAGAGACAGGGGGAGTGGGGGTGAGAGAAAGGGGGGCTGAAAGAGAGGGGGTTGGGTGAGAGAGAAAGATGGGGCTGAGAGAGCGAGGGGAGTGAGAGACAGGGGGTGAGAAAGAAAGAGAGGAGAGTGAGAGAAGGGGGTAAAAGAGAGGGGGTGAGAGAGAGAGGATCTAGAGAGGGGGTGAGTGTAAGAGAGAGGGGGTGAGAGTAAGAGAGAGGGACTGAGTGAGAGAGAGGGGGTAAGAGGGGCAGGTGGGAGAGAAATGGGGCCAGAAAGGGTGGCTGAGAGACAGAGGGGGGCTGACAGACAGAGCGAGGGCTAAGAGACAGGGGGAGTGAGAGAGAGAGGGTGGAGTGTGAGAAATGGGATGGAAGAGAGGGGAGTGGAGTGTGAGGAGGTGAGAGAGAGCGAGGGTGAGAGAGGGGGAGAGAAGGATGCGGGCTGAGAAATAAAAAAGGGGGTGAGAGAGAAGGGAATGTGGGGTGAGAGGGGGTGTGAGAGAAAGGGGGGAAAAGAGGGTGAGGAGGTGAGAGAGAGAGGGGGCTGAGAGAGAGGGGTGGAGTGTGAGAGAGGGGGGCGTAAGAGAGGGGAGAGAGAGTGAGTGTGAGAGGGGTAGAGGGATGAGGGCTGAGAAATGGAAAGGGGGTGAGACAGAGGGAAAGTCGGTGTGAGAGAGAGGGGGGAAAGCGAGAGAGGGTGGCTGAGAGAGAGGGGGGCTGAGAGAGAGAGAGAGAGGAGTGGAATGTGAGAGAGTGGGGTGAGAGAGAGGTGGAGCTCCTGCTCGCCTCTTCGGTGGTTAGAGAGGCAGTGGAGCTCTTCTTCCTCCTGGGCTCTCACAGGTCTAACTGCCCTCCTTGCTGACCACCTTCCCTAAATTCCCGTTGCCAGTTTGTTGCCACACTTTCACTACCACTGAACTCCCCATGAAAACAATTTGCTCAAGGGTCAGTCTGTTA
This sequence comes from Rana kukunoris, assembly GCA_029574335.1. Classification (NCBI taxonomy): domain Eukaryota; kingdom Metazoa; phylum Chordata; class Amphibia; order Anura; family Ranidae; genus Rana; species Rana kukunoris. The sequence continues at coordinate 381,561,722 of CM056053.1, read as the reverse complement.
GGCAAATTAAGCCCTAGGCGACAAATGAAGCCCTAGGCAATCCCCTAATTTGCCTAATTAAAGAGCCACCTATGTCAGACAGCAACATGCAGACATGCACAACTCTTGCAACCACACACATGGACTCCTTGGGAGGGTGGAGCCCTGAACTATAGGCCTGATTACCGTAAGGACCCAGCTCACACCTGCACCATCAGTGTGCTGTTTTCTACTAAACCTGTTCCAGACTGACTTTTTTTTGTCATGACAGGGTACCACACTGCCACAACTATAAAGAGCAGTAATGCTTACTAATAAACAGCAGGTAATTAGGAAATGTTCTGGTAATCTGATTTCACTAAACTTCTAATAGCCTAAATCTTACTACCGTATTTATCGGCATAATGTGCACAGGCATATAACACGCACCTTCATTTTAAGAGGGACGTTTCAGGAAAAAAAACTAACATTTTAAATAAAGAACTTTGAATCAAAATAAGGGTCAATGCCCATCAATGCAGCCTGATCAATTCCCATCTGCAGCCTCAAAATTGCCCATCAATGCAGCTTGATCAATGCCCATCTGCAGCTTCACAATTGCCCATTAATGCAGCTTAAACAATGCCTATCCACAGCCTCACAATTGACCATCACTGCAGCTTGATCAATGCCCATCTGCAGCCCACCATTGCCCATCAATGCAGCTTAATCAATGCCCATCTGTAGCCTTACAATTGCCCATCAATGCAGCTTGATTAATGCCCATCTGCAGCCTCCCCATTGCCATGAATTCAGCCTGATCAATTCCCATCTTAGGGAGGGGGCAGGGTTAGTGCCATTGAGAATCTCCTGTTTACTTAGCGTCCTCTTTAATACAAAGTCCCGCCTCCTGGACTGGCTTCTATGATAGACAGAACACTGTTCCAATGCCGGCCCAGGATATGGGACTTTCTATTACAGAGGCCACTGAGTAAACAGGAGATTGTCGCTGTATGTAATCTGATGGCACTCGTCCGCCCCCCTCCCCATTCCCCCCGAGGCAGCCCAAATTGCAGTATCGGCGTATAACACGCACACAGTATTTGCAACTGATTTGCAAGGTGAAAAAGTGAGTGTTATACGCCAATAAATACAGTATTTCTTATTAGTACAGTAACTGCACATCATAGTGGTTATGAAAAAAAAAAGAAGATATGTGAAGGCAGTAGCCTAATATGACACTTTATCTATTTCATGACAGTTGGTTTCTTCTGGAACAGCTAGATGGATGGGCATGACAGTGGCTTGATGGTTAGCACTTCTGCTGCCCACAAGGCTGTGTTATTCAGACACACAGCTCCGTGTGTCTGAATGAACTACAAGCCCCGACATCCTTAGCAGCTGGCGGTTTGTAGTTCCCAATAAACTACTAAGGCGCTGTAGTAGTTTGTTGAGTCTGACTATCGGCTTACCTGTACAGGATATATGGGTAAGCAGATACACTGAGGCCCCATACACACGATCGGACATATCCGATGAAAACGGTCCGCGGACCATTTCCATCGGATATGTCCGTTCGGGAGTTCGATCCGATGGCGTGTACACACCATCAGATCAAATTCCCCGCCGCCGGACGGCGCGGTGACGTGGCGGTGACGCGGCGGTGATGTTGACGCCGCCGCGTCACCGCCATGTCACCGCACCAGGAAGTAAAACACTTCCGCGCATGCGCCGAATCCATTCGGCAGCGGCGCGGTGGCGGTGGGGAACGACATGTCTGCTGGTAAGTGTACTAACCAGCAGACATGTCGGGCGGACAGATCCCCACCGGATAGATTTCAAAGCTTGCTTTGAAATCTGTCGGGTGGAGAAATCTGTCCGCTAGCCCATACACACGAGCGGAGATGTCTGCTGAAACGGTCCATCGGACCGTTTTCAGCGGACATATCCCCTCGTGTGTACGCGGCCTGACAGTGTGCAAGAAACCCACACACACACATCATCACATAGGGGGCCTTAATCCAGACTGGCCCAGGGCACACCACATCATGGTACAGTGCATATCAGGGCACAGTACAGAGTTCAGCACATCAGGGTACAGAGCTCAGCACATTAGGGCACATCACCACTTCAATCGCAGAGGGGGGTCGTGGCCTGACACCCTGCAGTGTTTGGCACCCGGGGCAGCACGCCCCTGACCCCCACTTAGTACTCCACTGTCCGAATTTATGGATCTCTTACACGCCAGAATAGCCCTGGGGTCTATTCACACCAGATGCAGTGGGGCTGTGTTGGGTGGCTATTCCAGCAAAGCCCCACTGCAAGACAAAGTAAAACGCCTTATCTGTTATGTGCCCAGCTCTCACCACTGCGCTACGGTGGTGTGTGCTGAAAAAAAGTACTGCAGGCTGTACTTTTTTCCAATGCAGCACAGTGCCAGGCAATACACCACATCAATGCTTTTTGCCACTTTTGGCCAATTCAACTTAAAGTGTTACTAAACCCACAACAGTACAATCAGTCTGTATGTTCAGTAAAGGATGCTTGTTATACTCACTGTGGAACCTAAGGCATTAATCCTCTGCATTGTGTAAAAAAGGCTGTTTGATCCTGTCTTCTCCAATCCTCCCCTTTCTCCACAGTCCCCAATCCATCTCCTGATAGTACATAGCCTTGGGGACACTCTGCACATGCTCAGTTCAATGTCTATTGAACTGGAAGGGTGATTGTGATCAGCACAGTTCCAATCAGCACTGTCCTGACACTAGGGATGAGCTTTGTGTTCGAGTCGAACGTATGTTCGACTCGAACATCGTCTGTTCGTACGTTTGTCGGAAATCGAACAAAATGGGTCATTCACACCAAATTCGAGTGACGCGCCATGGCCCATAATTCACTACGGCATTGCGCGCTGATGATTGGCCAAGCATGCTGTATGCTTGGCCAATCACAGCAAGCAAAAAACGGATGAGAGAAAAAGTTAACCGCTCAGAGGTCCCAAGGAGCTAAAGTTGAAAGGTGGGATCCAACCCCTGGGTGCAGGCACTGCAATAGTATGCAAAATTGTGTGGAGAAAAACCGGGACGGCCGCACTTCAAAAAATGTTCCTTTATAATAAAACAGATCACAACATCAACATGTCACAGCAAAAAACAGAAAAGAGCTGACGCGTTTCACACCAAAATACAGTGCTTATTCAATTATGGCTCAGGGCTTTAGCACAGAGAAAGAGGGTTTCCCCATGGGGCTTTTAACAGCATATAGGTAGAGGTCAAAACATGAATGGAACAGTGATACTGTAAAACATCATTTAATCAACAGTTGACAAAGGTCACATGGTTATTAAAAACATACAATGGAAGTTGGAACAACATTGCTGATCACACAAAAAAAAAAAAAAAGATTCCACAATGGATGAAAGCATATAAACAGGGTACATGATAGTGTTACGTTGCAAGATGATTCAGCACGATCTAGGTTCCCCGACGCGTTTCGACCTGTTATAGGTCTCTTCAGGGGGATAATGCATTCTAAAAAATATATACAATACATGCCTTAGAATTCAACATATTATTAGGTGAGACATAAATGTACCAAACACAGGGAACATTTAGCACACGCCCCACACTATAAAAGGCCGGCTGCAGGGGGAACGTCGTTCACAGTCTGTAGAAAAAGTCGGAAGAAACGATCGTGCAGTATGACGATACGCAACTCGATTTTGGACTTTATGATCAGTGGATGAGTTTGTGGGTTAGATATGGAGAGAAAGCTTAGTAGTAAAAGGCTTGACTGACATTAGCTTTTTTTGCTTAATTTTGACTTGCAGAAATAATGGAGGCCTAATGGAGAACAGGAGTTCTTAACAGAATTTGTTCAAAGGGGGCCCCGGATGGCAACCCCCCTTTTTTCTAGAATTTTTCTTTCCCAAAAAAAATATTTTTTTAGCCAAGATCTGGCACTGTAATGGCCCCCCCCTAAAATAATCGGCATATTGTTGCCACACAGCACGTGCGCTTTGGGGGGCCAAGCCTGTATGGACAGGCTCACGGACCACCACTGGAACATCAATGGCCTCATCATTTCTTTAGGAAATTGTGCAATATGCAGCAGCAAAGTATGACATGATTCAGATTCTACTTAACAAACCTACAGTCCTTGTCTTGTTTGCACCGCCTGTATACTGCTGTTCAAAGTATATAGGGCCAAAGGGTCGTCTTGTAATGACCTGGTGGGAGTGGTGGCGGGGAAACCCATGCTATTTTTTTTAATGATTTTTATCCATATTGCAGGGACCAAACATTACATTAAAGCCGCAAGCAGTATTACATTTTTTTTTCTGAGAGTAATCTCATTTTGTTCAGGGACAGTTGTAAACACGTGCCACCTCACAGGCATACTATAGACACCCAGCAGATACGATATTTAAAGGAATTTTGATTTTTTTTCTCACTTTAAGCATCATTAAAATTGCTGCTCCAGAAAAAAACATTTTTCCATTAATACATGTTCCCTGGGGCAAGACCCGGGTTCTCAAAGACCTTTTCCAACAATAACTTGAATATTGGGCTTTAAAATGGGCACTTTTGAAATCGAACGTTCGGGTCCCATAGACTTTAATGGGGTTTTAAGTGTTCGCGCAAACGTTCAGTCCGTTCGACGGTTCTGGTGCGAACCGAACGCGGGGGTGTTCGGCTCATCCCTCCTGGACACTGATAGAAGTCAAAAGACTGCTATATACTACTGAGAAAAGGTAGTTTTTTATTTACTAAAATGATTGCATTTCCATGTTCTGTATACTGTGGGAGACCAGATCTAGTGAATGCAGAGTCCTGGGTTCAGTAACACTTTAATGAAAAGTCACTATGGGACATTTTAATAAAGTTGGCTTACAAATAAAAGTGAACAGTGCAATGCGCCAACAGCACTACGCCGCACCCAACACGGCACACTGTACACCTTCCAATATCTATGGTCAATCTAACAGGATGAAAAGTGCCATATGTTAGGAAACGTGTCCAAATTATTATTTTGTTTATACCATTACAGTAAAAAAAAAAAAAAAATGGTTGCTATAGGTTATTGCAGTTTGTTCATTATCAATAAAAAATCAAAAATCAAATAAATAGAAAAAAATCCCCTGCATAGTAAATCACTGATGAAATCCAACACTATAGTGACTGTGTTGGCCATTTACTCTCCTTGCAGATATACTATGAGTACATGGCATTATCTGGGCTGATGGTAACTGATATAATAGGTAAGACTTTACCCTCACTGGCTATTTCTTAGCACACTTGCAAAAATTTCATTCAAGTTTTTTTGTCAATGGGAGCCTCGTGAATATCACTCTAGGTGTCACTGACGTCACTAAAGAGGCGATAAATATCTGAGAAGATAATTGGATAAGAGATTCATTGTTGTATTAGCAAAACTCTGCCCATTGCTCCAAGGAGCTATTATTTATTCAGTAGAAGATCAGCACGCAATAGTTGTCAAGAGAGCGTCAGCTTATTAGGCAAGAGCTGCGTGGTTGTGGAAGAGAGTCTACCTATAAAATCCAGCATCAAGGCTTTCCTGTGTGAGAGAGCCCTGCTCCAACTTCCACTTATGTCATCATAGGAGAGAGGGACACCAACTGCACACAGGGACTTACAGATCACTCACCTTTCATGCTGTGATTCTGTGTCTCTGGCACCATCCAGACAACAGGACCCCCAACCAGCAGGTAAGTGATTTTAGGTGGAGGGTAGGAAACTTACTGTAAGTCAGATATAAGTAAGTAAGCCTCTTATTATGTGGGGTTTCCCTTTTCAGGCTTATTTGAAGAGGGAATCCTTTCACTCCATGGAGGTGACAACTACAAATTGTTAATGCTGATATGCTCTTATTTTTATATATTTACCTAATATATATGCTGCCATTAGTATTAAGTCAGAATATATAGTGTATATATATAAAAAATTAGACGAGATGTGTGTGTATGTGTGTGTTAATTATTGGAAAAGTTATCTATCTATCTATCTATCTATCTATCTATCTATCTATCTATCCATCTATCTATCTATCTATCTATCTATGTCTATCTTTATATATATATATATATATATATATATATATATATATATATATATATATATATATATATATATATATATATATATATATATATATATATATATATATATATATATATATATATATTAGATAGATAGATAGATAGATAGATAGATCTATGTAGATATATATATATATATATATATATATATATATATATACACACACACATATCTATATATCTCTATAGATATATATCTATATAGATAGATCTATGTATATGTGTGTGTGTGTGTTCTTAAATCATTGCTATCATGAGTGCATGTGATGTTTGATCGATCAGTGCTATCAGTATTGATAATATTATATTGATAAGATTATAAGTGGTGTTTGCTACTTGTAATCATTTTTAATATATAAATCACCAGGTCAATCCAATTCTTAACTGTAGCAAAAGGAATAATGTCGATTGAAATAATGCCCCAGAATCGGTTCAGGCAATGGATGTGATGCCAGTTTAGGTTCAGTTTGGTAAAGTCTGTGAAGTTCCGAATGTATTAGCGGAGTTAATTGGAATATATAACTGTGATCTTCTGAAGGGGGTTCATGTATCAGTGTTAATATTAGATGTAGTAGGTATATAAGTATCTGATGTGATCCATGGCTACCTCACTGGTACTAGTATTCATTGTATTGCAGTATTTTATATTAGCATAAGATATTAGCATGCTGTGAATTGCGGTGGGTTGATATGATAAACGCTTGCGTTAATAGATTCAACAGATATTCACTTATTAATATAGTAACACTTACTATTGCCAGCAAATGGCAACCATCCATGCAGTACAGGTGATTGGTAGCTTTTGATAGTAGAAGATTAGATCGTATGTGATATGATCTGTAGATACTGTATGGCATGGATGTGATGGAATTTATTATAGCGGGGGACAAAAACAGTTCATTATATCAGTAAAGTAAAATTACAGTAACAAGCCAGCCTTCCGCGTAGTACATGTAGTTATCGGTAGTAGGAAATGAGAACCTAAGTGATGCGATCTGTAGACATGGCATGGATATGAATGCATTTATTATAGCAGGTGACAAGACCAGTACAATAAATCAGTAAATGACAGTGACATGCCAGCCGCCCATGTAGTACAGATATGGCAAGGATATGACTGTATTTACTATAGCAGGTGACAAGACCAGTACAATAAATCAGTAAATGACAGTAACATGCCAGCCGTCCATATAATAGTGATTAGAGAGATGGGCATTGGAAGTGGGTGATGTAATCTGATCTTTAGATAAGGCAGGGAGAAATTTTTGCTTATTCTAGTAGGTAACAAGACCAGTATATTAAATCAGTATATAACAGTAATAACAATAACAGTAACATGCCAGCCGTCCATGGTGGTTAGATCAGTAGGTATTAGTAGCAGGAGATGTGATATTATGTGATATGATCTGTAGATAAGGCAGGGAGGAGAATGTATTTATTTTAGAAGGTGACAAGACCAGAACAATCATGAGATGATACTTAGCAGTCTTGCTCAGAACAGTTCTAGTACACTAAATTCCTCCAGTGCTATGATCAGCAGATATATGATATAATATATGATCAGCAGGTATATGATATAATATGATATGATCAGCAGATATATGATATATTATGATATGATCAGCAGGTATATGATATAATATGATATGATCAGCAGATATATGATATATTATGATATGATCAGCAGGTGTATGATATGATCTGCAGATATATGATATGATCAGCAGATATATGATATGATATGATATGATCAGCAGATATATGATATATTATGATATGATCAGCAGGTATATCATATAATATTATATGATCAGCAGGTATATGATATAATATGATATGATCAGCAGATATATGGTATGATATGATATGATATGATCAGCAGATATATGATATAATATGATATGATCAGCACATATATGATATGGTATGATATAATTTGATCAGCAGATATATAATATGAATAATATGATATGATATGATCAGCAGATATATGATATGATATGATATGATCAGCAGATATATGATATGATATGATATGATATGATCAGCAGATATATGATATGATATGATCAGCAGATATATGATATGATCAGCAGATATATGATATGATATGATCAGCAGATATATGATATGATATGATCAGCAGATATATGATATGATATGATATGATATGATATGATCAGCAGATATATGATATGATATGATATGATATGATATGATCAGCAGATATATGATATGATATGATATAAGGAAACAGTTACAGTCTATAGAACTATAGGTATGACCAGCCTCACATACTGTGCAGAGTAGCAGATCATTCCATGTCCTGGTACAGCCAGATGTCAGAATGGAGTGACAGATAATGATGTATGATGTCAGATAATGATGTATGATGTGATGGAAGAGTAGGATATGACTTGGTGTGAATGCTGATGGCTCTGTGCCTGTGGTTAGGTCGCAGTTTATGTATTTCAGCACCAAGGAGAGCAGAGCAGACGCCAAGCAGTCTCTATGTTCTCCATTGATCCCTTGTCCTGTGTGTCCCCTGCAGTCTCCCTGATTGTCCCCTTGTTCTTTCCCCTCCAGGTCTCCCCGTGTGTTCTGTTCTAGATCTCCTCCACCATGAAGTTCCAGGTCTTAGTGTGTACGGGGATCCTCCTGGTGGCTCTCCTCCCCTGCCATGAGTGCAGAGCTTTCAGCAGCAAATCTTCTAATGGGGCTCCTGAATACCATCCCTTTCTACTCCGTATGGGAGAAGAGTACTTCCTCCGCCTGGGGAACCTGCACAAGTCCCCCCTGGGTGGCAGCCGAGTCGGGGACGTCTCGTCCAGTAACTTTGTGCGGGCGGTGCAGCAGCTCCAACCTCAGCAGTGGGTCGGCCAGCAGGATCTCCGGGCTGGCAGCATGGTGGACGGAGCCGACTCCCCCCCATTCAGCGCTCAGGAGGAGCCCACGGAAAGAGGAAAACGTTCGGAGGAGCCCCCGATTTCTCTGGATCTCACTTTCCATCTGCTCCGGGAAGTCTTGGAAATGGCCAGAGCCGAGCAGATAGCCCAGCAAGCTCACAGCAATAGGAAACTGATGGACATCATTGGGAAATAAGAGACCAGCTGTCATCTACCAAAGAGTTTCCTCCATCTAGCACAAACTATACAGTATGATGTACCATTGTGCTGCCCTGATACCATTTGTTTATTTTTCTATAGCTTCAGAGGATGCACTCAGCAACCCATTGGGTGCCTATGGGGCCAGCATCACATTGCCAAGCAATGCCCTGCTGCTGGTCCCTGGGGCAGAGCCTGTATCTGTTATTCAGCATGCACAGGGTGTATTTGACTGCAGTAAAAAAACAAACTAAAAAAAAAAGGCAACAGATGTAATTTGTAACTTATTTTTATTTTACACTCTCTGGGAGGGGAGGGTCACTTTTGTAATATATCTAACTATCCATAGGAATACCAGTTTAAGATTAAGCCTGGACCAAGTAGCTCAAAGAAATCCATTGGACCGAATGGGTTTCCTCTGGGAGGTGGAGAAAGTAAAAAAAAAAAAAACAAAAAACAACAACAACAAAAAAAAAACATAGCTGTAATTTATTTTGCATCAAAAGTTTATTGTATACATTTCCATAATAAAAAACATCTTTTCAGAGCTGGCACAACATTGGTGTGTAAACATAACGTTTAATATCTATCTATATTTTTAATAAAATCTGCAAAGCTACATCTGTCCATGTCCATTTGTTTTGGGCAAAAAAAAGCATGCTCCTGTATTTTTGTGCAAATGAAAAATACAGCAATTAGCTTTCACTGTACACCCACCTACATCCAACAGAAAGGAATGAGTATACAATCCTGGGGTGGTTGGAACAAAACCATAAAACAAGACCCCCTAGAGAAATTGCAAGTGATAACTTACTGTGTGAAAATAATTATTATAAAAAAAAAAAATGTTGTTGCAGTGGATTTGCTGCATGGCTGAGTCACAGGATCCTTATTAATTCAACTTTACGCTGCTGTTCTGGATTGTCAGTAAAAACTCCCTTATGTAGAATGTGGTCTCAGATCTATACAGGCTTTCTAATGACAAGGTTCAGTTTGATCTACAAGTTACCAGATTCAAAAATATATTATTCTTATGCCGTGTACACACGACCGTTTTTCGGGTTCTAAAAAATGAAGTTTTTTTAAAACGTCATTTAAAACGATCGTGTGTGGGCTTCAGAGCATTTTTTGGGTTCTGAAAAACGGGCAATTTTTTTTTTCGAATATGCTCTATTTTCTCCCGTTTTTAACGTTGTGTTTTTTCGGGTTGTAAAAAATGGTCGTGTGTGGGCTTTAACGACGTGAAAAATTAGCGCATGCTAAGAAGCAAGTTATGAGACGGGAGTGCTCGTTCTGGTAAAACTAGCGTTCGGAGTAATGGAGTAATGGAGTAAGCACATCCATCACGCTGTAACAGACAGAAAAGCGCGAATCCTCTTTTACTAACACAAAATCAGTTAAAGCAGCCCAAAGGGTGGCGCTATCCGAATGGAACGTCCCCTTTATAGTGCCAATGTACGTGTTGTACGTCACCGCGCTTTGCTAGAGCATTTTTTTTTCACGATCGTGTGTAAGCAAGGCCGTTTTAATGATCAAGTTGGAAAAAACGTCATTTTTTTCTAGAGCCTGAAAAACGTTGTTTTTTACAACCCGAAAAAATGATTGTGTGTACGCGGCATTAGGCTTATTAATGAAAGTAAAGCGCAACAACCCATTGTGATCCCCATCACTGATCTGCTGATCAGAAATGTGATTAGTTCCTCCATAGGACCGCACTTTCAGATTTAGTTTTAGATGTACCGTATATGCATTGAATAATGCAAGTCAACTGCATCTATTTAACAGAAGGACCATGAGGTCATTGCTATTTATTTTGACTGTTTGCACTTTATTTTTAATATTTTTGTTCTATTATTACAGAATATGAATTACCTTATTGAGAAAATTAAAAGATCAAGTTTATTTTAGGGAAACATATGAGAGACATTCACAGACTTCCATTGCTGACTTGCTTTTGAAAATGCTACCGTGTTTCCCCGAAAAAAAGCCCTGGGTCTTATATTAAATTTGGCAACAAAAGAGACAGAAGGGCTTATTTTCAGGGTAGGTCTTACCATGTAATGTGATGTCTTCTCTCCGCCACTCTCTCCCTGCCCGACAGGCATCCCCAGTGTGAACTGAGTTAAAATGCTTGTAAAATCCTATAATAAACTCTATCAGTAGTATATAATGTACAATGTGTGTGTTTCTGTAATATAGTTGTGCTAAATATACCTTCGTTATAGTGCAGTTCTGCACTTCTGTGACCCGCTGGAGCTCTCTTTTGTGCAATTATATTACAGAAACACAGACATTGTACAGGATATACTACTGTAATAGAGGGGATTATAGTATTTTAATCTAGGGCTTATTTTTGGGGTAGGGCTTATATTGCAGCCCTCCTGGAAAATAACGCTAGGTCTTTTTTTCGGGGAAACAGGGTAGCTATCCATCTTTCCTTGGTTTTTAATACTTTCTGAGTCTCTGACCTAGAACAAACATGTAGCATAGAGAAAAGTAAAAACTCTGGATCTGCCTACTTGTTCTGGCTCATAAACACAAAGTGGCTGACTTATTAAAGGCAAATAGGTTGTTCACTTTACAAGGTAAATTTAATTTTGCAAGAGTTTTCCTTTAGCTTGGTGAATGTAGGGAAAGTTCACTTCGCAAGGGATAACCAATCATATGCAAGGAAAAAAAAAACATTTTTGTTTGCACATGATTGGATAATGAATGTGAACAGAGCTTTGTCTCTCATTCACTTAGCTAAGGAAAAATTCCTTTGGAAAGACAACAGTCTTGGGGTTGATTTCCTAAAACTGGAGCATGCAAAATCTGGCACAGCTCTGTAAAAAAAACAACCATTTTTTTTTGTCAAAGCATAAAGTGATTGTAACCCCCCCCCCCCCCCCCAAAAAAAAAAACTTGCAAGACAACGGCATAATGATCCAGGATGCACAGCATACTAGCTTATTATGAAATACTCACCTTTGATTAAAGCCCCCGCAGCGGTCCCAGAACACTGCTTTGCCCGGCGACCTGTCTCACGGAGTTATTTCTAGGTATCGCGGGCTCTGGCGCTGTGATTGGTCGGAGCTGCAATGACGTCACTCCCGCAGGAACCGCCGGTAACGGCACATTAGCTGAAGCAACTGCAGGAACATACTGTTGCTTCAGTGCGCATATGTCGATGATGTTGGCACATGCCGATACAGGGGACATTTCCTAAACTGTACATGTTTAGGAGATATCCGGCATTGCTGCAGTTAAGCCTTATTATAGGCTTACCTGTAGTAAAAGTGGTTTGTAAGGGTTTACAATCACTTTAAAGGTGTAGTAAAGTCAAAAGTTTTTTTTTTTTTTATCCTAATGCATCCCCCTCCCCTTTGCCCCCCTAATACTTACATGAGCCCAGCTCTGTCCAGTGATGTCCACAAGTGCCTCGGCAGTCTGAGAGTCTCCCTCCTGATTGGCTGAGACACAGCACCGGTGCCATTGGCTCCTGCTGCTGTCAATAAAAGTCAGTTAGCCAATCAGGAGAGATAGGGGGTGGAACTAAGCCATGGCTCTGTGTCTGAATAGACACACGGAGCTGTGACTTGGTTTACATGCCCCCATAACAAGCTGCTTGCTGTGGGGGCATTCGACAGGAGGGAGGGGCCTGGAGCACAGAAGAGGGACCTCAGAAGAGGAGGAACCAGGCTGCTTTGTGCAAATCAACTGCAACAGGGCAGGTAAGTAGGACATGTTTGTTATCTTTCTAGAAAAAAAAAAGAGAATTTACAATCACTTTAAATGAACACGCTGAAGTTAGAAGCTACCATGCACAGCTGTACCAGATTTTGCACTCTCCAGTTTTAGGAAATCAACCACAAAGTATTGGGATCATTGGATCAACATGACAGCCAGACATCTAGCCCTTTTCATAGGACGAGATTAGTATGGGCATCATCCGTAATCCTCTGAGAACAGGTGTCCTTTGATCAGTGCAGTCTTAGAAATCCAGTGGGAATTTATCTTCTTTTTACCAAAACACTATAGTAAATTGGAATCCTATTGATTGCTGTGTGTTGCTGAGGTTTGCATGTTGTCATTGCACATTACATTACCTTATGTAACACGCCTACATGTGATGTTGTATGCACTACAGGTCTCAGCATGCCCTAATAAAGGTAATACATAGGTACTTGCAGGGCTGGACTGGGACAGAAATTTGGCCCTGGACTTCATCCAGACTGGCCCACTTTGACAGGTCTCTTCCATGGCGGCCGGACAACTCCTGCCCCCCCCGGCCACCCAAGCCCCCTCTCCCCCTTTACTAGCCACTAGCCATTCTACTTTATTACAGTAGAACGGCTGGTACTGGTACTCTTATAGGCAGTACTAGTGGGGAAGCTAGGCATTATTTCACCCGGGGGAAAGAATCAGTTTGGTGCCCCCCCCTTATGGGACAAGATTAGGCAGAAGGGAGAAACTCCCAGGCCATAGCTGTTGAGCCAGCTGTCTGTCCCCTCCCCCCATGCTCCTCTGTCGTCGTCCCCCCTGGTCCTCCCCCTGCTTCTTTTTTCCCCCCGGGTGAGCGCTGCGGGAGGGACAGGAGGTGATCGCTGCGGGAAGGGAGAGACAGGGGAGCGGAGGGGGGCGGCAGTCCGCTGTCATGGAAACCAGCCCACTGAGCCATCGGCCCACCGGGAAACTCCCTGTAGTGCCAATGGCCAGTCCATCCCTGGGTACTTGTGGAAGGACTGCTACCTATGGTGTAAGTCTGAAAGAGGAATGAGCATTTACATTTTCCGTTACCCTCAGTGTTCTAGATCAGGAATATTTAGTATAGTCTCAATGTAGCAAGCTTGGGGTTTGTTCACACTAGTCATTCATTTTTCTACATTTCCCAGCACAGGTAAAATGAATGCATATAAGAGCACCCATTGTTATCTGGGGTACTTTCACACCGTTGCATTGGGGTGAGCTGCATAGCATATATATTTAGTGACTTGTGTAGAAATGTATGACCAAGAAGAATCATCCATCCTGCACATAATACCCTGGACCATTTGGAGTAACAAAGGATGCAACTGCAAACAGTGGAACAGTAATCAAAATATGAAAATAGATGACAGCAGTGCAATAATAAATGGTGAAAAGGGACTTAGTATATACAATGCGCATAAAATCAGCACACAGAAGATACCTGAGAAGGATTAAAGTGTATCTGCAGCTTGGCAAAGGGGCACTCGTGGCTCCTAACCAAAGTGAACCTGTTTTACACTTTACTATTGGTGTGCTGGTATTATCTTTATATGGCAACCACAGCATGTGTTATTGCATGTATGGTAAAGCCTATCTGGTGTGAACTAGACCAGTAGTTGGCCATGCATTGGAAGACTTCTCATCTGTTTTAAGGCATGATGTGATAACCTCCTTTCTGAACCAAAACTTGATTTAACTTTTCCAATATTATCTTTTGTGCGTATGCAGGAAAACAATAGTTTGTTTCTGTAAGGAAAAGTAAGTGATTAGCTTTCATCACCACCAGTAGATTTTTCCTAATTATTATTGAAACTCTAGATCAGGTATGTCTAAAGTCTGGCCCGCGGGCCAAATGCGGCCCCCCTGTTGATTTAATATGGCCCTCCTGGGGATTTGGATATATTTATTGTTTGTGGCCCACAGGGCCACAAAATATATACCGTATTTATCAGTGCTGCCATGGAGGGGACAGGATGAGCGGCGTCAGATCACATGAAGAGAATCTCCTGTTTACCCAGCAGCATCTGTATTGGAAGTCATGTCTCCTGGGATGCCATTGGACGACTGTTCTGTCTATCATAGGAGGCGGGACTTTGTATTACAGAGGCCACAGAGTAAACAAGAGATTCTCCTTCGAGGCTGCAGATGGGCTTCGATCAGACTGCACTGATGGCAATGGTAAAGCTGGATTCATGGCACATGTGAGGCTGCATTGGTTGCAATGGTAAGGCTGCATTCATGGCAATGGTATGGCTGCATTCATGGAAATGGTAAGGCTGCATTCATGACAATGGTAAGGCTGCATTCATGGCAATAGTAAGCCCGTGCGTGTTATACGCCATTAAATATGGTATATCCAAATAACACACCCAAGCTCATCCTTAGTCCTGAGCAGCGCTCTGGGATTCGTTGGGGCCACAATAGAAATATATACAGTATATCCAAAAACACGCCCAAGCTCATCTCTTCACCACACACAGCCACAAAGGCAAGAGAATTCTTTTTGGGCAGTGTATTAGTTGCTCGGACGAACACACTTAGACCGAATTTTAATGGTTCAAAGAATGCCAGGCAAATTTGTCGGCCCTCACGCAAGTTCACTTCATCAAATCTGGCCCTCTTTGAAAAAAGTTTGGACACCCCTGCTCTAGATGATTAACAGTTCTACGTCTGGAAATATGATGAATTTTAGGCTGCTGCTCACCAAACCTTTACTCCTCTCTTATGGTTACATTGGGGGAGATTTACTAAAACTGTTCTCCCACAGAATCTGCTGCAGCTGTACATAGTAACCAATCAGCTTCTAGATTTTATTGCCAAAGCCTAATTCCGCGTACACACGACGGAACTAGCGTTCGTAATGGAGATAGCACATTCATCACACTGTAACAGACTGAAAAGCACGAATCATATTTCACCAAACTTTTACTAACACGAAATCAGCAAAAGCAGCCCCAAGGGTGGCACCATCCGAATGGAACTACCCCTTTATAGTGCTGTCGTACATGTTGTACGTCACCACGCTTTGCTCAATCATTTTTTTTTTCACGATCGTGTGTAGGCAAGGCAGGCTTAACAAGTATCGGGTTGAAAAAAACATTTCTAGACCATTAAAAATGGTTGTGTGTACGCGGCATTAGGCCCTTTTCACATGAGCGGACCAATCGGGTCTGCCTGACAATTTTAAAGGCAAACCTGATCAGACCCTCCATTGTTCTCAATGGAGCAGCGGATGTCAACGGCCACGTGTCCGTTGACACCCGCTAATTTCTGATCTGATCCTGTCTGCTAAAATCAGACTGATAGGGATCTGTTTTCCATCCGTCTGGTGAATTAGATCGGATGACAGTTGGGTGGAAACAGACAACTGTCTGCATAAGCGGAGCAAACACGGACCTGTCATCCACACACTCAGCGGGGGTCAGTGGAGATATTCCCCGCTGAGCAGGACGATCCACTGTCGAAGTCTGCCCCATGTGAAAGGGGCCTTATTGAACAAGCTGAAGTTAGAAGCTGATTGGCTACTAAGCACTGCTGCACCAGATTCTGTGTGCACCAGTTTTAGCAAATCTCCTCCATTGCTCCTGCCTGTTGATAGCTAAGTAGGTGGCTCAGGCTGTGAATTATATCTTCTAGACTAATTTCTAACATCTTAGCAACAGAAACATTTCACTGATCATGATGGTATCTTTCGCACACAGTCACTTGTGTTTAATTTCTAGTACATCTCCTCACAATTCTTTTATTCATTAAAAATTCACAATTTTTTTTTTCGTTTTCTCTTTGGGATTGTTTGGAACAACGTTGGATAAGCTGAAAGTCATCTTAACTGACAAGTTGTTTAAATGCACTTGACAATCTTTGCAATTGATAAGACAAATATAATATCCCTTCTCCATTTATTCCCCATACTACCGACTTAAATTTTTTCTTGGGCTGGCTGAATTGTTAGCCAGATTCAGATAAAGAATAACGAAATTTAAAAACCTTACAGATCCCAGAATAACCTGCTAATTAATAAATGATGGGACAGGTTCATTCCAAACCTTTTCCTTTTTACATCTGTAAGTTGCCAAGGCATGTTTGCTGGATCCACACTCTATGAAGAGTATAGCAGTTAGTGATTGGAGGGGAGGAGAACTGTCACTCCATGGATGGATTTTAGATCTAAAACTGTCAATTTTTATTCTATAGCATTTAGGAACACTATCACAACAGAAACATCCTCTTAACAGTTCCAAATATATGATTATATATGTTTAGTAGTAGAAACTTATTGCATTGCTCTGATCATTTTCAACAGCTGAAAATGTCAAACTTGGTCAATAGACTTAGCTATGTTAAGAGGGGGTACTGAGGATGTAGACCCTCTAGACCAGTGATGGTCCAATCCTGGGACAGGTGATTTGTCTATCAAAGTGCCCGACAAGGGGGAGGGGCCAAGACGACGCCTGGCGGGGAACACGCAGATATTCAAATAAAAGCTGTTGTGTTCCCTGGCCTGAGCGCTGAACAGCTAGACGGCGGCAGCGGCAGCAGCTCTTCTCCAGTGTCATGTTATACATACCTGAGGACTACTCTGCTCTCCTCCTCCTCTCCAACTTCTTCTCCACCTCCTCTCCGCCTTCTTCTCCGCCTCCTCTCCGCCTTCTTCTCCGCCTCCACTCCGCCTTCCTCTCTGCCCCCTCAGTCTCCTCTCTGATCGCTTCCCGCCCCCTCTCCGCCCACTCTCCGCCCCCACTCAGAAAAAAAAAGTATCAAGTTAGGCATCGGGAGCATTTGCGCGAGTACAAGTACTCGCGCAAATGCTCAGTATCGGTCCCGATACCGATACTAGTATCGGTATCGGGACAACCCTACCTTTAACAAACCTAAAACTTTACTTGTACTCTATGCCCTTAAATGCAATCGTATAGTTTTTAACTGGGTATTTTTATGTGGTACACTTTTTTTTTTTTAATTAGTTGATGTGTCATTGATATGGTTTCCATCAATGACATCTTCATGTAAAATTCTTATAAAACATACTAAAGTTGCATTTTACATGTCTTCTAAGGCAGTGGTCATCAACCCTGTCCTGCAGGGCCCACTAACAGGCCAGGTTGGCAAGATAACTAAAATGCATCACAGGTGATGTCATTTGCTGCTCAGTGATTGCAGTATTCCAGTCTGCATCTCCCCAAGGTAATACATAAAACCTGGCCTGTTAGTGGGCCCTGCAGGACAGGGTTGATGACCACTGCTCTAAGGCATATAACTGCATACAGAATGAAAATGCCACATAGCGAAAAACATGTAAAATGATATTAAAATGCACTTAAGGCTAAACTCGAATTCCACACTTTCTCCTTTGTATGTTTCTTTTCTCACTATATCCTTATTTCCTGCATTTCACAGGCTGATCTAAAGATGTCACTGGTCCTTTTTCTTCTTTCTCAGTGGCGGTCCTTTCTCCTGGACTCATATAATGGTATGTAAGTGCCACTTAGTCCAGGAATACTGTGAGCCCAATTTGTATTATTTTCCACCAGAGGGGTACGTCTTTGACAATCTAGTCCTATAGGAATGAGTTGATTAACACTGTCTGTC
The DNA here is from genome assembly GCA_029574335.1 of Rana kukunoris. Taxonomy (NCBI): domain Eukaryota; kingdom Metazoa; phylum Chordata; class Amphibia; order Anura; family Ranidae; genus Rana; species Rana kukunoris. The sequence goes on along the minus strand of CM056053.1, from coordinate 381,543,224 downwards.
ATTCAACCAGGAGACTGTGGACTACTGGTGGGGGAAAATAAGTACTGCCAAAGATAGCTCTGCAATGAAGGTTAGTAGTGCAGCAAAGGCTGTTTTTATATTTTAAAATGTGAGGCAAAGCTAATTATAAACAAACAAACTAAAAAGTTGAGTTTTTCTTTAAAAATGTATGTTAAAAAATACACGTGTTGTGAATAGGCCTTTAAAAACAGCAACTACCATCAGAGGCCTCTAAGACAAACTTTCAGCTTATAGCTTAACCTACGGGAAAAGAAAAAGTCCTCCCTTGGTTTGGATCTGCACCCACACTGCAAGTGTTAAATGCTTGTCTACTCCAGACCAATGGCGTCTGGTGCTTTTTTTTTGGGGGGGGGGGGGAGCATGTAGATTAGGGGCTGGGTGCATGGATTAGGAAGGCGGCGCCACCGGGGCCCTTATTGATGGGCCGGCACTGGTCCAGAGGACGTTAATGACACTTTTAATTACCTAGTTCTCTGCTTCTTCAAAAATGGCAATGGACTGTCCTCAGGGTCCTCATGTCCAATCAATAGAACAGTCATAGCTATGACTAAGCACTAGCTTATAGTGCGAAATGTGTCAGCTGCTCATCCTTGTTGTTCTGCTGTGATTAGTAGTGCAGTTTCATCCTTTAAAACTGCTTTATCCGATCCCCCCAGACACAAACAAGCAGTTAACCCTTGCAGCTCTGGCAGGACCCTATTGGAAGGATAGGCTTTTACTTTTCCAGGAGCTCAGCTTTATTGACTGGACTTTATTTTTAAGTAAACCTATAAAGACAGAAATATAGGGGCTCCAATGACTGGCTTGTTTTTTAAAGGTGCATCAACCAGGGCTGTCATCCTGATCCTAGTTTCACTATGCAGCCAGTAAACTCTGCATATGATCAGAAGCCCTGGAAACGGTACCTGGCAGGTTTACTATGATGCCTTGCCTTGGTTTACATTGTAAGCATTGTCATTATTACCAATCACACATTACAATATTTCCCATCACTAAAAGGGGTGACAAATAAAGAGTACAATAGCAGAGAGATATATAAAAGAATAAACAATGGTATTATTAAGAGCTGCAGTACTGTAGTAGCACTGTTCACAGTGGGTGTAGGGGAGTTGTATACTGACATAGTGGACAAGAGCAGTTTCTCATAAAAGGAATATTATTTTGGTAATGAATTGAGCCAGGAGAAGGAGAAGACGTGATGTGAAGAGTCTGTGTTTTCCGACTGATTCGTTTCTGGAGTCCCCTGTGCGTCTCCCAGGGCTGCTGCTGCTGCTGCTGTGTCAGATCCAGTCTGTAAGAAAATCAGCTTTGTGTGAGATACATTCACAGATTGGATGGAAACTGTAGGAGAGATGTACACAAATATATTCACCTACTGTGTGTACCATAACTAAACAGAGCCTTGAAGAATATCAATCATGAGACAAATATGTGACCGCTGTCTCTGTTCCCAATAATCACTGATTAGGTGCAAGCATGCCGCAAGTGAAGTCAGAGAAAAATAAAAACTTCTTAAAAATGAGAAGACACCTTTTCATTCTGCTGGCTGGTCAGCTGTTTGTAGTGTAACAATATTGCTCTAAGAGGCTTAACCTGTGTTGCTTGGCCTTCTTTTGCCATGCAATTCTTGCTCAGATACCCGTTTAAAGCTAAACTCAAAGAAAAAGAAAATACATTTAAAAAGTGCATTGTGCATTGTGCATTAATTACTATACTCCTCAGTCTTGATTCCAAACAAATCTTCCTAAACCATACTGCAGTAGAATGGATAAAAGTCACAGTTTCCTCTATGAGCCAAGCTAATTTCCTGCTCTGGGGACCAGACATTTCTCCGGCTCATTTTCTTCTTGGGCACTGGTCCCCTCGTCGTCTCCTTGAGTTCTCCTGCCTCTAGAGCCTATGAGAGTGGACCCAACCACTGAAAGTGTTGCCTACTCCAATAGGAGATGTCTACATCATGCAGGCAATGATGTGGACATCCAAAGAAGGACTCCAAAAAGTAAAGAGAAAATGAGAAAAGCATCATCATGTGACCATGGCTTTGGTAAATAGTAAAATAGGCATTTGGATGTTGGGCTTTCCGGGTCAGATTTTCGTTTCACCAAATGTTTTTTTAATGCACTATAAACAACTGAACCTCACAGATCCTTATTGATGTATATCAGTCAACAAAGGATTATCCACTTTCCAGATACATTTTTTTCCATCAAATAATAAAAAAAAAAGATATCTCAGCCCTTTAAACAACAGCAGAAACTGATTGGATTTTTTAGTAGACAGTCTATCCAGATATAATAGTGTTTGCATGGACAGCGGATGTCTGTGTGTCTAAACTGACATGCTGCAATGCTAGATTTTTCCTTTGGAAGAATATATTACTTCACTGGTCATAAAGGCTCTGGGTCATAATTATTGTATAATCAAATTAGTTTCAGGGAGGCACTTATATTTGTAAAGCACAGGTGGCAGTCAGATTTGCTTGCCCATTCTGGTTCAGATAACATCAGATCACATTTACTAACTCATTCCTCAAAACTCGGCTAACTCTGCTAGCTACACAATTAAAAATATTCACCGTAGATTAGCTTGATGTGTTCTTTTGTGCATCCATCAGGCTGAATTAAAAAAGTAAACTAAAGTAAAATGTTTTTCCATGGATGCTCACTGTTCTCTGAAACCCCCTCCCCATACTACTATTCTGACACACTAGGCATGTAGGTGGTTTGTTATTGTCATGGCATGGGGGAAGCGACTGTGCAAATTACTTCCATAAAGTCAGGCCACATGCCCTTCAACAATGGGTGAGTGCATTGCCAAGGATCCCCTCGCAATGTACCAGTACTTGGGACAGCTGGGCACCCTGTTCTTTAGCACCCAAAGCTGCCCAGGAAGGGTTGTCATCATGAGGGGAATGGGGCGGGGTGGGGTTTAATAGGGGGGGGTGTGTAAGCTATTCCCTCACATATAGAAATAAGGGGAAGTTGTCCCAGGATCATGGCCCTTTCTAGATTTCGGCAAGCTCCTATTAATGTAAGAGTACCTAGTTTGAGGGTCAGAAAAACAATGTTGTATATAAATATTAGGGGTCCTGTGGTTTTAGAAGAATGTGCAATAATCCATCCAATTACCAGACCTCACACCTTGGTGACCACACATACATGCAAGTCAACAAATAGCATAACAATTACAGATAACAGGATATACAGTACATAACTTTGTATATGGCCACATGGCACAGCTGTGTTAGTTCATTCTCTATTAGTGAAAGCTATGTGTTAATGTACAGAAACAAATATCGATGACTGAAATATGAAACATAAATTGTAACATTGTTAATAAAGCATGACTATATGATCAATCAAAGAAACAGTATAAACACCAAGGCGTGAATAAACAGTAACTATTGGACAAATTATACAAAAGTCGAAAAGTTTCTATTGAGCCAGTATTGGTGAACACCCAAACATTCGTTTTTTCCCCTGTACATAAGTTGGATGTTCGATGGTAACACAGAGTTAAGTTAATCAAGAGTTATAATAACATATTTAGTAGATTGAAACCACCTTCACCCCTCAAAGTCAGTTTATTTTTTATTTGTCTGCAGAGTGATAGAGCTGATTAAGACAGTTATAGCTGTCTAAGTGTGGTCACAAAATGCCTGCATTCAGGCATCCAAATCGTCTGGTGCTTCTCATAACACAAATGGTGGCATCATGTGATGTTTAGGTTCCAGAAAGGGTAAATATGATATATAGTCCCTAAATTTGTAAGAGAGCATGGAACCCGCCTCTACGTTTGAAGTAAAATAACTAAACAACATAGGGGGCCAGATTCTCAAAAAATGGCGTATCTGGCGGCGTAGCGTATCGTATCGCATTTACACTACGCCTAAGCAAATTACTGGAGCAAGTGCCGTATTCTCAAAGCACTTGCTCCGTAATTTTCGACGGCGTAGCGTAAATGCGGCGTCGTAAGGTCACGTAATTCAAATAGTGAAGGAGGGGGCGTGCTGTATTTAAATGAAGTGCGCATGCGCCGGCCAGGAAAAAAGCCCAGTGCGCATGCTCCAGCTCACGTCGGAAAGCGTAGTTGAAACCGACGTCAAAACGACGTGATAGTCACTTACGCAATTCCCTATTCGCGAACGACTTAGTAAAACGACGTAACCGACGGAAAAAGACGACGCTGACCCGACGCCATACTTAACATGGCAACGATGGAACTTCGTAAAGGTTACCCCTCATATAGCAGGGGTAACCTTACACGCACGGAAACGACGTAAACGACAACGGCGCGGCGTAAAAACGTTCGGGAATCGTCGGATTAGGCTCATTTGCATAGGCAAATGAGAAATTATCGTAAAGGCCACCTAGCGGCCAGTGATTACATCTACGATCCGACAGTGTAATTGTTTTACACATGTCAGATCTTCACTGTATCTATGCGTAAGTGATTCTAGGAATCACACGCATAGATACCCAGTAAAAAAAACAGAGATAGGACGGTGTTTCCTACGAAACGCCGGCGTATCTCTTTTGAGAATCTGGCCCAGGATTTTTAAGGTGAGTAATGAACATATAATAACCAAAATTACGATTTTTTTAATTATAATTGCACTAAAAAAACAACAACAATGAATTAAATCCATAAAAATACTTTCTCCGCAACAGATATAATAATGGTATAGCAAATGTATATATTCTCATATATTTTCTTATACCATCCAGTAGATAGTATATGCATCCTCACAAAGTATCGGAAGAAGACATTTGAGTTCATATAATAATAAAATCTATAGATAAAAATTACCACAACTTAAGGGAATTCCTTCAGGACCCCCAGATCACCAGATTTAGTGTCCCCCTTGGAAGATTTCCCCGTTCTTACTTTTCTGGGAAAAACCTAAAATATTTGATTTTCTTTTCATATTACTTTCAATAATAATAGTAATCAGGAGAGGATGAATAACCCTAACAGGGGCATAGGCAGCAATAAAAACTGACAGGCATTCTAATCCCCCACCACTCTATAAAAAAAAAAAAAAGTATAGGCCGACCTGAATATAAGCCGAGGCACCTAATTTTACCACAAAAAAACTGGGAAAACGTATTGACTCGAGTATAAGCCTAGAGTGGGAAATGCAGCAGCTACTGGTAAGTTTCAAAAATAAAAATAGATACCAATAAAATTACATTAAATGAGGCATTAATGCCCATCTGCAGCCTCACTGTGCCCACCTGTATCATAAGTGCCCATCTGCAGCCTCACTGTGGCCACATGTATCATCAGTGCCTATCTGCAGCCTCACTGTGCCCATCTGCAGCCTCATGTACCTTTGATTACAAACAGTGGGTGTCTCCCACTGTGTCATGCAACTGCAGTCTTAATTGTTCGGCGGCCGTCGACTTTAACAAAGCCCAGCCTCCTCCTTGTCCACGACAGACCGAACACTAATTCAGTTTCCCAGCATTGTTCAGTGTTCCATCTGTCACGGTTGAGAAGGAGGCGGGGCTTTGTTGACGGCCGCTAAACAGTTAAGACTGCATGACACCGCATGACACCGCACTCGAGTTTAAGCTGAGGGGGGCTTTTTCTGCATAAAAAATGTGCTGAAAAAGTCAGCGTATACATGAATATATACGGTAATCCTTAATTGTAAATAAAGTATTGGTTCTTAAAATCCAACAAGGTACTCAAGAAAAAAAAGCCCCAAAGTGTAACTAAAGGCAAAACTTTTTCTTAAGTTTTGGAAAGAGTGGAGTGGCAATAAAACACCTGTCAGGGTGTATTGCTGTGTTTGTCCCCAGTAGAGAGAATTTACCATTATCATCAAAAGTGAAAGTAAAAGAAAATCCCAAATTCTGGGTTGACACAAGAACAGTAATAGAGGGGAAATTTTATGTAGCGCCCCCTTGCTTTCAGCATGGGCACTACGCTAAAGTTAGTTGGACTGGGAGATTTACATTGCTCCCAGTCATAATTTACCTAAATTATGACCTCTGTCATCCTGGAAAGGTCCACTGGGTCAGTCTGTATTTTAGAGATGTGGTATCATCTCTGGTCGGCAGTTGGCGCCAGAGGGGTTTTTGGCAGAGCAAGTCCTCCCCAGCAGCCAATTGGAGGAGTTCTTCCCTCGCGGGGCATGCTGGGGAGGAGTATATCTGTGACAGGTGTCATGTGCTCAAGGTTCTTCTTCTTCTTCTGCGCGGGGTCCCGGTTCCAGGTGCGGCATCCACCCTTAGGGTGCGTGCATCCATGGACCCCGCCGGCGTGGCCCACCTGGCCAAGCTCACAGGCTTTACTGAGCCTCAATCAGAGGCGAAAGGGGACCCCAGTGACCTACTGGGTTCCCTGTCCTATTGAATGGATCCCAGGGTGTGTGCTGTTCGATTGGGGGATCGGCTTGAGGGGAACCCGGAGGCAGGTTGTCCACAGGGCCCGAACGAACCAATCGGGGATCTGGTGACTGGGATGCTGACAGGTACGCTTTAATGTCTCCCGGTGACCTGTGCTATAATTTACTGGGAGGATTCGCTCTGTTCATTCACCTAATCTCATGTAAAGCAGTTGGCCTGTGGCAGAGGCTCTAGAGCCAGGTCTGTGTGAATAACCTCCCAGTAAATCTAAAGTGACACTTTGGCTGCCAGGTTAGAGAAAGGAAACCTGTCTGTGGGCACTTCACCTACTCAGGCAGGAGTGGCGACGAGTTTGCAAACTAGTACTGCTAAGGGCAGGCTTGCCCGTACATATTCAGGCCTGACACCTCAAGTTCTCCTCTTCTTTCATCAACCTGTCCTTCCTTAATAATTGAAGTTGATGTTGGCTGTGTTGGCCTGGAAATAAAGCATTGGAAAAAACCTTTATTGACTGTCTGGACCTTCGCTCATTACTTTGTTCCTGCATCACACCCCTAGACCACGCTAGGGTAACTTAATTTGCCGATCCCAACAATCATCCAGCGGCTCCTTCGGGGGAGCTCTACATTTATATTAGGCAAACTAGTTCTGGTGATCCTGGAGGGATGTTTATCACTTTGCATGATTCCGCTCTCAACACAGACAGTGCTGACAGGGGAATCGCTCCTGCCGAGCAATTGTCTGCTCCTGGTGGGGGGAGCCATCCCCGCTGGGAAAAGACATCGATTATTGCTAGCGATAATCACAAGTGAATCCAGCAGGCTGGATAAACACATGGTTGATTGAATGATCCGCTTGATACATTTAGCCTGCTCACACAGAGTTTGAATCTTGGCTGGTTCAGCAGGAACCGGATGAGATTCGAACTGTCTATGGCTGGCCTAACAATCTAAGGTCCTTATCCTACATGCATACACATCCATGCTAGGGCCAATTTTAACCTACCAACATGTCTTTGTACAGGCATACCCCACTTTTAAGTACACAATGGGGTTTATTTACTAAAGCTGGAAAGCGCAAAATCAGGCTCACTTCTGCATAGAAACCAATGAGCTCTTAACTCCAGCTTGTTAAATTAAGCTTGGTAATAAAACCTGGAAGCTTATTGGTTTCTGTGCAGACGTGAGCTTGATTTTTTTTTTTTTACGTGGCGTATGCCTGTATAGTGGGAGAAATCCAGTATACCCAGATAAAACACATTCAAGCACTGATAGAACAATCAGTGTCCTAGCAGAAGTGCTAACCACTAAGCAGCTGTGCTGCCTAGGACTAAGATAGCAAGGACTAAAAAAGCAATAGCTTTTGTTAAAATAAAACTTTGTTTTTGGCCCATAAACATTGTTTTTCTTTTTTTTTTTTTTTTTACAAAAAGTTTGATAGTAGGTTGTAAACTTCTGAGATAAAAAAAAAAAAAACATGTGTAGTTTGCCAAACAGGCTTTCTTTTAGCCCCAAAAAGTAGTGGTTCTAGTATTTTGCCACCTGCCACAGTGTCCTACCCACTCCCCACAAAACACATGGAATACCAGCCTGGGTCTTTCCTAAGCACACCATGTTTGCCAATCCACCTGTTTCTTGGTTCAGAAGGAATTCTAAGGATTATGAGGATTCACGTTTCCCTTGTTTTAAACCAATGATGCTGGATAAATGATTAATTACAGAGGAATAAAATCATTATTGCACAACTTCACCCACTTTTTTGCCACCCAGACCTGCTATCATAGGCGTGCGCACAGGGTGTGCCAGATGTGCCCAGGCACACCCTAATCACCCTGTGCAGAACAAATTCCCCCCACTGACCTGGCTCCCCCTCCTTCCTGCCACAGCACTGCTGGCTTCCCTTCTCTCCCACTCATTGTTGCTGTGGAGGTTTTAGGATGAGTGGGGGGAAGGGGCCAGTAAATATGCCATTTACCAGCCCCTTCCCTTTCTGAATGAACATCGTGAGTGATCGGTAGAGTTTATTTGAGCTTTGAGGTGCACACCCTAATGCCAAAGGCTGCACACACCTATGCCTGCTATATGGGGAGGGTTGTTGCTAAAGGTGCCTGTGTCTGGGGCCTGAAATGCTCACACTGCCTTGCTTGGAGGTTTATAGAGGAGGAATGAAGCACCAAGGGAAGAAGCTTTGCTGATGAAGTGTGCCCTGGAAAGCTGGAAACAAGCTGCTGGCAGTGGAAATTGTAAGAAGTCTGGTTGCCTAATTGTAAAGGTATTTGTACTGCCTAAGGCTGCTCAAGAGTCAGAAGAGTACAGATTTCTGGTCTAGGCTTAAAGTGGTTGTAAATCTCAGACATGAAATATGAATAAAGAATATTTGTATATATAATAGTGTTTACTTGTCTCAATCTAGAGAACTAAGTGTAATTTCTGTCTGCTACTTCATTCTTCTGCTATCAGCATGAATAGCTTCTGACAAGTTTTCCCAACATCAAGAGAAAAAAGGTAAGGGGGAGGGAGCTCCAGCAGAGTGACAGACTCAGCTCTGTTTCCGTGTGCTGTGTGAAGGGGGGTGTGTCCCCTCCCTCCAATCAGCTCTCAGCTCTCCTCACTAAGTTCTGCAGAGTGTAATTTCCACTCTCCATCCCCTTTTTTCTGACAGCTCAGACAAGCTTTATACATTTTTCACTTTGAATGGGTGTAGAGAAAATAAAACTTCAGATAAACAAATACAACTTATGCAGGAAGATTTTCTTCATCTCTATGTATCATCTGAGGCCAGTTACTTCACTAGGTATATGGAAAGGTTTATAATCACTTTTAAGGGTCTTGCTGTATTGATTGTTGATAGCCAATACTCCTGGAGTTGCATTTAAGTCACTTTTTGGGTATTCTGTGCCCTAACCCTCTCTCCTTGAGTTTACGTCCTATGATAAATCCTATTTAAAGTGACTGGCACACAATTTTTTTCAACCTCACAATGAGTCAGGAATTCCACCCTGAGGTTTGAGATGATAGTCCACTAAGTTGCTCACATGTCCTTACCTGTCTCCCAGGGGTACACATCTTAATGTAGCGATTTAACATGGGGTTGGGGTGCTGACAAAATAAGTGGAATTTGCCTTTTAGTTCCTAATCTGTTCTAACGTGAGCCTTCATCTTCATTTTCTACATACTTTAGTCTTATTTTGAACCTTCTCCGGTAATTGAAAAATATAGAATTACATTTTTGTGGTAAAGGTCCACTCACTTGTGCCTTTTTTGCATAAGCGCAAATGAAATGGCTGGTACTGCCCACTGCCTACATACTTCTGAATTATGAATGTCACATATCCCAGAAATGTTCAGGTAATTCTGAGGCTGCACATGCACACTGCCAATATCACGTGTTTGCAATCAGTACTCAAACAAAATGGTTTCTGAGTAGAGTTTATACTGAGCATGTGCAGCATATTCATGCACATCATCAGGGAAGGGGGGGCGGGCATAAAGTGAGTCCAGGAAGTAAAGGGAGAATGTTTCCTCTGCCCTTACTGCAAATGGCCAAGGTGATTAGAACAGTGAAAAGATAAAAACAAAGGGATTGCAGAAACAAAACCCTGCACCTAAAGTTAATGCATATCATTCTTTTTTTGTCATTTCACAATGATTTCAAGGGTGTCGTTATTTTATTTTGGAAAACTTAGGTGTAGTTCAGGTACAGCAAATAACTGATTTAAAAAACACGCACCCCAGTAAATTCATTATTCTGTTGTAAAATATACAGATGCTAACAGAATAGCAACAAATTTATATAGTAATACAGCAATAATTTTATGCTCACTTTACCGGTACTAATTTGTCCTCTATAGACGGGATTCTGGTATGCTTAGTCTGTCCATAGACAGTTTGAATCTAGGCCAGTTCATCAGGAGATTTTAACTAGGGGTTCAACGGATCACGGTTGATGCGTGATCCGAACAGTTCACCCCCTTCGGATCGGCACGCTATGCGATCCGCGGACTGCCGCCGCGGCCATAGCATTAGGAAAGGCCGCGGCTCCGGCCTAGCTCCGGAGCCACGGCCATCTTGATACACCCGGTGGCGGCCCCTCCTCTCTGTTTACACCCACAGAGGAGGAGGAGCCCGCGCTTGAGGGACACACACGCCGCTATCTGAGGTCTGCACGGGGGTCACTGTCTGCCTGTACTACAGGGGGGAGGTCACTGTCTGCCTGTACTACTGGTGTCACTGTCGGCCTGTACTACGGGGGGGGGGGGTCACTGTCTGCCTGTACTACTGGGGTCACTCTCTGCCTGTACTACTGGGGGGGGGTCACTGTCTTTACTACTGGGGGGTGCACTGAGGGGGGGTACTACTGGGGTGTCTGTACTGAGGGGATGACGACACCATTTTTTATTTTATTTTTTCAACAGGTGACACCAACCCTAGTGACGGCACTGCAGTGGAGGGGGGGATGTGGATATTACAGTGGGGGAGATTTTTTATTTATTTTTGCTGATCCGAAAAATGATTCGATCCGTGACTCCTGATCCGAGGAACGGTCTGAACCGCGAGTTTTTTGATCCGTTGCACCCCTAATTTGAACCACGTATAGGCAGACTGAATTCACCATGTTGATCGATCGATCAACTTGGGTACAACTAGCCCGTCGGATTTTGGATCACTAGCCTGGTATAGCCGCTAGCAATAATCACTGTGTTCTCCTGGCGGGGACAGCTTACATTGACCCAGCGGGAGAGATTCCCCTGTCAACCTGTGGTTGCAGCAAAAAATTTGCTCCGTGTATGGCTTGCTTTAGCTTTTAGTATGAAGTTTCTGTGCTTAAAGGGGTTGTAAGGACAAAAATATTTTCCTCTTAAATTAAAGTCTGACAGTAGCTAATAAAGTAAAAAGTAATGTTTTGCATTATAACTAGTTTGATACCTGTTGAAATCAAGCTGTTTTATTCACCTCCGTCACTCCTGAATCGTTATTCTCACTGACTTCCTGGTTTGCGGTGCGCATTCATTCTTGCTACATTGTGGCCTAATGGAAACCACAGTTCCCATTAGGCTTAGCCTCCATGCCTGTGAGGGATAAGATAGCATCTTCACGCAGGGTTGTAGTCATAGGGAGGGGGTGAGCACATTCTGCTTTCCACCATGCAAAACGGCTCAGATGCTGGTGAAAAGCAAGAAGAGGAGAGACAGAAAATGGCATTTTCAAACCTGGATTACTGTATTTTGGAGGTCAAAATGAAAAACGAGGTAAGTGATATTTAAATGCTCTAGCTTACAGCAATCAATTGATCTAATAAAAAAATAACCTTTAATGTTCCTTTAACACAACATTGGAAACTACTGCTTTGATCGGTATCTAATCTGAATGGTTACACTGTCTCCTATCAGAATAAAATGCACTTTCTCCACGTATTCTATATTATATGGCCTCCCATTGACCCCTGGCAAATGTCTAACAACACTGATTTAAATGTTTCCGTAATAATATAATCACCAAATGGTATTGTTGTTAAAATGCTTCTCCAACCAATATTCTCATAACGAATGTTATTGTCAAGTTATATTTTTTTGCTGTGTGAGTGATGTCCATTGCCAGTGCTTGATACCGGCCTTCGGGAAATACTCTGCTTATCAAGTTAGTGTGTAATTAGCTTTCCAAGACATAAATGAAAATGCTATGTCCCTATGTCAACCCTCACTGTTGGTGGAAGCTAAAGAGCAGTAGGAGAATAGATAGATTTAACTAACATGGGACTGGTTATATCATTAGACATTTTCTTTCCAGGCTTTACCTTTGATAACTATTTTAAAGAGGCAATAAAGTTGAAACACAGTACCAGAATGTTGCCAAGTAAAACATATGCTGATAATTTCTATTCCATACCATGTTATAACTAAAGGCCATTGTATGCACTGTGCACATTTTTTGTATCAACATGCAGTTGATGGTAAATCTCTGGAAATGTATGTTTTGAAGCTTTACTATGGCTTATAGCGAAAGTATTTCTGAAAAACAAGTGAACATGTTATCATTTTCTTTGTTTGTCTTTTTCATAGAATTCTCTTTATAAAGCTAAAAATGTTGAAGCAGAGTGGATTTTTCTATTACATTTTTATTGGTGTAGCTAAGTATTAGCTACATTAAAACAGAACAGTTGATCAGAGAGGGGCCCCTTCATGTTGACATTGAGCCAGACTCCAACACCATGGGGGTTATATACGAAAGGCAAATCCACTTTGCACTACAAATGCAAACTACAAGTGCAAAATGCACTTGAAATTGCACTGAACGTGCACTTGGAAGCGCAGTCGGTGTAGATCTGAGGGGGACATGCAAGGAAAATAAAAAACAGCATTTTAGCTTGCACATTATTGGATGATAAAATCAGCAGAGCTTCCCCTCATTTCAGATCTGCCCCTCAGATTTATAACGACTGCACTTCCAAGTGCAATTTCAAATGCACTTTGCCTTTCGTAAATAACCCCCCATGTCTTGGTTTGTGATTCTATGAATCTCTACCAGTGTGTTTTATGCCTGCTTTACAAGTCTGATGCTGTCCCCGTTGCAGGAGTAATTATGCTAATTGCACCGTAAATTACCTTTCCATAAGAATACAGGCAGATTTAGAGCCCACCTGGGACACTACTGCAATAATGACTTTACAGAGGGCCATAGATAGGTAAGTGTAACATTGGGGGAAGGAGGGAGGGGTTGCAAGTGGGAGGGTAGTGTTGCCATTTAAAGAATAAGTGTACTTAATGCACCCATATACTTTAATTAGTAGGGCTGTCCTGTATCTTCACTGAAATCACATTGTCCCTGTCAGAGAATACCAACCAGCGCTTTGGCTAATAGAAATGTGTATGCACAAAAATGTTGGCTAATAGAAATGCGCATGCGTGCATGAATGTTACAGAATGCGGGAATGCACAAAAATGTGCGCATGCAAAAGGTCGTGTGCACAATGTGTGTGCACAATGTATGTTGGCGCCAGGCGGATTATTTAAAGCGGACGTTCACCCTAAATCATATCTAATGTGTAATCGGACTAATGGTGTGTAATTGCACTAATGGTGTGTATAGCAAAAAATCGCTATCCATTCTTTCCCATATCAATCAAATACCTTGTAAATCCAGTGTCTAGCTGACACTTCCTGGTTCTCCTCCCGGGGGAGGGGGCGTGTCGCTTGGTCTCTATGCGCCGCAGTGCTTCTTGGGACGATTTAGCAATGTCTCCTGGGAGCTCAGCGTCATGCTTCCCAGGAGACGATTCAGACTGCATATAGAGCAAATCTTGCGTGATTTCGATCGTCGCGTGACTCATGCAGCCGTTCACGTGACGAAGGTGGCTCCAGCATTCACCGTATCCCGGAAGGATTTGCTTGTGGGCTTTAGAGTGCCCCCAAGCAAGATGGAAGCGATCAGCAAACATTTTTATAAATTATATTTTGCGGCAGAATTACAATGCGGAGGCCTCTGAAAATAGGACACGTGAGTACCCTATTAACTATATTGAGAGCGGCAGATGCATTAAAAAACTAATTCCCGCTGAACCTCCGCTTTAAGGATGCTTCTGCCTGTGCTCTAATTCTGACTGGTCTTCATCTGTTCCCTGTGTCCTGTGTACCTCCAGTGTGTTCCCTTGGTTGCTGACTCGGCTTTCTCCTGACTTGATCTCAGATCCTGCTCAGATACAAGAGAGGCTGACCTCGTTATTTCAGTCTTCTCTCAGGTATGTGACAGTCCCACTTACACAGAAGATCACTAAGGCTGGATTCACACCTATGCAGTTAGTGCTTTTTGCATTTTTCAGATCTGCACTACAGAACGTGTTCCATAGGAAACCATGGTAAATGGACTGCAGTGCAAATCTGCAAAATGCAAAAAGCATTAAAACTGCATAGGTGTGAATCCAGCCTTATGTATGGTTAGGTGCTGCTGGTCAGTGAAACGTGCTAAAACATTTATTCTCTATAATTCACTGTCATTCCACCTATTAAACTGGATCTTGGAACTTCTTGAATCTTTTCCAAAGTGTAACTTTGTTATACTTAGCAAAGAAAATGGATTGGCTCAGGAAGAGAAAAGAAGAGAAGAAAAGAAAAGAGAAGACCAGGTTGTGTTGCAAGGTCTGATTTAAATTATGAGCTATTCCACTAAATTGCATGTTTACTTCAAACATTCCACAGTTTGGAGGGGAAATGTAGGGGATAATGGAAGCACTCTTACAAGGTGCATATTATGATTATCGTGGTGAAATAACAATATATACACATTCATTTTTCCAGTTTACTTAAAGCAAATACTGTAGCTGCTGACTTTTAATATATGGACACTTACCTGTCCAGGGAGCCCGCGATGTCGGCAGTTAAAGCCGATCTGTCCATCAGCTCTCAAGTGCTGCCGCCGCCATCTTCAGTAAGGGAATCAGGAAGTAAAGCCTTCACTTCCTGGTTCCCTACTGCGCATGCGCGAGTCACGCTGCACTATCCCACTGGTCCCTGCTGTCTTCTGGGACCTGTGTGTCTCCCAGAATACAGCGGGGGGTGGGACGGAGTAGGCGCTAGACGTGGCGTAGGTTACCGCAATCACCGCAGTGATCTATGCCCAGAGGTGGGAGCAAATACCTGTATTATGCCAAATGTGACAACAGGAGTGGTTCCAAAAAGCGGAAGTTCCATTTTTGGGTGGAACTCCGCTTTAATAAAAAGAGAATGTGTTACTGCGCCCCATCCAATCATCCCAAAGTGCAATGTCATAAAGTGCTTTTAAACCAGCCCTCAAAATTTCCACTCGCCTACTAGCATTTGGCGAGTGGATTTAAGCTGGGGGCGAGTGATGACAGGGCTGCATGACCAATCTCCCTCCAATCAGTGCCTACACTTAGAGCCCTGATGAGATTGGCGGCCAAAGAGGAAAGGTGCATGCTCGGGAAAAGTAGTCTGGTGAGCCGCGCACAGACAGAGCAGTACACAGGTGCTCTCCTTACAATTCTCATTAAGCCATGGGACCCAACAGTATGACCTCTCTGAGCATGCCCCCTCCCCCCGACCAATGTAGCTGGAGAGCAGAAAGTAATAAATGAGGTGGAGGATTGCAAAAATTACCACTCCGGTGCAGCACTCACTGAAAGTTGCCCAGTTTGTGCAGTTTTCTTCTCCTTGTGCTCTATGTAAGTGTCCAAAAGTTCAGCCTGAGCACTCTGAACAGACTGGTCTCAATGTGTGCTGTGCGGTGTCAGTGTGCGCTTTGCTATTGGCTGTGCATTTGTGTGGATCTCAGCGCTGGATTGTACTCCCTCCCGCCGTGCTACAGCTCCTCTCCTCACTGCCAGCCTAAATAAAAGGGGAAAGTGGGGACATGCAAGCGTGGAGCCACACACAGGCTCCTGATGATGAGATGAATAGGGGAGAGAGAGAGAGAGAGAGAGAGAGGATGGATGGGAGTTGCAGAGGAGACAGCAAGAGAATGGGGAAGAGACCCAGTTCTAGTGCCCTGTCCCTCTGGTCTTCCTCCAATGCCCACGTCCCTCTGGTCTGCCCCCAGTGCCCTGTCCTATTTTGTTAAAGTTGTTGTTGGTAATACTTAATTTTGTAATTTGATTCTGCATAAAACATTTAACAGTGTCATTCCATTAGATAATCTACGAGGGCAAGTTTATGGGTGCAATTAGGCGCAAGGCAGTGTATGAATTAGGTGGGGCAACTGGTGGCGAGTAACTCTTGAGGCCTGGCTAGTAGCTCAGGACTTGAAATTTTGAGCCCTGTTTTAAACCATATGCTGAATTAGTGCACAAACAACCATAGATAAAGTGCTATATCAAGTGCAACAACATAACAAAATACTAAAAAAATATACATATATGTGTAAACAGCTGTTAATTATCTACATAGGGCAACAAAAGGCAAAATCAATGCACATAGTGCCCCTGTAGTGAGAACCTTGTCACTCTTAGTGCTCTCTATGTGGGTGTATACCAAAAATAATCAAAGTCCCATAAATAATAAATGATAAATGTGCAAAATAGCATTCAAAGTTTAAATATTGGAACAGAAACCAGCTTCGCAATTGGATGATGGATTCCAATGAAGTAAAGAAGGAGGGGGATTCGATGCTGGTAGTGCTTCTTATATATATTTTATGTTATCAAAGGTGCAGCTGTCTCTTCTACCCGACAAACATGTGCCACCATCACCAACGGCTAAACTGAACACTCACCAGACCCCGAATAATAGAAGGCCCCAAAATAGTTTATTTTCTGACAGCCACTGGATGTGTCCTCCTTCTCCCTCTTATAAGATTTCCTTATTGCCTCAAAAACAAGGGGCTCATCATGGTATAGTATGTAAAAATAGTAGTATTTATTAAAATAATAATAAAAACAATGCACTCACAAGAAAAGTGCCACTGACCGGAACTAAGTATCCTTGGCAGTGTCGAGCGTTAAAGCCGCTCACCAGCTTTTGTGTTGTTTCTCGAGAGGTGCGTTGCTCGCTCCTAATCCCCTGTATTTCAACAGATAGTTCTGTTGTGTGGTGCACTCCCCCTTTGTGTGTATCCAAACAACTTCTACGCGTTTCGCAATACGCGTCATCAGGAAACCTTTGGATATTACTCGGTTTACAGTATTTATACTCTGGCATGCTACCTGTAGCGCTAATTACATTTTCTCAAAATACCGGAAGTTTACCTGCCGTCATCTTGGCTGATGACGCCGGAAACACCCAATCCACCATCTTAGCTACTGGATCCCTTCAATACTCTGCATTTTAAATGTACATTCGGTCGCCATCCTGAAAATATGCATCCCGTCATAGCGGCCACCGGTTTCATTTATTTCTGTCCAGTGCTATAAACTCCCCCTTTCGCCATCCCCTATTCCCACGTAAGGTGCAAAACCATCCGGGGCTGCCCACTCCGCTAGCTCCGCTCCGTGCTGCCTGTTGCTTCCCCCCTCCCCACCGGAAACATCCACTCCACCGTCTATACTGTGGCACCGGACATTCCCATACCGCCATTTAGGTATCTGGCCACCCTTTCTATGAGTACTAGTTATATGGTTCCTCGGTCGTCTTGACGACCGTCACCGGAAGTGTCTATTCGGCCATGTAAACTACTGGCTACATCCCATAATGGCCGCGAGTGTCTGTAATCAACTCTGCCAGGGGTACCTTACATCAAGATGCAATAACAATAAAATTATTTAAAATCAAATACTGGAACAGCAAAACAATATATATATACTTAAGTCTCTTAATATAGACATTTACAAGAACATCATCTCCAGTGTCCCTGCCATACATCCATATGCCATAGTGTTACTGATGTTCAATGTTATTGGCATTGCAATAGGTGCTTAAAATGAGACAAGGAAAACTGGGTGTTATTTGTTGGAATGTTTTAGGTGGATCTGTGTTCTGGGAGATGGATAGTGGACATAAAATAAAGAGGTGAACTCCGCTTTAAGCTGGCCACAAATGTTATAATGCAACTTAATCTTCTTTAGGTTTCTAAACAACAACAGTATGATTACCATTTACAGATTATTAGAAAGATAAGGTAGATTTAACACTTGAAAATGTGTGGCAGGCTTTAGTTATATATATTGTATGAGCTTCCCTGCTTCCAATTTAGATGTAAAGTGTATGTATAGCCATTTTTTTTCCTATTTTGAATAGAGTTAAAACTCCTGTTGATATATTTTTTGCTGTTTGGGTCATCTTGGAGAGATTTCTCCCATAGAAATAACAGGAAGTGAAAGAAAATCACTCCAAAGTAACTCAAATTCCACATTATAGACAGTTGTTGCTAGAAGACGTGTAGGAAGTGTTCCCCTTACCTTATGTTCTGATGACAACTCTAAAGCCCTGTACACACGATCGGTTTTTCTAAAGAAAATGGACCGATGGACCGTTTTCATTGGGCGAACCGATCGTGTGTGGGCCGCATTGTTTTTTTTATCCATCGGTAAAAAAAATTATGGTTAAAAAACTGATCAAACGATCGTCTGTGGGGAAATCCATTGGTCAAAAATTCACGCACGCTCAGAATCAAGTCGACGCATGCTCGGAAGCATTGAACTTCATTTTTCTTAGCAGGTTGTAGTGTTTTACGTCACCGTGTTGGACACGATCGGATTTTTTAACTGATGGTGTGTAGGGAAGACTGATGAAAGTCAGCTTCATCGGATATCCGATGAAAAAATCCATCGGATTAGATTCCATCAGATATCCGATCGTGTGTACAGGGCTTAAGTTTTGATTTCTTATCACTTTTTGTCTCAGTGACAATGGTCGCCTGGACAAATGTTGAGGTGAATCTCCCCAGGAAAGACAGAAAAGAAAGCTAACAGGGGTTCCAATGTTAACCAAAAGGCAAAATGTATCTCTAGGGAAAACTGTTTAGTTTCAGTTTTGGTTAGACCTTCCGTCATGTTTTTCTTGTTATTAGGGGGAAATTCCTCTGAAGGAACTTTTTAAAGTAATAAGTGCTAATACCCTGAAAACATATACAACTGATAACCCAACTAGTTCATAAATCTAACCACTGATTGAGAAAAAAAAGCCCTGAACACAGTTAATAATGGGCCACCACCATAAATTGAAAAACTACTATATATTCAACATATTGTGGTAGCCTAGATGTAAAACCCAAGAGAAAACACCAGTCATAAAGATTCCAGCAAAGCTATTTCTTAGGTTACTAGAATTATTGGGGCAGATTCACAAAGACGTAATATTCCGCTGCGTAATCGAAATACGGTACGCTGCCGTATTTCACCAGACTCTACACCGAATTCAGGTAGTTTTTTTGCGCGTACGCTATTGTGTCGTATTTTTTTTCCGCCGCGCAATCGAAATACGTGATTAGGGGGCGTGAAGCATTTAAATTAAGCGCGTCCCCGCGACGATCGAACTGCGCCTGCTCTGTTCAGGAATTTCCCGCCGTGCATTGCGCGAAATCACGTCGTGACGTCATTCGTTGTTTGAGTAGCGGCGTTTACGAACATTCCTATTCCCGGACGACTTACGTTAAAAATAATAAAAGACATCGGAAAACGTTGAAATTCGACGCGGGAACGACGGCCATACTTAACATGGGCTGTCTAATATTAGACCAGCAAAAAGCTGGTATAGTGAAACGGAAAAAAAAGATGACTAAAGGTGCCGTAAGAGATTGCGTTTAAAGTGCGAAATTTTGTGGATTGCAGGCAAAAGCTCATTAGCATACCCTGACGGCGAAAAACAACAGGAAGTCCGCCCAGTGGCCGCAATTTTCTTGCAGCGTAGATCTGAAGGCGTACTAACACGTAATACAGTCGAAATGAAGCCCGCAGGTGTCTTTTCATGGTTTGAGGATTTCGACTAGCGTAAAAACGCCCGTAAGTCGAAATTACTCCAGTCTAACAACATTTACACAGGCGTAATCGCTTTGTGAATCTAGGCCATTGTGCCTGCCCAGGGTAATTTAGAGATATAGAACTATGCTTGAGCATATGCATAGATTGTGTATGTGTACTAGAGACTTGAATATATTTCCATCAGGAGGCAGTATAGATCTATATTCCCCACAAAGCAGAAAAACCTATTTGGTTAGAATGAAATGGTGTACATAATGTAATCCATCTTATTAAGAAAGCTAGTCCATATGTAACTACTCAAATGGAAATTTGTCAACATGTGAATAATAACACATGAATTTAAATGTAAAGCTGTAATATGACAGAGCAGATATTCAATTTATGTTATGTCAAGTTATGAGCAAGCCATATACTCACATTAGTGTGCCTTAAGCCTCATACACACAATAAGAAAATCCGATGAAAGACCGTCCGTTCTTTTTTTTTGCATGCTAGTCTCATGTTGAAAATTAAGAAGTTACTCAATTTACAAAATTTTGCGTATGACAAATTACAACTTTGAAAGTGATGTAATGTATTGTATTGTAATGTAGACATGTGCATTAGTTTTCATCCAAATGCATTTCCGTCCGAATTTCTAAATCCAAAAGATCCGACATAAAAAACTGCTTTATTTTTGTTTTAGTTGCTGGAGTTTGATATAGATAGGAGATTCGACATGACGCTGACAATAGCAATCTGTGTCTATCGAATCTGCGGCCTAATGTGCCTAACCTTAACTCTATTAGTCCAAGATTAGGGAAGAGCTTCGTATGTTCGATCGTTCGTCGAAATACGAACAAAACGGGTCGTTCGCACCAAATTCGAGTTACGTTTCACAGACCATAATTTACTGCGGCATCGCTGGCTGATGATTGGCCAAGCATGCACTAAGACCCGCATGCTTGGCCAATCACAGCGCGCAAAAAGCGGAGAGCCTTAGTTGGCCAAAGCCAGGGTGGCTTTGGCCAATTATGGCTCAGGGGGTTTAGTACACGCCCCTCACTATAAAAGGCCGCCTGCAGGTCGGCCTTATGTAGTGTGTTGTGGTGGTAGTTAGAGAGAACAGAGAGAGACAGAGAGAGTGTCATTTTTTGCAGCTAGATAGAGCAGGCAGGCTATTCAGTTAATGTTACAGTGTGTAGAGGATATATATACATCCCAGGTGTTGTATATGTATTTATACACTGTATAGTTTAGCTAGATCAGTTCTTCCTAATTTACTGCCAGGTAGGTGATTGTGCTATTTAAAGACGTTTTCACAGGCATAATATAGACACCCAGCAGGTACAATATTTAAAGGAATTTTTCATATATATTTTTTTTTAATTTAAGCATCATTAAAATCACTGCTCCTTTTTAATGATGCTTAAATCAAAAAAAAAAAAAAAAAGGAAAAATTACTTTAAATATTGTACCTGCTGGGTGTCTATAGTATGCCTGTGAAAATGTCTTTGAGAACCCGGGTCTTGCCCAAGGGAACATCTATCAATATAAAAAAAGTAGTCCTGAAAAAAAAGACCATTTTTAAAACTTTTTTTTCCATTGATACATGTTCCCTGGGGCAAGACCCAGGTTCTCGAAGACGTTTTACGACAATAACTTGCATATTAGTCTTTAAAACGAGCACTTTTGAATTCGAACGTTCGAGTCCCATAGACATCAATGGGGTTCTAAATGTTCGAGCGAATGTTCGGTCGATTCAACATTATAGAGACAGTGTTGGGGTAGACCATTCGACATGAACTACGAAGATTCGACGAAGCAGCAAAAAACATACAAAGAAGATACGACAAGCAGCTAAACTGTACAACGCCACAATCGTACATATCCAGTCAAATGCTCGGCCCATAGGCTATAGAAGAATTAGAATGTTGGTTGACTAGTAATAATAATTTATAAATATAATTATTACTAGTGTGTCATACAACATTATAATTCTTCTATTGCTTGTAGGCGGAAATGTACAATTGCGGCATCGTACAGTTTAGCTGCTCCATCGAATCTTCTTAGAACATTTGACAGACATCATAAGCCTTCAATGACTAATTCAACCTTAATTAATTCCGATTTTCAGACAAATTATTTTTTTAACGAAACAAAATAAATAAAAACGAATTTCGGGAGTAACTAAATACATTTATTTTTTGTACTTTTGCATCCTGGGCAGGTATGATAATTATAGTGACCTGGAGCCAACATTGCTGGAATCCTAATAATTTGGGGTTTTAATTTTTTGATTCTACATTGTGGCTGCCAAATTATGCTGTTGTTATAAAATAGTATATATATATATATATATATATATATATATATATATATATATATATATATAAAAAAATATATATATATATATATATATATATATATATATATATATATATATATATATATATATATATATATATATTTCCGATGGACCCCCGCTACCATCTGCTATCTGTTTTGGGGTATTTGTGCATTTATTATGTAGATTTCATAAAATTATTTCCTGTATCTATTTATTTTTAAATAATTATATAAACATTTTATTTTACTATGTTTTAAGACCCTTTTTCTCTATCCCTGGTTATAGGTTTCTAATGAGGGGTGTGTCCCCCAATGGTAATATTTACTTCTCTATTTGTACTGATGACCAATTGATACCAAAAAAATAAGGAGATATCCCAAATGTTATAGATGTCCCCAAAACAAGAGGTAAGGGCAAATCTTTCAATAGTGACACCTGTTTCGGGGACAGATGTCCAAGATGGAAATTTTCCTCCCGTTGGGAGATTTCCTCTAACTTCCTGATTTTTCCTTTTGGGACAACAAGTGAAGGGAAATTTCTCCAAAGGTACACAGATAGCAAAAAATAAATAAAAAAGAACCCAGCAGAAATTGTAATCCTTCTCTACTCTATGTAAACCTAAAAATGTTTTGGCTACACATACTCTTTTAATTTAAAGCAGACTTTACAAGCCAAGTAAATGCATAATTTTTTTCCTAGTTTTTAAGATGGTTTTCCCTTCTGACATTTCTACAGGTTCATGCCGCGTACACACGGTCGTTTTTTTGCGATGAAAAAAAACGTTGTTTTTTAAAACGTCATTTAAATTGATCGTGTGTGGGCAAAACGTCGTTTTTTGTCTTAAAAAAAACGACCAAAAAAAAAATTCCAACATGCTTGAATTTTTTGTGTCGTTTTTCAAAACGTCGTTTTTTGTTTCACAAAAAGTCACCGTGTGTAGCAAAAACGTCGTTCCAACATGCTTGAATTTTTTGTGTCGTTTTTCAAAACGTCGTTTTTTGTTTCACAAAAAGTCACCGTGTGTAGCAAAAACGTCGTTTAAAACGACGTTTTTCAACCCGCGCATGCCCAGAAGCTAGTTATGAAGCGAGCTTCAATGGAAAAGTATGGTGAACGTAACCTCGTTTTTTGTGAAAAAAACGATGGTGTGTATGCAACATCGTCTTTGAAAGTGACGTTTCAAAAACGTCGTTTTTTACTTCACAAAAAAACGTCGTTTTTTTCATCGCAAAAAACGACCGTGTGTACGCGGCATTACACTTGGTAATGGGTTCCTTTTCCACAGCCTGGTTTTACAGTACTGTATCAGTTTTAGTGTAGTATACTGTATATGGTTTACATGTGTTAATACTCACTGTGCATTCTTTTAATGACAAGACCATATTTGCTTTTTAGGTTACTTTTTTATGCATTTGAAGCACCATATTAAATTTCCTCTAAAGCCAGGAAGGCTAAAATTATTGGTGTGTTTTAGAGGTGCTGAGTTAACAGAGAATGCAGCTTAGCTTCAGCTAAGCCTTGCAAAATTAGGTCAATCTTAACTGGTCCTCTAGGAACACAGGTCATATGATTTTTATAATTAACTTGCAACCAATTAGCAGGACTTGCATAGAAACCTATTGTATATTTCCATGAAAACTCAATGTGCCAATAATGATTGAACTTAGAGACCTGACATAGCATACAGGTATACAGTGAGGCTTAATATGCATGTGTATATTAGGAGACTGTAGGACCCTTTTCACACTGGGTCATTTTGCAGGCGCTATTGTGCTAAAAATAGCGCCTGCAAACCGACCTGAAACAGCCACTGCTGTCTCTGCAGTGTGAAAGCCCTGAGGGCTTTCACACTGGAGCAGTGTGCTAGCAGGACGGTAAAAAAAGTCCTGATAGCCACATCTTTGGAGCAGTGAAGGAGCGGTGTATATACCGCTCGTCCACCGCACCTGCCCATTGAAATCAATGGGGCACTGCGGCTATACCGCTGGCCAACGACGCCGCCCCCACCCCAGTGTGAAAGGGGCCTTAAAGGGGCTTCATTTTTCACAGTTATAATACTTCCAGGACCCGATGTATGAATATAGTGTGTTTCAAAAAGAAAGACCTGATTTTAAAAACTTATATCTGTGTCACCACGCACCACCAATGAATGAAACCTATATTACTTGAACGGGCATTGTTTAGATTTTCAAATGACGGCCACTAGATACCACTACTAGAGCCTAAAAAGATGCTAACCTCAGTTGTTAAGATGGCATCTATGCAACAGAAGGCATTTTATGTTATCAAATTTAGCACGTATTAACGGTGCAGTGTGCATTTCAACAGTGTTTCGGGATTCATTCACCAGTTGATAAGAACAGTCATCGTTGGTATGAACAATTTGAAGAATCAGGGTGTTTATGTAAGGGTAAGAATCCAGGGCGGCGATGCACTTTAGAGGAAAACATGCAATGAATTCAAGAGGCTTTTTAGCAAAGTCGCTTGTCATGCTAGCCAGGAACAGGGGTGGACTGACCATTCGGGCATTTCGGGCACTGCCCGAGGTCCCCATGCCACTAGGGGGCTTCATAAGGGTTACCAGCCTCAGTAAAACCAGGGACAGAATGTTAAAATCTGTGTTTTAAAAAAAACAAACAAGATTAATGCTGCCACGCCTCTCCAGTACCTTTTGAGTGTGTGTTTGTTTATTCTGTGTGCATGTATACTGTATGTGTATATTGTTTGTCTGTGTGTGTATACTGTGTGTGTATACTGTGTGGTCCCATAATCTATTGCCTGGGGGCCCCATAATCTCCTTTGCCCAGGGGCCAGATAATCTCCCATTGCCCGGGGGCCCCATAATCTCCTATTGCCCGGGGGCCCCATGAGTTATCAGTTCGTCCCTGGCTAGGAACTTACGATTTGTACACATTCAACTGTTTGGCGTGTGTTATGACGACAAGGCCATACCGATTGCAACTGGTGCAAGCTCTTCGCGTAAGTGACAGAAGAAAATGTTTACATTTCTGTCATATGTTCTTAGATGACATGGAGGACAACAGATTCTTACCACGTTTGATTTTTAGTGATGAAGCAATGTTTCAAGTTTCGCATCACAATGTTCGCATATGGGGACTTGAGAAGCTACACAAACATGCACAGCATGAGTGAGATTCACCAAAAATGTATGTGTTTTGTGCAGTTTCGTTTACAAATATTTATGGTCCTTTCTTTTTTGAGGGAAATACTGTTACATTACAGTCCTAGCTTGAAATGCTGAAGTACTGGCCTTTGCCACGACTTAAAGGACTTGTAAAGGAAATGTTTTATTTTTTTTGCTGAAATTACTGTTTACAGGGTATAGAGACATAATAGTTAACTGATTCCTTTAAAAAATAGATAAAAATCAATCATATAATGTATCTCTAGTTTTTTAGTTTTGTTTTTGCATCTAGTTTCGTTTTTGCATGTTATGCTGTATCTGTGCTGGACAGAGCCATAGAGCAGTGATGGTTTGGAAAACGAAACTAAAAGCTCCCAGTACTGTGGTCCTCAGGAAACAGACAACCAGGAAGTGTCCAAAACAGAGGAGAATTGCAGCAACATCAGAGCAAAAACGAACAATGAGGACAAGGAACCAGGACTGCAGTAAGGTGAAGGAAGCTATTTAGCTAAAAAAAAAAAATCCTTTAGTGACCCTTTAATGAAGACTCTTAAGATTTAATTTTTCAGCAACATGGAGCATCAACCAAGTTAGTTGATTTCAAAATGAAACAATGCCTCAACATTGGATAGGTCACAAGGTACCCCAATACTTGACATTACACCCTGGGACTTTTTCTTATGGGGACAGTCCGACACTTTCCCTCCTGATTGGCTGAGACACAGCAGTGGCGTCATTGGCTCCCGCTGCTGTCAATCAAAGTTGGTTAGCCAATCAGGAGAGAGAGGGGGGCTGCAGCTTGGCTTGCGTGCCCCCTTAGCAAGCTGCTTGCTGTGGGGTCACTCAACAGGACGGAGGGGCCAGGAGCACAGAAGAGGCACCCAAGAAGAGGAGGATCTGGGCTTCTTTGGACAGGTAAGTATAACATGTTTTTTATTTGTATAGAAATTTTTTATACTTTACAATTTCTTTAATCTAAAGTTAACCTCTTGCTTTGCTTTGCACTGGTAAAGCACTTTAACCATATACTGAGACAATAAAGCATATCTAAGTAATATTTTGCAGCTCACCAGATGTTAAAAAGGGTTGCTGTTTGTACAGACGTTTCCCTTTATTTTTTATCAGGTAATCATGCAAATAAAACACTTCCTGTTCCTTTGAAGCTACACTCATTTCTCTATTGTATCTATGGAAGGGATCCATGCAGGCTGGATCTCAAACATGTCTGATTGTGTTCATCTCCATTACATGGTGGATTGATTAGATTTACACAAGAAATATAAGCTTTCTTTTTAGCCTACAGGATGTGACAAAGACACCTAATTTCAGGTAGGGGCCTGAGAAAAAGAGCAGAGAAAAATAAAGTTTCCGTATATCTCATTTGCAGGCTTTAACAATTGCTGCAAAATGACAGGTGTGCTTTAATATGTCCAAAGATTGTAATATATTAGAATAGGATGGGCGGGGAAAACATAAATCCTAAATTGCAATGTGTCAGGTATCTTTCAGGTGTGTGCGATCTGTATCTAAAGATACTGTATATGATAAATAGACAAACTTCATAGTCAATGTATGTTCTAAAACTCTTCTTGCTGTTTCCACACATCTTTGTCTCCCTTATTCATATTAACATTAAAAATATTAAAAGAAAATATATACAGAAAAAAGAGAGGTCTACCCTACTTGTGAATGGAAAATGGGCTGCTCATCTCCATTTCCCATGAGACGTTTTCATTAAACAAACATGAATACAAATGTAGAGAATTATCTTGTATTGCTGCATACAGCCCTTTTTATGAATCTTAATATATGCTAAACATTAATATTCATGATGACATAAATACCTATCAAGGCGTAAATACATATTTAGAAGAAAACAAATAATAGCGTAAACTCTTTCTTGTATACAAATATCTAGCAAGTTGGAAATCTAGAATTCTAACTAATAATAGAAATCTGTCACAGAGCAAATAATTTGTATAAGAGGAGTCAGCAGGGAGCTGCCAGTCTTGCGGCTAGTGACGTAACCCCGGAACTAGAATGCGGGCTAGATCTATGTGATTTTTTTTTTTACATTTTTTCTGACATTGGTGTTATACTTTTTAGGTCATTAGGAAAAAGAAATGTATCATAAAAAAGTAAAAAATAGAACTATATACAGCCATTTGGAAACTGTAAAGGATTTAAGAAGAACTTCAACCAACACTGAGCAAGATTAGAAAAGTTTGGTCTTCATTTATAATTATTTTGAGAGGCACATATTGGAAATGTACAGCTAATTTGTTCACTTTCCAGCCTGCTCCTGTTGTTGTGTCTGTCAATGAGTCAGAAAGTTCTCACTTTAGGCCAAATAAATATTTAAAGTAGATATTTCTGGCAGACAGAAGCAGTGAAAGCAGAATTGGTTGGAGGGGAAAATCACGGAAGCAGATCACAGTATGGTTCTGGAGTTAAATTTACACTTATGAATGCCTCAGCATATCTCCCCTAGAACTTTACCAATCACTTTTTTTATATAAATATATAGATTTCCAGTAATTTTGATGCACCATTCATTCAGCCATCCATGTTCTAAAAGATATCCTGTCCTGATCCAGTACAGTACATTAGAAGGTATTCCTGACATTCTTCTCAGTTATTCTAAGCACCAGTCCATCAGAGTGCTGACTGTGGTAGATTCAGTAATTGCAACCAATTAAAGAACCAGCCCTTGTCCCCTTTGCAGGCTTTCTGCAGAAGGTTGTCGATAGAGCAGAAGGTTGTGTGCATGGGAGACCCAAACCCCAAAACACCAGACAATGCTTTGAGGAGACCTCTTCTGGTAGGCTAAGCTTGCAGAGGGGCATTCTGGCTTTCATAACACCACTAGTATTAGTGCTGAATATCGGCACTGTGAAACTACTACTGATTACCTGCATTCTGGGCAAAAGTTCAGTTTGCTGCACTTTATATTCTGCTTTCCTATTCTAAAATATTTGAACAAAACAACACCCCTTTAAAAAAAATGATCCGTGGAAGCCACTTGCTTTCAAAATATGTGTTCTTAGCCTCTTCACGCCTAAGAGCCCATTCATACAGGGGCAACACGACTTCTAGCACGACTTTGGGAGGCAACTTGGACACGACTTGAGTATGAATCATCAGGCAACTTACAAGGCAACTTCAAGTTGACTCCAAGACAGTACAAGGCAACTTCAAGTCGCCTCCAGGACAGGAGGCTTTGCAGTGGGAGTCAGTTCTGTGGGAGGGAGGGGGGAGGGAGGGGTTTGCATTAGTATGCTATCTTCCTGTATTGCTGCTTCAGTTAAGACAGTGATCCGACTTCTGAGGCGACTTCCATTGAAATCAATGGGTACAAGTGGCCTACAAGTCGCCTAGAAGTCGTATTGAAGTAGTACAGGAACCTTTTCTGAAGTCAGAGCAACTTCAGTAGTGTACATTAAGACGGCTCCCATTCACTTCCATTCATTTTCTCGCCCCGGTGTGAACCAGCTCTAAGGGTAAACAAATCTTAATACCTAAGCACAATTTTTGGAATTTTGACACAAGTTAGTAAAATTGTACATATCATGACATCTACTTTGGTGGATTATACCTTGTTTTTTTTCAGCACAAATTGGGCTTTCATTTGGTAGGAAATAGTTATGGATATGTCCTGATTTGTGTTTTATTACCAAAGGAAAACTGGTCCAACGTTTTTTTTTTTTTTTTTATTTAGCTGTATGTTTCTTGTTACTTGCATAACCTACCACCAAAGAACAATGCAAAATAAATTCTCTTGCTCCTGACAATCACAGCAATACCACATATGTATTTGTCAGTTGTTGTTTGTACCCCCAGTACAGCCTAGAAGCAATAGTGCACATTTTTCTTCTTTTTAAAAAACACACTGACACTAAATAAAAATATACTGACCCTGACTTTTGACCCTTACTTGACCCAAACACTAACCCTGGCACTGGCCTAAATCAGAGAAAGATGCAGTGTATCTTTCCTCTTCAGTCACAGAGAGAGAGAGAGAGAGAGAGAGAGAGAAACATGGGGGGGGGGGGGGGGTTGGCTTCACAGTGACTAATCACTTTTCTGTTGAAATTGTATACTTTATTTTGCATTAAAATATACCAAAAACAAATACTTAATAGGAGTAAATTCTACCCTGTACTGCGACACATAGCATGAATACACTACATAACAATACAGTTTCCAAGCATACAAGCCTGACGTGTTGTGCAGAGTAATAATACCCCGAAACATCACGTCGTGCATGACAGCGTATAGAGGCTACCACGGGGACCAGGTGACATGGAATCGGGAGATCAGGGTCCCGATCTTTAGGTCTTCATTAGGTCCTCTTTGTGAGACCCAGGTCTCTGTGCTGGGAGTACGCTTTGCAGTGCACTCCAAGCACAAAGGCAGATACGCATATGATATGCAGCCCCATGGAAAAAAGCCCAGTGCAGTGTGCCACATATATATGTTACATCGGCGGGAAGGGGGTTAATATATGTAAGTCTTTTTAAAGCAGCATATGATTTGATGATCATTATAATTTAAAAAGTAACAACTGGTGGCCTGAGCCCTGATTTATAGCAGATCTTCACGCTGGACCTCAGCATCTGCTGGGGCAGGGTTTAGCATTCCACAGCAACCCAACAAAATTGGAAACTGACTGGTTGCTGTTGGATAAAACAATTTCACATGCATTTCACTGCATTTTGCATAACCTTAATTGCTAGGCTGTCAAAGTCTACTACAATTAGTAAAGTATTTAGGGGGTGTATTTTGTGTTCAAAATTTGAAACCTGTACATCACAGACAAACTCCAACACTTACGCACGTACACACGATAGGTTAAACCGATTAAAACGGTCTGATGGACCGTTTTCATCGGACCAAATCGATCGTGTGTGGGCGCCATTGGTTAGTTATCCATCAGTTAAAAAACAAGGGAACTTGTTTTAAATTTAACCAATGGATTCCTAACCGATAGGTCAAAACCGATCGTTAGTAGGCACAATCATTGGTTAAAGATCCACGCATGCTCAGAATCAAGTCGATGCATGCTTGGAAGCATTGAACTTAATTTTTCTCAGCACGTCATTGTGTTTTACCTCACCGCATTCTGACATGATCTGTTATTTAACCAATGGTGTGTGGGCGTGACGGTCCATCAGTCAGCTTCATCGGTTAGCCGATGAAAACGGTCCATCAGACCGTTCTCATCGGATGGACTGATCGTGTGTACGCGGCATTCTCCAGGCAGTGTTGGAGCTTGTCACCCCCCCCACACCCACATACACCTTTTGGCCCATGACTATGAAGAGATGTCTCACTGGGCAATAGGAATATGCTGGAGGAAGAAAGCAGAAAGAAGACTTAGGTACCATCAAACACAACAAAGTTTTGCCTGACAAAGTGGCCTGATATTTGGCTGTAAAAGCAGGATATTAGATGCTGCAGGTATGTGAATTTATGGGATGAACATTACAGTCAGTCAATTTTTTTTTTTTTTTTTTTTTAAGATTGGAAAAAAACTGCCTTTATTTTACACACACATCCAGTTTCATTTAAGTCAAGAATATTTAATTATTTTTAAAAAGTGTTAATGCACAAATCAAACTAAAAAAATGATCTTCTGAAATCCTTTCTAACATATGTGTTGGGGATTGAAGTAACAATTAATGGAATTACAAATGTGCACATCCAGGTCACTATTGACATGAAACTACAAAGGCTTACGTTGGACATTATTAAATGACTTCTTAAGCAGTATTCCGCCTTTGGACAGTGTACTTTACAGATTGCTCAATAAGTAAGGTAGTCCTCCTTATCCCAGGAATTTAATATTTTTGCTAATAATTGAAGCAGAATAGCTGATTAATCAGGAAGATTGAAATAGAAATATGAGTCACTGAACTAAAATGAAGCTTTACCTCTAAAACCTTCCTCACTATTAATTATTTGTACTCTTTATTACAAACATTCAGTGTATTTGATTAAACAGTCCAGTTTTAAACCTATAAACTTAGTTTCGATTTCTACAGTATTAATAGTGAAATACGTATTACTTTCTTTACAAACTACTTGAAGGAGTTGTAAAGGAATTTTTTTTTTTTTGCCTAAAATTAATGTCTGCAAGGTAGACAGTCAGAATAGTGTAATGATTCTGTTAACAAACGAGTAAATACCTATTAAATTCCTTCATCTATATCACCTCCGGCATTCTAGTTTCTGTTCTCTCATTCACTTCCTGGTTTGCGGCGCTCGTTCATGTAAGAACTACATTTCCCAGTATGAATTGCGGCATGCCCAGTATTTCACACCTCCTTGAAGTCTCTAATACGTAGAGCGCGCCCTGCCACACAGATGTAGTTCCCAGGAAGGGGTGAGCATGTTACTGACCACCGCAGTAAAGCCTCCCTTCATGGTGGTCAGTAAAATCAGACAAACAGGAAGTGAACAGAACAGAGAAGAAATAGAGCAACTTCTGAGCAAAAACAAACAATGAGGAAGTGAAAAGAGGAATGTCTGCAGGTAAAGGATGGTTATTATGATTTTTTTTTTCTTTTACAACCCCTTTAAATCCAAATATTCAAGTTAGCATTATTTGACAGTCAAAATATAAGGGATATTGTTTTATATATATATATATATATATATATATATATATATATATATATATACATATACAGTATAGTAGATAATTGTTTATGTAAAATTGGTAAAGTGGTGATATAATTACTATTTGAAATATCTTCCTGGTTTTTAGTCACTGACCTGGAACGTAAATAGAGACATCTGAGTTCTCTCTGACTTTTCTGGCCTACATACTTTTTTAAAGGGTAACTCCACTTTTGTTGGGGGGGAAAAAATAGCAAATAAAGAAAAAATAATATAGTGTATACAATTGCAACACACGTAATATTGTAATTAAATGTTTTAAAAAAAACTTTCCTTTTCAATTTGAAGCTGCTGTAATTTTCTGTAAATGCAATGCAATATACTGTAGCTACCTGGAGTTGTTCTGTACACAGAGGTGTAGATTCACATAGATCAGCGGATCTTTTGATCCGCATGATCTATCTTTTTTACGATACGCCTGCGCCAGTTTTTGAGGCAAGTGCTGTATTCAGAAAGCACTTGCCTCGTAAGTTGCCCTGGCGGATCGTAAATCCCCCGGCGGAATGCAAATTCCGCGGCTAGGGGGAGATTACTATTTAACTCAAGCGCGTCCCCGTGCCGATCGTACTGCGCATGCGCCGCCGGCTAAATTTCCCAGCGTGCATTGCCTTAAATGACGTCGCAAGGACGTCATTGTTTTCGTCGTTAATGCTATTAACGTATGGCCGTATTCCCGAACGACTTACGTAAACGACGTAAAAAATTTGAAACTCGACGCGGGAACGACGGCCATACTTAACATAGGATACGCCGCACTTACCCCGCA
Organism: Rana kukunoris; assembly: GCA_029574335.1. Taxonomy (NCBI): domain Eukaryota; kingdom Metazoa; phylum Chordata; class Amphibia; order Anura; family Ranidae; genus Rana; species Rana kukunoris. The sequence continues at coordinate 381,510,564 of CM056053.1, read as the reverse complement.
TATAGCAGGGGTAACTATCCGCCGGAAAAAGCCGAACGCAAACGATGTAAAAAAAAAAGCGACGGCCGGGCGTTCGTTTCTAAATCGGCGGTTCTCCTCATTTGCATATTCGTCACGTATACTAACAGAAGCGCCACCTAGCGGACGGCGGGAGATTGCAGCCTAAGATCCGACAGTGTAACTCTTACACCAGTCGGCTCTAAGGGAGATCTATGAGGAATCAGCCGCATAGATCCGAGCGTCGGATCTCACAGATACGACGGTGTATCAGTAGATACACCGTCGTATCTCTATGTGAATCTACCCCAGAGTGTGTACTAAATACACCCAAGAAACAGCATTTCCTGCTTGTTTGATTGGCTTACCAATTTTCCCAGAAGCCTTCATTAGTGCTGTGTAGGTGCACAGCTGATAGATAATTATGAAACCACTCCCATTAGACCTACTGAGTACAGAGGCAAAGAGGTACAAACAGGAATTTCTTCAGAATAGCAAAAGGTAGGAATCTGCAACAAAGATTGTTATAATCCTTGCAATGTACATAGATCACCCAGAAGGGAAGTGGAGCTACGGTTTAAGGTCAGAGACTGATAACCCATGAGGGACGGACAGTCAACTATCTAGCAAAAGGTCAACGGTGAAATCTTTGTTGTTTTCCTCTCACAGCATATTTACTTTAACAGTAAAATGTATGTAAAGGCAAACTTTTTTTCAAAGTTTTGGATAAAGTGGGGAAGAGTTAGACCATAGTTAAATTTTTACTGTGGTCTATGTTTCTACTGAGGAAATTCACAAGCTTATTTGCCCCGGTGACCCTTGTCACTAAGAAAAAAGCAAGGGAGTTGTCACAAGACTAAAAGAGCAGTGGAAGTTTTCTAGCGGGTATAACAGTCTAAGACAGGGGTCTCCAAACTTTCTAAAGAAAGTGTCAGTTTACTGTCCTTCAGGCTCTAGGGGACCGGACTGTGTCAGTGGGAGTAAACAATGCCCAATCTTTGATATTAGGAGGAGAAATAGTGTCAATGGAAAGAATTGTTCCCCTTTTTGGTGTCAGTGGAAGGAAATATGCCCCATCGTTAGGGTCAGTGGAAGGAATAGTTCCACAGTGTTGGTGTCAGGGGCAGGAATTATGCCCTATTGTTGGTGTCAGTGGTAGGAATAATGCCTCAAGGGCCAGATAAAGACAAGAAAAGGGCTGCATCTGGCCCCAGGGCGGCAGTTTTGCAGACCACTGGTCTAAGGTGTGATTTCAACCCCACACTTTAACTCTACCCTAAACTATACATTTAAGCTAATTCTTAAAAAGAGTAATTGAATCCTGATAGGTAAATCTCCCCCCAGTATGCCCTAAGAATCCTCCATTAAGGATCATCCTGTATTAAAAATGTTTTTTTTTTCTTTTACAAAATCTTTTATATAAATTGTAAAGCATATCCGCTAATTGGAATCCGCTTGCTCAGCGGGGTATCTCTCCACTGATGTCCACTATGCAGAGCAGAGATGGACACAGTCCCGCTCTCCTCTATGGGGCAATCGGATGGAAACAGACCGCCTGTCCAATTCTATTCGATCCAATCGAATGGGGAATAGGACCACCATCCATCTGTTTTTGGTGGACAGATTCGGATCAGATGGCAGCCCATAGTAGAGACTAGAGGGTCCGATCAGGTCCACCTAAAAAACTGACAAGAACAGACAGAACGGACAGTCCGTGTCAAAGGGGTCTTATAAAGGACTGTGGGTGTAGCATTATCTTGTTAAGCAAAAAAAATGTACTGGAGGTTAGATTGCAAATGTCAAACTCATAAATCATTTTTTATACCATATGATAAAAATATATGCTTTTATAAGAGACCTAAGTAAAATATGCCTGCAAAAGCTGTTGACTGAACATTTGCTTTATTTTGGAGGTGAGAAACCTTTGCAGTTTAGTACAACATACAAGTTAACCCAAGTATAGTAATAATTAAAAAAGGATAGTTTTTCAAATCTACAGTACATGGACAAGATTTCAGCTTGGTAAATGTATTCAGAGAACTCTGTGTAGCATCAACCTAACCTTTTATTGTGAATAAAGAAATCTTAGGAAGCGTATACCCAATGTGTGTATTCTTGGATAACTATATCTAGGAGATTTATACACTAACGCTAGTTGCTATTTCCATGTTGTGTTATGCTTGATGACCTCCTGTATTCTTCAGGTTCTTCAAATACATTGTCAAAATGTTAATATTTTTCTGTACAAAATAAAATTAAAAAAATGTAATAAATAAAGTCCCTGGCAAGCTCAATCATCTTTTGTTTTTTATATTTTGGGAATTTAAATAGAAAGATATCACCACACAAGCTCACATATCTATAGTCCACCACAGTTTCACTTATGCTACTGTAATTTCTGTACCGATGGACAAATAAAAATATCTAAAAAAAATAAGACTGAGGGTTTATCACAGAGAGCAGATACCACTAGTTTCTCTCCCCAGGACATTTCAGTAATTACTTTACATGATTCCTGCAATTAACACTTTAGTCATAAGACACAGAGTGCTGTGTGGAGCCTGCAGTATGCTTTGGGGAAAACTTTGCATTAAACAGTAAACATTCTAGAATACGGTTGTCTTTAAAAAGAACACTATAAAAACAAATGGTATGTCTGTGATTAGGTCACATTGCTGCTTTATAAATTAAGCCTGTTACCCTCTCATAATATCTATGGCAGGTAGGTGAGTTTAGGAATTCGAGTGGTAAGATCTCTCTGGCACACTCTTTGACAGATGTAAGCCCAGGCTGATTCAGTGGGTGACCTGACCCTTTATTATACAAATCTATACATTCAGAATGCTTAAATTACTTTTAGCAAAATATAAATTAGCTTGCGTAAAGTTTCATAAAATTAGAGGCGGCCTTGAAATTGGTAGTTAAAGGGATGATGATAATGATGATGATGCGTTAGTACTCAAGAAATATAAACTTGTTCCTACCCATAATTGTAAAAACCATGCACTGAATTTGGTTCCAGAGGTGGTGCAGTATCATAAATAATGTCAGAATTGATAGGCAGAGAACTAATCCCTGTGAGAAAATAAGAAAACACTCTTGAACAAAATTATACCATACAGGGTTGTAAGTATTGGTACGCTGTTCTTGGGTTCAAGATAATAAACAGTTTAAGGTATCAGCCCACCCAAAACTGACAGTGCAATTATGTGTGGATATAATTCTATAACTCTGGGACTCGTATATCTCAACTCTTTCTGGTTTTGCTTTCCCTGTCATGCAAAGACTTTCCTCTTGATGCAGCAAGGTGAGTTTATTGCCTCTCAATGTGCTCTCCATAATGTCATAATAATGTGCACTTCTTAGGCAAGTTGATGGGCTAAGAGCTTGTGTCGAGGGCATCATTTTGAGATAATTCTAAGACCATTTATAAGTCATTTGTGGGTGCTTCTGACCTGCAGCTGGCCTTCTACTGAAGATCGTATAGACTTGTATGGGGATGAAAACCTACAATGTTAACAAAAGCTTCACAGTGCATGTCCTAAGACTCTTTGTCTTGGTTTTGACACCTGAGTGGAGCTAGGGAACTGGTTGCAAAGATCTATTCACGAGAATCGAAAAAAATATGTAAAAAAACTAGTAGCGGAATTTTAGTACCAGCCTTATCAGAAACCTTTATTAAGGTCCATTATCTCATTATCCATTATCTGGTGCAATAACAGAAAATGATTGACTGTGTAGAGCTGTGGATCTCAATCATGTTAATGTCAGCCCCCTTAACCATAAAAATAAAATATTCACTAAAATAAAAAAATGCGAAAGTCTCCACCAAAATATATATAAATGATATAGGCAATACAAAAGACTATATAAGATATTACAAAGAAACCCACAGTGACACACACAGAGAGGCCTGGCCCCACCTCCCACTCTCTGCTCACTGGCTTTGATTGACAGCAGCAGGAGTCAATGGCTCCCACTGCAGCCTCCATGCTCAGTGAGGAGAGAGCATGGATTGACATCAAGCTCAGGTAAGCATAAGGTGGGGTTCCACACAAAAGGTTTTTTACCTTAACGCAGAAAATGCTTAGTGGTAAAAAAAATAAAAAATAAATCTACCTTTACAACCACTTTAAATTACAACAATGGCAATCTAGCAATTATATTGTATATTCTATGTAACTTTTTTTTTGCTATATGTTTTTTCTCGAAAGTGGAGTTACCCTTTAAGCCACTCAAGGTAATATGATTAGCAAAGATTAGTTTTAATTAGAATGAATGCTGACTACTAGTGGATTTATTTGTGAGTCTTATATCTAATTACTTGTATACCTCAAACTATTGTTCTACAGGTAATGTTTCTATTTTTTAAGGAGTCTTTTTAGTAACCATTTTACTTTTAGTCTATATTTTTCATTTCTACTGCTGATATAATTTCCCTTCTGAACAAAATTGGGGTTATATCAGTTATTTTTGTAGTGCAGTGATGTTTTATTTAACATTAGGGATTGTTTAAAAATTATTTCTATAGAGCCATAAAGTGCTGGTATTAAATATATACATGTAAAGCCGCGTACACACGATCGGTCAAACCGATGAGAATGGTCTGATGGACTGTTTTCATCAGACCAAACCGATCGTGTGTGGGCGCCATCGGTTATTTATCCATTGGTTAAAAAAAAGCATACTTGTTTTAAATTTAACCGATGGATACCTAACCAATAGCAAAAAAATGATCGTTAGTAGGCACGACCATCGGTTAAAAATCCACGCATGCTCAGAATCAAGTCGACGCATGCTTGGAAGCATTGAACTTAATTTTTTTCAGCATGTAGTTGTGTTTTATGTCACCGCATTCTGACATGATCGTTTTTTTAACCGATGGTGTGTAGGCACGACTGACCATCACTCAGCTTCATCGGTTAACCAATGGAAAAATCCATCAGACTCTCATCAGTTTGACCGATCGTGTGTACAGGGCATAAGAGTATATTAGAGATAAGATAACAAATACCAGGGAGTACTTGCAACGCAGGTTTATTAAAAGCTATATATAATTGTAAATGTCTGTTGTATTGTGTAAGGAATATCAGTTACAATTACCTCATTACTGGTTAGTTCTCATAGCTATAGACAGACATGTTTTACCTTGAAAAAACATATTTTGAGTAAAGAGAAAATTAAAGCTTTTCATTTTCTCTGAAAAGGTAAACTAACACCTGATACCTTCCTCACCCTCCCACCCCCGGTTCCCGCTGCACTTACCTCCGTAGGTGATACTGTTTTACTGTCTATGCAGCCTGGAGAAATGATCATGGGGTTTCAAAACCATGCTGTTCTTCATTTTCTTTCAATAGGGACAACAGGACAGATCAGAGTACTTCTGATTGATCTTGTGCTGGCATTGACTAATCAGAACTGCTCTGATCCATCTCGGTGTCCCTAGGGAAAGAAGAGGAAGAACAGCATGGTTTTCAAATCCCAGGATTGCTCGACCAGGCTGCGTAGACAGTGAAAGATAAGTGCAGCAAGGACCAGGAGGGTGGGGAGGTAGAGTCTTAGTTTATGTTTTAACTTTTTCTGTAAAGATGAACAAACCCTTTAACAACTTCAGCCCCGGAACATTGGCTGCTCAATGACCAGGCCATTTTTTGCAATACCGCACTGTGCCGCTTTAACCACTTCAGCCCCGGACCATATTGCTGTCCAAAGACCAGAGCACTTTTTGAGATTCGGCACTGCGTCGCTTTAACTGACAATTGCGCGGTCGTGCGACGTGGCTCCCAAACAAAATTGGCGTCCTTTTTTTCCCACAAATAGAGCTTTCTTTTGGTGGTATTTGATCATCTCTGCGGTTTTTATTTTTTGCGCTATAAACAAAAACAGAGCGACTATTTTGAAAAAAATGCAATATTTTTTACTTTTTTCTATAATAAATATCCCCAAAAATATATATAAAAAAAAAAAATTTCCTCAGTTTAGGCCGATACGTATTCTTCTACATATTTTTCGTAAAAAAAAAAAATCGCAATTAGCGTTTATTGATTGGTTTGCGCAAAAGTTATAGCGTTTACAAAATAGGGGGTAGTTTTATGGCATTTTTATTATTATTTTTATTATTTTTTTTACTAGTAATGGCGGCGATCAGCGTTTTTTTTCGGTACTGCGATATTATGGCGGACACTTCGGACACTTTTGACACATTTTTGGGACCATTGGCATTTTTTTAGCGATCAATGCTATAAAAATGCATTGGATTACTATAAAAATGCCATTGGCAGTGAAGGGGTTAATACTAGGGGGCGGGGAAGGGGTTAAGTGTGTTCCTATTTGTGTTCTAACTGTATGGGGGGGTGGACTTACTAGGGGGAATCACTGATCTTCTGTTCATACATTGTATGAACAGAAAATCAGCGTTTCCCCCGCTGACAGGAACGAGCGCTGTGTGTTTTCACACACAGCTCCCGTTCCCCGCTCTGTAACGAGCGATCGCGTGTGCCCCGGCGGCGATCGCGCCTGCCGGGCACACGCACGGGACTCGGGGGCGAGCGGGGGGCGCACGCGCCCCCTAGTGGCCGCGAAAGGCGCGACGTAGAGCTACGGGCTCTCGCGCACCCGTGCCGACCTGCCGCCGTATAACTGCGGCGGCTGGTCGGCAAGTGGTTAATTGACAATCGCTTGGTCATGTGACGTTGTACCCAAACAAAATTGACATCCTTTTTTTTCCCACAAATAGAGCTTTCTTTTGGTGGTATTTTTTGGCCTATAAACAAAAAAAGAGCAACAATTTGGGAAAAAAAAACATTTTGTACTTTTTGTGTAATTTTTTTTCACAGTTTAGGCAGATATGTATTCTTCTACATGTTTTTGGTAATAAAAATCACAATACGCTTATATAGATTGGTTTGTGCAAAAGTTATGGCATCTACAAAATAGGGAAAGATTTATGGCTTTTATATTATTATTCTTTTTGTTTTTACTAGTAATGGCGGTGATCTGCAATTTTTATCAGGACTGCGACATTATGGCAGACATATCAGACATTTTTGGGACCATTGACAATCATACAGCGATCAGTACTATAAAAATGCACTGATTACTGTGTAAATGTCACTGGTAGGGAAGGGGTTAACACTAGGGGGCGATCAAGGGGTTAACTGTGTTCCCTAGTGTGTCTTACAACTGTAGGGGGATGGGAGTGACTGGAGGAAATTACAGATTGTAATTTCCAGCTAGTAGGAACTCACAATCTGCCTCTCCTCACAGAACAGGGATTTGTGTGTTTACACACACACTTCCTTATTCTGTCTCTCGTGCACAGACGATCGTGCGTGGCCGGGTGTCATCGTGACCACTGGGCACGCTCAACGCCCCCCCGAAGTGCGGCGTGCGCACTTGCCTGCTGTCCCGCTTAAAGGGACCGACGTACAGCTACGATGGTTCGCTGGATCGTGCCAACCTGCCGCAGTATAATGACAGCGGCTGGTTGGAAAGTGGTTAAGAACTAAAAGGGGAACATTTATGAAAGAAGGTTAAACATGTTACCTTTTGTCTGTGCATTTTGAGAACAATTAACAAAATAGGTTGTTTTTTCATAAAGCAATTTTTTGCGCTCATTTTATTAATACTACCTATTGCTGAATAATAAGGATTACATTTAAAAATTTTAGTGCTACTTGTTTCTTTTTAAAACAGTTTAGTAAGTTTTAGCAAACGTATATTCAGAATGGCTAAAATAAGAATACAAAAATGTAAAGAGAGTTATAAAAATTATTAATAAAAATATTTTTAGAATGCAGCTTACAATATTTTGCTTCATTTCTTCACTTGGACATATGTAGTGATGAAGCAGCACAGATATAGCAAGGCATTCTTTATGATTTTGCAAGCCTAGCAAGCGCATTGCTCATAAATACAACATGGAGGGGTTCACTAACCTGTGGCATATTTGCAGATGAACTGGTGTCCTTACCAGTCACTGCTAGGCTCTCCTTAAAAGTTGTTGCTGGTGGATCTACTTTCTTTACAGTCATTTCCTTTGGAATGGGAGAAATTACTGGACCCACAGCCTCAGTCACTGGGGCCTTGTTAGAGCTGAATTGTTGCCATGTTTGGTTCTTATACCAGCTAGGGTATAACAAGCGGTCTGAAGTTTCTGTTGCTGAGAGCACTTGAGCATTAGGCGTCTGTTGAATACCACTTGGCTCAACACTACCCTTTATCAGGACAGATAAAATAAACAGAGACATTATCTTTTGGAATGCAGCTCAAACTTCTGTATATAGTGCATCAGAAAATCAGCTTATAAGGCAAAGCAATACAAGCAATACATCCATTGAATCTCCCAAGATAAGAAAAAAAGTAACCAAGATGTTAATATTCATTGCTCGTGTTACTCCACAAAAGAAAGCCACAGATTATAATGTTATTTTTTTTTTCTAGGTTAGTTATTATAAAGAAATTAGAGATCTAAATATTCTAATAAAAATGCATTTGTTAGTACCAAATTGATGTTATAACACTCAATAATGTGTAAATATTGTGCATATATTAAAAGAGAGATAGTAGATAGGTAGATAGATAGATGTAATATCACTACAATTTTCTTAATGATTCTGTATTTTCTGCATATGCATTTTGGCTATCCAAAATGATAGCGAAAGGAAGGGTACATCTTGGAAATCATTTTGTAAACTTTTGTTGAAGCATTTTTTTTTTAGACCTTTAAGTGATATGCCAACCATAATTTACCTATTTTTTTTAATAGGTCAGGGATATGCAATTCGCGGACCTCCAGCTGTAGAAGTCCCATGAGGCATAGCAAGACTCTGACAGCCACAAGTATGACACTCAGAGACAGAGGCGTGATGGGACTTGTAGTTTTGCATATCCCTGTTATAGGTGATTACTATAACATTTAAAGTTTGTATACTAGGGGATTACAGACAGCTTAATTCATTACCAACAATCCCACAGATTTATTTTAACAACTGTAATTTTGATGCCTGCTTTTGTGTAAGGCTGAACTCAGTGAACATAGATGCATGCAAAGTTGAAACACATACAGAGGGCCAGATTCTCATATGAGATACGACGGCGTATCTCCATATACGCCGTCGTATCTCTGTTTTTTTTTGCTGGGTATCTATGCGACTGAATCTTCGAATCAGTTACGCATAGATTTTGCTTAGATCCGACTTGCGTAAGTCACTTACACCATCGGATCTAAGTTGCAATGTTACGCTGGCAGGTAGGTGGCGTTCCCGTCGATTTCTGCGACGAATATGAAAATGAGCCTGATACGTCGATTCCCGAACATATTTGCGTGCTGTCGTCATAGTTTACGTAGTTTGTGTAAGCGTAAGGTTACCCCTGCTATATGAGGGGTAACCTTGCGTAGGTCCGGCGTACGCCATGTTAAGTATGGACGTTGGGACAGCGTCGTGTTTTTCCGTCGTTTACGTTGTTTACGTAACTCGTCGCGAATAGGGCTGTGCGTTAATTACGTAGACGTCGAAACCAATGTATTTTCGGCGTACTATGGAGCATGCGCACTGGGCTACGTTTATGGCTGGCGCATGCGCAGTTCGTTCGGCGCAGGGGCGCGCTTAATTTAAATACAAGCTGCCCCCTTCGAATTACGCGGGGATACGCCGGGTCATTTACACGACTCCGCCGCAAATTACGGAGCAAGGGCTTGGAGAATACGGCACTTGCTCCTGTAAGTTGCGGCGGCGTAGTGTAAATAGCATACGCTACGCCAGTGTTTTTCAACTCCAGTCCTCAAGGCACACCAACAGGTCATGTTTTCAGGCTTTCCATTATTTTGCACAGGTGATTTGATCAGTTTCACTGCCTTAGTAATCACGACAGCCATTTCATCTGAGGGAAATCCTTAAAACTTGACCTGTTGGTGTGCCTTGAGGACTGGAGTTGAAAAACACTGTGCTACGCTACACCGCCAGATATGAGAATCTGGCCCAGTATGTGTACTGGTTTTGACTGCCAAACATTCATAATTCGATCCAGCTGATTTTGTGATCCACCCTATGTTGTCAGACAGCAATACCAATGGGCCTCTGTGCGAACTACTACTATTCAGCAGTCAACCTTTACCAACTAGTCTAGGACCTGACCCAGCCTGTGATTGCAAAAGTAAAGAGCAGCAACACACTTAGAAGGTCATAACTATACTCTCCCCACCTTCTAAAGTTAGGTAGCCCCAGGGGCGGACTGACCATTCGGGCACTCAAGCACTGCCCTAGGGCCCCATGCCACTAGGGGGCCTCATCAGGGTTGTCAGCCTCAGTAAAACCAGGGACAGTATGTAAAAATTTGTGTTTTTTCTTTGCATCTGTCCCTCAAATGTCCCTTACCGACATTGTTTTGGTCTAAAAATCCCAAGATTATAGCAGCACCGCCTCTCAAGTACCTTTTCAGTGTGTGTATGTGTATTCTGTGTGTATGTATACTGTGTGTGTATACTATGTATGTGTGTGTATACTGTGTGGCCCCATAATCTATTCCCTGGGGGCACCATAATCTCCTATTGCTCGAGGGCCCCATAATCTCCCCCATAATCTCCCTATGAGTTGTCAGTCCGCCCCTGGTAGCCCTGAGTAGTTCTGCAGAATCCTATTGGTCTTTTGCAGACTGCAGAGCAGAGATTAATGGAAGGCTAATAGCAAGACATATTCAAGTACTTATGATAGGTATATATAAAAATACATTACAACAATAATATATTGATTAAACAATATTTAAAAAAAAAATGAATTTGTTTGGAATCTTTTAGCAAAGCAGCGGACAAACCATGAATCACTGAAGTTGTGCAAATGTCAGATATGTCAATCTAGCACAGGTTTACTTACACACACACACTTGTAAGGATTACTAGCAGCCCAAATACCTTAAGGTTTTTTTGTGTGATGTTTAGTAAAAGAAATTAAAGAGGGATCACAGGACCTCAGTTGTTCATAAGAAAAGTACTACCTTAATATTGTGTATGTTTCACATAAAAGATAAGACTAATATTAAACTCTTATCCACAGATATTGTAAAGGGGTCTTTCCATGAAAGGATGGAGATGAAAGCTTTTCACAATAAATTATTATTTGCAAACTGCAAAAAAGAGTTCAGAATAAACATGATTTAAATTATTCACAAACGATAATGATTCCTAATTAATACCAATTCAGTAATTTTTCTTCTATAATTAATGTCATTCACACCATCAGCTATGAGCAGATGTTAATATTGTCTGTGTAGGAGAGAAGAGGGAAGTGAAGGAGGTAACAAACTAAATGACAATTTATAGACACACATGACAAAGTGTATATTTGAAACTGTCTAACTGAAATTACATACCGGTAAACTTCATTCCTTGGTATAATCTTTACATAAATCTGACACCTACATAGAGGTGAGCTTTTTTACAAGTTCCTTACAAACAAAATGTCAGCATGATTCAATAACATGTTATAGAATTCTAGTCCTACCTAAGCTGTGGGGATTCCTATCTCAAATTCTCTAATTTAGTTCAAATTATATTATTTCTGTACTTGTTAAAGTGATTAGTGTGTTGTAAACAACACCTGCTCTATGTTTTGCTTTGCAATTTTTTCAAACTTTTGCAAATGTTTAACATATACTGTATATACAGTATATGGGTTCCTTAACTGTGCAATAACACACATGGCTTTATTACTAAATTTACTTGTTTTAGGTTATGCTAAATATTATAGGCCAATACAAATTCAGCAAATATATTTACCGTATATACTTAAGTATAAGCCGACCTGAATATAGGCAACTAATTTTACCACAAAAAAATGTGAAAACTTATTGACTCGGTTGTCCATCTGCATGCCTCACTGTGCCTCACTTTGCCTCACTGTGTCCATGTCCACGCCTCACTGTGTCCATGCCTCACTGTGCCAATGCCTCACCGTGCCCATGCCTCACTGTGTCCATGCCTCACTGTGCCTATGCCTCACTGACTAGACTGAGGCCACACACGAGGAGATAAATCCGATGAAAATGGTCCGACAGACCGTTTTCATCGGACATGTCTCCTGGGATGTTTTGGTTTGATCTGTGTACACACGATCAAACTAAAATCCCCGCGGACAGACAGTGCGGTGACGTGGCGGTGACGTTAATGCCGCCACGTCACCAAACCAGGAAGTAAAATACTTCCACGCATGCGTCGAATCCATTTGACGCATGCGGGAGATTTCGGTCCGCTGGTTAGGCATACTAACCAGCGGACATATCCGACAGACTGCTTTCCAGCAGACAAGTTTTAAAGCATGCTTTAAAACTTTTGTCTGCTGGAAACCTGTTCAGCAGATATATTCGATCGTGTTTACCCGGCCTGACGTTTAACATGGGACCTATGAACGGCCGGTACCTGGTCCCCAAAGTCACCGTAGAAATTACCGTTTAACATGGGAGTCTATGAAAGGGGTGCCCAGCTTTAAGAAATCGGTGCTCCCGGCCGTATTTCCCCTGGACAACAAACTTTGCACACTTGTAGAGGAATGCCGCATACACGCGATTATTGTTCGGGTTGTAAAAAACAAAGTTTTTTAAAAATGTCATTTAAAACAATCATGTGTGGGCTTCAGAGCATTTTTCGGCTTCTGAGAAACGGACAATTTTTTTTTCTACAATGCTCTATTTTTTCACAACGTTTTAAACGATGTTGTTTTTCAGGTTGTAAAAAAAGATTGTGTGTGGGCTTTAACGACGTGAAAAACCTGTGCATGCTCAGAAGCAAGTTATTAGATGGGAGCGCTCGTTTTGGTAAAACTACCGTTCGTAATGGAGATAGCACATTCATCACGCTGTAACAGAAATCAAAGCGTGAATCATCTTTTATTAACACAAAATTAGCTAAAGCAGCCCCAAGGGTGGCGTCATCCGCATGGAACTTCCCCTTTATAATGCCGTTGTACGTGTTGTACGTCACTTCGCTTTGCTGAAGCATTTTTTTTCACGATCACGTGTGGGCAACGCCGTTTTAATGATGAAGTTGAAAAAAACGTTGTTTTTTCTAGAGCCTGAAAAACTTTGTTTTTTACAACCCGAAAAATGATCGCGTGTACGCGGCAGAAGAGTGGGGCTACATGTGTGCCAAGTCCAGGGAACCTACGGCCGCCTGGTACGGGGTCCCCAAAGTCCGGTAGATCAGGCGCAAAAGGGTGAGTAAAAGCCTAGGGGGGCATTTTCAGCACAAAAAAATGAGCTGAAAAACTTGGCTTATACTCGAGTATATACGGTACTTAAACAGAGCTAATATACAGTTCGCCCAACACAGGTTTTCTAATTCTGCATAATCATTATTGCCATTTACAATCATCTGCCCTACCTCACAGCCAGGAGTATGCCCTTCTTATTTCTTAATTCAGCAAAGCAGCTTTCTATACCATCTTCTCACGTCTAACCTGGTTACTGAACAATACATCAGCATCCTCTCCACTATCCAATAAGCAGGAAGGGGATTTAGGAAGCTGTAGAGCTGAACCTGAACGTAGTTAGGTGTTTTTTTTTGGCAGAGGTGTGCACATCACATGAATGATTGAACAAAAATATGAATGTTTTGGCAGATAAAACAGTAAACCTACAGTGTATGTACACCATTTATCAGCCGCTCCAATCTCTGGAAGGATCCCAACAATTTTGTCGAAATCCATCCAACTGTCTGATTGACATCTGGTTCTGCCTCTCAGCCTGCGTCTGACAGGTGGACCCAGCTACTCCTGCCCCATTCTCTGAGCGCTGGAGGAGCAAAGCAGAGAGCAGGGACTGACAGTCACTGCTCTCTGCTCTAAGAAGACTGAGAACTAATTGGTCAGCTGTCATGTGATTGCTCAGTTCTCAGGATTAAAGCCAGTGTGGGACAGCTGCAGCATCACACCAATGCTAGAGGTGAGTGTGGATGTTTGTTTTGTAACAAACCCATTTGCCTCCTTTAAGTTGTGTATTGGGTCCAACTGCAGATTTCTTAAAATAGCTTTTAAAATACCTATACACATGTTGCTTATTGTCTAAGAATGTTTGTTAGATCCTTTATGCTGATAATTGCAAATGCACATGCGGCTTCAAACTGCTATGGTCAGCACATAACAACACACAATTTTTATCTGTTCCCTACACATAAAGCATGCTTCCTCTGTTGCTCCATTTACCAGTAGAAATACTTGGACAACCCATAGCCGAAGTAGGAACTAAGGGCCAGATTCTTAAAAAATTGCGTATCTGGCGGCGTAGCGTATCGTACCGCATTTACGCTACGCCTACGCCAATTACTGGAGCAAGTGCTGTATTCTCAAAGCACTTGCTCCGTAATTTTCGGCGGCGTAGCGTAAATGCGGCGGCGTAAATTAAGAGCGCCGCCGCGTCTAACGAACTGCGCATGCGCCGGCCGGGAAAAAAGCCAAGTGCATATGCTCCAGCTCACGTCAGAAAGCGTAGTTGAAACCGACGTCAAAACGACGTGATCGTCACTTACGCAATTCCCTATTCGCGAACGACTTAGTAAAACGACGTAACCGAAGGAAAAAGACAACGCTGACCCAACGCCATACTTAACATGGCAACGACGGAACTTCGGAAACCTACCCCTCATATAGCAGGGGTAACCTTACGCGTACGCAACCTACGTAAACTACGTCGCTGCGTCGCAAAAACGTTTGAGAATCGGCGTATCGGCTCATTTGCATATTCAGCGGTGAAATCTACGTAAACGCCACCTAGCGGCCGTCGTAGTATTGCATTTAGGATCCGACGGTGTAAATGACTTACACAAGTCAGATCCAAGCTTAAAACCGGCGTATCATGTTTTCAGAATATAAAACAATGATACGCCAGAGGGAAATTCGAATTACGCCGGTGTATGTGTACATACACCGGCGTAATTCCTTTGAGAATCTGGCCCTAAGAATCTAGCTTACAGTGAAACCTTAGCTATCATGGTTCAGAAGGAAGGGAGTAGAGTTCTCTTTGCCTAGAAGGTAAACTCTGTAAACAAACATCTCAAAAGTTATTTGACTCAAATTTAAGAATACAAAATTTTTAGGAAGACTTTATTGCCTCTGTGAGCATTAAAATCGGTTCTACTGATCACTATAGGGCACTTCATTTAGAAATCATAGATGCCAGATAAAATAAAGATACAAAACATAGCAATTGAAGCTGAGGTTTAGGTATGGCAATTCATATATCGTTAAATTGGGACAACTTGAACCAATGTAAGTGTGTATGCACCATATCTATGGGATGTCCATGGATGTTAATAATCGCTTTTGTAGAATCAGATACTACAGTGGTTGCCAGGTCCCTTGCTGAGCAGCTGCCCTGCTGCTTACTGAACACAGAAGCATGCCCACTCAACACAGGTGTCTCTCAATGAATGCAAAATGTTCTCTGATTGGAAGAAGTGGAAATCATGACATCACTGCCCTGCCTGTTCACTACATGGGAGCTGAAAGCTAGTGGAAATTACTATAGTACAGTAGCAGTGTCGACTACATTGATTTCCAGCTTCCACAGGGATCCCACAGGTATAACACATACATACTTACATTGGTCGAAGATGAATCAATGTAACTATGTAAAAATTTAGCTTTAAAGATAAAAACATAGAAATTAATATATGGCTTTTGTAGGCAATTAGGATTTAATAAGAATTGTAAATACTGTATTTGATATTCTTGTCAATGTTAGCAACAGATTCCAAAATGCGAAGAATGCAAAGGTCATCATCAAATAATTTAATGTCTACATTTCACCTATGGCTTCTTAGTAAGTACATTAATGTCATATTTCCTTTATCTAATAAATGTATACATTTAATTGCTAATCAGTGTTGTTGCACATTGAACACATCTTCGAAAAATAGTAGATTCTACTAGTAGGTTTTCATTAATATGTAACATCAAAGTGTTTGGTGTTTCATTTGCATGTTAAACAAATGTTCACATAATTTGTGGGTTTAATCATGAAGTCAACATCATTAATGTTAGTGTGAGTTAAGGTGTTTAAATTACTTGTGGGGCAGGGGGACTTGGATTCTGCTGATCTGTCTCCTGAGGGGAGGTCTGTTCTTGGCTGGTACTTGTGGACGTGGCGGTGGATTCCGGTGTGGGCTGAGGGCTCTGAGTCACTTGCTCTGCCGTTTCCTCTTCACCAGAAGATTCTGTGTGAACTTCTTCAGAATCTTCAGCTTCTCCTGCATCCTCTTCCTCCTCTTCATCTTCTATATCATGAAGTAATATGGAAGTAAGGTATGTTAAGGCACTTGTAAGCATATCAAAAATTAAAATGTGTCCAGATAAAGCGCCAACACTCAATTTTTTTACATCAAATCTTCCAAAAATTTATATACCAGTGAAGCGTTATATCAGTTTCATATTCTAAATGCGCAGAAATGTAAGATATAAAGTACAATAAATATGTAACCTTATGAAAAGTGAAAATAGTGCAAATAATTTATACATATGAAAATTCATAAAAAATAAAACAATACATTCTTTGAAAATGCGTCACAATGCAAACACTGGATGGTTGAAGGTTTCAGTCCAAATGCTTGGGCACGTAAAAGTGGTATTGACCATTTATGTTTTAATGGTCCGCACTATCTGGTAAGAGGTTGATAATCTCTTTGTTTGTATGCTGAAATGGAGCACATATATGTGGTGACATTCCAACACTGGAAGGAGGCTTACGCCCTGTACACACGATCGGTTCGTCTGATGAAAACGGACCGATGGACCGTTTTCATCGGACGAACCAATCGTGTGTGGGCCCCATCATTTTTTTTTGCCATCGGTGAAAAGAAATAGAACCTGTTTTAAATTTTTATTATGGTTAAAAAAACAATAGAAAAAAACGATCGTCTGTGGGGAAATCCATCGGTCAAAAATCCACGCATTCTCAGAATCAAGTTGACGCATGCTCGGAAGCATTGAACTTAATTTTTCTCAGCACGTCGTTGTGTTTTTCGACACGATCGAATCTTTAACCTATGGTGTGTAGGCAAGACTGATAAAAGTCAGCTTCATCGGATATCTGATGAAAAAATACATTGGTTCGTTTTCATCAGACTAACCGATCGTGCATTAGTTGCACTGAAAATGTTTATATTGTTCTGGATTTTTTTGCATTGTGACACGTTTGCTCAGATTTTATTATTCTATGCATTTTTATATCTATGTATTTCTAGATTGATGCATTGGGATATTTTTTTGCAGTGTGACACATTTGCCCAGATTTTATTATTTTATGAATTTTTATATTTATGAATTTTTTACATCATTTGCATTTTACGTAAGGTTATATTTATTGTATTGTTTGCACTTTATATCTTACATTTATGCTTGTTTTGACTATGGAGCTAATATAGCGCTACACTGATAAGCACATCAACACTGCCTTATATAGTCAACTGAAATCAGATACAAATTTGAAAATACATTAACATATAATCTGTCTATGCTGCTTCTCTTTCCATTCGCTTAATCAGGAATGTTCAGCCGAGTTGATGGTTCCTTCCTACTTATGGAGCGCTCTTACAGCAGAAGTATTGAAAAGCATTATAGCACAACAAATGCCTTCTCTGTCTTTGGACATCTTTACACTGCTTCTGATCATGATTGTTCCATTTGCTATTCTATTACCTGTAACTGGAAAATTACCACCATTGACAGAATTGCTAGTATGACATGGGCCATTGATTAGATGTGTCACTGGCTCACCCCTAGATCATACCAATGCAGGTAAGGTTTTCAGTCAGGAATGGTGGATATACAGTATCTCACAAAAGTGAGTACACCCCTCACATTTTTGTAAATATTTTATTATATGTTTAACACTGAAGAAATGACACTTTGCTACAATGTAAAGTAGTGAGTGTACGGCTTGTATAACAGTGTAAAATTGCTGTCCCCTCAAAATAACTCAACACACAGCCATTAATGTCTATGCGGCTAGCAACAAAAGTGAGTACACCGCTAAGTGTAACTGTCCAAATTGCACCCAAAGTATCAATATTTTGTGTGGCCACCATTATTTTCCAGCACTGCCTTAACCCTCTTGGGCATGGAGTTTACCAGAGCTTCACAGGTTGCCACTGGAGTCCTCTTCCACTTCTCCATGATGACATCATGGAGCTGGTGGATGTTAGAAACCACTCCTCCACCTTCCATTTGAGGATGCCCCACAGACGCTCAATAGGATTTGCTCAATCGGATGCCCAATGCTTGGCCACTCCATCACCTTTACCCTCAGCTTCATAAGCGAGGCAGTGGTCATCTTGGAGGTGTGTTTGGGGTCGTTATCATGTTGGAATACTCCAAAGTGAGGAGATCATGCTCTGCTTCAGTATGTCACAGTACATGTTGGCATTCATGGTTCCCTCAATGAACTGTAGCTCCCCAGTGAAGCACTTATGCAGCCCCAGACCATGACACTCCCACCACCATGCTTGACTGTAGGGAAGACGCACTTGTCTTAGTATTCCTTACCTGGTTGTCGCCACACACGCTTGACACCATATGAACCAACTAAGTTTATCTTTATCTCCTCGGACCACAGGATATGGTTCCAGTAATCAATAATCCATGTCCTTAGTCTGTTTGTCTTAAGCAAACTATTTGCAGGCTTTCTTGTGCATCATCTTTAGAAGATGCTTCCTTCTGGGACAACCTCTGCAGCAATGCTGGCAGCACTCATACATATATTTCCCAAAGACAACCTCTAGATATGAAGTTGAGCATGTGCACTCAACTTCTTTGGTCAACCATGGCAAGACCTGTTCTGAGTGGAACCTGTCCTGTTAAACCTCTGTACGGTCTTGGCCACCATGCCGCAGCTCAGTTTCAGGGTCTTGGAAATCTTCTTATAGTTGTAGCGCCCCCTTACTTTCAGTACGGTCACTACGCTAAAGTTAGTGGGCAAATGGGAGAGTTATTTTGCTCCCATTCGTAATTTGCCAAATTGTGGGTTGCTGCTGTTTTGGAACTGTCTTGTAGGTCAGTCTGCGATCCAGGGGTGCAATACCACCCCTGGGTGACAGTTGGCGATAGAGGGGTTCTGACGGAGCCACTTTTCCCCAGCAGCCAATTAGAAGAGTTTTTCCCTCGCTGGGCATGCTGGGGAGGGGTATATCTGAAGCAGCTGCTGCGTGGTCTGAGGCTTCTTCTCTGCGCAGGGTCCACGTTCCAGGTGCGGCATCCACCTTCAGGGTGCACGCATCCACGGACCCCACCCGCATGGCCCACCTGGCCGGAGCTCCCTGCTCCATGGAGACCCATCCAGATATTGATAGGGGCCCCAGTGACTTACTGGGTCCCCAAATTTACTGAGAAGATCCCAGGCGGTGTGCCGTTCGGTGGGGGGTCGGCTTGAGGAGAACCAGGAGGCAGGTTGTTCAAAATGGCTTGAACAAACCATCGGGCATCTGGTTACTGGAATTAACAGGTATATGTCAGCTGTCAACTTGTGACCCCTTTCATTGCATTCACTGGGAGGATTTGCTCAATCCGAACTGTTCTTTTGAGTATTGAAGTACTAGGCCTGTGGCAGAGGCCCGAGCCAGGTCTGTAATAGAGACCTGTTCCTCCCAGCAACTTAAAAGTGACATTCCGGCTGCCAGGCTTATAACGGGGGTCTGTCCCGAGACGCTTCACCCACTCTGAAGAGAGTAGCGACAAACTGTACCTACTACTACTGAGAGCAGGACTGCTCTACTACTTATCCAGGCCTGATACCGCACTGTTCTCTATTGCTTCATCAACCTTTCCTATCTCCTGTTGATGTTGGCCATTGTTGGGCCCTGGAATAAAGCATTTGAAAATCCACTTGGTGACTGGACATTCGCTCACTGCTACTACTCACTGCTACTACCCCTAGACACACTACAAGGTAACTTAATACGCCAATCCCAAACAACAACCAGCGGCTCCTTCGGGGGTGAGCGCTACATAGTCTAGGCCATCTTTATGTAGAGGAACAATCCTTTGTTTCAAATCCTCAGAGAGATCTTTGCCATGTGGTGCAATGTTGAACTTCAAGTGAAATGTATGAGAGAGTGAGGGTCCTTTCACACGGAGCGGACCGTTTTCCGTAATCCCCGCTGAGCTGTCGGCAGTCTCCCCTATGGGGAATCGGATGAATACGGACCGTGCGTCTGTATTCGTCGGATCCGCCGGGCGGAAAAAAACAGGATTTTCTTCCGTCCAAATAAGCGGAGATTTACGGACGTGGATCTTTGCGGACGTTAGCGGATGCATCATCCGCTAACGAACGCGATCCCATAGGGAACCATTACAAGTCCGTAAACGGACATGTAAAAAACGGACGAACGGTCCGTGCGTTTGAAAGGGCCCTGAGAGCGATAACACCAAATTAAACACACCTGCTCCCCATTCACACCTGAGACCCTGTAACGCTAACGGGTCACATGACACTGGGAGGGAAAATGGCTAATTGACCCCAATTTGGACATTTTCATTTAGGGGTGTACTCACTTTTGTTTAGACTTTAATGGCGTGTTAAGTTAAATAATGTGTGTTAAGTTATTTTAAGGGGACAGCAAATTTACACTGTTATACAAGCTGTACACTCACTACTTTATATTGTAGCAACGTGTAATTTCTTCAGTGTTGTCACATGAAAAGATATAATAAAATATTTAAAAAAATGTGAGGGGTGTACTCACTTTTGTGAGATGCTGTATATAAAATGTCTACCTATGTGTAAAACCTTAAGATTTTTTATTGTATTCAAACTATTTCACCCACACAAATAATTTCATTTATTTTTATGGCAAATATTATTTATACCTAATATGCAACATACTTCCAGAACATGACGCATACCTCTATAAAAATCTATCTCACGTAGTATTCTCTCTTCTCTGTTTAGGTCCACTGTAAAGTGATTCATGGTTTCATATCCTGGTTCAATTTTTTCCATTTGAAATCCTCTGGATGCTTCTGTTATTCTTAAATATTAAAGAGAATAAGATCAAATTTATAGTTCCAAGCTAAGCAATACAAGTTTACACAATAGTCTCAGCATAAAACGGCACTCACTTTTGTAGCAAAGCCTTGGAATTCTGTAAAGCATACAAAACAAAATTAAAATTAAAGATAAATATTTTGCAGCAAACAAATCTGCAAAGCATTCCCTTTCATGGTAGTGTTATATTTTTGATATAGGATCACAACTGTCTAGTAAGCTTCCCCTGGCAAATACATGCATAAACAAAAATTCACAAATCAAACTTATGGATTACCAAACATTGTATCCCTATATATATCAGAAGAGTTACTGGGGTTTTGTAAAAATTTGCAAAGCTTTAGTATTTAACCAACTCTATCACAAATTCAGTAGGATTGCAGGGTTAGGATTAATCCATTCAATCGAAAACTGTTAACTACATTCATGCTGCTACTAAGTAATTAGCAAAAGGCAATTAGCAGGTTTCACATTTTTTCATATTTCATATTTTTTAATTTAGTAATAGAATTTTACATTCGGTTTGAGAGTGTCCATCGGTGTTCTGTGCCTGGACACTGAAGAACATTATTTAAAATTACTTTTAACCACATAAATCATGGTTAATAAAACTTAAAACATGTTGTATACTGTTCTAAGCACTCCACATCTCACATGCACAGCTGAGAATAAATATATAGGCCCAGATTCACAGAGCGATTACGCCTGCGCAACAGGAGATGCACGGCATCCTCAAAGCGACATACGCAAGAAATCTACTTTTTTTGGTCCGGCGTAATTTCGTTAGACAGGCGCATCCGTCCGCGCAAAACTGCGCTAGACAGACCATTGATTTGCTAGTCAAATATGCTAATGAGGAACTTACGGGGATCCACAAAAGAACGTTGGGGCAGCGCATGCGACGCAGTGTGCGCAACAGCAAAATGCCCTGTCTAAAATTAGACCACATAAAAGCTGGTCCAAAAAGAGAAAAAAAGACTACTTGTTAGATAAAGCAACACTGTTAGTGAGGAGCTCAGCAGTCACACGTGTTGCACAACAATCTGTATGCCAACATGCCAGGGGCATCGTCGCGCATAGCTATACTACTGACTTTAGATGAACAAAGAAGGATGAGGGCACGGAGGATGGCACGGAGGATGGCACGGGAGAGGATATACCGCACACGCATAGACCTGTTTGGCATGAGTAATTCTGAGGTGTATCGCATCTTCAGATTCACCCCTCATGCCATCATGGAATTAACCACAACCCTGCAGGAGGACATCACCAGCCCAACACACCGCTCGCATGCAGTGCAGCCACTGGTCAAGGTCATGGCAACACTCCATTTCCTTGCCAGTGGCTCTTTTCAGCGTACAAGTGGAGTGGTGGCTGGGATGTCACAATCCTCCATGAGCAGATGTGTGCACCAGGTTGTCCCTGCAATCCTCAGAGGCATGGCCAATCAAATCATCAAACCCACCACTGAGGAGCTGCGGCTGAAGGCAATGAAAGATTTCTACAGAATTGCCAGATTCCCACGCACTGTGGGGGCCATTGATTGCACACATGTGGCACTCCAGCCCCCCAGGAGACAGAGCACATGTACCGCAATCGGAAGCATTGGCATTCCATCAACGTACAGGTGATAGTCGATGCCCAAGGCCTCATATGGCACGTCCGTGCCAAACACCCAGGGTCCAGCCATGACAGCTACATATACAATCAATGCCACATCTGAATGGAATTCGATCAGAACGTGTATGGGGACACCTGGCTGGTTGGTGAGTGACATGGGTGGCAGGCATGACTATCCCCTCCCATGATGCACACATCACAAGGGGCACATGCATGACTAACATCCTCCTGTCTTTTCCCTTACAGGTGACTCTGCATATTCACTGGGACCCCATCTCATGACTCCTATCCGGAACCCCCAAACCCCAGGAGAGGAAAGATACAATCAAGCACATGCCCAAACACGAGCAGTGGTGGAGCGCACCTTTGGCCTCCTGAAGTCACGTTTCCGATGCCTGGATAAGTCTGGGGGTACCCTCTTGTATTCCCCAAACTTTGTGTGCCAGATCATCGGTGAATGTTGCATGCTGCACAACTTCGCAGTAAGAAAGGGCCTGCAGATTGACCTACGTGATGACCTGACCCCTGAACCAGACAATCCCCCCCTAACCGAGGATACCCCGTCTTCTGAGGGAAGAGCAGCCAGGAGACAACTCACATTGGGCATCTTTGCACGTTAAACACACACATTAATCATGGCACAATGAGAATGCATGCATGCACACCACTGTGGTCCCTAGCACACACACCCCACATCCACATCAAATTGGATTGGCACCAGTCCACCATGCAGGACTTGTGAGCAGCAATGCCACGCCAAGGCTCCAATTATGTCACTGTACATTCATACACCATTCACACGGACCTGGGGATCACTTCTCCCTGGTCCTGGGGAACCCTTCTCCACCAAAATTGAGGGTGACACCCCTTTTCCGGCAGGAATGTCACCCCCACATTCAAACAGCATTCACAACCCAAAAAAAAAAAAAAAATGACCAGCAAAATCAAAAAATTTCCTGCAAAAAAAAAAATATATCAAAAAAGGGGAAAAAAAAATGATTGCCCTTTACGTGAGCCACGCCTGGGGCGCCCCTGGCCACGGCCCCGGCTCCTCAGGGGAGACTCATGGGGGAGGGGGAAAACCGGGGAAGGAGGAGCAGCCCCTGATCTCTGCCCACCTGGCGGCCTGCCCTCCAAGGCCACGGCTATTCTGTCCAGGGCAGCACCAAGTGTTGCCTTGTTGGCCTGGATAGCCTGGGTAAGGGCCCTCACATCCTGCCCAACGCCTGCTGATGTCGTCTGCAGTTCGTTTAGGCAGGTTGTGAAAGCCCGGGAGTGGGAGTCCAGGTTCCCCAGCGTATCCTTGATGGAGGACAGGCTCTCCTCCATCCGCACCAATGTCTGGCTGACCTGTCCCAAATGGCGGGTCTGGAGGAACTGGTCCCTTCTCAGAGTGGCGGGCAGGAGATCGGCCACCCCCCTGGTGTTCTGGGACGACTTCCTGCCTCCAGCTGATGCTTGTGGCCGGGGAGAAGGGGAGGCCCTTGGGAGGGGAGCCATGTTGGGGGAGGAGGGGGGGGGCTCCCCCTCAAAAACCAAAAGTCCTGTTCCTGACATGGACTCCTCCTCCTCATGATTCTCCTCCTCCTCAACCTCCTCCTTCTCCTCTTGAACCTCCTCCGCGGACTCCGGCCTTGTTGGGGGGGCCTCATTAGGCTGCTGTCCTGGGGATGGTGCGGTCAGGCCAGATGGCCCTGCACCCTCCTGCACATCTGTGGATGACACAAAACATTCACAGGTTGGAGGATCCACACACTTGCCACATATTCCCTTTCACCCCCTCCCCCACACATGCTACACACCTGATATTAAAAAAAAATACTTACCTGGCACCACGGGCTCCGGACTTGAGTCAAAGCCGGGCAGGCCCTCCACTTCATGCCGATGAAAGGTCAGGGCCACCGCACGCTCCTCCGCTGTCAGCCTAATACGGCATGGTGGGCCCCCTCCTGTGCCCCTGGCATGGGCAAGCATTTTGGACAGCTTCTGTTTGACCAGACGCCGGAGGTCATACATTTTTTTGTCAATCCCAGACCGGGTCCGTGTCTCCCCCTCCCCCGCTGAATTGACCTGCTCAGTGATGAGGTCCAAAATCTCCCTCCTCCTGGCCGGGGTGGTGTTGGCACTGTCCGGGCCGTGGAGGAAACGCCCATAATCGCTAATGGCCCGGGCAAGAATTCTTTTTTCCCCCACAGTAAAATTGATTTTTCGCTTTCTCTCTGTCATACTTCCAAAAAAACTCACTCCCAGTCAACAAAAATCAGTCACAAAAACAAGCACAACCAATCAAGCAAGAACACACACAAAGAGAAAACTAACACCCAAAAAATCACACAAGCACTCAGCAAAAAACAGTCACAAAAACAAACAGCAAAAATTCAGCAAGAAAACAAACGAGCAGAAATATCTCAAACACTTATCAAAAAACACTTTCAAAGATCTACTAACAAACACTTGATCACACAGAACACTAATCTGACAAATACAAAACACAACGCAACGAACAACGGGACAAAAGCACTTGGTTAAATGGGAAGGGACAAAGGGATGTACTTTTGCAATGCAAGTGCGTTTGTGTCTGTCTATTTATGCTGTTTGCGTAGTTCACTAAGTTGCCCTAGTCCATTTCCAATTTCACTGATTGCGCCGCTCCCGAGTTGTGAGCATGCGCATAGTGGAGCTGACCATGGTCTCCTTCAAGCGCGCATGCGCGAGCCGGCCGGCCCTTCATTTGCATGGGGTCACGGCTCATTTCAATGTAACCTGCCCACGTCCTTCCCAATTTGTATTACTCCGCCTTACGCCTCTGAAATAACGTTACGCATGCGCAATTTTCTGCGCAAAAGCTACGAGAATAGGGTGATTACGCGGCTACATTGCGCAAGTCTAACGTAAAGGCGGTGCACTACGCCGGTCCAATAATGCGCAGATGTACGTGAATCTGGGCCATAGCATCTATACATATTCCTTGTGGCATAGGCATGCGCACAGGGTGTGCCGTTTGTGCCTGCTCAAACCCTAATCACCCCGTGCGTTGCTGATTCCCCCTGTTTTCGTCTCCCTCCTGCAGTGCTGCCAGCTTCCCTCCTCTCAGGAGCGGGGAAGGGGCTGGTAAATATTTATTTAATCGGACTTCATTTTCTGAATGAACATAGTGAGTGATCTGTACTGATCGCTCCTGTCTTTATTCTTGGCTTAAGCATAGTAAACTATGTTTACTTCAGGCTTTTGAGAAAGGGACTTGGGAATCTCTGTCTTCAATTTCTTTCTCCATCTCTAAAGTTGTGCCCTGTACACACGATCGGTTGACCTGATGAAAATGGACTGTTTTCATCAGACAAACCGATCGTGTGTGGGCCCCATCAGTTTTTTTCCCATCGGTGAAAAAAAATAGAACCTGTTTTAAATTTTTCGTATGGTTAAAAAACCGATGGAAAAAAACGATTATCTGTGGGGAAATCCATCGGTTAAAAAATCCACGCATGCTCAGAATCAAGTCGACGCATGCTCGGAAGCATTGAACTTCATTTTTCTATGCACGTCGTTGTGTTTTACGTCACTGTGTTGGATACGATCAGATTTTTAACCAATGGTGTAGGTAGGCAAGATTAATGAAAGTCAGCTTCATCGGATATCTGATGAAAAAATCCATCGGTTCATTTTCATCAGACGATCCGATCGTGTGTACAGGGCATAAGACATCAGAGGTCTATTTAGACCTTAGATATTTCACCAAAGCCCCATAACAGGGCTCCTAGAAAAAAATTGTAAAAAAATAAATAAAAAATAAATAAATAAAAACACTGTCCACTGCCCTACTGACACTAATCTTTGCTCTACTGATATACACGCATGTATGTTTGTGCTCTGTAGTGCACACCCTAATGAATTAGGCTGCGCACACCTATGCCTTGTAGTCATTTGGACTTACTTGAAGGAACACTGCCATTTCTGGCTCATCCATGAACTGAATTCCTGATTCCACCAGTTTTGAAACTGTTTCTGTATGATCTGCATATTTCTTCATTAAAGATTTAACATATTCAAATTTTTCTTCTTGGTCTCTTGTGATTACTTGTGTTAGTTCACCTTTTCTTTCTTCAAGTATAGCATATAAATAATCAAACTTCTCACACAGCTGTTCTTTTTGTCTCTTGCAGTTTTCCTGAAAGACAAATACCAAATTTATAAAAGGTTGAATCTCAGATTTGCTGGGTATTTACCTAAAATTTACCAGGAATCATAAGCATTCACCTGTGAACAGGGGCGGACTGACAACTCATGGGGCCCCCAGGCAATAGAAGATTATGGGGCCCCCGGGCTTACAGATGGCCACCAAGCCAGGTGGCAGTACAGAGGCGGGGCAGCTAAAATCTCAGGATTTTCACATCAAAAGCATGTAGGTTTTGGACATATCAGGGACAGATGTAAAAAAAAAAAAACATATTTTTGCATACTGTCCCTGAGTTTAATGAGCCTGGCAACCCTGATGGGGCCCCCTAGTGGCATGGGGCCCTCGGGCAGTGCCCGAGTTCCTCAATGGTCAGTCCGCCCCTGCCTGTGAATCATTCACCTAATATAAAACAACTGTGCAGAATTATAATGCTTCAAAACAATCAAGAACAAGTTTCACCAACCTTTATCAACACTTAATTTATCTTTTCTATGGAAAATGCTAATAGATGTAATGTTCCTCTTATTTGTAAAGTAGCAATTGTTACAGTATAGAATTAGTAAAATTTGCCGCTCTGAACTTGTTAAATCCACTGATTCCCCTTGGAGACTTACCATTTCTTATCTGTCATCTTTTATCAACGTTAGGGTATTTTTGCTTTGACTGACTACTGACGAGGCATTTTTCCATCCCATTGACACACATTTTTTACTACTACTGGCCAGAAATGTAAAGGGCACAATGTTATATAGTCCTGACTGTTGCACTCTGTAGGCTATTCTATACATGACATACTCCCGACCCTACACTGTAGCCCCCATGTGGTATGTTATAGACATGTGCACAGCCAGAATTTTTTTTATTTTTTTGTTTAGTTTCGTCTCGTTTCGTAGATTCGTAAAGAATCGTAATTTCGTAAGACACAAGTTTTCCTATTCGGACCCGTTCGTATTTCGTAAGACGCAAGTTTTCCTATTTGGACCCGTTTGTATTTTCGTAACAGTTTTATTTTCGTTTATACTGAATGATTCGTAATTCTGTCAATTTTTTTTTCGTTGATTCGAAATTTGTAATTTTGTTATATAATAATTTTCGTTTCATGAATTCGTAATTTTGTACTTTCGTAAATACATCGCAACACGCGGCTAATCCATATTAGGATAGACTTTCTCTTAAGCCCCGTACACACGGTCAGACGTTTTGCCAACAAACTTCAAAATTAGCGTTTTCCAAAAAATCCGACCGTGTGTGAGCTCCATCGGGCAAACTTTTTCGGTTTCAAAAGCCTGGCCAACTCCCTTGGGACAAAAATCCACGGAAAAGTTTGTTTGAAGTCCGATCGTGTGTACGAGGCTTTACACTGTGCAATGTGACTCAGCACAAAAGAGATAAGCTGATTGGCTAAGATATTAAGTAAGATACATCACTCACTAACTACACTGCCCAGTGTCCAATCAAAAGAACGATATGAGTACACAAATTTAAGAACAGAAAAAGAAACAGATTTACAAAACACACAAATGAAAATATAAACATACGAATGAAAATAAGAACAGACAAAGGATTTAAAATATGGAATGCAAAGCGTTTGTTATAGATGTCATTTTCGTTCCTTTGCTGTTTCGGATTTTAGTAAGATTGTCCAATCATACGTTCGCATTTCCACTTGATCATTATTTTGCTTCTTTGTAATACCGTAAATTTCGTATTTTGGTTCTTTCAGCTTTTTGGATGTTCGAATTGATCCGAATACTAACAAATTCATACGAAAATCCATTAGTTACGAACGGGAACGCACATGTCTAGTATGTTATATAATCATTTTCTTTTTAATTTTGTTTCTTACATCAACACTGATCTATAACACTGATTTCAGGTCTATTCCTGCCTCTGTTTGTTCCAATTTTACAAGTAATTTTAGAAAGGAAAGTAAGAAATGGCTGCACCCACCATAAGATCCATGCTTGTTGCTAGAAATCTGTATCAATACACCGTGAGTAATATCAGTGTTCAATATCACGTTTATTAAAAAAATACACTCTAGAGAACAGACAAACCAAGCCTTGCCCTAATGCATAACTGAAATTGAAGACATGAATATAAGGCACATAACACTTATGAATAGATAAACAACTGAGACAAGTCCAGGTCATCTAAAAAATAGCAATAATGCTTGCCTTAAAGTATAACTAAAGGCAGAACTTTTTTAGTTTTGGATAAAGTGACGAAGGATTAGAACACCTTATTAGGTTTTTATTGCTGTCTGTGCTCCCGTCTGTGAGATTCACCCTTTCTAACTGTTCTGCTTACCATTATCATTGAAAAGTAAAAGAGGAGAAATCTTCCAATTGGGATACTAAGAATTTTTGAGTATAGCCTCAAATAACAAGACCTAAAAATAGTACCATCATCCAAAATGATATAAGAGAAAGGAGGGGAGAGGTGGAAGCCTGAGGGCAGCTGCTGAGGCTGGCCAAACATAAGCTGAAATTGGGATACTACAGTAGGTGACGCCGATTTGGAGTCAATCTCGCCTCTGCTAGCGGCGAGATTGACCACCCACGATCCCTGTCGCAGGAGCCAGCACCGAGCTATGTCGCTCCTCCTGCTCGCCGCCCCCAATGGATTGCTATGGATGTGCGCCATCTTGTGGGGGCAACGAGCGTGAGAAGCACAGCTTCCAGTGGCGATATCCAGCTCAATCCCATCGCGCTGAATATACAAAATCAGAAGCACCTACTGTACGGAGGGAGGCTGGAGGAGAACACGGGACAGTCAGCGGTGATCGTGTGTGGGAAAGTTACAAGCACCGATCAACGCTGATTTTAAATCAGCTGAAAGCCACAGGGGGGGGGGGTCTAGAGAGAAGCGGAGAAATTACTTTTAAATCTATACAGCGGTGATCGGTGCTTGTAACTTCCCCACGCACTGATCACCGCTGATTGTAAAAAGTATCAGGTGAAGCATCGGGAGCATTTGCCCGAGTACTCGGGCAAATGCTTGGTATCCATCCCGATACCGATACTAGTACTGGTATCGGGACAACCCTAGTTATAACCCTCCTTTGCGTTCCACCAAAATGAAAAAAAGTTTTGCCTATAGTTCTATTTTATATAGGAAATATGAAAGTAACTTATAACTGATAATACATGTATTATAATGATAATGCTTCCATTACAAGAGCAGGGGAAAATACATTTTTAATCGGTGTGAGAGCTCAGAAGAGGCATTTGCACTTTTGCTCAACCATCTTTGGGTCTTCTAAGCTTCTAAGCAGAGGAGTGACTCTGGGGACCCTTATGGAAAGAGGGAGTGACTCTAGGAACCCTTATGTAAGGAGGGGTGACTGTGGGGAACCTAAATGTAAGGTGGGGATCACTCTGGGGACCCTGATGAAAGTACAAGACTCTGGAAAGCCTAATGTAAGGTGGGGGTGACTCTGGAGACCATGATGTAAGGGGAGATACTCTAGGGACCCTGATTTTGGGGAAGGGGGACTCTGGTGTGCCTGACAGAAAGGGGGAAGTGGCAACTATTGGAATCCCAATGTAAGTGTGGAACTTCGGGCACCCTGATGTAAGTGGGGTACTCTGGGAACCCCAATGTAAGGGAGAGGGTTACTTTTGAGATCCTGATGTAAAGAGGGGGACTCTGGGATCCTGATGGGGATTCTTGATGTAAGAGGGAATATGATGTGAACAGGTAATGCACTCCATGTGTTGTTTTGTATGTTAATGACTCCTGGCCCCCTGCACTCTATACCTCATGTTGTACATTGCATAGTCCTGTTGCTGGTTTTATTGAAATGATTCCTTAAGATAGGTTCAGGATAATCGGAAGCTCAGTCTAAAACCTAAACCTAAAGTGCTGTGTTTAGTGGAGTTAAAATGCTTTTCTAAGCTGGCCATACATGGATTGAATTTTGGCTGATTCCTGCTTAATTGGTCAAAATGTGTTCTATGGGTGGCACTTGTCCACGCCACCCAGCTGAACAAAAAGTCAATTGAAAAAATGTACTTTTGTTGTAAAAGTCGGATGTAAAATTGTTGGTCTGATTGGATGCTGGCACTGCTGGGGTATTCTGGCAGCCGTGGATGCCGGCTGTCAGAATACAATAGTGGTCACTAAAGATCAGTGGCGGCCGCCTCCCCTATCAATGCGTCCGACCCCCTGATCTACATATCAGTGGTGCCAGGCAATGGATGCCAATGCAGAGTGGGTGATTTTTAAAGCACCTGATTAGAGCCAGCTTTTTATATCCCACTGCTTGCTGTGCTGTGTTTTGTAGTGCTTTTATCCTTTTGCACCAATAAAGGCTACCTTCTAAGGTTGATTTTGGTGTGCGGTTGTCCATACATTTCTTCCATTGATTTCTGCCCTGTGCATTGCCAGCACCCACGGTCTCTGAGGAGGACATTGATTGCTCATTGCACTCATCTGGAGCAGCGTTTTTTTCTTTCTTCATTTGTGGCCAAAGCATCAGGTGATGCTATTGGATGCCTAACGCTTAGGTGGAAGTGGAGACACGGTGGAGAAAGTTGGAAGCTGGAGGAGCGGACACCGTAGCTGCAACGGCTGCTGCCTGCACTCCAGGAGAGCAGGAGAGGACACCACAGCCCCGCCACATAAGCTGTTAAATGATAGACTGCCGGCGGGTGTGGGGTGCTGTTTCAGAGCCGTGCCATGGCACTAGTGGGGGTCTTGAAGAACCCACCAGTCGCTACTGCTGTAGATTCATCTGTCCACTTTGTTTAGTCCGAATAGAGGAATCAAGTGATTTTTCTCTTATAGCCAGACGGTTTGAATAAGAGAAATCTTAGCATGCATGGCCAGCTTTAGTTTTAAATTTTTTTAACTTTCAAATCAGCAGGGTTTTGATTGATTTTACTTGTCATCCAATATTACTATTTACATAATCATAGGTGATCCCTTTATGCATTTCTTACATGTGATAAAAATGTCCTTAATGAAATATTTTTTAGGCACACTTCTAAATAATGATTTTTTGAGTATAGTTATTTCTGTGATAATAGCATCATCTTTTTACTACATTCAAACAAATGAGCTCATTTTGGACTTCGGTGGAATTAAAAGCCACAGCCATTTACCATCACTGTATGCAGCTATTGAAGGCATACAGGTAATTTTCATCTTCATTTCTTTTCTTTTTTGCATTCAAATTCTTCTTTTGACCCTATCTCAAACCAATAAGGTTTCACATTTAAATCCAATAAACATTCACCTAGCTTTCATTACATCAAATAAAGCCAGCTCATGAGACAGTGACCTGAACTGAAATGTGACCAAGTCACTAACACTTTTCATTCTTAACCAGGATACACGTAAAAGGGAGAAATAAGGCACAAGTGGAGGATGATTGTTCTTACGCCATTGTGCAATTAGAATGCTCTTTCCAAAGGACAATGCAGACATAATCTGTCACCTGAAGGCTCATTTACAATATTTAATCTGCAAATGTTATGACGCCACATTCTTACTGGGCACACTGTCTGCTATTGAACCTACAATACAATTTGTAATAAAAAAAAGTCTAAGTAAAAAAAAAATGCAAATATGATGTGGTGTGTCACTTGTTGATGACTTGATTGAATGCTTGTTCATTCTAAGAATAGATCCATTATTTTCCCCTTCCTTCAAAGTGTATTTAAACCCAACAACTATTTTCTTTATTGTTCATTAAAGCGGTTGTATAGTCCCATAGAAAAAAAAAATGGTCATCTGTAAGGCAAAAGGCATAATGAGCTAGTATGCACCGTTACTTTGCTGAGTAACTATATACTTTTTCAATGTAGTAATTTTTCAGAGAAGTAATTTGTTACTGTAACAAGATGAGCAACACTGGTCCCGGGACAGATATATGAGCCTGGATGCAGCTGACTGACAACTTACAATCACTGTGCAATATAGTGCATAAATATTGTAAACAATATAATTTCTGTGCAAAAGTCAGCAAGACAAGTCTCTGTGTGAGGTACATGTATCCAATAAACAGTGTTGAGATTCAGGGGTTGATTTACTAAAAGCAAATACACTGTGCATTTTGCAAAGTGCAGTTATATTCTGCAAGAGCAGTTTCTTCAGAGCTTAGTAAATCAGCAAAAGCTCTGCTGACTTCCATCATCCAATCATATGCAAGCACAAATGCATTTATTTTAATATAATTTTCCTTGCACACGATTGTGTACTTTTTGCTCAATCTATTTCTTTTAGTAAATTAACCCCTCAGTGTTCATAAAGTGCCCAGAGGTAGAAAACCCAATATCTTACTGTGACTGATATGTGCTCCCCTTGTGAACACCACACTCACTAGATCTCCATGACCCCATATAAATGGGTCTTCAGGAACCCTGAAGACGTCAGTGTAATACAACTAGTTGGAAGGGCTTACTACGCCACTTCTGCTTTTATATTCTGGTCTGTGGAGAGAAGGTGGCTCCAGGAAGTGGTTTACATGCGCTGTAGCTTGTGTATATATAAGCACTGTTATGGTGTAAGTGTATTTTAATTGTTTTAAGTTGCCAATAAAGGCAGAATTACACTATTGGAGGCTGCCCCCTGGCTTTTTTCCCCTTTGCATTTACAAACTGGAGAAAAGTTTATGAAGAAGTGATCCTGGGGAGCGAATCTGGGTAAAGCTGCTGGAGGAAAGATATACTTTATATTTAATTTATATGGGGTTAAGGAGATCTGGTGAGTGTGGTGTTCACAAGGGGAGCACTTATCAGTCACAATAAGTGAAGATATTGGAATGTATACCTCTGGGCACAAGACACTTTGTCTAACAGAGAATTTTGCACAGAATTTATATTGTTTGCAATATTTATGCACTATGAGAGAGAGAGGGTGCTTAGAGATAGATAAGCAGAGAGATTGTCTATTCACAGTACAGCTCTGCATGTTCCTTCGTTCCTCTGCCTATGTGGAGTGGGGGGGGTGTGTGTGCCTTTTCTCCAATCAGCTCTAACACAGTGTATGGCCAGACTCCACACCCACTACTGAATTAGGAAACAAGATTTGTAACAAAATCTGCACTTTTTAGAGAGTATAGAAAGCTTAGGACAGCAGATATACATGTAAAACCTATGTAGGGATATTTGTTTCATCTCTGAAAATCATCTGAAACTATTCACTTCACTGGGTATAGGAGAGGGTTTACATCCACTTTAAGGACATAACTGAGGGGAGTGCATTAGAGTACAGTAGAGTACAGAAAGAGTGACCCTCCCCCAGGGCGAGAACTGTCCCAGTAGTAATCGGCGCACGTACCTACCAGTAGGACGTGTGGCTCCTGGGCTCCAGATAGGCAGGGTTTCCCACCCCCCCGCCTCAGCAGGCTTATCCATCAGCCTTCCCTGGCCGCTTCTCACTCTCCTAAGGACCTCTCCAGGTAAGCCCCTGCTACTCAGGGCGATCTACACCTCCCCAGGACCTGTAGGTGGCCGTCCTTGTTAGGACAGCCACGGCGGCAGCCTAATCTCCTCCATCGAATCTGCTTCCTCCAGCTCCGGCCCCCCCAACAACCAGCCGGAATTGGAAGGCTCCCCTGCTCCTTTCCTCTATCCCATACGCCCCCATACAGCCATCATTATCAGAGGCACCCTCCTGCCACCTCTCCGCGGCAATTCCGCCATCCCAGGACTTTTCTGGACATCCGCGCCAGACCTCTCTCAAACGCGGGGCCGCGATCCAGGAAAGACCGCGGCTTCACCTGCGGCCTAACGCCGCGCCGCCTCTCACACCCAGAATCCCCTCCAAGTCACCAGAAACTTTCCAGGAGTTCACCCCCAGCCCCTGCAGGACTCATCCACCCCTGGCTTCAACAACCAGTCCCCCCCCCTGCTCACCAATCCACCCTGCTGGCTACACACCAGCCTGGGTCCCATGTCCTGCTCCTGGTCGGCGGCCATCTTGGTACACCCCAGCAGCAGTGACAGCTCTCACCCCCCTTTTTCACAACTTAACAGCACTTGATCCAGGGGTTTCGCCCGATCGCCGTTCAGGGATCAGGAAGGAATTTTTTCCCCTACCAAAGCAAATTGGCATAGCACGGCTAGGTTTTTTTTGCCTTCCTCTGGATCAAGCCGGGAGGATTCACCGAATCCTCTCTCCATCGACACCAAAAAAAACTACTTTGCCCCCGGTGAATGGCGACCATGGCTAATCTGCGGTACTCTGCAGAAACCATTTGCGCCGCAATACTGCCAGCCATCACCAAAAAGACCCTAAGAATGGAGCAACTTTTGAAGAACGATCGACGGTCAAAAATTTTAGCCATTTACCCCAGCTTAAGCACATTTCACTGACTTGAAATCCACTGACTTGAAATCCATGATTTCATTCTACAACACGATCTAGATTGCCTCTTCATTACAGAGAGCTGGCTCACAGCCGACTGTAACACCATTCTAGGAGAACTGGTGCCAGAAAACTACCGTATTATAACGGAAAACAGAATAGGGCAAAGAGGAGGAGGCCTGGCAGTGATCCACAAGACTCACCTTGAGATCACTAAACCAGTCCTTCAAAACCCTCTTCCATTCATGGAAACCCTTACTCTGCAACTACAGACAAATTCAAAGGAGACCGTCCACATTCAGCTGCTATCATCATGGACGGATTTCTTCTCCACTTACACCCTCAACAGCAAACATCTTTTGCTGCTCGGGGATTTCAACCTCTGGGCCAATTCCCCACAAGACACCGTTGCCGATGCCTGTATTGACCACCTGGAAGATTTAGGGTTACAGCAACTAGTATGTGGACCCACACATACTTCAGGTCACACACTTGATCTTATTTTCAGACAAGATCTGGAAATAAAAATTTTGGAAAATGAAAAGTTGCCATGGACAGACCACCATGCAATTAAATTCATTATTTCCACAATCCCCCCCGCAACAAAAACATCAAATCCAGTGACAACACACTGGACTAGATGTCAGAAGAAGCTCCACTCGGAACTCTTCAAAACCACTTTAACCAGTTAAGGACCCCCGCACGCCTATGTACGTCCACAACATGGCTCGTACAGGCACAAGGGCGTAAATTTACGTCCTCGCCTTAGTGCGGTTCGGGGGTCCCATCGGGACCCCCTCCGCGGCGTGCGGCGGTCCCCCTGGCTCTGGGAGCGATCGCCGACGAGCGGGCGGATGTCCGTGTTTTCCGCCCCCCCCCGCGATCGCTCCCAGCCAATGGGAGCGCGCTCCCAGCCTGTCACTTCCTCCTTCTGTGTTTACACAGGAAGGAGGAAATGATGTAATCTCTCATCGCAGCGCTGTTTCCCAGCGCTGCTGATGAGAGAAGACATGCCAAGTAAGTGTGCACCAACACAACACTGACACACACTCACATAGGCATATTAACCCCTTGTGATCGCCCCCCCCCACCCCCCTGTCACAGTGTCACTGAATGCAGTGATTTAATCACTGCATTTAGTGTCAGTGTGACAGGCACTGTAAAAAACAGTTAGTGTTAGGTTCAGGATAGCCCCCCCACCCCCCCTAATAAAGTTTTAACCCCCTGATCACCGCCCTAGTTAACCCTTTCACTCCCTATTGCCAGCGTCACTAAGCGATCATTTTTCTGATCGCTGTATTAGTGTCGCTGTTCCCGCTAGGTAGCTATTTTTTTTATTACGATTTTTTTTTTTACTAAAGACATGTGGCTAAATACATTTTGGCCTAAATGTTTTACTAAAATTTAGTTTATTTGATTTTTTTTATAACAAATAGTAAAAAAATAGTGATTTTTTTCAAAATTGTCGCTCTATTTTAGTTTATAGCGCAAAAAATAAAAATCGCAGAGGCGATCAAATACCACCGAAAGAAAGCTCTATTTGTGGGAAGAAAAGGACGCAAATTTTGTTTGGGAGCCACGTCGCACGACCGCGCAATTGTCTGTTAAAGCGACGCAGCGCCGAATTGTAAAAACACCTTGGGTCATTTAGCAGCGTAAGTGTCCGGGTCTTAAGTGGTTAAGGAAAAAAATAGAAACAACTCAGCCGCATCAAACAGCCGCTGAAATACTGGATGCCATAAATTCGGCCATGCTACAGTCAGCCGACTTGGTAGCACCGAAACGTAAAACCCGCATCCGGAAAAACAACCGCTGTCGTTACTGAAGCAAGAACGCAGAAGGGCCGAATCTGCCTGGAAAATAAGTTCTTCAGAGCTAAACCTATCCATCTACAAGGCGGCGACAAGAAAATACCACAAAGAAATTTTCCAAGCCAAGAAAAATTATTTTTCTGAGGCTATCAACGGTGCCCTAAACCGCCCCCGCGAACTCTTCAAGCTGGTCACTCAGACCATGAATCCAGGATGTATTGAAGCCCCCAATGAAGACACACAATAATTTTGCAATGAACTATCGGATTGCTTCATTAATAAAATCGAGGCAATCCGTGAAAGCATTCAGCAAAACAATTCCCCCCTCAGTCCCCCCGGCAGCCTCTCACACAACACCCATAGTAACTCTCCTATATCAGGTAAGTTCACCCTGGAACCCATCTCCATCGAGACCACTAAGAATGTAATTTGTACTCTGCGTAATAGCACAGCGCCAAATGACATTATCCCCACAAAACTGCTGAAGGAATGCGCCTACATCCTGGCTCCTCCCATCACGCAGCTTATCAACCAGTCTTTTTTGGAGGGCATAGTACCCTCACAGTTGAAAGAGGGTATAATCCAACCCATCCTGAAGAAACCCTCCCTGGACCCCAAGGACCCACTCCACCGCCGTCCCATAACAAGCCTCAATGTACTCTCAAAGGTAATGGAAAAAGTAGTGGTACAACAGCTGCAACAGCATCTAGATACCCACAAGCTACTTGACCCATTGCAATCAGGGTTCCGTCCCGGACACGGGACTGAAACCGCATTGCTCAAAATATGGGACGATGTTCTCGAGGCCGCAGACAAAGGAGAATCTTGTCTTCTGGTTCTGTTGGACCTAAGCGCAGCTTTCGACACTGTAGACCACAAACTGTTACTGACTCGGCTTGCTGAAGTAGCCAGAGTCGCAGAAGGCGATTTATCTTGGTTCTCCTCTTTTCTGGAAAACCGATCGCAAACAGTGAAGTTAGGACACTTCACATCTGAGAAACGCACAGTAACATGTGGAGTCCCTCAAGGATCGCCTCTGTCACCGGTGCTGTTTAAGATCTACCTTCGTCCTCTTTTTGAGATTATCAGCAGCTAAAAACTGCTCTATCACTCATATGCAGACGACACGCAACTGTATTTCCGCATCTGCAACAGAAAGGATCACCACCTCAATCTAGAGACATGCCTCTCTTTGATAGAGGACTGGATGACAAAGAGTTATCTTAAACTCAACGGAGCGAAAACAGAACTCCTCCTGTTTCTCGCCAAGCGCAG
Organism: Rana kukunoris; assembly: GCA_029574335.1. NCBI lineage: Eukaryota > Metazoa > Chordata > Amphibia > Anura > Ranidae > Rana > Rana kukunoris. Next base: position 381,472,347 of record CM056053.1, on the reverse strand, counting down.
GAATCAACCTTCAACAGCATGGACACCCCCGCCTATTCTGGGCAAAATTATCACCCCTAGCGCCAAAGTCAAAAGTCTTGGGGTAATTTTTGACTCCTTTATGACAATGGACGCACAAATAGGGTCAGTAGTCAGCGGATCTCACCATCTGCTGCGCCTACTACGCAGACTTAATCCGTTCATCCCCAAAGAAGATTTAGCGGTCGTGGTGGGAGCAATTGTCAACTCCAGGCTGGATTATGCAAATGCCCTTTACCTCGGACTCCCCAAGTACCAAGTTGCTCGTCTGCAAGTCGTTCAGAAAACGGCCGCCAGACTTGTGACTGGGAAAAAAACATGGGAATCCATCTCACCTTCACTGAGATCCCTTCACTGGTTACCAGTTAAAGACAGAATTGCTTTCAAAGCTCTCTGTCTTACGCATAGATGTATTCATGGGAATGCCCCCCTGTACTTATGCGAAAAAATAAAAGCTCATAATCCCAATCGCATTTTGCGATCCACCAATCAAAACCTGCTCCAGGTTTCGAAAGCCAACTACAAGACCAAAGGAGAAATAAGATTCGCGATCCAAGGTCCCAGACTATGGAACGCTTTACCAACCAGCATTCGGTTGGAGGAGAACCACATAGCATTCAGGAAAAAGGCCAAGACTCATCTCTTTTGATATCAAAGGAGACAGGAACAACAAGCGCCCAGAGGCGATTCAGTTCGCATGTGCTGCGCTATATAAGTTTTTCATTCATTCATTCATTCAGTACTATGTATATAGTGTCACTGAAGGGAATTTATTTACATTTTTGTATAGGGAAATTGCAAGCCCCACACTATATTGTCTTTTCTCACTTTGAAAGATAAATTGCACTTTGAAAAGGGAATTTTGCTAAAACCTAATGAATTAGGTGAAGCTCTGTTGACTTTCATAATCCAATCATGTGTAAGTGACTGAGAAGTCTTTGCAAATTGAAATTTTAGCACATTCACTAAGCTAAGGGAAAATCAAAGTGCAAAGTACACGTCCCCATGAAAAATGAACAGCCTATTTACCTTTAGAAAGTCTACCCCCACAACTCGTGTTATCTTTTTTGATTCAGATTCAGAATCCAAACAGTTGAGAGGCTATGTTTTTTGGGGGGTCATCGCAGTCATCCGCATTTGACTTGGATATACAAGAAGTTGTTTTAAAACCTACTGATGCAGTACATATTGGCCTTTGTTTGGGGAGGGGTTTGTCTGCTGTTATAGACCTTAGATCTTTTAGAGCTCTTATGGCAGCGAAGACCTTCCCGCTATAAACTTGACTAGTAGTTTTGGCGACGGCATTCAGGTAAGTGACCTCTTGTTATGATATGGTTAATCTGCTGTATGATCAAATGCTCTTTTCCTCGAAGCAAACCTGTTACAAACCTGCATAATTATGTTACCTTTGATAAAAATCAGAATTTAAGTCAGAATGAAAAAAATAAATAAAAAGATTTGTGCTTCAACGTTGAATTTTTTAATGTTGTTTGTAATTATGATGATGGAATTCTATATGCAAATAGAAAAAAAATATATAATCTAAAAAAATCTGCAAACCTTTGCTGATCTACTAAAAAATAAGCCACCATGTTTACTATAAAATTTGCTGTGTTTCAGCTTATTTTTTTTCTAAATTTGATAATATTATTTAGTGAGACACTCCAAATTTCAATGCAATTGCATAGCTGTTCATTTGCAAATAGTTGCATATGAAAACGCAGAACAATGCCTTGGCATGCAGCATTAGGGCCTTTGGATTTTTGCCCCCTTCATCAGTTTGATATGAGATTGAGACACTTCAGAAGGCCAGTCAGAATTCATGGACTGCACATTTGACCTGCCATTAATCTCCTTTGGACCTGCTGCAAGAGGGTTTTTAATTTCTATAGACTTGTAGTTTAATGCAAAATCCACTTGAAGCCCTTAAAACAAATCACTTTAACTGCTCTCCTTCAATTTTTTTGCTAGAAAATTTATTAGAACCCCCAAACAGTATATATTTTTCTTTAGCAGACACCCTAGGGAATAAAATGGCGGTCATTGCAACTTTTTTTCTCGCACAGTATTTGTGCAATAATTTTTCAAATGCCTTTTATTGCAAAGAAAAACGGTTTCATGAATTAAAAAATAACAAAACAGTAAAGTCAGCCCAATTTTTTTGTATAATGTGAAAGATGATGTTACGCCGAGTAAATAGATACCTAACATGTCACCCTTTAAAATTGCCCACACTCATGGAATGGCGCCAAACTTCGGTACTTAAAAATCTTCATAGGCGACGCTTTAATTTTTTTTACAGGTTTTACAGGTTTTTACTATTTTTAAGTTACAGAGGAGGTCTAGTGCTAGAATTGTTGCACACGCTCTAACGAATGCGGCGATACCTCACATGTGGGGTTTGAACAGCGTTTACATATGTGGGTGGGACTTAAATGCGTCTTCGCTTCTGAGCGCGAGCTACCAGGGACAGGGGCGTTTAAATAAAAAAATATATGTATATATATTTTTTTACACTTTTTTTAAGTTTTTTTTATCACTTTTATTTCAATTACAAGGAATGTAAACATCCCTTGTAATAGGAATCACTGTGACAAGTCCTCTTTATGGAGAGATGCAGGGTCAATAAGACCCCACATCTCTCCTTCAGGATTGAAAGCATGAGATTGTGAAAAAAATTCACCGATCTCATGCCGACAGCCGCGATTGCGGCTTTGTTTACTTCCGGGTACCGGGTGTGACGTCATAACGGTCTGACGGTCATAGAGATGCTTGGACCGGAAATCTCTATAGTCGTGAGCCGGCGCTGGCCGATTCATTCTCCGGCCCCCGATGGCACGGGAGAGCCCGGAGAAGCAACGCATGACGATGGGAGGGGGGAAGACCCCTCCCGCTGCCTATAAGAACGATCAAGCGGCGGAACTGCCGATATGATCATTCTTATCGTGCACAGCAGCACCGGCAGAAGACGGTGATATCTGAATGATGCCTGTAGCTGCAGGCATTATTCAGATATCAAATATCACCGCAAAAAGTCGAGGACGTCATATGACGTCCTCAGTGGGCAAGTGGTTAACCTCTTGTTGACAATGCAGCACCAATGTGTGACAGCAAGGAGGGTGGGCATATGGAAGCGAATGTTGTTATTCAACTCTGGCCATTTGTGGGGCTAACAAGCAAGCTATTGTCAAACAAACATCATCTACCTATATAGAACTGACAACTCAGGGCTCCATAACACACCAACAATATGGCTTCTGTGAGCCTAATGTATAGCCAAAAACGCACAATTTATGAACTTCACTGATCAAGTAACTTCACAAACGCATGGTAGCAATGAACCTGACTCTCTTTCCTCTTTAGTATAGTGCACTCACATGTTGTATGATGTGTGTCAGGGACCCCCTCTACTTTGTTCATTTAACTTGGGTTATGTTATTGTAGAGTTCTAGGTACATTTTGGTCTATACCTGTCAAAGAGTAACAGTTGGTAAATGTTACAGTTTGTTGTGTTCTCTATTTGCATTAATATATGAGATTATCCTCAGCAGTGTGCACCCCCCCACCCCCCCATTTGCCATTGATGCATCATATTGTAACATGTAGGTTAATGATAGCTGTAAACCAACATACGCCAATATTCAGATTACTACTTACTATAGGAATAAGTAAAGTTAATATACAGCAAATGAACTATAACTATGTTTAACCTTATTTACTGCTTGAATATTGTTCCAAGGTCAGGCCCTGTGAGTGGGTAATGGCAACACTTGACAATGTCAGTGTTCTTATTCTTAGTTGGGATGACCATCTGCTCTCACCCATGGAGTGATTAAAGAGCATGCCAGAGGATTAGGCAAGAACCAACAACACAGGAAAACCAAATTCTTTAAATATAGCCTTCATTCAAATGCTAATCCATTCTGGGCAAAGTTCATGGGCATAAGTGGCATGTAATGTCACTGCTATGTTGCCTAATGCCATATACTTAAAGCGTATTTCCACATTTGCAGATAGCACCTACTTTACATTCGCTATATGTTCCCATATTCACATAAATATTTAAACTTTTAAATGCCTTTTTCTGAAAACTCCAGACCTAAAAAAAAAAAAAAAATCTCTCTTGAATTAACCCTGTCTGTACGATAATGGGAGATTTCATTATATAGATGTATAAGACTGTCTTTTCTAACAAGGGGTTAAGGTTCTGAAGACATTTTGCAACAATGTCCTGTTTGGGATACACACAGTTCCCAAAAGGCAGCACGCCCCATTCACCAGAAGACACCGAGACTAGGACAGAGGAAGAAGATCCACCGCGGACGATTAAGGGGCAGATTATGGACTTCCGCATAGCAACCACTATTTCTGGTAAGTATAAAAAAAAGAGTAACAGTTGGTAAATGTTACAGTTTGTTGTGTTTGTCAAAAAAAAAAAATATATATATATTTTTAAGATTTTTTAGGGTGGAACTCCACTTTAAGTATAGGAAAGATGAAATAGGTAATTCTAAATTAAAAAAAATGTGGTGTAAACTGGGCTAATGTGAACAAGACCGTAATTATGTACCAGTTGCCGTGATGCAAATGTAAAGCTGCGATTCGCTGCGTAATATATAAACAGTGAACACGAATTGGAAAAGAAAATAATTGCGCTAAAACCTCATAAACAATGTGCATATACAAATCAGTGAAGATAAATAATATGACCAAAAAAACAAAGATAACCAATCCTCATATGTTAGTGAAAAAAACAACCATTGCTTATCTATCGGAAAATAAAAGTCCATGAATCACGTGATATAGTGAAAAAATATGCAGTGACAGAACTGGTCCTCAAAATGATAAAAAGCTGGGATGCTTCCTAAAAAAGAGGGCTCATAGATCCAATGATCAAAAAACAAAAAAGATATTTATGACCAAAAAGAAAAAAACAGATCATCCTCCACCCATGTAAGAAAGTCCTGAATGGTGTAGTCATGTATGGTATCGATGATAAGTGACAATCCAACCAATAAAAGCCTCCACCGAAAGAGCACACAGATCTGCTTACCAGATCCTGATGGTCCCTTAATTACAGGGGACCTCAGGTCGCATATATGATAACACAAACTGCTGGGCTTAACAGGATACGGACAGCCTGGTGTGGATCATTTCCTCATTCCAATGGTCCAATGATGGTAACCACATTTACATGAAAAGAAACAAAGGATGCTTTGATCGTGTAAAACCCTTTTAAATTTTTTAATGATGAGTAACATAAAAATGAACACTCACAATTTTGCAGTAGATAAAAAGCCTTAAGTCTGCTGTACCGGCCGGATACATGCAGACAGACCCGTCAGTCCAGGGGGTGATGCCAGTGTGCCGCTCGTTCCGCCCAACTAGTTCCGTTAAAAGATCACTTCATCAAGGGGCACAGACTTTTATTTTCCAATAGATAAGCAATTATTGTTTTTTTCACTAACATATGAGGATTGGTTATCTTTGTTTTTTTTGTCATATTATTTATCTTCACCGGTTTGTATATGCACATTATTTATAAAGGTTCTAGGTAATTCTAAACACTTTAAGACCCCTTCCACACTGAGGAGTTTTTCAGGCGGTACAGAGCTAAAAATAGCGTTGCTATACCACCTGAAAAACTCCTTCACTGCATCCTCAATGTGAAAGCCCGAGGGCTTTCACACTGAGGCGATGCACTGGCAGGAGATAAAAAAATCTCCTGTCAGCAGCATCTTTGGAGCGGTGAGAGGAGCGGCTTCACCTTCACTTCTCTTTCCCATTGAAAACAATGGGAGACCGCGGCAATACCGCCCGCAAATCCCACTGTATAGTGCCGCTATTTTAAGCGGCGCTATTCCATCAGTGCGGCTCCCGCCGCAATGTGAAAGGGGCCTTACTGTAAACCCTTGTACATTGAATACAATGGGGGGAATAGAGGTGGGACTTTATATGACTAATACATTTGAAGGGGGGGGGGGATTGGTGGGACTTTAATTGAAGCACACTGGTAAAAATAAAAATGCCTTTATGTTTATTGATTCCTGATACATCAGGGGTGTCCAACCAGTGGCCCGGGGGCCACATGTGGCCCACGGAGCCCTCTGATGTGGCCCGCGACCTCCTGCTCTGGGATGGAATAGAATACTGTTATTAAAGGTAAGTTTATTACTAAAATAACAGCGTATATATGGGCATATTTGTTCTGCAGTGGTTACTGGGCTGCTTTCAAACTGACCCAAAGATGCAGAGCAGCGCACCAGGTGGGTTACCTGCACTGAGCCATAGACATTCGGAAAATGCACCAAACATAATAGATGTCTATTGCAAAGTGCAGGAAAGCCAAAGGTACACTGTGTTGGTAAGTCATAGAGCATCAGTGTGAAAACAGCCTTGGCCCCCTTTTATATGGTCAATCTGACCCAATTGGACCCTCCATTCACCTCTAAGGAGTGGCAGATGTAAACGCACTTGTGTCCTACCTCCAATCTGATCCGCTAAAAAAAAGAGTATAGTGGGCTGTGTCCATGTCTGCTCTGCATATACCCACCTGCACCATTTATTGTGGCCCTAAACTGGTTACCAAGTTGCTTAACTGGCCCTCGCTCTTCAAAAGGTTGGGCACCCCTGTGATACATAATTATATGATGGTAATAGCTATAATAGTGATAACATTGGGTAATAATGTGATAGTACATATGTATACATGTATATTCCAACATAGATAGGGATTGTAAATAAATACATATAACCACATATTGTCATAGGCACTGTATACAATTGAATCTCAAAATTTGTGCTTCATTTAAAGTCCCACCAATCTCCCCCTTGTACATTGAAAGATGAAATCCTGACACCAGAAACAACTTTTTCAAATTTTCAGTATAAGGTCATATTTAAATACCTGCACAGTTTCTTACTGCATACCTGAATGATGGTTTGTTTACGATTGGCAGAGAATTTTTGTTGATTTATAAGAGAATTTACTTTTACTGGTCATCAGTTTTTTTTTTTTTAAAGATTATTTTGTTTGACAAAGAACGTACTGTCAATGTATAATTAAGGCCTAAGTGTGTTCGGGAACAACTAAATTCAATTCAACAAGAAAATTAAACATTAGATACTAGCGAGAAGTCAGAAGAAAACAGATGGTGAGGCAGTTGTTGACAAAGTACATTACTGTTGCAACTTAATCTCTGGAGGCACAAGTAAATTTGAGATTTTTTTATTTACATTTCAGAAATACATTGATATTAATCAGAGAAATGTCATCATCCTTGATTATAAGGACTCATTTACATCTATGCATCTTAAAAGGCCTGCATTTTAGAAACGCTTAATCGATAGTTTTTTTCAGTTTTGAGTGTGTTTTGCTTTTCCAAGCTTTTGCACTGTATCATGAAATTTACTTTTGAACATTAGGGGTTGATTTACTAAAGGCATCTTTATCTTCACTTTGAAAGGGAATCTTTACTTTAGATAGGAATTTTCACTTAGCTTAGTGAATGAGGTGAAGCTCTGCTTTCATCATCCAATCATGTGCAAGCAAAAATACAATACATTCAGTTTTTTTTTTCTTTTCACAAAATGTGACAGCTAAAACCAAATAGATATAAAGCATCCCTGAAGCATTAGGGGAAATAACTGTTGTGGAATATAGGGAGTTGTATCCTGTGGTTTTATCCACTTTAGCCCCGGACCATATTGCTGTCCAAAGACCAGAGCACTTTTTGTGATTCGGCACTGCGTCGCTTTAACTGACAATTGCACGGTCGTGCGACGTGGCTCCCAAACAAAATTGGTGTCCTTTTTTTCCCACAAATAGAGCTTTCTTTTGGTGGTATTTGATCATCTCTGCGGTTTTATTTTTTGCGCTATAAACAAAAATAGAGCGACTATTTTGAAAAAAATGCAATATTTTTTACATTTTGCTATAATAAATATCCCCCAAAAAGATATAAAAAAAAAATTTTTTTCCTCGGTTTAGGCCGATACGTATTCTTCTACATATTTTTTGTTAAAAAAAATCGCAATTAGCGTTTATTAATTGGTTTGCGCAAAATTTATAGCGTTTACAAAAAAGGGGGTCATTTTATGGCATTTTTATTATTATTATTTTTTACTAGTAATGGCGGCAAATATATTTTTTTCGGTACTGCGATATTATGGCGGACACATCGGACACTTTTGACACATTTTTGGGACCATTGGCATTTTTATAGCGTTCAATGCTATAAAAATGCATTGTATTACTATAAAAATGCTATTGGCAGTGAAGGGGTTAACACTAGGGGGCAGGGAAGGGGTTAAGTGTGTTCCTGGTGTGTTCTAACTGTATGGGTGGGTGGCCTCACTAGGGGAAATCACTGATCTTCTGTCCATACATTGTATGAACAGAAGATCAGCGTTTCCCCCGCTGTAACGAGCAATCGCGGGTGCCCGGCGGCAATCGTATCTGCCGGGCACGCGCGCGGGACTCGGGGGACGCGCGCGTGCGCCCTACAAGCTGCTAAAGGGAGGACGTAGAGCAGTGCCACCGTCCCGCAGTAATATGACGGCGGGCGGTCGGCAATTAGTTAATGACCAAAATGCACAATGGCTCCCACAATAAATTCTTCCAATACACTTAAATAGGTTGTAAAGGTATTTTTTTCCCTAAATAGCTTCCTTTACCTTAGTGCAGTCCTCCTTCACTTACCTCATCCTTCGATTTTGCTTTTAAATGTCCTTATTTCTTCTGAGAAATCCTCACTTCCTGTTCTTCTGTCTGTAACTACACACCGTAATGCAAGGCTTTCTCCCTGGTGTGGAGAAAGCCTCTTAAGGGGGAGAGGGCGAGCAAGAGTGTCAGGACACTCTCTACTTTGCAGATAGAGAAAGTAGCTGTGTGTTAGAGGGCATCCTGACACTCCTGCTCGCCCCCTCCCAGCTCAAGAGGCTTTCTCCACACCAGGAAGAAAGCCTTGCATTGCTGTGTGTAGTTACAGACAGACGAACAGGAAGTGAGGAATTCTCAGAAGAAATAAGGACATTTAAAAGCAAAATTAAAGGGTGAAGTAAGTGAAGGAGCACTGCACTATGGTAAAGGAAGCTATTTAAGGATTTTTTTTTTACCTTTACAATCCCTTTAAGAGGATAAATGCTGTCTTTTGTTCATCGTAAGGGCTTAGGAGTTTTCATTTCAGTTAGATGCTGTTGCTCCCATCTAGGCTGTATTAACGTAAAAAAAATAATTTGTTTTGTATGTTGGAATTATAGATTCACCACATTCACTGTTTCGGGGAAAATTCCCTTGCAAAGTGGAACTTATCTTGTAAAGTGAACAGCCTATTTGTCTTTAGTAAATCAACCCCATTGTTTTGGGGGCTGCTTGACAGGAATCAAAACCTCTTGCAATTTTGCTGAAGCCTAAACAAGACTGTACAGCTACAGTATATGTACCTTTATTTTATATTTATAGAGGGTTTACATATTGCATTAACTGTATTTAGACTTGGGGTTATTCCAACACCAGGGGCATAGAACAAAATATTATCCAGGTTATCCAGTTGCCGACTACCCTATAGCAGTTTTACTGATATAAGGCGGCCACGCTGCACAGGATCCCGTATATAAAAGTGATTCTGCACTTCCGGGTATCCGGTGCGAGTACGTACTGCCGACGGCTCGTCCCCGCTCTGATTCTACACAGCAAGTTGCGCTGGCACCCGCTGATCATTGTTTTGGAGTACATTTTTATTCAGCTTGTCTCTGCTTATCCTGATCATCAATCTGTTATTATCATTCATTCTGCTGTCTACTGGTCTGTAAACTGAACATTTTTTACAATTGTTTTATCTGTGCCGATGACTGCTGACTGCTACTTTCTGCTGTTTCAAAAATATTAGTAAGCCCTGGCGCCAACCAAAAATGACAATATGCTAAAAAATGTGAAGCTGCCCCTTTAAGTGAATTAACCACCGCTGAAAAGCACACTAATGAAAAGCAATTCATTAACACATATGTGATAATTACATGTGAACAAAGGATAAAAACAATGTTATTTATGAGAATTATTAATAAAAAATCACATCCAATTATCACATATGGGTAAGACCCCTTTCACACTGGAGGCATTTTTTTCAGGCACTTTAGTGCTAAAAATAGCGCCTGAAAAAAGCCTCATCTGCAATCCCAGTGTGAAAGCCCAAGTGCTTTCACATTGAGGCACTGCGCTGGCAGGACGTCCAAAAAAGTCCTGCAAGCAGCAGCTTTTTTGAGGCGCTTTAGGAGCGGTGTATATTGCACTCCTAAAGCGCCCCTTTCCATTGAAATCAAAGTGCCTGTAAAGCGCCTTGGCAGCGGCACTTTGTGGGCATTTTTAACCCTTTATTCTAGGGCTGTGCAAATTAACTTTTAATTGATCGATTAATCTTAAATCTTTTTGATCGATTACAATTCTTTTGATTGGTACTTACCTTACCGCCGGCTTCTGGCCCTTCGGGGAGTTCAGTCAGAGATCCGGTAACGTCACAGACACCGGCGGGGCTTGCCGTGTCCATCTGAAGGGCTCTGTTGCTGTGCCTTCATATTTGCATGCCGGCGGGACCTTACTATCTGCCACACACAAGGGCTGTTACACTTCCCTCTATCGACCTGGGATTCTACAGCCATCCACTGGGAGTTGTGATAGTTCCCTTCATGGGACATCTAAATGCCGACGGACTGATGTTATCCTCTCCTCATCTGGATTCAGCAGTGGTATCGTTGTACATATTTTTATACCAGTATCATACTTAGCTACATGTTTTTATGACTGCTTTTGCTACCGTTTGGTATTACTCACACCATTTTTACAGTTTATGTAGCTACATCGATTTTATCTCCAATGCAATATTTATTTGGTTACCTACTTGAAGACTATAAGGCCTCGTACACACGAGGCAATCTATCTGTTCAAATCGGTCGGACCGACCGATTTGAACAGATCTGTCTGCTTGTATTTTGGTTTGCTCGCGTGTACACACGAGCAAACCAAAATCCCCGCCAGCAGACAGCACGCTGACGTGTCGGTGACGTGGCGGTGACGTTGACGCCGCCACGTCACCGCACCAGGAAGTAAAACACTTCCGCGCATGCGTCGAAATCATTCGGCGCGTGTGCGAGAAGACATGTCTGCTGGTTAGCATACTAACCAGCAGACATGTCGGGCGGACGGGTTCCCAGCCGACAGATTTCAAAGCATGCTTTGAAATCTGTCGGTTGGCCAAATTTTCCAGTGGTTGGTAGCTGCACTGGGAATCAGCCTGCAAGGAGATCAGCTAAAAGTAGTTGGATCTGTATGTGCGTTATAATTAATCGAAATTAGTCGATTAATCGATAAAAAAAAGATTAATCTATAAAAAAAAATGTGATCAGTAACAGCCCTAGTTTATTCGGCTGCTAGCAGGGCTTAAAAGTGCCTGAAAATGCAGGTTCCAATGAACTTAGTGATTATTAACTTCTATGCAGAAGTTGTTATCAGAAATCAAGCATGTATCAGATTTATGCATTAATCATTAAGACCCCTTTCACACTTAGGCAGATTCAGGAGTTTTAGTGCTAGAAATAGCGCCTGTAAAGCGCCTGAAAACTGCCTTCCATGCCGCCCAAATGTGAAAGCCCGAGTCAGGGCTGGACTGAGATAAAAATTTGACCCTGGACTTCATCCAGACCGGCCCACTGTAATTTTGCAAACAAGCACAAAAACAGTATATAAACTAAACGCAATTGTGGCAGGGTAAAAATGCGCCCCGCCAGTGGCCGAAAAGCACCACTAAAACAGTGCTAAAGTGCTACTAAAATGAGTGTCGCTTTAGCACTAACGCTCGGGCGACCCTAACACACCTGTGATATAAAAACAGGCATGTATGATTGTATTTTACAAGGTCACTATGTAATTCAGACCAGATACAAATCCATGGGTTGTGTTCAGTACACGAAGACTGTGTGTGGTCATGACACTCCACAATATAAAATATAATATTAATTTGTTAAATTTAAGTCATTATTAATTGAGTTGTTGCAGATGTCCCTTTAACGAAGTCAAGCAAAAACAAGAACTTGCAATTGCTACTTTGAGTTCTTATATTTAGCCTTCTATATTCATCTGAATAATGATTTTATTTCTATAGCAGATCTCTAATTGCCTCTAAAATGGATGAATTAGGGATGGAAAAGCTATTTTCATCCATACGCATGAACCAGGATGGCCCACATGCAACAGTAAAGCACTCTGCCTTATGTTTATCCCACACAGTAAGAAGGAGCTGAGCATTTTATGGAGATTGCCATTAAGCAGATGGGAGAATATATTTGATTTTCTTGAAAGAAAACAGACTGCCTGACTCATGCAGAGGTTCCCTTTTTTTTATTTTTTTATTTGGGAAATTCTTTACCTGGAAACATGAAACCTATATAACTGCTTCAGCTACGTGAGACCTCCAAGCCCTGACTCCCTTCTTCTTCAACAGTCAGACAAACTAAATACAATTGAATAAAGGAGTAATTATATAGTTTTCATGGATACGCTTGTACAGTTGTGAATTAATGGCGATTAAAGTGTATCAAAACACAAAAACTGAAATGTGATATATTGTAGCTCACCAGTTCTTAGATATGGTAGCTGCATTCGTATTATTTAAGAACCTTTTCTACTTTTATATGCACCTTGTGATCCTGCCAGTTGCACAGTTCTTAACAGAGAGTGACTACACTTACTGTACTGTATTTATAGAGAAGCAGCAGTGTCACCCTACCATATTCTTTTACATATTTTTGATTAAAAAAAAACGCTATACGATTGGTTTGCACAAAAGTTATAGCGTCTACAAACTATGGGAAGATTTTTTGGCATTTTTATGGTATTTTTATAATTATATATTTTTTTTATTAGTAATGGCAGCAATGTGTGATTTTTAGCGGTACTGCGACATTGCGAAAGACAGATCGAACACTTTTGACACATTTTTGGGACCATGACATTTATACAGTGATCAGTGCTAAAAATATGCACTGATTACTGTGTAAATGTCACTGGTAGGGAAGGGGTTAACGCTAGGGGGAGATCAAGGGGTTTAATGTGTGTTCCCTAGGTGTGTTCTAACTGTATGGGGATAGGACTTTGTAGAAACAAATGATCTGTCTCCTCTCCCCAAACAGAACAACCTTCTGGTGGCTCTTAAAGGGGACCTCATACTTGTACGGGTTTCGCCTAGTATAATTAAGTGAGCCAGTCGGAAACCGGTTAAAAGTCAGCAGTTACAAAAAGTGTAACTGTTGACTTTTAATAAACACACAATCACTTGTATCTCCCACGATCCAGCGATGCAGTTGCCCGAATACTCAGTTCTCTCCCTTGCCTCTCCCCGGAGCCGGCATCAAAAGTGTGTGACAGATTGCGGCTTCACAGCTGGGGGCGCACTGTACATGGGCAAGTCGCGCAGCACCTCCTCAGTGCCCAGGCAATCTTCTGGGACCTGTGACACGTCCTAGAAGATTGCCAGGAGGGAGGGGAAGAGGAGAACTTCCGCTCAAATCGCCTAGACGACCCGAGCGCAAGTGGGAGCTGGATACCTGTTAAAACTAGGTACCCCCCAAAAAAATGGGGCATGTCAGAAGTCCTTAAAGTGGAACTTCCACTTTTGGTTGACATTAAAGTGGCATTTAACAATATCTACCTCTTTATGGTGACATTAAACAATACCTATATTCCCAAAGAAATAATTAACATAGATCCACTATTTAATGGCCCTGTGGTTTATTTTTCATTAAATCTTTTTTTACTGTGTTTTTCTGCTTCTTTGTAACATCCTCAATGAGTTTTCAAACCTCTCCTTTACCCTCCCACCCTTTACCTCCGTTAGTTTACAATGGGCAATGCACATCAATTGTGATCATGTGAACTGCTCTATGCTCACTACAAATCCCATAGTCCATAGTATATCTTGGGATGGTGGCTACATTGCCACAATTAGTGAGACCATGGAGAATGAAAAGTCACCCCCTAACAGAAAGTCCTAAAACAAAAGTGTGGCCAAAGCTTGGTTGGCTGTAATTCTCCTGTTTATCACAGAAGTGTAGTTTGTTCCGCACTCCTGTGTCCCATTTTCAGCAGACAGCGGGCTGAAGCCTGTTGTCGACTGATGTCACAGAGCCGGTCCAGGCTAGGGCAAGATCAGGAAGCTGTGAGAACTCAGCAATCAGTGGTGTTTGATCACTCAATTCTCAGTGTTAGAGGTGCTGGGGGACCGATGCTGCATCCACTTATGTAAGTATGATTCTTTAAGTGGAGTTTCCATCCCAAATTTTTTTTCATTATTGTGCTCAATAGACCATAACAATTAAATTAATTTGTTTACTCATCTTGAAATGCCTGTTGCTATGCGGTCCCGCAAAATCTGCCTTTGTAATCGCCTAGGATTCTGACATCATCTCCCTCTAATGCTCCTGGGAAATGTGTGTCATCATTTCCCAGGATGCATTGCGCTACCCAATTATCACTCCCTATCCAAGACTTCCAGGAAGTAAGTACTTGTGGGCTTCACAATGCCCACAAGCAAAATGAGAACGGTGTGGACATAGTTTTATAAACTATCTTTTTTGAATAACTATGCGGAGCGGTGGCGGATTGTAAAATAGTAAGTGACCGGATTTATATTATAAAAACGCAGGATGAAAAGACATGCATTTAAAAAATGCTAAGTGTGGTTGGAACTCCGCTTAAAAAAAACAAACAACAAATCCATACATATTTTTTAAAGAAGATTTGGAGAAGGCAGAGGGTAATAGAAGGTACTTTGTTAGTTATGAAATACCTACTTGAATAAAAAATGTAAACAAGAGTTTAGTGTCACTTTGATGATGGTAAATGAATCCCAAATTTCTGCTTTCAAATGTGCCATCTATAAACATATTCCCATAGCAGACAGCATCTTTAAAACATAAATATTTCTAAAAAATAAAATGTTAATCACCACCAGCCACTGTGATCAGTACAATGAATTACTTTTCATTTTACATGAAGTATACTGAGATCCAAAGTGACCCTGAAAAGCCTATTATAGTTTCAGCCAAATCTGGCAGATTGCTGAAGAATAATTAATGGCTTAGGTGTCCCTCTAATTGGAATCATAGATTTCATCGTGACTTAACTTGTGACTGATTGGCCTTAAGCAAGTTGAAAGAACAAACCTGTGAGGGGGACAGACAGAAAAATAAATGATTCTCTCCAGTAGCTTAAGTGTGTAAATGTCACATAGTAATCTGCTATTCCTAAACTTGCTTACTTGTTTCCATGAGTATATACAATGATATATAGCACATATTTCTACTACTACTGTCCATTAAACTTGCAATAACTATCCCATGCTCAGAGAGGTTCTGTATTTAGAAGAATATTAAATGGATTAAACGTCGATTATTGGGGTTTATTTCTATTAAAATCCAATTATAGTGCTACAGTATTATAAGTATAAGTAAAACTCAACTTTAAGCAACTATGTCTGCAATTTTACTACTCCACACATTACTTTTTTTCTAGTTTAGGAGGAAGTAAAGAAGTTTTATATATATATATATATATATATATATATATATATATATATATTAGGGCTGTTACAAATTTCGATCAATTATAACGCACATACAGATCCAACTACTTTTAGCTGATCTCCTTGTAGGCTGATTCCCAGTGCAGCTACCAACCACTGGAAAAATGGATAGCAGGATACAAAAAACACACAAAGGCAGCGCTCGCTGGGAATAGCATTAAAACTTTCATAGTCTTTAAGTAGGTAACAAAATAAATATTGCACTGGAGATAAAATCGATGTAGCTACATAAACTGTAAAAATGGTGCAAGTAATACCAAACGGTACCAAAAGCAGTCATAAAAACATGTGTCCAATGATACCACTGCTGAATCCAGATGAGGAGGGGTTAACATCAGTCCGTCAGCATGTAGATGTCCCATGAAGGGAACCATCACAACTCCCAGTGGATGGCTGTAGAATCCCAGGTTAATAGAGGGAAGTGATAGAGGGAAGTGTAACAGCCCTTGTGTGTGGCAGATAGTAAGGTCCCGCCAGCATGCAGATATGAAGGCACAGCAAAGGAGCCCTTCAGATGGACATGACAAGCCCCGCCGTTGTCCGTAACATCACGGGATCTCCGACGAAACTCCCTGAAGACCCAAAAGCCGGCGGAGAGGTGAGTACCAATCAAAAGAATTTTAATCGATCAAAAATGTTAACGATTAATCGAGGAATTAATAGTTAATTTCCACAGCCCTAATATATATATATATATATGTATATATATATGTATATATATATATACTGTATATATATATATATATATATATATATATATACTAAAAAAAGAGTGTAGGTTGGAGAGACACCTTAAAGCTGATCTCTGTGCTGGAGACAAAATTACCCATGCAGTGGGTGTCCCTCCACATTGCAAGGGCTAAGGGATGAGGAATATGTTGAACTACTTACCTTCTACCTGTTCCTCTGCTCTGTGATGTGGGCAAGCTATTGGTCCAGCCTTATATGTTATGATCAGGGCTGGTGTAAGGATTTTTGACGCCTTAGGCGAAACCTAATTTTGGACCCCTATTGGCTCCACCACTGACTTCACCCCCTTTACCCTACCTATGTGATAGAATCACTGCACGCCGTGGGGGGGGGGGGGTCATACATTTGGCCGCCGAGTGTATCACACATGAGCGTGCCCACAAGGTAACCCCTTCAGGAGAGAGCTTCCCAGAGAGGGTTAGCTCTTGCAGGGAGGACTCGCGAGAGCCGCCGTGGGACCCCAGAAAAGGACGTTTGGGACCACTCTGTGCAAAACAAACTGCACAGCAGAGGTAAATATTACTGTACATGTTTGTTTTAAAAAAAAATATGTGTTCAAATTGGTGGCTACAAACACTGGTACTGTATGTGGGTGCGCTATACAAGAAGAGACAGGATGGGACTTGTACCAACATCAGCGCAATCCAGATCCCTACAAACAAGGAAGGAGTTGCAATAATCAAGGTGAGAGATAACCAGGGAGTAAATTAGTAGCTTTGTGGTGTTGTTTTTTAAAGCAGAATTCAACTGTATCTGAGCAGCACAAACTGAAAACGCTGTTTATTTAATTTCTGATATTCAAAGCTAACTCACCCATATAGCCATATGTGCATGTTTTATTTTGTTGAGACAGCGCTTTGAAAAGCACCCTCTTGGCATTTCTAGCTGCGGCCATCGTGAGTTAGGGTGGGTGATTCATGCACCATTTACTTCCTGGAATCCATCTGCCCTTAGATCAAGCTTGCAGGCAGGAGGAGGTACTTAGCTAAAAGGACTCTTCCTAACCTATGAAATAAAATACAATTCTCAAAGACTCCTGGGATGTATGACATCACTTAGAAATAGGCCAGAAACCAAAAAGCAATTGAATAAATGTAAAAAAAGAAAGAAAAAAAAGTAAATATATTATATATTCCTATCTATTTACTAATGCTAAGGATTAAAAATTGTTAATGTTGATTGACAAAGTTTAGTTCCACTTCAAGAACGGGAACATTTTGGAGATGTTATCATGGTGGATCTTGATGGAAAAGTCAGGGGAGGAGCTGATAAAATATTAGCTGTCACTGTGCTGGATTGTAAGTATGCATTTTCTTATGACAGTTATGAAAAAAAAATAAAAAATACATTAAAGTTAATGTGCGTGTAAAGGCAGGCGTCCCAATTATTTTGGTAATTTAGTGTATACATATATATACTATGTACAGTGTATAAACTAAATTAACAAAAGAATTGGGACACCTGCCTTTACACGCACATGAACTTTAATGGCATCCCAGTCCGTAGGGTTCAATATTGAGTTGGCCCTTTGCAGCTATAACAGATTCAACTCTTCTTAGAAGACTGTCCACAAGGTTTAGGAGTGTGTCAATGGGAATGTTTGACCACTCTTCCAGAAGAGCATCTGTAAGGTAAGGCACTGATGTAGATAAGAAGGCCTGGCTCGCAGTCTCCACTCTAATTCATCCCAAAGGCGTTCTTTCGGGTTGAAGTCAGGGATTTGTGCAGGCCAGTCAAGTTTCTCCACCCCAAACTCGCTCATCCATGTCTTTATGGACCTGAGCTCCATGTTATCCTATGTGTCCATGAACGTTAGGACCATTTGAGGCATATTTTGAGCTCAACATTTAGAGGCAGGGGAAAAAAAAAACCTTCTGGTTTACGTTTTTGATTGGAGCTTTCTGGCAGAAAAAATGCTAAACTCCCCTAAACTGGCATAAACTGTGTACACTCTCTATGAGCATTTTTTTTCTGCCAAGGAAACTGGTGTTTTTTTTAAGCCCGGTGTGCATGGAGCCTCAGGGTACTTTCAAAAAACGTTCAGGGCCTGTTCTTAGGCCGTGTACACACGATCAAATCTATCTGCTGGAAACGGTCGGCCCGACCGTCCCAGCAGACAGATTCGACCGTGTGTACGGGCGAGCCTACGGATTTGGCCACCCGACAGATTTCAAAGCATGCTTTGAAATCTGTCGGCTGGGAATCCGTCCGCCCGACATGTCTGCTGGTTAGTACGCTAACCAGCAGACATGTCTTCTCGCACACACGCCGAATGGTTTCGACGCATGCGCGGAAGTGTTTTACTTCCTGGTGCGGTGACTTGGCGGCCACCGCCACGTCACCGCGCCGTCTGGCGGCGGGGATCTTGGTTTGAGCGTAACTTGGTTTGAGAGCATTTTGCAAGACAAGCAAAATGTTTTAATACATTTTGCTTTGAAATACAAGCGATGTCTTGATATAAGAGTAGCGTTATGTCACAACTGAGTATAAAAAAGAAGAGAGAAGCCTCTAAGTGTAGCAATATGGTTACATATAATGAAGGTACAACATTTAGCAACTTATTGCTACACTTAGAGGTGCCTCTCTTCTCTTTTATACCCTGTAAAAAAATCCTTTGATATACAAGTGCTTTGGATTAGAAGCATGTTTCTGGAACAAATTATGCTCGCAAACCAAGGTTTTACTGTATATATATATATATATATATATATATATATATATATACTGTATATAGCAGCCCTCCCCTGTTGGGCTGGAGCTGCTTTAAGTTTAGAAGGTACTCTGAGTGTTAGCTAACACAGACACATAGGATTTTGGCTAAATATGACTTTTGTTCCAGCTGTGGCTTTGCTGGGAGTGACCATCATTGTTCGCCTGGGGTGTTGTCACCACCCCAGGCCAAGGGTGGCATCAGCCAAGTCAGGGTGATATTGGGTGTCTCCCCTCGGCAGCCAATCAGTGGGGGTTGATCATCCCGCTGTGCATGCTGGGAAGGGGTACTTAAGGAACAGACGTCACTGGATCGGGGTTGTCAATCCCTGGTCTGTCGTCCCACAACCTTGTGGCCCTCCTGGCTAGGGTGCATGTTCCTGCAATCCTGGCTCCGGGACCACGTTAGTCCGGGGTTGTGATTTGTTGAGTAGGCCCAGTAAGCAGACTGGGTTTATGGTTTCAAGGTGATCCTGTGCTGTCCATCCTGGAAGGCGGAAGCCGCTTGATGAAGGACCTATCTTGGAGAAGACCAAGCAAGAGGCTGGTATCTCAGGAGAGGCCTGGAAACTTCATTGAAGGACGCACCACGTACTGAGAGGCTTGATGGTGATCGCCAATCAGACTTAAAATCTACAGAAATTAATCTGAAGAGATCCGGGTGCTGAATCCTGTGCTAGGGGATTCTGGACTGAAAGTATCTTCACTCAAAAGAAGGCTGTGGCAGAGACTGTACTTTGTTCTGTGCGCCACTACAGCTGCTAGGCCGGTGAGAGGGACCTATCCGGGTGCACAATACCCACTCTGGCTAGAGTGGCAACGAAAGCTGTATTACTGAAAGCAGGAGTGTTTCTGGATTGAAATTCCACACCTGAACCTGAAACTGAATCTACTTGTTTCCCTTCCACCCCTTCATCCATTTCTTCTTTCTTTACCAAGTTCTGCAAAAAAATCTTAGAAAAAGAAGTGTAAAGTGTGGACATTGAACTTTCTCAACTCTCATCTACCACCCTGGACGACGAGAAGATAGAGGTAACATGCCGCCCGAAAATATTTCAGCAACTCCTACGGGGGTAGTGCTAGACACACACACATATATATTCTGCAGTATCTAAGTTGTTCTGTCAGATCAGCTTGATCTGGAATGTCCAGGCACAGCATTTTCCAGCATTTTGGGTACTGAACTGTTTATTAGATGCTCTTCTTTTATACAGAATAAAGGTAAAGTGCTATTTTTTCATTGTTACTGATTTCAGCCGCTTCTTACTTTAAAATTGTATATGTTGATTTCCCAAAACCAACATTCTTATGTTACAGTAGTTTAAAAATAGATTTTTTTTTTATTCTATTTTGATAAAAATAAATCATTTCATAAATAAAGGCAAACAGGAATTAGTTAAATAATTGTGTAGCAATTTAAAATTTTTAAAAAAAAGTTCTTATTGTGTACAAGTAACCACATCCAGCCAGCGTTCCCTGTACTTGCTGCGTGATGTTAAATAAAAAAATCATAAATAATTTACATTGTGTTGGCTAGTGCAAAAAGGTTCACTGGCTAGTAGCTACCCTTGCAGATATGTCCCATCTGTGTTTGGGCTTTCTGTACAGTACACACAACATGTTCTGGAAGCTGACCAAGATGTAAAAATATGTATATTACACAATCATCTTCCTATTTGTATTTGCTAAAACCAAGGTCTCTTTGTTAGTTACCAGAATATGATGGTTATACTTTTTACTTATTTTTGTAAAATAAATAGTATCGTTTAGTAATGTGTAATATGGCAAAATATGTTAAGTTCTATGAAATTCTGATGTAAGCTCATGTAATGTAGTGTTGCTCACAAATATTCGCATTGCGAATATTCGTAACGAATATTGCATATTCGAGTATTCGCGAATAAATCGAATATAGCGGTGAATATTCGCCATTGCGAATATTCGTATTTTTTCAAATTTATTTTTAAAACAGATCACATCCTAGTAATCTCCATCGACGTCTAAAAGCATTGCTGGTATGATTAGAGACCCTGGGCCGAGTAGCTGAGGCGATCCTTTTATGTTGCCGAATATTCGCAATGTGAATATTCGTATTACGAATATTCGCGAATACTTTCTCTGCCCTTCTGTGTTTTGTGTATATATATAAAAAAAAAAAATATATATAAATATATATATAAAATATCACGAATATTTCGCAAATATTCTTCTATATATTCGTGAAATATCGCAAAATCGAATATGGCGTATTCCGCTCATCACTAATGTAATGTCACTTCTTAGCTACTTTAGCCATGCACTATTTATGTTAGCTGAAATAAAGGGTATCCAAAAACAAAAACGATATCATTATTTTAGTGTGATTTAAAGGGGAACTTTACATTTTAGAAAATATAGACTATACTATAAATACACACATATATATATATATATATATATACCGTATTTATTGGCATATAACACGTGCCGGCGTATAGCACGCACCCCAATTTCAGAGGGAAGTTTCAGGAAAAAATGTTTTTGTTTTTTTAATAAACCACTTTGAAGCAAAATAATGGTATCTGAGCATCAATGCAGCCTGATCTGTGCCCATCTGCAGTTTTAAAGCAGCCTGATCTGTGCCCATCTGCAGCCTCAATGCAGCCAGATCTGTGTCCATCTGCAGCTTCAATGCAGCCTGATCTGTGCCCATCTGCAGCATTGCTCCTCACTGCAGCCTGATTAGTGCCCATCTGCAGCCTATAAATTTACCAAAATGCCCTGCCTGTTCAGTGCCAATCTGCAGTCTCACCTTTCAGTGTCAGATCATCCCTGCTGTCTGCGAGGGAAGAGGGAGAGTGAGAGCCACTGAATTACATAGAGCCGCGATCTCCTTCCTGTGTACTCGGTGCTCCGTCACTCACAGCCACGCCTCCTGCTCATATGATAGACAGTACAGTAGTCCAATGCGGGGCCAGGAGGCGTGGCTGTGCATGATGGAGCGCCGTATACACAGGAAGGAGATCAAGGCTCTATGTAATTCGGTGGTGCTCGCTCCTCTTCCCTCAGACACCAAGGAACGGCATATAACACGCACACACGATTTCCCCCTGATTTTAAGGGGAAAAAAGTGAGTGTTATACGCCGATAAATACGGTATATATATATATATATATAATTACTGTATATGCTATATATATATATATATATATATATATATATATATATATATGGTTTTATTGTGCTTAGTATAGTTTGTAAATATATGAATATGGGGGTGGCCCTATTTACTAATTAATTATATGCATGACTTGCTTATTGCTTTTTAGTGCTGTGCAATTACTTTGTTTTACTCTTATTGCTTCTCCTTGGTCAGATTCAAGCATCTTGAAATACAGGACTTTGTTTGGCTTATTTTAGCAGGACTTTGAAATCAACACACACAACCAAAATTCAGCTTACCAGATCCTCATTCCTAATAAAATAATCTTTTTTTAGTACCAGCACAAAAAACTGTACCTGTATAAATCTTTTATTATGAGTGAGAATTTGGCACGCGTAATTTTCCTTGGACTTCCTTAATTTTGTGGTGACATCGGAATGCCAAACGGACTCCTAGACAACAGCTCAAGGGGATGACTGGTGGATAGGCTACAATTTTTTTGTAACGCAAATCACTTTCCCTGATCTATAGATAAAAATTAGAAGGACTTTTCCAAATCATTATATGAAAGAAAAACAATCAAAAAAATAAAAAAGTTACAAAAAATCTCAATACAACAAACAATGTGAAATAATGTCAATGACACAGGCCAAAAGACCATCAACGCAGGCTCAAATTCACAGAAATCACTGCAGAAAAGCCTGGTAATCACAGAGGCCCAGATTCACAGAGAATTAGATTCTCGTAGAGTATCAGAAATACACTACGCTGCCGTATTTTACCTGGCTCTACGTGGAATCCAGGTAGATTTTGTCCAGTAAACGACGGCGGCGTAGTGTATTTCTCCCGTCGCAATCCATCTACGCGAGTAGGGGGCGTGAAGCATTTAAAATAGGCGCGTTCCCGTGGCGATCGAACTGCGCATGCTCCGTTCGCAAATTTCCCGCCGTGCATTGCGCGAAAACACGTCGTTACGTCATTCGTTGTTTGAGTAGCGTCGTTTACGCACAATCCTCGTCCCGAACGAGTTACGTAAAAAAATAAAATAAAATAAAAAATCGATGCGTGAACGACGGCCATACTTAACATGGGCTACGTACCGTTAGACCAGCAAAAAGCTGGTCTAACAGTACGTAAAAAAAAATAGACGAAAGCGATTGCGAAGACCACTCGTATCTTCGTGGATCGCCGTAAAAAAACATTTGCATATCCCGACGCATGAAAACGACGCGAACTCCTCCCAGCGGCCGCAAATATATCGCAGCGTAGATCCGAAGGCTTACGAAGACGTAAGCCTCTCGGATCGAAGCCCGAAGCCGCCGTATCATGGTTTGAGGATTCAAACTAGTGATACGGCGCGCAAAATTTGAAATTACTCCTGTCTAACACCAGTTAGACAGGCGTAATTGCTTTCTGAATCTGGGCCAGAGTTTTTAAGTCTCCTTTGAAACACAGGAGACATCAATTTTAAGGGGTTCTCTTCTGTTCTCCTGAAATCTTTTAAAATACATGGGATCAGTTGCAGAATAGTGTCAGGCTGTTGATCCCTCCACCAGTATTACTATTATTTTTTTGTGACCTGCTAAGGAGTTGGAACTTATAAGCTGCTAGGCAATCAGAGCCCCCAAACAGAGGATGGGCTTGCTTCAGCCAGAGTCCTCCAACCTTCACCCCTGTGCTATGTTGTACAATGCTGGAGCAGAAAAAAAATAGTTCCTCCAAGCTGTGATCAGCTCTGCGAAAGGACCACTGTCCGCTGTCTGCCAGTGCCACAGAACCAGCCCAGCCTGCATCTACCTCCTGCTGCTTCTGCACAATTCCAGGCAAGTTCTACCGTTTCTGTCCTGAAGAACTTTATGATTCTTTTATCATTTCCTTTGGATGCTGATTCTGAATGGAAGAAATTTGGGAATAGTTTATTAAAATCAGCTGATGGGTTCTTATGTGCCTATTTATGCATGCTGTACAAATTCTGACTGTAATTTCTCTAATAGGGTAATCCCTATGATTGTTATTTCCATATAGTTGCCAAAGTATGATGTATTTTCTCAGTGAGGTATTTTAGAAAACTATGCCATTTTGACCACTAGATGAAGCTGTCAATCATAGGGATTACTCTATTAGAGACAAATTACAGCCATAATGTATGCAGCATGCATAAAAGTGAGTGGCATTCATTCAAGGAATGTAAAATAAATAGATCTCCTAGTGTTCGGATGAGAAAAGTTGTAGTGTCTGCATTACATTAGAAGTATTTAACCCTTGGAAGTAAAACTGTTCACTAAAACTGAAATTTCTATTGCAAGGGGTGCTTAGAATCTGATTAGTATAGTGCAAGTTTCTGGGAAAAGCAGTGATCCAATCACACAAGCAGAAATTATATTTCTGGGGGTGTTCTGTAGTCCACATGGCAACTTCTACAGAAGAGGGGTAGCCACCCCTTTCTCTGGAACCAGCTCTCAAGCTGAAGACCATGAGCACATGTGCCCTTGGCATTTAGTCAGTCACCCAGCATGCAATGAGGCACTTTCCTCTGCCAATAGCCAGGGCTGTAACAATGCCTGTGACCTCACTTGTCAGGTTTCCTCCCACTGTCCAATATACCTCCCTATTGGACCAGTGTGAAACATTTAGACAAGCTAAGCTGCACCTGAGCACCAAGAGCAGACCTCTCTAATAGATCCTGCTCCTTGGTAGGCAGAGAGCAATCTAAATTTTCCTGATGATCCTCCTGTTAGGCAGAAAGACCCAAAATTATACTCTCTGCAAGCACCTACCTAAGAGGATGCTACATGGAAATGCTGTTCTGAAAAAAAAAAAAAAAAGATTTTGGAACTTAAACCAGCTTAGATTATTAAACAAGCTGAGATGTAAATGTTATGTTGTGATGTTAATTTTAACATTAGGGTTCAATCAAATTTAATAACATCTAAATAGAGTTGTAAGCAACTTGCAGAGTAGTAATTATTGATAGGGCGTATACTTTCTTAGCCCATTTATGTTCTTTTGTGTTTTTGTTTTTATGTATTTATGCCTGTTGTTGCTGTTTTGATTACATCCTCAACTGGAAGTTTCTCCACCCCACAACCTTGGGCAGTTGGCTGTAAGAAAGAGAGGAGATGACGGTAAGCAATGTGTTTTTTAAAGGGCCGTGTCCCTAGGTTAAATTGGCCACTTCTTCATCATTTTGTCCAGGCTGACATCTCCGTAATTGGCAAACTGTTCCGAACATGAGATTTTGCAGCTAACAGATGGAAAAGGGTTGACTTGTAGCGTGTCTCTGTGACGCGAGTACAAAGAACATGAAAGTATAAAGAACAAGTTTGGAGATAACTCAGTTGAACTAATAGTAACTATTCTGGTTTGGATGGTGTTTTGTATTTTAACCTTAAAGGAGTTGTAAAGGTACAATTTTTTTCCCCATAAATAGCTTCCTTTACCTTAGTGCAGACCTCCTTCACTTACCTCATTCTTACATTTTGCTTTTAAATGTCCTTATTTCTTCTGAGAAATCCTCACTTCCTGTTCTTCTGTCTGTAACTCCACACAGTAATGTGAGGCTTTCTCCCTGGTGTAGAGTGTTGTGCTTGCCCCCTCCCTTGGACTACGGGAGAGTCAGGATGCCCACTAACACACAGCTCCTTTCTCTATCTGCAACGTAGAGAGCATCCTGACTCTCCTGTAGTCCAAGGGAGGGGGCGAGCACGACACTCCACACCAGGGAGAAAGTGTCGCATTACTGTGTGGAGTTACAGACAGAAGAACAGGAAGTGAGGATTTCTCAGAAGAAATAAGGACATTTAAAAGCAAAATCGAAAGATGAGGTAAGTGAAGGAGGACTGCACTAAGGTAATTGTACCTTTACAACCCCTTTAAGAAGAGGTTTTTAGTTACACATAATCTAATGTTTGCTAAATTTCTGACCTGGATATTCAGTTTATCAGACTGCTACAGAAACTAACACATAAATAAAGCGTGGTACCAAACTGTATTCATGTCAGTGCAACTGTAGAGCTCATCTAAGGCAGCCCATGGGTATAACAGTGGTATCCACTCTGGAGCACAATTGGTTAATAATAATTTGTTAGAATGGCGGTAACCTAAAGCTCCCCCTTTCTACAGCTGAGTTGCACCACTCCTACTTGCGCAAGAGGAAAATAAATGAACTGTCAGTCTTAAACAGGAGTGAGGAGGAACAACAGTACATGCACGTGCTGGGAATAGGAGTATGGAACCCCCATTAAGACTAGTCCCTGAACAGAAGCTGAATTAGAAATCTGACTCATTAGAAGCATTCTCTATGGCTCTACCTGAATGACTCAGTGATCCTCTGCCAAGTTTATTATTCACTTCTGACACGTAAAAATTGCAAGATTTCTCAGACTGGTTTATTTCAGGTACTGTGTGTCTATGTGACCTTTAAGTGCTGCATATGCAATTCAAAATAGAATAAAGACAAAGCATCAGTGGACTAAAATTGAAAACAGATATATGGGTATTTTTAGTGCTTGTAGAATTACACAAATTGCACTGGAAAAACAGTAATACTGCTCACTGTTTACCCTAAAAATAGTTATATTTGTGTTTAATCAGACCTACAATGTTGCCTGTTCAATACAAATTCATTAGTCTCGAAAGTGTCACATTTTCATATCCCTCCCCTAAAAAATGGTTACCATTATCTCCATGTGTGCTTCTGAAAGGATAGTGTGTCTTGTGTCTGTTCAGACTCATAGATTGTCCATATGTAAAGGTCCAAAAGAGAAATTTCCTCTACTTGCCTTGAAAAATAAACCCTCTACTAAGAGATCCAGACTCTCAGATTTAACTGGCAGGGAAGGGGTTAACACTAGGAGGCGATCAAGGGGTTAAATATTTGTCCTAGGGAGTGATTCTAACTGTAGGGGAGGGTAATTGACAATCGTTGTAGAGGCTGAATATGGTGCTGCTTCCTGGGATGTGGTGTTTTCTGTGGGGATGGCTGTCCTCTCCTCTGTGGCCTCAGCATGCAAGAGAGTTTGAGTTTCTGGACTCCTGATTGGGGAAGATTGTATTGACTCCCTGTTTCCCTCTTTGCTATTATTCTAAAACAAGTTATTTTTTTCATGTTTTTATTTTTGTCTACGCCTTGCACCAAATAATAAATTATGTATACTTTTAAGATAAAATGTGTTTCATAAAGTGCCTTTAACTGCTTGCCGCCCACCGGCCGTCAAATGACGGCTGGACGGTGCGGCTCATGTTCTGGGCGGATGTCATATGATGTCCTCAAATTCCCGGGCCACTAGGGGGCGTGCGCTACCACCGCGTTACTGGCAACACGATGCGCGTGCCCGGTGGCCGTGATGTCCACAGGCACATGCGATTGCCTAGTAACAGAGCAGGACCGTGGATACCACAGATCCATGTCCTGTCAGGTGAGAGGAGACCGATGGTATGTTTCTTGTACAGGGGAACACCGATCGGTCTCCTCCCCTACAGTTAGAATCACTCCCTAGGACACATATTTAACCCCTTGATCGCCCCCTAGTGTTAACCCCTTCCCTGCCAGTTAAATTTATACAGAAATAAATGCATTTTTATAGCAAGGATTGAATTTGAATGGTCCCAAAATAGTGTCAAAAGTGCCCGATATGTTCGCCGCAATATCGCAGTCACGATAAAAATCGCAGATCGTCGACATTACTAGTAAAAAAATAATAATAATAAAAATGCTATAAATCTATCCCCTATCTTGTAAACGCTATAACTTTTGCGCAAACCAATCAATATACGCTTATTGCGATTTTTGTTACCAAAAATATGTAGAAGAATACATATCGGCCTAAACTGAGAAAAAATGTGTTTTAAAAAAAATAATGGGTGTTTATTATAGCAAAAAGTAAAAAGTATTGTGTTTTTTTCAAACTTGTCGCTGTTCTTTTGTTTATAGGGCAATAAATAAAAACCGCAGAGGTGATCAAATACCGCCAAAAGAAATCTCTATTTGTGGGGGGGAAATGATAAAAAATCCATTTGGGTACAACATTGCATGATCGCGCAATTGTCATTCAAAATGTGACAGTGCTGAAAGCTAAAAAATTGCTTGGGCAGGATTTAACAAAATGGCAGCATATTGCCAAATAGTTTTTTGGCCAGCGCCCAATTCTCCTGATGGTGTCAATATATGTCTCAGAAATGTCTCTCACCCTGTGTACCTTGAAGGGGTTGTAAAGGTATGTTTTTTTCCTAAATAGCTTCATTTACCTTAGTGCAGTCCTCCTTCACTTGCCTCATCCTTTGGTTATGTTTTTAAATGTCCTTATTTCTTCTGAGAAATCCTCACTTCCTGTTCTTCTGTCTGTAATTCCACACAGTAATGCAAGGCTTTCTCCTGGTGTGGAGTGTCGTGCTCCCCCCTCCCTTGGACTACAGGAGAGTCAGGACGCCTACTAACACACAGCTTCTTTCTCTATCTGCAACATAGAGAGGGTCCAGACTCTCCCATAGTCCAAGGGAGGGGGAGCACGACACTCCACACCAGGGAGAAAGCCTTGCATTACTGTGTGGAGTTACAGACAGAAGAACAGGAAGTGAGGATTTCTCATAAGAAATGAGGACATTTAAAAGCAAAATCAAAGGATGAGGTAAGTGAAGGAGGGCTGCACTAAGGTAAAGGAAGCTTTTTAGGAAAATAAAATTGTGCCTTTACAACCCCTTTATAGGGATTGTAAATGAAAACTTAGCAAATCAACCCATTCAGTTTGAAATGAAAAGCAAAAATAAATTGTATAGATATAAAAATACATTATAAATACCTTTTTGCCATTTACAGTAGTAATCACATTCCCTCTGTTCTCAGCTGCATAAGAACTGGGGGAGGAGAAGCAGAAGCACACTGAGCTTCCCAGTGAAAGGCTGTGCAGTGTGAGGTGTGCCAGGGGCAAGTCTGATCATTGGAGGAAAGCACACTGAGTTCCCAGCATACAGTAGCTAGAGAACTAACCACTGTGTGTTCTCCTGCTTAGTGTGGTCAGTTTTTTTATTGGAAAGCAGAGGAACTGGCAGGAACACCAGGGATTTCACATAATGGAAGCAACACAAAGAAAACAGGATACTTTCTCATACAAGTAAATTGTACACATATTCGTAATATGAGGTTTTGGGGTAACAAACGATTTATTGAACCCTAAACAAGGATTTCACAGTAAGTAAAACAATCAGATTTTACCTGCACGTGCAGCTCATTATTATGCAGCTACTAAATAACTGTTTGTGAGTGTATTTTAATCAATTAGTTATTAACTAGTATAATTTCTGTGTCTTGTTTTGTTAAATCACACTGACTATTTTATATGACATAACATTTTTGTTCCTAAAAAAAAAAAAAGAAAAAATGAAGATACCGGAGCTTAAAAGCAAGGCCATTTTAATCATTGATAATAGGCCCAACCAGTGTTTACCTAACTTTTATTTTACCGGTGGGGGTTGTGGGAGATTGTGACTGAGGTTCTTTTGCTTCATTTTTCTTTAGAAAGATTACTTCTTAGAAAAAAAAAAAAACTTTTTGGATGGTCTGTCACCAACAAATGCATGATGCTCTACAGTATAATCACTCAAAAGTCAAAGTCTAAAACAATACCCTATTTATTAGAAAAAAACATAGCCAGGTATTGACAAATCAAACAATTGAAGAGGCTAGATATCAATTAGTGGCTGTAGACAGATATAAATGTTTTCTGGGTTATTATTATCATACAGGATTCAGGGTTCAGATCAGATCTGTGTATATAGGCAGGACACATAAGACAATTTACCGCAGCTCTGAATTTCATAAACACTCAGGCAAAGTTTGTTAACCTCCCTGGCGGTCTTCCCGTGTGTGGCACGGGGTGAGATTTTTAAACTAAGATCGGTAACCCCGTGCCACACACGCGCTTACCTCGCTGGATGCAGAAAAAAGTTTACTTACCTTTTCTCTGCGATCCAGCGATGAATCCCCGCAGTACACGGCGGGCGGATGTCCGCCTGATGCTGTGTGTTCCGCCGATTCCCTTCCCTGCGAGCGTCGCGACGTAGGGGGGGGAACGGCGCCAAATTAAAAATGTAAACAAACACTATACATACAGTACACTGTAATCTTATAGATTACAGTACTGTATGTAAAAAATCCCCCCCCATGTCCCTAGTGGTCTGCCCTGTACACTACATGTCATTTTATATAATAAAAACTGTTCTTTCTCCCTGCAAACTGTAGATTGCCCATAGCAACCAAAAGTGTCCCTTTATGGCAAAAATTGTTTTAGAGCAGCTAAAAAACAGCGATAATAAATCAGAATCACTTGCAGAATTTAGCGATAGCGATTTATGGGGAAATTCGTCATAAAAAAAAAAAAAATAATGACAGCAAAAATTCTGCAACTGAGCAAATTTCAGTGATTTTGATTTGATTACATTATTGAATAATTTTTACTATAAATATATTATTATTTGTTATAATTTTTTATAATTATTTATTATATTATACTTTTTAATAAGAAAAAAAAAAAATCATACCCAGGATGCCTATTAGACTCTTGTTTGGATAGATTTCAGTGAGTTATTCCTAAGAATTACAAGCCTACAGTATAAAACGCCAAATTCTCTTGCAAATAATGGTACCGCTTTTAGCACCTAAAATCTGAAAGAATCATACCGCCAGGGAGGTTAAAGTAGATGTAAACCCAACCAATAAAATATCATATAAGATTTAACACAATCTCCAAGCTACAAATCCCCACCGCATAGTTCTCAAATACTAATATAAGCTTTTATGCTAAATCACATTACCCAGGAACATTACATTGTTTTTACAAAAAAAAAAGCCTTTTGAAAAATTGTAGCAAGCAACATTTAGAAAATATGCCCTGCAAAAAATACATGCAACTGGATAAAATGTACCCATTTAAAACACATTCAGCCATTATGAGTATATTGCATGTGGACAGGCTGCAGGACATACACTATATTACCAAAAGTATTGGGACACCTGCCTTTACACACATATGAACTTTATTGGCATTCCAGTTTTAGACCATAGGGTTCAATATTGAGTTGGCCCTCCCTTTGCAGCTATAATAGCTTCATCTCTTCTGGGTTCACAAGGTCTAGGAGGGTGTCTATGGGAATTCCTGGCTCGCAGTCTCCGCTCTAATTCATCCCAAAGGTGTTCTAGTGAGTTGAGGTCAGGACTCTGTGCAGGCCAGTCAAATTCCTTCACCCCAAACATGCTCATCCATGTCTTTATGGATCTTGTTTGTGCAAGCTGTTATAGGTGCAAAGAGTGGGCCAACTCAATATTGAACCCTACGGACTAAGAATGGGATGCCATTAAAGTTTATGTGTGTGTAAAGGCAGGCAACCCAATACTTTTGGTAATATAGTATATCAGCAGCATTAACATGCAAACATTCCTTCCTGCCCCAACCCTCAAATTATCCATGATACATAGCATTTTTCTACAAATGAGCAAAACAAAAACAAAAAGATTTATCTCTAAATGAGATGGATGAACACACATCCCCCCTACTGAGAAATTGTATGTCATAATACACTAATCACTGGCTGAAGTTGCTTGGCTGTAGCCACTTATCAAGAGAAAATTCCAACATGTCTCTTGTCGATCAACTTTTGTGTCTTAAGTTGTTTTTAGATTCTGCCAAATCAGTAAGCGGCCATTCTGGTCTACACATGCTGGGTATAAAAGGTATGTCATTGTATAGGACATACAGCGTTTGAAACAAAACATGCATCCCCCACCCCATTTATTATCTAAGTATGGATAGGAGTGATTAAAAAAAAGAAAAAGTATGACAGTGATAGGAGGTGTGGGAAAATCTCATAATGGGCTCACAGAAAACCTTGTCTGAATACTAAACTTTAGGCACAGGACATAGCAAACGTACTGTACTTGGCCAGGCACAAATCAAAATATTGCAGACAAAAGTTCACATGTAATCTGGAAGTTCTTACATACTTTCGAGGCTGAGTGTTTCCATAATGCAATGCATTAGCCCTGCCAAATTATTTGCCAAATTATTTGACAAGCAGAGTGTATTACATACTTCCGCATTTGCTGGTTGTTGGGATAGTAAAGGAGCATGCCAGGCTTGTAACATGCCGTGATATGCAAATTCCAGATGTAAGATACAACATATATTTATACCTTTGAGAATATGCTTCAAATCTGTACAGCCACATTTTTTTATTTTAGCTTTGGTTAGAGTAAAACCTGGTACACACAATGAGATTATCGGACGAATGATCATCCTTTTCCTTTTTTTTTTGCATGCTAGCCTACATTATGAAAATTAAGAAGTTACTAAAGGTAATTTAAATTTGGAAGTGATGTAATGCATGACCAAACTTTGGTGTTAACAAAGTTCAAAATATGGTGATGACTTCAATTTTTTTTTATTTATTTTTTTACCTCCTCTGGCGTCTTTGGTGAAGAAAAATACCCACCATCAAGACCTGATAGATGATGTAACCCTTCTCTATCTATACGCACTCTTTACTGCATGTAACACCAGTCAAATCCCAAATCTAGGCACCAGGGAATTCTCCAGACTCAAGTTTCTCAGTCATTTAGGCTCACATTACTTGTAAAAGATTAATTTCACACAAAAATACATTTCAGCTTTAGGACAAAAGTAGGTTGAATCATGGACTGGATAATAAGTAGAAAACATTAAAAAAACATTTACTACAGTAGTTTGTGTCTCTAATATACATAATATACAATTCGGACTTCAGAAATTCTGATGGAGATATTTTAACTAAACACTCTGCAAAAAATATATCTGCACTACTTTAGGGAGTCTAATGTGCAAATGTGCTTCAGGACTCTAAAGGCAACAGAGTGAACTTTAACAGAAGTGAAAAAAAGCTCTGTAAAAAAAAGAAATAGGTACTTCTCTATTTGTTTGACCTTCTTACGAAATATTTTATATTTAAAGTTACAGAAAAGTAAAGACAAGCTAATACACTCCCTTGCACTCTACTATATTTCCAAAAGAACACGTTATATATATATATAAATACTTCTATATGTAAATCCTAAAACTTAATTTTAGAAAGCATAGGACTAATGTTTGTAAATGATGTAATTCAATTGAAATAAAGTAATGATAAAATGGTAACAAAAACATTTAATTGTTCTAAACCTCACATTCAGCATCTCTTACCTCCACAGTTTTACACGTTTCCTCTAGTTGTGAAATCACTGCTTGAATCCGGTCGTTACATCCAACCAGGACCGCAATGCCCTCCGACAGTTCAGACTAGGGAAAGAAACACAGTCAGTTACAAAACAAGGTAAATGAATCATATTAAATTAGCAAATGTATATATAAAGTTTTTTTTTGTTTTATATGCATGAAATGTAACTAAAAGTAACCATGAATCAGAATGTATAATTCATGAAAGTGAAAATTTCTGTTCTGACAGGTGTGATATTTAGAATTTGGTCATGAAAACATTAACCTCCCTGGCGGTATGATTCTTTCTGATTTTAGGTGCTGAAAGCGGTACCATTATTTGCAAGAAAATTTAGCGTTTTATACTGTAGGCTTGTAATTCTTAGGAATAACTCACTTAAATTTGACCAAACAAGAGTCTAATAGGCATCCCAGGTATGACATTTTTTTTTAAATAAAATTATAAATTATAATATAATAAATAATTATAACAAATGATAATATAATTATAATAAAAAGTTATTCAATAATGTAATCAACTCAAAATCACTGAAATGTCCTCAGTTGCAGAATTGTTGCTGTCATTACTTTTTTTTAACCACTTGACCACTGGGCACTTAAACCCCCTTAATAACCAGACCAATTTTCAGCTTTCGGTGCTCTCACAGTTTGAATGGCAATAACTCAGTCATACAACACTCTAACCAAATGAAATTTTTGTCCTTTTTTTCCCACAAATAGAGCTTTCTTTTGGTGGTATTTGATCACCTCTGCGGTTTTTATTTTTTTCGCTATAAATGAAAAAAGAACGTAAATTTTGTAAAAAAATAATTTTTCTTCATTTCTATTATAAAATTTTGCAAAAAAGTTATTTTTCTTCATAAATTTGGCCTAAAATTTACTGCTACATATCTTTGGTAACAAAACAAAAAAAAATGGATAATATTTAGTCTGGGTGAAAGTTATAGGGTCTAAAGCTATGGTACCAATTTGAAAATTGACATTTGATCAATCTGATGTACTGACACTTTCATTTCTTGGACCCTAACAAGCTGAAAAGTACAAATACCCCCCAAATGACCCCTT
The DNA here is from genome assembly GCA_029574335.1 of Rana kukunoris. Taxonomy (NCBI): domain Eukaryota; kingdom Metazoa; phylum Chordata; class Amphibia; order Anura; family Ranidae; genus Rana; species Rana kukunoris. Next base: position 381,437,794 of record CM056053.1, on the reverse strand, counting down.
TTTGAAAGAAGACATTCCAAGGTATTTAGAAAGAGGTATCTAGTTTTTTGAAGTTGTCATTTTTTCCCCACAATTCTTTGCAAAATCAAGATTTTTTTATTTTAATTTTTTTTCACAAAATTTTCATATTATTAGGTTATTTCTCACACACAGCATATGCATACCACAAATTACACCCCAAAACACATTCTGCTATTCCTCCCGAGTATGGCGATACCCCATGTGTGAGACTTTTACACAGTGTGGCCACATACAGAGGCCCAACATGCAGGGAGCGCCATCAGGCGTTCTGGAACACCCAGACCAATTCTGACATTTCTCTCCTACATGTAAAAATCATCATTTATTTGCTAGAAAATTACATAGAACCCCAAAACATTATATATGCTTTTTTAGCAAAGACCCTAGAGAATACAATGGCGGCCGTTACAACTTTTTATCTCGCATTGTATTTGCACAGCAATTTTTCAAACGCGTTTTTTTTTGGAAACAAAACAGTTTTGTGCTTAAAAAAAAAAAACAGTAAAGTTAGCCCAATGTTTTTGCATAATATGAAAGATGAAGTTACGCCGAGTAAATAGATACCCAACATGTCACCCTTCAATATTGCACACGCTTGTGGAATGGCGCCAAACTACGCGACTTAAAAATCCCCATAGGCGACGCTTTAAATGTTTTTCCTGGTTACATCTTTTTAGTTGGAGAGGAGGTCTAGGGCCAAAATTATTGCTCTCGCTCTAACGTTCGCAGCGATACTTCACATGTGTGGTTTGAACACCGTTTTCATATGTGGGCGGGACTTACGTGTGCGGTCGCGTCTATATACGAGCACACGGGTACAGGGGCGCTGTAATTTTTATTTTTATTTTTTATTGTTCATTTTACTTTATTTATTTTAGTTTGACACCTTTTTCCCCAAAAATAAATGTTTTGGTTACTTTTATTCCTATTACAAGGAATGTAAACATCCCTTGTAATAGGAATATAGCATGACAGGTCCTCTTTACAGTGAGATATGGGGTCAATAAGACCCCACATCTCCCCTCTAGGCTGGGAAGCCTGAAAAAAAAACGATTGCAGAGTATTGCGCAGGGAGTATTGCGCGGGGAGTATTGCGCGGGGAGTATTGCGCGGGGAGTATTGCGCAGGGAGTATTGCGTGGGGAGTATTGCGCGGGGGTACTGCAGAGTATTGTTCGGGGGTATTGCAGAGTATTGTGCAGGAGTATTGTGCGGGAGTATTGTGCGGGAGTATTGCAGATTATTGCAGAGTACTGCGGAGTATTGGGGGGTACTGCAGAGTATTGGGGGTACGCGGAGTATTGCGGGGTATTGCGGGGTATGCAGAGTATTGAGGGGTATTGCAGAGTATTGAGGGGTATGCAGAGTATTGGGGGGTACGCGGGGTATGCGGGGTACTCGGGGTATTGCGGGGTACTGCGGGGTACTGCGGGGTATTGCAGAGTACTGCGGGGTATTGCGGAGTATTGAGGGGTATTGCAGAGTATTGAGGGGTATGCAGAGTATTGGGGGGTACTGCGGAGTATTGCGGAGTATTGGGGGGTATGCAGAGTATTGGGGGGTATGCAGAGTATTGGGGGGTATGCAGAGTATTGGGGGTATGCAGAGTATTGTGGGGGGTATGCAGAGTTTTGCGCTGGGAAGGAAGGAGTTAATGCAGGGATGGCTGAGCAGGGATGGATGGATCTGTGACTGCAATAGTCACAGATCCATCCCACACTGCTGCAGCCATCCGCGCTCTCCTCTCACGCTGTACCGATCGGTACAGCGAGAGGAGGGAAGAACCGGCGTCAGCAAGTGACGCGGTTTGTTTACATGTGATCGCGCCGTCATTGGACGGCGCGATCACGTGGTAAGGAGCCGCCACCATTGGCTCCTTACCGAGATCACTGACGCTGGGGTCCCGTGGACCCGCCGAGCGCCGTGACCGCGTGTGCGCGCCCGCTCGGGCGCGCGGATCTGACGCACGTCAGATTTGTTTACACACGTGGTCGCGCCGTCATTGGACGGCGCGATCACGGGTAGGAGCCGCCGCCATGGCTCCTTACCGCGATCATCGGTGCTGCGGGTCCCGTGGACCCGGTGACACCGTGATCGCGTTGCGCGCCCGGTGGGCGCGCACACCTGACTCTAACGGAGGACGTCCATGGACGTCCTGTTAGAGTACAGGAACCGCCCTATAGCCGTATTTCGTCTATAGGGCGGTGATTAAGTGGTTAATGGCAAATTTCACCACAAATCGCTATCGCTCAATTCTGCAAGTGATTATAATTTATTATCGCTGTTTTTTAGCTGCTCTAAAACCATTTTTGACATAAAGGGACACTTTTGGTTGCTATGGACAATCTACAGTTTACAGGCAGAAAGAACAGTTTTTATTTTATAAAAGATCATGTAGTGCACTGGGCAGACCACTAGGGACAAAGGGGGTGTGTATTTTTTTACATACAGTACTGTAATCTATAAGATTACAGTATACTGTATGTACTGTATAGTGTTTTTTTTACTTTTTTGAATTTGGCGCCGATCTCCACCCCCGTGCGTCGTAACGTCGCAAGGAACGGAGCTCGGCAGCACACGGGGACACTGTGTGAATCGAGCGAGCACCCGCTCGCTCACACAGCGCGGATGCATCGCTGGATCCAGGAACAAGGTAAGTAAACCTTGTCTGTGCACTCTGCGAGGCGAGCCCGAGTCTGACTTGTGGTTACCGATCGCAGCATGAAAATTTAACCCCGAGTCAGACTCGGGAATACTGCCAGGGGGGTTAAAGGAGTGGACTCCTGGCAACGTTTTTGAAAGCATTTGGTGGCATCAATCACACAACCTACAGTACTCCACCGGGAAATCTCCCAATCTGCTTCACTGGGTTCTAGTGTGGTATTTTGTCACCAGGTATTTTTCTTTCTTTTTACTCTTTTGTCTTTTTTTCTTAGTAATTAACCATGAACATCCGCATGGAAGAAAACCATCGGGTCTTTGGGAAAAAAACTTAAGATCCACCTTTTCTGAAGTATCTGCATAAAATTGGACACAGGCGCCTTGAGGCGATTTAGTTCACATTTGTAGCGCTATACAAGTTACTCACTCACTCACTTCAGCCCCAGAAGAATTTACCCCCTTCCTGACCAGAAGAAGCTACAAAGCATGCAAGGAATCCAGGGAGTTGAAAGAAATTACCAGCAAACAGGCAACACTCACAACATGAAAGGATATTTTTCAAATAATCTTAGATTATCAAAAATAATTATTGTTTGTAGAGTTGCACCGATACTAGTATAGGTATCTGTGCCGATACCCAGTATTTGCACAAGTATTGGTACTTGTGCAAATGCACCGATACCTGAAAACGATACTTGGTTCTTTGAGCTGTCAGTGGGTTTCCCCTGTTGACAGCTGAAGTATTAAAGAAGTCCGGTAATTGGAGCTGTCAAAAAGTTTATTAACAACATTGCTCAGCTGAAATACAAAAATAAAAAGAAACATTGGCCCAGATTCACAGAGCGATTACGCCTGCGCAACAGGAGATGCGCGTGCGTAAGTCGAAATGTGCGCATGCGTTTCGATGCACGGCATCCCCAGAACGAGATACGCAAAAAATCTACTTTTTTTTGTCCCGCGTAATTTTGTTAGACTGGCGCATCCGTCCGCGCAAAAGTGCGCTAGACAGACCATTAATTTGCTAGTCAAATATGCTAATGAGGGACTTACGGGGATCCACAAAAGAACGTTGGGGCAGCGCAGGCTACGCAGTGTGCGCAACAGCAAAATGTCCTGTCTAAAATTAGACCATATAAAAGCTGGTCTAAAAAGAGAAAAAAAGTCTACTTGTTAGATAAAGCAACACTGTTAGTGAGGAGCTCAGCAGTCACACGTGTTGCACAACAATCTGTATGCCAACATGCCAGGGGCATCATCGCACATAGCTATACTACTGACTTTAGATGAACAAAGAAGGATGAGGGCACGGAGGATGGCACGGAGGATGGCACGGGAGAGGATATACCGCACCCGCATAGACCTGTTTGGCATGAGTGATTCTGAGGTGTATCGCATCTTCAGATTCACCCCTCATGTCATACTGGAATTAACCACAACCCTGCAGGAGGACATCACCAGCCCAACACAACGCTCACATGCAGTGCAGCCACTGGTGAAGGTACTGGCAACACTCCATTTCCTTGCCAGTGGCTCTTTTCAGCGTACAAGTGGAGTGGTGGCTGGGATGTCACAATCCTCCATGAGCAGATGTGTGCACCAGGTTGTCCCTGCAATCCTCAGATGCATGGCCAACCAAATCATCAAACCCACCACTGAGGACCTGCGGCTGAAGGCAATGACAGATTTCTACAGAATTGCCAGATTCCCACGCACTGTGGGGGCCATTGATTGCACACATGTGGCACTCCAGCCCCCCCAGGAGACAGAGCACATGTACCGCAATCGGAAGCATTGGCATTCCATCAACGTACAGGTGATAGTCGATGCCCAAGGCCTCATATGGCACGTCCGTGCCAAACACCCCGGATCCAGCCATGACAGCTACATATACAATCAATGCCACATCCGAATGGAATTCGATCAGAACGTGTATGGGGACACCTGGCTGGTTGGTGAGTGACATGGGAGTCAGGCATGACTATCCCCTCCCATGATGCACACATCACAAGGGGCACATGCATGACTAACATCCTCCTGTCTTTTCCCTTACAGGTGACTCTGCATATCCACTGGGACCCCATCTCATGACTCCTATACGGAACCCCCAAACCCCAGGAGAGGAAAGATACAATCAAGCACATGCCCAAACACAAGCAGTGGTGGAGTGCACCTTTGGCCTCCTGAAGTCACTCTTCTGATGCCTGGATAAGTCTTGGGGTACCATCTTGTATTCCCCAAACTTTGTGTGCCAGATCATCGGTGCATGTTGCATGCTGCACAACTTCGCAGAAAGAAAGGGCCTGCAGATTGACCTACGTGATGACCTGACCCCTGAACCAGACAATCCCCCCCTAACCGAGGGTCCCCCGCCTTCTGAGGGAAGAGCAGCCAGGAGACAGCTCACATTGGGCATCTTTGTACGTTAAACACACACATTAATCATGGCACAATGAGAATGCATGCATGCACACCACTGTGGTTCCTAGCACACACACCCCACATCCACATCAAATTGGATTGGCACCAGTCCACCATGCTGGACTTGTGAGCAGCAACGCCACGCCAAGGCTCCAATTATGTCACTGTACATTCATACACCATTCACACGGACCTGGGGATCACTTCTCCCTGGTCCTGGGGAACCCTTCTCTACCAAAATTGAGGGTGACACCCCTTTTCCGGCAGGAATGTCACCCCCACATTCAAACAGCATTCACAACCCAAAAAGAAAATTACCAGCAAAATCAAAAATTTTCCAGCAAAAAAAAAAGAGGGGAAAAAAAAATGATTGCCCTTGACGTGAGCCACGCCTGGGGCGCCCCTGGCCACGGCCCCGGCTCCGCAGGGGAGACTCATGGGGAGGGGGAAAACCGGGGAAGGAGGAGCAGCCCCTGATCTCTGCCCACCTGGCGGCCTGCCCTCCAAGGCCACGGCTATTCTGTCCAGGGCAGCACCAAGTGTTGCTGTGTTGGCCTGGATAGCCTGGGTAAGGGCCCTCACATCCTGCCCAACGCCTGCTGATGTCATCTGCAGGTCGTTTAGGCAGGTTGTGAAAGCCCGGGAGTGGGAGTCCAGGTTCCCCAGCGTATCATTGATGGAGGACAGGCTCTCCTCCATCCGCACCAATGTCTGGCTGACCTGTCCCAGATGGCGGGTCTGAAGGGCCTGGTCCCTTCTCAGAGTGGCGGGCAGGAGATCGGCCAACCCCCTGGTGTTCTGGGACGAAATCCTGCCTCCAGCTGATGCTTGTGGCCGGGGAGAAGGGGAGGCCCTTGGGAGGGGAGCCATGTTGGGGGAGGAGGGGGGGCTCCCCCTTAGGGAGGGCTGCCTGCTGCCAGCCAGAGGGGAAGAGTCCTCAAAAATCAAACGTCCAGTGCCTGACATGGACTCCTCCTCCTCATGATTCTCCTCCTCCTCTTGAACCTCCTCCGCGGACTCCGGCCTTGTTGGGGGGGCCTCATTAGGCTGCTGTCCTGGGGATGGTGCGGTCAGGCCAGATGGCCCTGCACCCTCCTGCACATCTGTGGATGACACAAAACATTCACAGGTTAGAGGATCCACACACTTGCCACATATTCCCTTTCACCCCCTCCCCACACATGCTACACACCTGATATTAAAAAAAATACTTACCTGGCACCACGGGCTCCAGACTTGAGTCAAAGCCGGGCAGGCCCTCAACTTCATGCCGATGAAAGGTCAGGGCCACCGCACGCTCCTCCGCTGTCAGCCTAATACGGCATGGTGGGCCCCCTCCTGTGCCCCTGGCATGGGCATGCATTCTGGCCAGCTTCTGTTTGACCAGACGCCGGAGGTCATTAATTTTTTTGTCAATCCCAGACCGGGTCCGTGTCTTCCCCTCCCCCGCTGAATTGACCTGCTCAGTGATCATGTCCAAAATCTCCCTCCTCCTGGCCGGGGTGGTGTTGGCACTGTCCGTGGAGGAAACGCCCATAATCGCTAATGGCCCGGGCAAGAATTCTTTTTTCCCCCACAGTAAAATTGAGCTTTCGCTTTCTCTCTGTCATACTTCCAAAAAAACTCACTCCCAGTCAACAAAAATCACTCACAAAAACAAGCACAACCAATCAAGCAAGAACACACACAAAGAGAAAACTAACACCCAAAAAAATCACACAAGCACTCAGCAAGAAACAGTCACAAAAACAAACAGCAAAAAATCAGCAAGAAAACAAACGAACAGAAATATATCAAACAAACAGTCTCTCAAACACTTATCAAAAAACAAAGATCTTTCAAAGATCTACTAACAAACACTTGATCACACAGAACACTAATCTGACAACTACAAAACACAACGCAACAAACAACAGGACAAAAGCACTTGGTTAAATGGGAAGGGACAAAGGGATGTACTTTTGCAATGCAAGTGCGTTTGTGTCTGTCTATTTATGCTGTTTGCGTAGTTCACAACGTTGCCCTAGTCCATTTCCAATTTCACTGATTGCGCCGCTCCCGAGTTGTGAGCATGCGCACAGTGGAGCTGACCATGGTCTCCTTCAAGCGCGCATGCGCGAGCCGGCCGGCCCTTCATTTGCATGGGGTCACGGCTCATTTCAATGTAACACGCCCACGTCCTTCCCAATTTGTATTACTCCGCCTTACGCCTCTGAAAAAACCTTACGCATGTGCAATTTTCTGCGCAAAAGCTACGAGAATAGGGTGATTATGCGGCAAAATTGCGCAAGTCTAACGTAAAGGCGGTGCGCTACGCCGGTCCAATAATGCGCAGATGTACGTGAATCTGGGCCATTGTTTCTTATTGTATCTTTCTGTTTTTTCATCTGCAAATCAAAAGGTGTGAACAAATGTTCCTCTGTTTAACCTCTTAGTTACCCCTAATTTACTCTAATCAGCCATAATTAACTCCCTATTCTCCTCCATTTAATTATAAGTATATTTTATAAATGATAAACAATTAAAACTTTTTTGTTTTTGTTTGCTTTGTTAGAGAATATTTTTACACATATATATTAACATATATGTACACATTTCAAATTGAAAAAGAGAAAAATAAAAAATAAATGTTTTTTTATTTAATTTGTAAATAACTTTTCAATACTTTGTAACACAGCTGAAGTGAAAACACAACAGTTTCGGTAGGCATCAGTAATTGGTATCGGCGAGTACTAAACAAAAGTATCGGTATTCATACTCGTAAAAAAAAAATGGTATTGGTGCATCCCTAATTGTTTGTATTAATTTTACAATGCTAATATTATACAACTAAAGTGTATGCTGTGACCATAGATCACCTTTAAATATATATTTACGTTATATTTAGTAAATGCTGCACTATTTCTACATTATTATCACATTATTGCTGTTTTATAAGAAGAAAAAAAAAAAAACATGTTGAATATTTGTAGACCTTATTTTATAGATAATGGAGGGAGTGTCCCTTGAGCTGTCTGTCTCAGTGTCCTAGATAAATAGTGACAGGACATCTTATTTTGAAACAACTTTACAAGTTCATTCTTGAATAGCTCTGTAGTTATAGTTAGGTATATATGTATACAATAATACAAAAAGTAATTAGTAAAGCCTTTGGCTTTCATCTCTTCTGAGAGAAAGAGTTGAATCCACCAAAGATTAACATAAAAGGTATGAAGGTATTGCACAGTAAAAAGGATAATCATCTCTTCAGAAGGTGCTGTATTGTGTTCCTACTCATTCTTATAGCCTGAATGAAATTACCAAAGAATCATTGCAAAATCTACCAATTAAATATAATTATGTCATTATATATATGGTAACATCTCTGCAATAACATATTAATTGAAATTAATGTGTTATTATTGAAAGAGAGCATCTGAGGCATAATACAAGCATGTACAGTTCTGGCACATACAAACTAAAACATTACGTTTTATGCAGTAAATGGGTTTTAATATGGTCCAAGTCCTTATAAACAGAAATGGAATTTAAAGGCTAAGTTCACATTTTCAATAAAGTAAACTAAGCAGTCAAGGAGCCTCAGTAGGTTAAAATACACTGTGTGGTTTAGAAAAATATTGCTGAATTTAACTGCTATATCTCCAGGCCATTTGCAGGACCCCAAAGCCTGGCAGAAAAACTTAAATATTATTTGCATTTCCAATCCTAGATAGTTGCTAAGACCTGATATAAGTTGGGAGGCTGCCCCTATCATTAACCCCTTCCTTGCCGGGCCATAGGGAATTGACGGCGGCAGCAACCCCTCGCCGATGAGAGTGGACATCATATGACGTCCTTTGTTCCCGGCGCTCTAGGGCGCGCGCGCACGCGCACCCGCGGCACCACTCACGATCCCGCGCTCGTGCCCGACGGCTGCGATTGCCGCCGGGCACCCGCGATTACCGCTGATCACGGCAGGAGTGTGGATCTGTGTGTGTAAACACAGAGATCCACCTCCTGTCAGCGGTGAGGAGACTGATGTGTGTTCCCAGTACAGAGGAATACACATCGGTCTCCTCCCCTTGTGAGTCCCCCTCCCCTATAGTTAGAACACACTTAAGGGAACATTTTTTTAACCACTTCAGCGCCCCCCTAGTGTGAAACCCCTTCCCTGCCAGTCACATTTACACAGTAATCAGTGCAGTTTTATAGCACTAATCGCTGTGTAAATGTGAATGGTCCCAAAAACATGTCAAAAGTGTCCGATATGTCCGCCACAATGTCAAAAAAAAATGCAGATCTCCGCCATTCCTAGTAAAAAAATTAAAATGCCATAAATCTATCACCTATTTTGTAGACGCTATAACTTTTGCGCAAACCAATCAATATACGATTATTGCGATTTTTTTTAACCAAAAATACGTATCGGTCTAAACTGAGGAAAAAAATATGTTTTTATGAAAAAAAAAATGTGCTATTTATTAAATAAAAAAGTAAAAAATATTGTGTTTTTTTTAAATTGTAGTTCTTCTTTTGTTTATAGCACAAAATATAAAAACCGCAGAGATGATCAAATACCACCAAAAGAAAGCGCTATTTGTGTGGGGAAAAAAACATAATGATTTAATTTGGGTACAGTGTTGCATGACCGCGCAATTGTCATTCAAAGTGCAACAGCGCTGAAAACTAAAAATTGGTCTGGGCAGGAAGGGGGTGAAAATGTCCCGTATGGAAGGGGTTAAAGGAGCGATCACTCTACCCAGTTCAAAATGCACAGTGCAATCTCTTTCCCCTGTCACAGTGACACTGAGCTCAGCCTCTAATATTATAGGGGAGGGAGAGTGCATTGTGTATGCAGAGGTTTTAAACTAGGGAGAGTTCTCTCACTGATGCACTTCACCCCAAATGGGCTTAGTCAACTCCTATACTACTGTAATCAATTGAGTGGAGAGGAACTCCCTGAAGCCAGCACTTGACCTGAGACCAAAGTAACATATGAGGGATTTTAAGGGTGTTAGTCTTGGACTTTCAACAGTAGGGAGAGCACTCAACTGGTGGGCATTCACTCAACGTCTCCCACATTCTAGCACCTAAACAGAAAAATAAATGTGAACCATACAGGGCCTTTTTTGGACAGTCTTGGGCGTGTGCTGAAGTGGCTAGAGGTATGGCAATTAGATTAAACAATATTTCTCTGAAAAAGCTCAATCTCAGTTTTTGTGGATGACACTGAAATAAGCAGGGCAATAACATCTAATCAGGATATAGCGATTTTACAGGGAGACCTAAAAAAAAAAAAAAATGGGGGGGGGGGGGGGGTAAACTACATGGCCAATGACGTTTAATGTGGAGAAAATGTTGGATAATGCACTTGGGGGGTAAAAATGTAAATGCAAACTACTCACTAGGGGGAGAACCTCTGGGGGAATCAGATGGAGAAAGATCTGGGGGACCTGGTAGAAGACAGACTGAGCAATAGCATAAAAAAGGGAATTTACTCCAGAGATACAATGATAATCCTGCCATGTTATGAAAAACTTGGGTTCAGCCACATCTGGAGTATTCTGTTCATATCTGGTCACCAGTCCTCAGAAAGGATGAGGGAGAGTCCAGAGAAGGGCAACAAAATTAACAAGGGACTAGAGGACTTCAATTACGAGGAATGACTAAACGCACTAAATGTATTCTCCCTGAAGAAGAGAAGCTTGAGAGGAGATATGATAGCGGTATACAAATACCTTAATGGTTATCCCAGCGTAGGAAAAAAACTTTTTAGTCTCAGGGAGTGTAAGAAAGAGGACATGGGGCCACACAATGAGATTGAAGGAAAAGCGGTTTAACCTTAAGCTACGCAGTTTTTTTTTCACTATCAGGGCGATAAGGATGTGGAATGCTCTTCCACACTTGGTGGTGTCAGCAGGGAGTATTGATATTTTTAAAAGATTCTTGGACGTGCATCTTAGTGAATACAGTATACAGGGATATGGGAAATTATTATCGACACTGAAACATATACACCTACACAGGTTGAACTGGATGGCATATTGTCTTTATTCAACCCTACCTAGTATGAAACTAAAACTATGGACAGTGTGTTTTAAGCTACTAGGGACCCTTGACTGCATAGTTCATTTTATTAAAGAAGGCAAACTTAGCCTTTAATAAAACTTAAAAATATTTCTATAAGGACATTTAAAATCTGTAATCTAGAATATCAATCAAAGAAGGTAAATGCATGTTTATTTTTATTTTTTTTTTCCATTATGTTTTGGATAGAGTAGGGAGAAATTAGAACCTCTGACAGGATTTTATAGCGATCTATGTCTGCATTGGAGATAGTGTATATTTCCTCACTGCCTTCCATTTCAATAGGAAATAAGGAAAGTGCTCAAAGTAAGGGGTATCCTACCATGAGTAGTTGTCACCGAAATGAATCTTTCTATAAAGAGACTTTCCCACTTTTCCTGTAACAGTGGCAAAAGCTGGCCGTAGATAGGTCATTTTTTTTTTTAACAAATCGATCTAAAGGTTGACCTCTGTCAAACAGAATGGCCAAACACAGATACAAATTCAGTCTGTCCCTGCTGAACCAGCTGAACTTCAATTTGTCTATGGTCAGCTTAACATTTTAGATATCCATTTACTTTCTGTCCTCTGGAGAGTCATCCAGGCTAACCGGGACTGGGGGCACAGAGAGCAATTAGAAATTCATAGAGGTTCCCAGCATTAATCCTGGCAAATAAACCTAACTAAACAAAACTAGAATACCATTTTAACTAGAGTTCCGCATCAATTATTTTGTGCAGTGTTTAACACCATGTGCAAGCCTTGCTTGTAGAGTTTGCGGAACACCAATAATCCATTAAAACATAACTTCATCTTTGAATAAGTTTTCAGTGTTCATGGACACTTCATGGAAAATTTCAGCCATTAACAGAAAAGAAAAGGGTTCTTTACAGTTTTTTTTCTCTAACCAAAATAAAACAAAAACTGGCTTTAGATATCTTTAAAAATATTTTTTTTTTAGGGGAAAATGTCTTACAGTATGAATCATACTGTATGATTGTCATTTGGTGATAATGATTTAATAACACGGCATATGTTTTATCCTAGTTTTATCTCAGTTAGCAAAGTGACCCCATGGTCATTTGAAAACAACTGGTCACAATATTGGAAAAAAAAAATCATCTAAATGTGCCTGCAGGTCACATTATTTGTTACACCCCCCATCTCACATGTCACTGTCGATTGTCCATCAACTAATAGGGAGGGGCAGATGGTAGAAGAAGAGAGGGCTGTACTTAAAAACCACTTGACAACCAAGGACGTCCATGGACATCCTCGGATTTGTTCGGGGATATCTGAATGATGCCTGCAGCTACAGGCATCATTTAGATATCGTCGTCTTCAGCCGGCGATTCTGTGCACCATAAGAATGATCAAAGCAGTGGTTCCGCCGATTGATCGTTCTTATATGCAGCAGGAGGGGATGTCCCCCCACCCGCTGCCATCGGTACTTCTCTAGGCTCTCCCGTGGCATCGGGGGCCCGGAAAGCGAATCGGCCGGTGCTCAGAGCAGTACCATAGAGATGACTGGTGACCAGATGGTCACAGTCATCTCCATGACCGTCGAGGACCGGGCGCCTTGTTTTGATGTCACGCTCAGTACCTGGAAGTAAACAAAGCTGTCGGCATGTGATCGGTGATTTTTTTCACTGATTTCATGCTTGTAAGCCTGGAGGAGAGATGTGGGGTCTTATTAACCCCACATCTCTCCATAAAGAGGACCTGTCACAGTGATTCCTATAACAAGGGATGTTTACATTCCTTGTAATAGGAATAAAAGTGATAAAAAAAATGTAAAAAAAGTGTAAAAATAAAAAAATGAAGTAAAAAAAATAATTACATTTTTTTTAAACGCCCCTGTCCCGGTCGCTCGCATGCAGAAGCGAACACGCATGCAAGTCCCGCCCACATATGTAAACATCGTTCAAACCCCACATGTGAGGTATCATCACATTATACAAAAAAATTGGGCTAACTTTACTGTTTTGTTATTTTTTAATTCATAAAACTGTTTTTTTCCCTACAAAAAGGCATTTTAAAAATGATTGCGCAAATACCGTGCGAGAAAAAAAGTTGCAATGACCGCCATTTTATTCCCTAGTGTGTCTGCTAAAAAAAATATATAATGTTTGGGGGTTCTGATTAATTTTCTAGCCAAAAAATTTTGATTTTTACATAAAGGAGAAAAGTGCCAAAATAGGCTTGGTAATGAAGTGGTTAACTTGATGAATTATGTTAATATTTTTACTACAAAACACATTTCAGGACTACAGGAGAGAGTTATAAAGTATATGTCTGTACAGCAGATGCAGTTAGGTACCCACTTCACAGGTTTCTATTAGTTTGGGGGATTGTAAATGACCACAAATGTATTTAGAATTGTATGTGGTTTCCTCTGCATTTTGCCAACATAAGTAACATTCTAGAGACTATGACCAAAATGTATTAAAAAAAATGAATTTTTCTTAACTCAGTTAATGTTTCAGCATGTAACTACAAACATAAAGTCATAAAATAACTGTACCACTCGTGCTTTGCATAGAATATTTCACAGGTTTCAAAAGTAAAAAATAGAATTATGAATTAGTACCTGGTGAAGGTGTTCTTGTAAAGAGATAGTGACGGACTAGGGAGATAATGTGCTGGCATGATGCAGAGTCAGGGAAGAAAATTACGGTAAGTATTTGGTAACAATTTTTCATTTTCCTGGCTCTGCATCATACCATCACCAACTAGCCAACCCCAGGAAAGGAAGAACCAGGTGCTGCTTCAGAGCATTAGACAACACAGAAGCTCCCATTTGAGCATATCTTGATGACACCACATCCAGCTTATAGTGCTTTATGAGGGTATTAGGTGACTTCCAACTTGCCACCTTACAAACTACATCTGCCGAAACTTTGGACCAAGACGTCCATGCGGATAAAACTGCCCTTGTAGAGTGTGCCCGGATCTCTTGAGGAGGGAGGAGACGTTCTTGAGAGAAAGTTGATTGGATGGTCTTCACAATCCACATAGAGATGATCCTTGGGGGGGCTGGCCTGCCTATTCGAGGACCCTTCGGAAAAATAAAGAGAGCATTCGACTTCTGAAATGGCTCAGTTCTGGCCAAGTATATTTGGAGAAGAGATTTCATGCCCAAGTCACACCACCCAGGCTCTTCCCTGTCTGCTGGAAAGGGTAAAAATCCGGTAGAACTGATTCCCCATTAAAATGGAATTCTGACGAGACCTTAGGGAGAAAACTTGGGAAAGACTGTAATCTCACGCTATCCGGGAAGAAGGTGCAACAAAAGGCAGCAATGTCTCCCAACAAGAGGGCCTTTCACCATGGGGAAGGGAGTAACCGCTCCAGATGGGTGTGTTGAATGATCAGCAGCAATTCAGGAAATCAAGGGTGCCGGCAATGCATGAAGTAATTGATAGAAGAGAAAAAGGGGATGGACAGGCGCACTCCAAAAAAAACATAAGGTTGTCTTTAATAAAAAATGGAGTGTGACTGATTGGAGTGTGAAACGCGTAGACTTTTTGTCCTGTTCTCTGCTTGTTTTGTAGTGCATTTTTATCCATTTTTTATTAAGGAAAACATTATGTTTTTTTTGGAGAGCGGCTGTCCATCCCCTTTTTCTCTTCTATCAATTGCCTTTCACCATGGGATCCTTGTAAGAATACATAAAAAATCATCAGGAATGTCTGGAGTGAAGACAAAATAATAACACCATCACCAGGTACTGCCTACCTTTTATGCTACTTTTCAGGAAGGTCCTATTGGGGGGTCAGGGGGGCAGAGTTGACCCACAGTAATGGCATGATGCTGAGCCAGGAAAGTGTATTACCGAGCAATAAAATTGCATCTTTGCAATACAGGTACATTTTCTCATTGTTTTTAAGTACTGAAAGTACAGAAAAATACCTGTTGATCCTGCCAGAAACCCAGTGAGCTTCTAACTTCCTGTAGTGAGCTGACAATGCTGTGATGAAAACACCCAAATGGTGTTGTCAGTACTGACCATTTCTCTACTACTGCTCTGCAGAATATCTCCCTACTTGTTTTATCTACTTAAAATAGGGTATTCTGTAGTCCAGTAGAGGAGAGTGATAGAGCTGCTTAAACTTTACAGCGGAGACAAAATAGTTTAGGCTAATAAAAAACAGTTAATTTTGCAGCATTTTTAAAGAACCAAAACACAGGAAAGTGTACATGTATTGCAGATCATTTTTTATTTTTCCCAGTGCTTGAATGAGTGATTTAGTAATTATAGCATGTTCCACGAAGGAGTGCTGTGTCTGAAATGTTTTATTGCTTGTGGGAACAGTGCTGCAATTTGTTACCACTAGCAAGAATTAAACATCATACTGCATATATAACATACATAAAAGTGGTCTCCTTTCCATTACATACTAGGCCCACTTTTAGCCTATTTAGTGTGATATTGCATACAATCATGAAATAATATAGTTAAACAATTTTTTATAGAAATTAGAAAAATAGAAAACCTTACCTTTTGGCCCTGAAACACCTGAGCAAGTGGAGCAACCTCACAGTTTTTATGAGCTCCAAATACTTTGCACATGGAGCATGTGGGCACTTCACAGTTCAGACAGTATATGTTAATTTTTTCATCTTCATGCTCTTCACAGATTGGTTGATTGGACTTTCTTTCAGGTCTGTGAGAAAAAAAATAATCACCGCCTATGTCAGCGAATTATAGCAAATGATGCATTTATAGATTTAACTAATATGAATGCCTCTTTAAGATACATGTACACTCTATTGATTTATATGAAAATCTAAAAAAATTAATAAAATGGGTTTGGGTTAAAATTTAAGGTAACTCTTTTTAATTCCCAGTCAATTTTGAAAGTCAAATATTGGCATGCATATAGCAAGAACAGCCTACCTGCTTAGCACTTTTTTGTCAAGGTTTTGCTTTGTACAAGTCCACCCATGTCCCTTTAGTTAGTAATTTGGTGATCTGAGAACCCCTGCTCGTGATGTAGACTAACTATTCAAAAACACACCCACTGCAAGTTCCCTATTGTCTCTGACAAATAGAAAGTCTAATATTAATGTAACTGGGTGCTGCCTCTGGCTGTGTGCCGCTCTCCTTTACCTCCCCCACCCCTGTCTCCACCCCTGGAATCTGTGTAAACATTGGCTGCAGACTGTGGCCTTTCCCTCTCCCACTAGGGTGACCACATTTCCAAACTACCATTCAGGGACATCCTCCCTTCTCAAAAATCAGCTTGTGCTGTAACGAATCACAGCCCAGTGATTGGACACAAGAGGCGGGGTTTATGATTCCTCCAATCACAAGCAAAGGGCAGGATTGTGCTCCTTCCAGGCATTCCCGGCCAGGACAAGTACTGTCAGTGAGTAAAGCGGTGATGTGGTGGCCTTTTTTGGGGGCATAAGATTGTCCCGGGGGGGGTGGCTGTGTTAGTTTCATTTTGGGACACTGTATTGTCCTGGAATTAATGTGCCTGCAAAATGCGGGACTGTCCCGGGCTATCCGGGACACGTGGTCACCCTATCTTCCACTGGCTGTGCTGGCACTGTGGAATTCCCCACCCATTACAGAGTGAATGGAGGAGATGGCTATGTTCCTCTCTCCTCCCACTTGCCTCCATGCAGCATTGGAGTGGCACAGATGCAGGCTTTGTGTGTCTGCTCACTTCCTCCTCCACTTGCTCCTGCCCCCTCTACCCTCTAAGTGTCTCTGAGCCAATCAAAGGGGAGGAGAACTTGCTTTATAGCGACCGCTAAGGATATTAGTCATTAAAGGAGAACTGCACAATACTAGAGATCCTTGCAGACAAACGTAGGAGAGAATGGGACTGCAGACCAATTAAAAAGAGGTTGTGTGTGTGTATAAATGTAGGTATCCATTTCCACTTCCGGGAGTTCCTGCCGCAGAGCCGTGACGTCAACGCAGCACTCCCTCCTCCTCCCCGGCCGCCGGGCCAATAGGAGAGAGGAGTGGGGCCTTGCGCATGCGCAGTAGCATTCCCGGCGTGAAGCCAAAAAGCTACACTGCCCGGTTCCCGTACCCGCAATGGCGGCGGAGCACCCGACAGCTGACATTTCAGGACTCCAGGACAGGTAAGTGTCCATTTATTCAAAACCAGCAGCTGCAGTATGTGTGGCTGCTGGGTTTTAATGTTTTTTTTTGGTGGAACACCGTTTTAAAGAGTCAAGGCAGAACAAAGAACTCATCATATCCCACGACTCCTGTGGGGGTAAGATCTACATAACAAAATGTCAGTGATAAGGCAACCAATCAGATTCAGAACTGCCTTGGACATGCTTGATAATATCAGTAGTAGTAATAAGGGAAGTTATAAAGCACAGGAAGTATACTAATATAAATACTCTCTGGATTTTTGGAGCAGAAATACAAATAGATTTTTGAAAATTAGTACTGTTCCTCTGAAATGTAAAGCTTCAGACAGCGTCTACTTAGTTGCAGGTTTTTTTTTCTGTAACCCTACTGGGGAGGTTTGTCTAACTTTCTATTCCTGTGAAACCAATTAAAAGAAACATGAGGATGGGGGTGTTACCAGGGCACAAAAGCATGGATAACAATAAAAATATTGCCAGAAGTTCTAATACTTCTTCATCCAACTATAAATATGTTAAATGTGTTTGGTTTTCCTGTTCTAAATAACATATATTTTTTTTAATAAAAATGTATAATATATTTTTTTTAATATATTGGCATTGTAATGCCCAAATTTTCATGGTGTCAGAATTTATAGCATCCTTTGTGAAAATTTGCTGTTTTACATTCCCAATTACAGGCGGGTTACAAACAATACAGGGACTGTAGGCTTGTTCTTAAAGCGGAAGTAAACCCATCGATTTAACAGTTTCAAAAAGCAGTTAAATTACCGGCATGCCGGGATTGCCAACTGTCACATTGGTTGTGCTCTCAACCAAACTGTCAAACCATCCAATGGCTGGTGTCATAACTGATCACATGTGCAGCACCACGGCAGTTGAAGATTAAACATAGGTCAGGATGGCAGCTTCCTTGGCTGAAAATGATAGAAGGGTTTACTTCCACTTTAAGTTGAATCTGTTTGCAAGTTGAAACAGGTACATTTTTTAAGTGTAGCTCCAGCCAAAAAAATTATTTTTAAGCTTTTCGGACAGCATAGGTAAGGGTTATCACCCCTGTAACATTTGTTTTGCTGTCTGTGCCCCTGTTCAGAAGATTTCACCTCACTTTCTGTCCCAATGACAATTGGATTTTGTAAATTTTGGGTTATTAGGAAAACAAGGATTGGTGATAAAGCATCAGTGGAGACACCTTTTTCCCATAAACTGCAGTATATTGGCGTTTTGGCTTTTTTTTTTAAAGCCCACAAACTGAACTCTATGTTAGCCTATGAGCCAATGAGCTTTGAAGTTTATTGGCTTTTTTCTGAACGCCCGAAATTTGCGTTCAAAGTGCCGTTTTTTGGCGGGAAAAAACGGTAGAAAACGCAAAACGCTGAAAAAAGCCCCAAAAAAGGCCAAAAAACGCCGGCTACACTGAAAAACGCTGATTAAAGCTATTGCAAAAAGGCTAAAAAACATTGCAAGGCTCCCTGTAAAACTACTGGCGTTTTTTAATAGCTTTTATCAGCTTCAGTGTGCATGGAGCTTTAGGCCTCGTACACACGACCGAGAAACTCATCTTAACCACTTTAGCCCCGGACCATATTGCTGTCCAAAGACCAGAGCACTTTTTGAGATTCGGCACTGCGTCGCTTTAACTGACAATTGCGCGGTCGTGCGACGTGGCTCCCAAACAAAATTGGCGTCCTTTTTTTCCCACAAATAGAGCTTTCTTTTGGTGGTATTTGATCATCTCTGCGGTTTTTATTTTTTGCGCTATAAACAAAAACAGAGCGACTATTTTGAAAAAAATGCAATATTTTTTACTTTTTTCTATAATAAATATCCCCAAAAATATATAAAAAAAAAATATTTTTTCCTCAGTTTAGGCCGATACGTATTCTTCTACATATTTTTCATTAAAAAAATCGCAATTAGCGTTTATTGATTGATTTGCGCAAAAGTTATAGCGTTTACAAAATAGGGGGTAGTTTTATGGCATTTTTATTATTATTATTTTTTTACTAGTAATGGCGGCGATCAGCGTTTTTTTTCGGTACTGCGATATTATGGCGGACACTTCGGACACTTTTGACACATTTTTGGGACCATTGGCATTTTTTTAGCGATCAATGCTATAAAAATGCATTGGATTACTATAAAAATGCCATTGGCAGTGAAGGGGTTAACACTAGGGGGCGGGGAAGGGGTTAAGTGTGTTCCTATTTGTGTTCTAACTGTATGGGGGGGTGGACTTACTTGGGGGAATCACTGATCTTCTGTTCATACATTGTATGAACAGAAAATCAGCGTTTCCCCCGCTGACAGGAACGAGCGCTGTGTGTTTTAACACACAGCTCCCGTTCCCCGCTCTGTAACGAGCGATCGCGTGTGCCCGGCGGCGATCGCGCCCGCCGGGCACACGCACGGGACTCGGGGGCGAGCGGGGGGAGCACGCGCGGGCCGCCGGCGGCGCGCACGCGCCCCCTAGTGGCCGCGAAAGGCGCGACGTAGAGCTACAGGCTCTCGCGCACCCGTGCCGACCTGCCGCCGTATAACTGCGGCGGCTGGTCGGCAAGTGGTTAAAGAAACATTGTTTTCATTGACGAGTTCCTTGTCAGGCTTGTCGAGAATCTTGTCAGGCTTTCTTTGCGTACACACTGTCAAGACAAAATGTCGCCGTTTTCAAACTTGGTGACGTACAACACATACGACGACACTATAAAGGGGAAGTTTGATTCCACAGACGCCACCCTTGGGACTGCTTTTACTAATCTTATGTTACTGCGTGTTAAAGCACAGGTTCACCCAAAAATCAACTATCTGCCATTAGATCCAGCATACTGCTGACATCTGCAGTATGCTGTTTTTTTTTGTACTTATCATTTTATCAGGCTTTGTTATCCGGCTCCGAGTGGGGATTCCTTCCGGTGTATAGGCGTTCCTAAGACAAGTGGAGTTGATTGACGGGCTGGTAAAGCACGTCATGCCTTCCGAAAATACCAGAAGTGACACTCGGCAATTTCCGGCGCCTGCACAGTCAGCTCTACACGGCAGGCGCAGGCGCCGTATAGCGCCGTAAACACCCGAGTGTCACTTTGGGTATTTTTGGAAGGCATAATGCGCTTTACCAGCCCGTCAATCAACTCTGCTTGTCTTAGGAACGCCTATTCCCCACATGAATCCCCGCTCGGAGCCGGATAACGAAGCCTGATAAAAAGATAAGTACAAAAAAAACAAAAAAAAAACAGCATACTGCAGATGTCAGCAGTATGCTGGATCCAATGGCAGATAGTTGATTTTTAGGTGAACCTCCGCTTTAAGTAAAAGTTTGGTAAGAGACAATTTGTGCTTTTCAGTCTGTTAAAGCGTGACGAATGTGCTATCTCCATTACGAACGCTACTTTTACCAAAGGTGTGCTCCCATCTCATACTTTATTCTGAGCATGTGCGGGTTTCTAAGCATACACATGAACGTGTTTCTCGTCGTAAACCAGCCCAACGAGAAACACGGCGAGGAAATTGAGACTCCCGATGAGAAAAAAGAGAGCTTCTTTTTTTTTCTCGGAAAGGGTCCACAAAAGTTTTCTTGACGAAAAACATACACACAACCGTTTTTTTTTTTTGCAAAAAAACTCTGCCACCAAGTTTCTTCATGGATTTTGTCAAGGAAAACAGTCGTGTGTACGAGGAGCTAATTCCCCTTCCTGGGGTAGATTTCCTCTCACTTCCTGTTGTCTCCCTCCGTTTGTAAGTAGGAGTCATTTGTAAGTCGGATGTTTGTAAGTAGGGAACCACCTGTACAATGCCTGAAACTCAAAGATATACTTTCAGCAGCACTGGATAATACAAACCACAGAAGAAGTCATAAAGAGTGTCTTCGACAAAATAATTTCTTGCCCCAAATTGTACCTGACATCGTCCTGTTCGGCAGTTGTCACACAGACAGCGTCCAAGAAGGGCTGTAACTGGGTGGTCACAGCCTGATAAAGATTGAGGGACACTAAATCCCCATGAGGTTTACTACACTTGTGATTGAAAACGGACAGTGGACACATCCATAGTCAGTAGACAGCCTTCTTTTGGTTCTGGAACCCACCCAATGCATGCTGTCAGTCACAAGGAGAGAGCAGTCATGATGGGGAACTAGTCCCTCAATTTCTCCATCAGATTTACCCATAGTCAGCATCACTGTTTTCTAGGAGCCTGTTGGCTGTAAAACCAAAATTGTTCTTCACAACTAGTGTTGCTCACGAATATTCGTATTGCGAATATTCGGCTCGAATATGGCATATTCGAGTATTCGCGATATATTCCGAATTTCGCGGTGAATATTCGCTATTTCGAATATTCGTATTTTTTCAATTTTTTTTTAGAACAGATCACATCCTAGAGATCCCCATCGACATCTAAAAGCATTGCTGGTATGATTAGAGACCTTGGGCCGAGTAGCTGCAGCGATCATTTTATATTGCCGAAAAATCGCAATGCGATTAATCGGCAATAGCGATATCGCGCGATTATTTTCGAGAAATTCGCAATATTGTTTTTAGCTAAAATAACACATATATTCGATTTCAGAGTGTTACTGTCGAAATTCCGCAATCAATTTCTCATTCGCATTTTTGCGAAATTACGATAAAATATCAAGAATATTCTGAGCCAATCAGAGTGCTCCTTCCGCATTTGCCGAATATTCGCAATTATTTTGTATTGTAATATATCACGAATATTCTGAGCCAATCAGAGTGCTCCATTCCGCATTTCTCGAAATTTCGCAATTATTTTGTATTATAAAATATCACAAATATTCTGAGCCAATCAGAGTGCTCCTTCCGCATTTGCCGAATATTCGCAATTATTTTGTATTGTAATATATTACGAATATTCTGAGCCAATCAGAGTGCTCCATTCCGCATTTCTCGAAATATCGCGAATATTCGCATTTAACGAATATATCTCGAATATTCGACTATATATTCGAGATATATCGCGAAATCGAATATGGCATATTCTGCTCAACACTATTCACAACCAGTTGCAAGTGGGAACAACCACTGACATGCCTTCCCTGCTATATAGTTTACAGAGACAGACACTTTGCCTGTCTCTGTGCGCCAACTTAGAGTTGGTCTTAAAAAGGAACTGCAGTCTGCTCACATACATAGGCGTGCGCACGGGGTGTGTCGGGTGTGCGGAGTAAGCTGACAGGCAGCCGCATTTTCCGATGCTATCTCTAAAGTTCCGGCTCCCTGGCAGCTGAATATCACTCCGCTGCCTGCTTACACCGCGGCCAGTGGCTTGCACTCACAGGAGCAAGCCAGGTTTAGCAACACGTCCTGCCACCGCGGGGGCTCTCTCAGCCATCACTGCCCTGTGTACGAGACAATGACTGGCTGCCAGGACCGATCCCAGCAGACTCGGTGTACCAAAAGGTTGGTCACCTCACATGCTTCAGATGCTTGTCTCCCGTCCTGCAGCCTATCTCACCCACCCACACACACTTCAGAACAAAGCTGTCTCCTCCCCCTTCACATTCAGCTCTGTATACACAGAAGAGGAGGGGGGGGGGGGGAGGAACACCACTGACTTCAGGTCTACAAACTTTCCCATGCTTTATCGATAGACAGGGAGGAGGGGGAGAGAGTGGCTGTGATTGGGAAGGGGGAACCAAAATGATGTATAGCCTGGGATAGAACTACAGGTCCCAGCATGTCTTGCTCCTCTATTGCAGCCTGTGAGACTACAAGTACCAGCTTGCTCTGCACTTTAATTGCAGCCTGTGGGACTACAAGTACCAGCTTGCTCTGCACTTTAATTGCAGCCTTTGATAGAACTAAAAGTCCCACAATGCTCTGCAGGAGCATTACAGCCTGTGATAGGGCTACAAGTCCCAGCATGCTTTACAGAGGTGGAGCTGAAGACCAGAGGGGTAAAGTGGTGGGGCAGGTGAGCAGGGGGGATACAGTGGTGGGGCAGGTAAGCAGGGGTTACAGTGGTGGGGCAGGTGAGAAGGAGGGGGATACAGTGGTGGGGCAGGTGAGCAGGGGGTTACAGTGGTGGGGCAGGTGAGAAGGAGGGGGGTTACAGTAGTGGGGCAGGTGAGCGGGGGGGATACAGTGGTGGGGCAGGTGAGCAGGAGGAGGGTTACAGTGGTGGGGCAGGTGAGCGGGGGGGATACAGTGGTGGGGCAGGTGAGCACGAGGGGGGATACAGTGGTGGGGCAGGTGAGCAGGGGGGTTACAGTGGTGGGCAGGTGAGCAGGGGGGTTACAGTGGTGGGGCAGGTGAGCATGGGTTACAGTGGTGGGGCAGGAGGGGGGATACAGTGGTGGGGCAGGTGAGCAGGGGTTACAGTGGTGGGGCAGGTGAGAAGGAGGGGGATACAGTGGTGGGGAAGGTGAGCAGGGGGGATACAGTGGTGGGGCAGGTGAGCAGGGGTTACAGTGGTGGGGCAGGTGAGAAGGAGGGGGATACAGTGGTGGGGCAGGTGAGCAGGGGGTTACAGTGGTGGGGCAGGTGAGCAGGAGGGGGGTTACAGTGGTGGGGCAGGTGAGCAGGGGGGATACAGTGGTGGGGCAGGTGAGCAGGAGGGGTTACAGTGGTGGGGCAGGTAAGCAGGGGGGTTACAGTGGTGGGGCAGGAGGGGGGGATACAGTGGTGGGGCAGGTGAGCAGGGGGGTTACAGTGGTGGGGCAGGTGAGCAGGGGTTACAGTGGTGGGGCAGGTGAGCAGGTGTTACAGTGGTGGGGCAGGTGAGCAGGGGTCACAGTGGTGGGGCAGGTGAGCAGGAGGGAGGGATACAGTGGTGGGGCAGGTGAGCAGGGGTTACAGTGGTGGGGCAGGTGAGCAGGAGGGGGGATACAGTGGTGGGGCAGGTGAGCAGGGGTTACAGTGGTGGGGCAGGAGAGCAGGAGGGGGGATACAGTGGAGGGGCAGGTGAGCAAGAGGGGGGATACAGTGGTGGGGCAGGTGAGCAGTGGGGTTACAGCCTATTCTGGATTGTTTGGCAACTGTGACACTAATACTCATACCCTGTCAGGAGAATATAAACTGGTGATGGTTCAATAACAGTTGCAGGTTTTATGGTGCTGCTGATTGTATAGAACACGGGACATTCCCAGGAACCTATTTTGTTTAAAAAGAACATTCATTCTAGATCGACATCTATGTGTGCTGGGAAAGCCCACAAAATTGCATGCTTTTCCAACACACAGGGAAATGCAGTGCACTTAAGTGGGGGTCCCACTAATTGTCAATAACACCCTCATGCATCTGCAAACACACATCCCAAACTAAATGGTGCTGCATCAGAATTTGGTTCTATACAGGATGTTTTTAGGAAAGAGCCAGGGACTTATTTTCCGTGTTTTTCACATGTATGGGACTGCATTAAAATGAATGGGCTGTCCTATGTGCAAGAGCATGCAGAGAGGCACCCGCAACAGTGCCAACCAAGCCCATTCACACCACCCTGCATTGAGCTTAGATGTGTAGTGGATAGACAGGGCAATTTAAAAATTAAAGAAACTGATGTAAAAAAAAAAAAAAACAGCTGAAATTCTAACTCTTTAATGAAGGGAGGGTATAATTCTACACCTAAAAAGGTGTTAGCGGTTGAGGGGTGGTAAAAGCATGGCTCAACCAGAGTTTTACTGCCCCTAACCACTAGTTTGAACAATAAATTGTTAAAATATAAAAATTAAGTGTTACATTTTAAAATGTTTGTTCACATTTATTTATAAGAGTGTGTATGTTTGTGTGTACAGTGTGTACAGTGTGTGTGTATGTATGTATGTATGTATGTATGTGTGTTTTTTTTTTATTATATATATATATTTTTTTACACACACACGTGTGTTTGAGCTTTGGGGTGCACACCCTAATGCAATAGGCTGCGCATGCCAGTGCTCACATAATTTGTAATAAAAACATCTCTGCCATTCTGAAGCGTCCCTACAACCACTTTGCATATTATTTAATATATATTGTGATTCTGTACTTGCCAAATTTGCAGCATAAATCTTCATCCACTAAATCTGGCTTATTTAACTGTGGGCAGCTGTAGCTTCTGCCTGGTCACTTCCTGGATTTACACAGAGGCACACCTCCAGCTCTGAAGCTCTCATTGACCATCTTATGACTCATCCTCCCTCTCTTCCTGGCAATCGCTCACCAGAGTGAAAGAGAGAGCTGTGCATGATGTCATAAGCCTAGGATTTTTGCTAGACAAAATGGGCTTTATAAGTAGGCAGAAAAAATGTTTTACTATCCAAAGTTAAAACAACAAGGGCAGAAGATTTAGTAGGTAGAAAGATGAAAAAATGACTAAATAATAAACGTGACATTAAAGTGGGACTTTAGTCAGAAAATGAAGTCCTGCCAGATCACTTCAGGCATGGCTCTTTTGCAGGTAAAGCTATGTAAAACATCAAAAATAAGTGCCTGCACTGTTTAAAATCCAGTAATACATTCAGGGCTGTCTTTAACATGGGGTAAACGGTGCAGCTGCCCTAGGCCCTGTCATTAGCTGCCCCTTGAGCCCACGCTTCCAGCCAATGGGGCCCCAGAGGAAGTAGGAGCCCTGGCACTTTGTATCGATTATCGAATGTGCAGGCAGCGAAAGCAGCCAGTGCTGTATTTCCTGACAATAAAAATAGGGGTGTGTTATTTTTAACACTCATTCTGAACTCCAGCAAGTTCTAAGGCAGATTCTCTCAAGCTAAGAATGGTTGCTCGGGGGTCAGGCTATAAGCGCTTTCTATCCTGTCCTGTCACTACCTTTCTCCCAGCTCCTCCCTCACTTCACCACGTCCGTCTGTCCAATCCCACACTCCAACTCACTGCATTCCCCGCAGAGTGCTGTGAAAAGGGGAGATTTATTACAAGTATAGCTAGTTGCCTAAGCCGCCCAGGGGGAAGCAGCCTGAGTGGTGGAGGCATAATTGGTTGCACACAGAACAACCCCCCTCTCCCTGCCCCACCACCTTTTGCTCTGCCCCCCTTCTCCCTCCCTCTCTACTTTCTCTCTCCCCTTCTTTCACCCCCTCCTTTTTCCCTCACCCCTCTTTTGCTTCACCCTTACTCTCTCTCTGCCCTTTTCTCTCTACCGCCTCCCCCTCCCCCCATTATTTTCCCCATATCTCTCTTTCATCTACCTTTCTCTCATCCTCCTTCTCTCCAATCTCTTGCTCCCCCTCTTTTCTTCCCTCCTGTCTCCTCTCTTTAAACCCCTCTTCTTTTCTCCCATATTTTTCTCCTCTCCCCCCATGGTCCCTCTCCAACAGTCTCTCTCCTTTTCCTCAGTCCTCACCCTCCTCTCTCCCTTCTTTTGCTCATCCCTTTTTTTTCTCCCTCTCTCTCCCTCCTCCCCCCCATATATTTTCTCATCCTTTCTATCTCGCCCCCCCCTCTATAATCCCCCTTTTATAATCCCCCTTTTTTTTCTCTTTCTCCTCTCCCCTCATTCTTTCTCCTCTCTCACCTTACTTTCTCTATCTTTGCCCCCTTTCCCTCCCTCCAGCTTCCCTTTCTCTTTTGTTCCCATATCTCCCTTTCTCCTCCCTATTTTCCTTTCTCCCCCTTCCTCTCTCTCAACCACCTTCTTTCCCCCTCACACTGCCCCTTTTCTTTTCCTCACTTTCTCCCCCCTTTCTCTCTATCCCCACCAGCCCCTACACTCGCTCCCCTCTTACTCCCTTCCACTTTCTTTCACCCCCTCACTCTCCTCCTCTTTAGCCACCTCTCTCTTTTTTCTCACTTTCTGTATCCCTGTCCCCTCTATCCTCCCAACTCCTTTCCCCCTTTCCCCCCCCTTCTCCTCTCCCCCCCTTTCCATGTTTCCTCCTTCCTCTCTCTCCTTCTCTTCACTCTCTCTCATCTCTCTCTCATTGTCGTCCCTATTCTCCTTCCCCCTTTTCCTTTCCCAGTCCTGTCCTGGGGGTTCACCACCTCCCCACTGCATCATTCCAGCCTGTTCATTGTTGGCTAGCCTTGAAATTAGAAGAGGCATAACATCAAATCTCATGATGTCTACGATATGTAAGTCATCTCAAACTGTATTTAAGCACTTTAACCATGACCACTGTTTGCTGTGGCACGCATAGCATAGCCTTTAGCAACAAATCAGTGAGCCGTGTTGTAACCTCATCAACCAGTCAGTGAGTGGTACTGATATGCTGTAACCTCTGGCAACCAATTGCAGTTTCTGCCTGATGTGCTGCAGTAAGCTGATTTTGAGTCTAGCTGCCATTTATTGTATGTCTCAGAGCAGCAGGGTGATCTTTAACACGGGGCAAACGGGGGTTTGTTTTTTAGGATGTTGGGATGGAGAGCGAATTTACATGGAGGGGGACCCAAGGAAATGTTTGCCCAGGGTCCAGTTAATATTAAGGACCCTGATGACACTGTTTCACCCTGCCCTACACATTATCAGTTTCTCTCCATTACTAGGCATTTTCTGCTGACAATCTTGTGGTGGAATTAAACCCTACTATCCTTTACAGCCAAGGAAACTGCTTCTGTTTGATCTGCACTGGCCATGGTTCTACACGTGTGATTAGTTATAAAACAGTTTGGTTTGGTTAAGGACACAAGAAAATTTGAAAGTTGGCAATCCCAGCATTTTTTTTTTAAACCACAAAATGGATGGGTTTAGTTCCACTATGATTTAGGGGCTCTAGGCTTCAGCAAAATGGCAGCCCCCAGCCAGTTGAAACAGAAACAATGCTGGAGGCAATTTATAGCAAACGCTAATTTTGGTAGCACAATTATAAATGTGGAATACATGTTCCATGCTAAAGAACTTTAATTTTCATCAAGTTGTTATAAGTAGAGTTCTGCTTTAATAAGATTTGCCTGAATCTTCCACACATTTTGGTAAAGCTACTGAAACAGCCATGAGGGATTTTTTAATCTGGACCTTTAATAGGGCTTTACTGCCAGACAATGGAGCAAATGCTTTATTGAATTTCCCCCCAACATCTAGAGTATTTGCATACTGTATGTCAATACATTGTATTAGGGGAATAAGATTTAAATCTATTTACAGAAACTGCAATGTACATTGAACACTCATTGATGTTTTTCTGTTAATAAGGACTACTATGCAGTATGGTTTGGTGTGTAATATTTAACCTATAATGTTTCAAATGACATACAATGTAAATATTTGTATTCTATAAAAAAAGAAAGGTGTTTCTTTGTTTGACATAGAAAATAATACCCTGTCATTCTGTGCAGTCTGTGCAGTGCTGCATTAAATACATGTATAATTTTACTAATTGATCTAAACTGTCTTTGGAATCTCAGTGGAATGGATTTACTAAAGAACAGAGGTAGTTCACATTGCAAAGGTAATGTTTGGAAATAGGATGAAGCTGTATTCACTTTGAATAGCCAATTATGTGCTGCAAAAGTTTGCTTTAACACTCCTCACGCAAGATTGGACAATCAAAGTGAGAACAGCTTCACTAACATTTATTTTGCAAAAAGAGCATTCACTTTATTTGGTGAACAACCTCTTCTTCTTTAGTAAATCCACCCCAAAATCGTCTGTACACTTTACTTTTGGCTTTGCAAGAATGCCAGAAAACTGATGTGGACAGGCATTGAATCTAACAACACATAAACAAATCATGGGTGATGCCACATATTTTTAAAGAATTTATCAATGTGAAAATTATCTGGCAAGGATGCAAAACCTCTATGCCATGCAGAGCAGGAAACAGCAACCTACAGCCCGCCACTGCTAAATGTCCGTCCCATCAGTGCGCGTGATGAATTCACGTGCCCCCGGTCCACAGACATTTTAACCCCTTCCAACTGTCTGCTTTCTTGGGATAACAACCAATGAGGCTAAGAAGCCACTAGGCTGTTATCCCAAGTAGCAGAAGCGGACCACCCCTCCTCCTGCCACCGGGAGGCCCAATCGGCAAGCCGGCATGTCGGCCGAACAAAGCCGGGATCAGCTTTGATCGGGTCTCGGATATAGTAACACCTAAAGGCGCCAATTTTGAAAAAAAATTCAGTATTCAAAACAGCCAAACTTGGCTTTTTGAATGCTTTTAAGTGCAAAGGAGAGATTTGGGGTCTTATAGACCCCAGATCCCCCCATGAAGAGTACCTGTCACTGACTATTATTGACACATGGGAAATTTACATTCCTTCTGACAGCAATAAAAGTGATCAGAATTTTTTTTTTTTTGAGGGGACAATGTAAAAAAAAAAAATAATAATAAATAAATAAATCGGAAAAAATTATTAAAACGCCCCATGCCTCCGTGCGAGCGGGCCGAAGTGAGTCCATATGTAAGTCGTGATCGCAAATGTAAACAGTGTTCAAACAACACATGTGAGGTATCAGCGCGATCGGGAGAGTGGGAGCAATAATTCTAGCACAAGACCTCTGTAACTCTAAACTGTCAAAAAAATAATCAATCAGAGCCTATGGAGATTTTTTTACGTACTGTCGTTTTTTGGCATTCCACGAGCGTGCACAATTTTAAAGCATGACATAAGAGGGCTGTGTATTATGCAGGGGAGGGCTGGGTAAGGGGGCTGTATGATGTGCAGGGGGCTGTGTAATATGCAGGGTTGACTGTGTAATGTAAAGGGGTGCAGAGGTGCAGGGCTGTGTAATGTAAAGGGGTCCAGAGGTGCAGGGCTGTGTAATGTAAAGGGGTCCAGATTATTGTCTTAATTTATTAGCAGGTGAATGCAGCCCTCCATGCATTTACATACATTGAATCCAGCCCTTAGGTGGAAAAGGGTTGCTGACCAAAAATAAAAAGGGTATGTGAGAACTGGAAATGCATAGTATCTTGTCTTCATAAAACTATTTCTGCTGCCCCAGGAACTAAGCAGGTTACTATTATATGAGGTTGACGTTTAATGGGCAGCAACTAACCCCTACATGGGCACTTTTAACCGTGTTGGTGAAGCTTTCACTAATTAGTCATCGATAGTGTTTTCGGTGGTAGTCATTCATTACTGAGATTGCTGGGTAAGTCCTTGTATTACCTTTGTTAGATTAATCTCATGGGATTACTCTTGTAACAGCCATCTAACAAGCCTTTGTAGTCATATACACAAGCTATTATTAGTCCCAGCACAAGTCAATAACTTGCAATGCTAATGTTATGTTGCCGTTGTAAACATTAGCATACTCTTGCTAATACACAAGAAAAATCATTATAATCAAATGAAAATGCCTATTATTGTTTTGTTTCTTTATTTAATTTGAAAATAAACAATAAGATTTGCGTTACTGGGATATTATACTTTATATATATAGTCCTGTGACATTTATAGTCATTCTACGGGAACACAATCAATTTTTAAATATCACATTATTTATTGAGTGGAATTAAGAAACGGATTGCCAAGCTCTAATTAATCACTTGCTTTCAAGAAGTATCCAATGAGTAAATGTCATATTATCAACACCTCCACTTGCTAGCCAGCAGGGAAATAAACTTGTGAATGTTCGGCTGGAAGGTGTGTACTCATTAGACCTGCTGACTCACTGGAACTCAAAGAAGAGCTGTAAATCTAAAAGTACAAGTCGGCGGATCAATAAAATGACTGAACTGCAGTAGGTCTTATGGCTTTAAGAGGGGTATCCAGGCTAAATGGTACCACAGGTGAAGAAGACCACTTGATTTTGGAATACAGAAATCCATCATACAACTTCCTTTGGCTTAGTAGAGCTGATATAAATCAGTTTAGCACTGGCTTGCACATAAAACCAGATATTATGGCCTTACTATTAATGTGTAATGAGCCTTTTTGACTGGTCATGAATGGCATGGCTTTTGTAAGAATTTACAAATATTCTTTGAATAAAGACTATTGAGTTATTACTCTTCATCTAGATTATCAAACATCAGGAAAGCATTTTGGGATCCTTTGTATGATTCAAACTTTTCTAGAGAAATTAGTTCTTTCCATTTCTATGGAGTTTTGAAAAAAATTGCCAAGAAGCTAGTCTCCTTTTATAAGTCAATAAAGTATATCTAATATTTTATAGTGTAGAGAAGGGTTAAAACTCCTGCCATTTTATTCAGCCAATTGTGTCCCACAGGAGTTTATTTTGAGGAAATATCTCTCTCTTGAGTGAGGCCTCGTACACACGGGCAAGAATCTCGCCAGCATGCTCTCGTCATATTCGATGCCATCACCGCCATTTTGCTTCACCCTACCTATGCCATGGAAGCTACCGTGCATGCGTCAAAGTAATTTCGAGCATGCAAGGGTTTCCACGGTGACAGGTAAGTATACACACTGTCGGGATTCTCGTCGGGAAACAGGCCGACAAGAATCTCGACGAGAAAATAGAGAGCAGGATCTCTAATTTTCTTGTCGAGATTCTGCCTAGATTTCCAGACGAGAAACCTGAAAGCCTCGTACACACGCTTGGTTTATTTGGCAAGAAACCTCTGCCAGCAGTTTTCTTGCTGGTTCTTGCCGAGAAAACCTGAGCGTGTGTACGAGGCTTGAGAGAAATCCCCTGTTAGTTGTCACCAGAATAGGTCTCCCTATTCAAAGATTTCCCCTCTATTTCTGTTTTAGTGCAAGTAAAAATATAGGATTTTCTCTCACTTTTAAGCCCCAGTGAAAGTGATTACCAGGACAAATAGAGAGAGAATCTCCTCAACAGCTTTAAAAACCTGACAGACTATTTACTACTCTGTCCAAAACTATAAACATTTACAAAAAAACAACACCATTGTATTTTTTTTTATATTCAAGGAGGAATATTCAAAGAATAGCTAGTAGTAGTTAGCTATGTTCAACTAGGTGTGTTTTTTAATGTTGAAGATTATTCAAAATGGATTCCTTTCATTGCTTCTAGGTGATATGACAGGTCCATTTGAATATGACAAACTACTAGATATACCATGAGGGGTTATACTTATCATAAAATGGATTCTAAAGTCTTGTATTTTTCTTATAAAAATAACAAACATGTTATACTTACCTGCTTTGTTGCAGTGGATTTGCACAGAGCAGCCCAGATCCTCCTCTTCTCGGGTCCCTCTTCGGCTTTCCTGCCCCCCCTCCTGTCCAGTGCCCCCACAGCAAGCAGCTTGCTATGGGGCACAAAAGCTGAGTCACAGCCCCCTGTGTCCATTCAGACATGGAGCCCAAACTTGGCCTGCCCCCTCTCTCACCTCATTGTACAGCAGAAGCAGCCCATGGCACCATTGCTGTGTCTCAGCCAATAAGGAGGGAAAATCTCGGATGGCTGAGAAAGTCATGGGCATCGCTGGACAGAGAGGTAAGTGTTAGGGGGCTGCTGCATACAAAAGGCGCTTTATCTTAATGTATAGAATGCATTAAACTACGGGCTTAAACTGGAGCAGGAATGTTCCAGTATCCAACAAGTTATCTTAGGCAATGGGCCTAACAATGACAAGTTTTAAGATTTTTCTTCAGTTTCAGTCCCAGAGATATTGGTCATCAGGACAACTACAACTACAACAACTAGTATGTGGGCCCACACATGCTTCAGGTCACACACTCGACATAGGCGTGCGCACAGTGTGTGCCAGGTGTGCCCAGGCACACCCTAATCACCCCGTGCAAAACAGATTCCCCCTACTGACCTGGCTCCCCCTCATTCTCCCCACAGCACTGCCATCTTCCCTCCTCTCCCACCTGTTGTTGCTGTGAATGTTTTAGGATGAGTGGGGGAAGGGGCCAGTAAATATGCCATTTACCGGCCCCTTCCTTTTCTAAATGAACATCGTGAGTGATCGGTAGAGTGTGATTGAGCTTTGGGGTGCACACCCTAATGCCAAAGGCTGCGCACACCTATGACACTCGATCTCATTTTCAGACAAGATCTGGAAATAGAAATCTTGGGAAATGAACCATTGCCATGGACAGATCACCATGCAATCAAATTCATTATCCCCAATTCCCCCCCCCCCCCTAACAAAAACATCAAATCCAGTGACAACACACTGGACCAGATGTCAGAAGAAGCTCCACTCAGAATTCTTCAAAGCCACGTTAAGGGAAAAAATAGAAACAATTCAGCCGCATCAAACGGCTGAAGAAACACCGGAGGCCATAAACACAGCCCTATTACAGTCAGCTGACTTAACTGGCGTTATTGAAACAAGAGCACAGAAGGGCAGAAGCCTCCTGGAAAAGAAACTCATCAGATGAGAATCTTTCCATCTACAAGGCAATAACAAGGACATATCATAAAGAAATCTTCAAAGCCAAGAAAAATTATTTTTCTGAGGCTATCAATAGCGCCCTGAATCGCCCCCGCAAACTCTTCAAGCTGGTCACTCAGACCTTGAATCCAGGATGTCTTGAATCCCCCAATTCCGACACACAAGAATTTTGCAATGAATTGCTGGATTACTTCATCAATAAAATCGAGAGAATCCGGCAAAGCATTCAGCAAAACAATTCCCCCTGTAGCCCCCCCCCCCGTAATTATTTACACAACACCTGTAGTAATTCACCTCAACCAGGTAAATTCACGCTGGAACCCATCTCTACCCAAGCCACTAAAAATATCATCGGCGCTCTGCGTAACAGCACTGCGCCGAACGATATCATCCCCACTAAGCTGCTGAAGGAATGCGCCGACATCCTGGCACTTCCCATCACGCAGCTTATTAACCAATCTTTCGTGGAGGGCATAGTGCCCTCCCAGTTGAAGGAGGGCATAATTAGACCCATCCTGAAGAAACCTACCCTGGACCCTAAGGATCCACTCCACCGCCGCCCCATAACAGGCCTAAACGCTCTCTCTAAGGTAATGGAGAAAGTAGTGGTACAACAGCTGCAACAGCATCTAGATACCCACAACCTACTTGATCCATTTCAATCGGGATTCCGCCCCAGACACGGGACAGAAACAGCACTGCTCAAGATATGGAACGACGCTCTCGAGGCCGCAGACAAAGGAGAATCTTGTCTTCTGGTTGGACCTAAGCGCAGTTTTCGACACAGTAGACCATAAGCTTTTATTGACCTGGCTAGCTGAAGTAGCCAAAGTCGCAGAAGGTGATTTATCTTTATCTCAAGGATCCCCGCTGTCGCCGGTGTTGTTCAACATTTATCTTCGTCCTCTTTTTGAAATCATTAGCAGTCAAAAACTGCTCTATCACTCATATGCAGACGATACGCAACTGTATTTCCGCATTTGCAATAAAAAGGATCACCACCTCAATCTAGAGCAGGCATCTCAAACTGGCGGCCCTCCAGCTGTTGCAAAACTACAAGTCCAATGAGGCATTGCAAGAATGACAGTTACCAGCATGACTCCCTCAGGCAGAGGCATGATGGTAACTGTAGTTTTACAACAGCTGGAGGGCCACCAGTTTGAGACCCTTGATCTAGAGACATGTCTCTCTTTGATAGAGGACTGGATGACAAAGAGTTATCTTAAACTCAACGGAGCGAAAACAGAACTTCTCCTGTTTCACGCCAAGCATACGAATCTACCTGTAACAACTTGGAGTCCCCCACCCATCCTAGGGAAAATCATCACCCCTAGTGCCAAAGTCAAAAGTCTCGGGGTCATTTTCGACTCCTACATGACAATGGATGCACAAATAGGGTCAGTTGTCAGCGGATCTCACCATCTGCTGCGCTTACTACGTAAACTCACCCCTTTTATTCCCAAAGAAGATATAGCGGTCGTGGTGGGAGCAATTGTAAACTCAAGATTGGACTATGCAAATGCTCTTTACCTCGGACTCCCCAAGTACCAAATCGCTTGTCTACAAGTCGTTCAAAATACGGCCGCCAGACTTGTGACTGGGAAAAAACCTTGGGAATCCATCTCACCTTCACTGAGATCCCTTCACTGGTTACAAGTAAAAGACAGAATTACTTTTAAAGCTCTCTGTCTAGCGCATAGATGTATTCATGGGAATGCTCCCCATTATTTATGTGAAAAAATAAAGGCTTATAATCCCAATCGCGTTCTGCGATCCACCAATCAAAATCTACTCCAGATACCGAAAGCCAACTACAGGTCAAAGGAGATAGAAGATTTGCTGTCCAGGGTCCCAGACTATGGAACGCTTTGCCAGCCAGTATTCGGTTGGAAGAGAACCACTTAGCATTCAGGAGAAAGATCAAGACTCATCTCTTTTGATACCAAAGGAGACTGGAACAACAAGCGCCCAGAGGCGATTTAGTTCGCATGTGCCGCGCTATATAAGTTTTTCATTCATTCATTCATTCATTCAGGACAAATAAAGGTTGATTTACTAAAATTGGAGAGTGCAAAATCTGGTGCAGATGTGCATAGAAACCAATCTGCTTTCAGGTTTTATTATCAAAGCTCAATTGAACAAGCTAGAAGCTGATTGGCTACTAAGCACAGCAGCACCTAATTCAGAATGGCCCAGTTTTAGTAAATCTCCCCCACAGAGTCAGCCATGTTCCAGTGCCCATCAACTACAAGAGAGAAACCTACAGAAAGGTTTCTTTACTGTAAAATACAGACTGCCTTTCCCCAGGAACTCATTCTGGTGCACCATCTTTCTGGTACACATTCAGCCCAAAAAGGACTAAATGCATTTTTAAAAACACAAAACATCTACTAATTTCTAATGTTCTTATATATTTTTTTTAATGCTGAGACAGCATGTGTGTTCAGCATGAGGTCGAGGAATGCACAGGGGGAGCAACTATCAGACTTCAGATGACTTCCCACCTACCCTTTAGCTGAAAGTCATGCACAGACAAAGGAAATAAAGGTAAATAATAGAGTAATATAAATACAACAGCAATGGTTATTAGTGTTGCTCACGAATATTCACATTGCGAATATTCATTACGAATATTGCATATTCGAGTATTCGCGAATAAATCGAATATCGTGGTGAATATTCGCTATTGCGAATATTCGTATTTTTTCAAATTTATTTTTAAAACAGATCACATCCTAGTGATCTCCATCGACGTCTAAAAGCATTGCTGGTATGATTAGAGACCCTGGGCCGAGTAGCTGAGGCGATCCTTTTATGTTGCCGAATATTCGCAATGCGAATATTCGTATTACGAATATTCGCGAATGCGTTCTCTGCCCTTCTGTGTTTTGTGTATAAAAAAATAAAAAAATTAGCTTTAGTTTAGTCATATAAGTTTGTGTAAGTAGAGTTAGTGTTTAGTGCCTATTAGTTTAGTAATCCAGGAAATGATCTCCGTTTTCGCGTGTTGACGAGAATTTCGCAATCAATTTCGCATTCGCACATTTCGCAATTTTTTTTTTGATAAAATATCACGAATATTCGATATTAACGAATATTCGCGAATATTCTTCTATATATTCGCGAAATATCGCGAAATCGAATATGGCGTATTCCGCTCATCACTAATGGTTATCTATCATAGGTAAGCCTGTGCACTGTTAATAACTTAATTGATTTGCCAGATTTATGAATTGGGTCTTCTCCACCCAAAAGTTCTCTCTTATTGTTTGTAAGGACTTATTTCCCACACAATCTGTATTACAGTAATGCATAACAATGCACTGGGGTTTATTTACTATAGCGCTAATATGAGAATAAATAAAACAATAGCTAAAACCAGGCTAATTAGCTCTAAAATTACCGGTAATTCACTTTAGCCCCTGGGATAAAATACTCCCAAAATCGAATTCACCATATCCCAGACAACAGAGACCTTCTAAACATTAGTTGTGCTAAAAACATGGGAAGCTCACATAGAAATAATGTTTCAAGCATGATATGATAGCCTAAATGGTACTTAACCTCCCTGGCTGTATGATTCTTTCAGATTTTAGGTGCTAAAAGCGGTACCATTATTTTGCATGGAAATTTGGAGTTTTAGATTGCAGGCCTGTAATTTTTAGGAATAACTCACCCAAATCTGTCCAAACCAGAGTCTCTGGTAGACTATGAGAAAATTTGAAACACAAAATCATAAATTATAATATAATAAATAATAATTTAATAATAACAATACTTTTTATTCAATACATTTTTAGTAAATAATATATTCAAAAACTCCGATTTTTTGGGGGGTCAAACAAGGGTGCAATATCATTAGTCAGTAAACATTTTGGGTATGAAACTTTTTTAAAGCAAAGTACAGCACAAAGTCCAACGTCGCAGTCGAGACAACAGAAACGCGTTTCTTTACGGATTTTTCTTCCGTTGTCATCGCGCTTGGAGCAGCAAACCACACACATCCTTGTGGATGCTGTTTTTTTTTTCAGTGGGTGGAATGTGGTCCAAAAAATGACGACCAGTGCTTCAGAAAAATCTGTTCTGCCACCTTCCACACAAAGTCCGCATGGACCACAGACCTGTCACTTTTTTTTCTCCTCAGGATGAAGGAATTCCAGAGGCACTGTTTTTTATATAGTATTTTTTCTGCTGCTTCCTCATCGCTGGGTAAAAGGTCATGGCCTTGTCAGCCCTGTCCACACCTCCCAAGTGTGGTTGTAGTCCAACACTATGTGGCTTTATAACATCCTTTCCACCTTTGGTATGTACCATGACGGTCAAGGTGTTATGGACTGTACTCATAAGGGAAACGTCTTTTTTGTCCCGCCACTTCAGTGCCATAATTTTCCCCTTCTGCCATGCAGCAAATTCTTATGGTCCCATAAGCATCGGTCTTATTTAGGAGAAGGAACTCGTACAGTTCTGGGGAGGTATAAAAATTGTCTGTGGTGACACAGTAGCCCTGGTTCAGCAAGAGCTCTATCAAGGAAAGAACTGAAGCGGTTGCCATTCCAAAACCACTGAATCACTGGCAAAATTTGGTCCCTTTCCCTGTGTACAGAACTGAGTTCCAGATGTACCCAGAGCTGGATTCACACAGCATAAATAATTTTATGCCAAAGCGAGCGCGCTTTGATGCGATGAACTGTATCCAGCTGAGCCTACCTTTGTAGGCCATGAGACTTTCATCGATGGTAATGTCCCTCTCAGGAATATAGGTCCACTGGAAATTCTGTAAAGTAAGCTGGTAAATCTCCCAAATTTTTTTCAGCTTTGGAGCTGGATGAGAACGCTCATCAAAGTCCTCATTATTTTCAAAGTGCAAATACTTCATGATCAATGAAAATCTGTACTCCGACATGACGGTTCCAAAAAAAGGTGTGGCCAATAATTTATTGGTTGTCTAATACCATTTTTGCAGGGGTTTCCCCATCACTCCCTGTAAAATGATGAGGCCAAGAAACCTCCAGATGTCGTCGCTGGTTACAGGCTCCCATTTTCTGCGCCTTGAAAATCGCTGATGGGTAGCAGCTTGTTGTTCTTGGTATCGATTCGTCTCCAAAACGATTTTGGCGATCACTTCATCTGTCAAAAAAAGTTGGAGGTATTCCAAGGGATTGTCATCCTCAACATCCACTTTTATCCCAGGTGCTCCTGTAAATGGAAATCTTGGGGGCGCTACGTGCCCCGTAGCGCAATCAAGTCCGCACATCGCTGGGCACAGGCGCGGGATGGTCGCTAAAATCGCGTTCTGCATCTGATGACGAACTTTCCCACGCGTCGCTGTCACTCAACTCCTCCACAAGCGATTCCGTATCGCTGTCGCTGTTTTGCAGCAGGTCGCATAGCGATTTGGAGGTAGAGGCGCGCTTTGCCATGATCGCTGTCTAGTTTACAGACACAGGTACTGTAAATCTGTAGACAAAGGCACTGGAGAAAGCACTGGGGGGAAATCAAAGGTCACTGTATATTATTTTTTATTGTAATCCAATAGTATCAGTGTGTTTTACTTTGTTTCTGCTTTTCTCTGTTTGAATTTGGTGCTGTCCCCCCCCCCCCCCCGTTCCGGCCCCCTGCGTCGCGACACTCGCAGAGAAGGGAATCAGAGGAACACAGTGCATCGGGCAGACATCCGGCCGTCGTGCACTGGGGAAATACATCGCTGGATCGCGGGGAAAAGGTAAGTCACCTCTTTCTGCATCCAAACCCGAGTGTGGCTTGGGGTTACCGATTGCAGCACAGAAATCTCACCCCGAGCCACATGTAGGAATACCGCTCAGGGGGTTAAATATGTGGTGTATTGTTTAAAGATAATAAGCTTTTTTACAGCTTAAATAAAGTGATATATAAACTGCACCTGAGCCCAACCAGTTGTGTGACATTAGTGAATGAAAATTTGCTATTGGCTTTCTGCTTCTCCTCCTGGATGGCCTGGCAGGGGGATGGATGTACTGGGAAATCTGGGAGCACCATCCACCACTGATACTCAGACATGCAAAATACTCTCATTTTAACTCCCATTAATTTTTTACCAAGAGCCATAGTAAATTCCCAAATTAGCACTTGGCTAAAAAGCATTTGCGAACATGGAAATTCGAGTTAGATAGCCAAATGCAAGTTTCAACCATTGATTATAATGGTACAATTGTTACTTCCCCAAAAAAATATATTTTAATTTTGAGATGAACTGTTTATTTCTCTAAAATAAATTGTCATTGCAAAAATGTTGCTTCTTCTTCATATTTCGTGTCATTACCAAAATTTAGATGGTAACATCACTATTCTACACTCACACACCAAGAACCATCAAATATCACAAAATAAATTAACCACTTAAGGACCGCCTACTGCACATTTACGTCGGCAGAATGGCACGG
Source organism: Rana kukunoris (assembly GCA_029574335.1). Lineage (NCBI taxonomy): Eukaryota > Metazoa > Chordata > Amphibia > Anura > Ranidae > Rana > Rana kukunoris. Next base: position 381,397,940 of record CM056053.1, on the reverse strand, counting down.
CTGGGCACATCAACGTATATATACGTTGATTTTACTACCCAGCCGTGGGTCGTGGGCGCGCGCCCGCGACCCGGTCCGAAGCTCCGGGACCGGGACCGCGGGATTCGCGGACCCGATCGTTGGCTGCAGTGCGGCGATCCGTCCCTGGAGCGGAAGAACGGGGAGAGCCGTGTGTACACACGGCTTCCCCGTGCTTCTCTGTGGCTGTAGCATCGATCACGTCATCCCTGTAATAGGGGGACGCGATCGATGACGTCACACCTACAGCCACACCCCCCTACAGTAGTAAACAAACCACATAGGCACACATCCCCTACAGCGCCACCTGTGGTTAACTCCCAAACTGCAACTGTCATTTCCACAGTAAACAATGCAAATTTAAATGCATTTTTTACTGTGAAAATGACAATTGTCCCAAAAATGTGTCAAAATTGTCCGAAGTGTCCGCCATATTGTCGCAGTCACGAAAAAAATCGCTGATCGCCGCTATTAGTAGTAAAAAAAAAAAAATTAATAAAAATGCAATAAAACTATTCCTTATTTTGTAAACGCTATAAATTTTGCGAAAACCAACCGATAAACGCTTATTGCGATTTTTTTTACCAAAAATACGTAGAAGAATACGTATCGGCCTAAACTGAGGAAAAAAAATGTTTTTTTTATATATTTTTGGGGGATTTTTATTATAGCAAATAGTAAAAAATATTGCATTTTTTTTTAAATTGTCGCTCTATTTTTGTTTATAGCGCAAAAAATAAAAACCGCAGAGGTGATCAAATAACACCAAAAGAAAGCTCTATTTGTGGGGAAAAAAGGACGCCAATTTTGTTTGGGAGCCACGTCGCACGACTGCGCAATTGTCAGTTAAACCGACGCAGTGCCGAATCGCAAAAAGGGGCAAGGTCCTTTACCTGCATTTTGGTCCGGGTCTTAAGTGGTTAAGAAGCATAACCTGACTGATGTCATTCCAAAACCTATAGGTATATGTCCAAAGAAATGCAGTATTTATGTGTAGGAGGGTTCCACCACCATTGCAAATTGTGCCATATGTTTACCATGGGCAAGGACAATAATCAGCCTTAACATTTCCACACCAGCACTAATTGCAGCCTCTTACCAAGCAAAAACCAACAAAATTACAGCTGTTTCTCTAGCAGCATGCTGACAGTAATCAGCCATAACCAGCCTTCAAAGCAGATGGCATTTGCAAGCAAAGAGTTGTTTAATGGCTCTCTGGCCTTCCACAGCACATCTGCATTGATTAACCTTTTGTACCCCTGGGACTTAGGATTTTTTCACACCACAGAGATGCAGACCCTATCCATGTGACAGCACAGTGGCTAACTGGTTAGCACTTCTGCCTAGCAGTACTGAGGTTGTTGGTTCAAATCCCAATCCCAATCCCTTGTTATAGGTTTGTATATTCTTCCTATGTTGTGGTGCTAACATTTCTTTTTCACCAGTGTTTACATTTTTGACTGGGTTTCACATAATGAAAACTCAAGAAATAACAATATAAATCAAGCAAGCATGGGTTTGCACCAAATCTAGAACTGTGGTGTTTTGGGCCAGATATGAATGTATAAGTCTTGTGTGATCTTGCACACATATTTGAACGCTTTAACCACTTTAGCCCCGGACCATATTGCTGTCCAAAGACCAGAGCACTTTTTGTGATTCGGCACTGCGTCGCTTTAACTGACAATTGCGCGGTCGTGCAACGTGGCTCCCAAACAAAATTGGCGTCCTTTTTTTCCCACAAATAGAGCTTTCTTTTGGTGGTATTTGATCATCTCTGCGGTTTTTATTTTTTGCGCTATAAACAAAAATAGAGGGACTATTTTGAAAAAAATGCAATATTTTTTACATTTTGCTATAATAAATATCCCCAAAAAAGATATAAAAAAACATTTTTTTTCCTCAGTTTAGGCCGATACGTATTCTTGTAAAAAAAATCGCAATTAGCGTTTATTGATTGGTTTGCGCAAAATTTATAGCATTTACAAAAAAGGGGGTAGTTTTATGGCATTTTTATTAATATTTTTTTTTACTAGTAATGGCGGCGATCAGCATTTTTTTTCGGTACTGCGATATTATGGCGGACACATCGGACACTTTTGACACATTTTTGGGACCATTGGCATTTTTATAGCGATCAATGCTATAAAAATGCATTGGATTACTATAAAAATGACATTGGCAGTGAAGGGGTTAACACTAGGGGGCGGGGAAGGGGTTAAGTGTGTTCCTATTTGTGTTCTAACTGTATGGGGGGGGTGGACTCACTAGGGGGAATCACTTATCTTCCGTTCATACATTGTATGAACGGAAGATCAGCGTTTCCCCCGCTGACAGGAACAAGCGCTGTGTGTTTACACACACAGCGCTCGTTCCCCGCTCTGTAACGAACGAGCGCGCGTGCCCGGCGGCGATTGCGCCCGCCGGGCACGCGCGCGGGACTCGGGGGCGAGCGGGGGGCGCGCGCACGGGCCGCCGGCGGCGCGCACGCGCCCCCTAGCGGCCGCGAAAGTCCCGACATAGAGCTACGGGCTCTCGCCCAGGAGAGCCGACCTGCCGCCGTAGAACCACGGCGGCTGGTCGGCTAGTGGTTAAAATTGCACATGCTCATGGAATGATCACCAAACTTCAGTACTTAAAAATCCCCATAGACGACGCTTTAATGTTTATTACAGGTGACATGTTTTGAGTTACAGAGGAGTTCTAATGGTCGCGGTGATACCTTACATGTGTAGTTTGAACGCTGTATACATAAGTGGGCTTGACTTTTGTATTTGTTTGCTTCTGCAAGTGAAAACACGGGAACAGGGGCGATTTAAACATTTTTTTGATTGTTAATTTCATTTTTTTATCACTTTTATTCCGATTACAAGGAATATAAACATCCCTTGTAATAGGAATAGTGCATGCCAGGTCCTCTTTAGTGTGAGATCTGAGGTCAATAAGTTCCTAGATCTCACCTCTAGGCTGAGAATTTTGAAATCAAATTAAATGCAGAGGCCGGGCATGATGTCATAACATCACGCCCGGCCTCCAAAGGATCATAGAGACTCCGGGGACCATCTGGCCCACCGGAAAGCACAAATATCACTATTGGTGTGGGGCATTACTGGGAATGGTAGGAAAGCCCATTATTTGCCAGCAGCGGCCTGGGGGTTAGTACTACACTGGTAGAAATCAGAAAGGATCAAGAACCTCTGTTATTTGAAAATGTCTCTAAAGCATCACCAATGAAAGGCCAAGGTTACTCAGATTCAGGTGGGGAGAGAGTTACTGCAAATAATTACCCTACCAGACAAATTAAATTTTCCAAGACATTTTGACAGAGCTGCATGTTAAAGTAAAGCTGTTTGTACCTAAAACTCAGAGAAAATCCATTTCAGAAGAGATACAGGAAAATGTTATCCCTTTAGGTTGTTTGCCAAACTTATCTGGTGACCTGACTCCATAGTGGGGATCAGCTTTGTGTTCGACTCGAACATCGTATGTTCGATCGTTCGTTCATCGAATTACGAACGTTATGGACTGTTCCCGCCAAATTTGAGTGGCGTGTCACGGCCCATAATTCACTGCGTCATCGCAGTGCATTGCTGGCTGATGATTGGCCAAGCATGCACTATGACCGGCATGCTTTGGCCAAAAAAATGAGGGTGGCATTGGCCAATTATGGCTCAGGGGGATTAGTACACACCCCACATTATATAAGGCTGCCTGGAAGTTGGCCTTGTGTAGTGTGTTGCGGTGGTTAAGACAGAGAGAGAGGCCTCGTACATGCGACCGAGGAACTCGTCGGGCGAAACACATCGTTTTCCTCGTCGAGTTCCATGTTAGGCTTGTCGAGAAACTCGACAAGCTTGCTTTGCGTACACACGTTAAAGACCAAATCTCCTCGTTCTCAAACGCGGTGACTTCAACACATACAACGGCAGGGGCTGCTTTTGCTAATCTCATGTTACTGCGTGTTAGGAAAAAGTTTGGTAAGAGACATTTGCACTTTTCAGTCTGTTACAGCGTGACAAATGTGCTATTTCCATTACAAACGCTACTTTTACTGAAGGTGCACGGGTTTCTTAGCATACACACGCTCTAGTTTCTTGTCGAAAAGCAGCCCGACGAGGAACATGACGAGCCAATTTGACTCCCGTCGAGGAAAAAGAGAACTTGCTCTCTTTTTTGCTCGATGAAAAACGTACACACGACCGGTTTCCTCGGCAAAAAAGCTCTCCCACCGAGTTTCTTGATGGATTCTGCCAAGGAAACAGGCCGTGTGTACGAGGCCAGAATGTAATTTTTTTGAGTTAGATAGAGCAGGCAGGCAGGCAGGCAGGCTAGTCAGCTAGAGTTACAGCGTGTAGAGCATATATATGCATCCCAGGTGTTGTATATATATTTATACATTGTATTGAGTTTAGCTAGATCAGCTCTTCCTAATATACTGACAGGCAGGCAGGTGATTGTGCTAGCTGCAGTATTTTTACTTGATGTACTGTGTCATCTGCACAGTGTGCACCTAAAGCTACGTGAATACAGTGGCAGTTGTTCTCATATTAATACCACAGGCAGTGGCTGATCAGCAACTATTCTCACTTGGTGTACTGTGTCCTCTGCACAATGTGCACCTAAAGCCATGTGAATACAATTGATGTTGTTGTCATATTAATACCACAGGCAGTGACTGATCAGCAAGTATTTTCACTTGGTGTACTGTGTCCTCTGCACAGTGTGCACCTAAAGCTACGTGAATACATTTGCATGTTCTCATATTAAAACCACAGAGTATTAGCTCCAACTAGAGTATCTGTGAGGGGTTTCAGTGTTGTGGCACCAACACCAGTGACTAAGGCCCAATTTTTCTGCTCCTGTTTAACAGTGGCGTATAATTACAACTTTTGATGCAATACTTTGCAGCAGGGCTCATTAGTGCGCTCCAACTAGAGTATCTGTGAGGGGTTGCTGTGTTGTGGAACCAGTGCCTAAGGCCCAATTTTTCTGCCCCTGTTCAACAGAGGCATGTAATTACAATTCTTGATCTATTATTTCACAGCTGGGCCCATTCCTGCACCCACCAAGAGTAACTGTGTGGGTTTACAGTGTTGTGGCATCAGCATCAGCACCAAAGGCCCAATTTTTCTACCACGGTTCAAGAATGGCATGTAATTACAATTCTTGATATAATAGTTCACAGCAGGGTGTTCCAGCGCCCACCAAGACTAACTGTATAGTGCTGTTCAAAGTATATAGGGCCAAACATGCTGGTAATGACCTGGGGGGAGGGGGGGAAACCCATGCTGTTTTTCTCAATGATTTTCATCCATATTGCAGGTACCAGAAATTACATTAAAGCCGCAAGCAGTCTTAAATTACTTTTTTCTTATAGTAATGTAATTTTGTGCAGGGACAGTTCTAAACACGTGCTACTTCACAGGCATACTATAGACACCCATCAGGTATGATATTTAAAGGAATTATTCAATTTTTTTTTTTCACTTTAAGCATTATTAAAATCACTGCTCCCAAAAAAACATAAATTTTTAAAACCTTTTTTTTCCATTGATACATGTTCCCTGGGGCAAGACCCGGTTCCTCAAACACGTTTTACAACAATTACTTGCATATTAGCCTTTAAAATTAGCACTTTTGATCTCGAACGTTTGAGTCCCATAGACTTCAATGGGGTTCTAAAGTTTGCACGAACGATCGGTCCGTTCGAAGGTTCTGGTGCGAACCGAACGGGGGGCTGTTCAGCTCATCCCTACTCCATAGTTCTACCTGGTGTATCTCTGTGCTCCAAGCTCAAGTTTTCTGCTACAGCTTCCTGAAACCTGCTCTTTCAACTGCTCAACAGTCCCTGTTCCCACTACCAGGGGTGCTTAGACGTCAAGATGGGCACAAAGCATTGGAAGCAAAACCTTCTCCGTCACCCACTCCATCACCCATCCATGACCAGGGACTGATTGAGGTAGTCCAGCGTGGCCGTTTGCCGAACACTTGAATTTGCAGGGCGCACAATGGGATCTTTGCCGACTGAGCACACCACAATGCCCTATGCGCTGCACAGTGCATTCTAAGCCCTGATTGACTGAAGCAATGCACTGCTGGTCAGGTGCAGGGCTTTGCCCAATCAGGGCACAGTGAAAGAGTGGGCTGGGATGCCAGCCACCGCATCCTTAACAATGGATAAACCAGCAGCTGTCAGTGGCCTACCAGGCTGCATGCTCAGGTAAGAGTTTGGTATGGAATTTTACATTTTGGTATGGGGGTTCCCCTCAAAATTCATACTAGACCTAAGGTTCTGGTATGGATTTTTTTGGGGGGACCCCACACAGTTTATTTTTTATATTTTTGGCATGGCTGCAGCAGGTTCTATACATTGTTTAGATGCTCCACTTTTACAGGCAGACTAAGGGGACCCCCCAGGCACTGTATTTAAAGTTTCACTTTAAGTATCATTAAAATCAATGCTTCTTTAAAAAAAAACTTTTTTTTTTCCATGTTCAGGAGTTCGGGAGTCTTGGTTTGACAGATACTATGGAGGAGGTAGTAAAGGCATTACAGCTTTTGCCTGCAAAGCAGTCAGGAAACTCCAGAGATTCCAAAATAAAGGAACCAATCAGATGTCTGACCACATCCGCTATCTCCAACTCAACACATGCATGTGGAAATAAGGAGAAACTTGAACCTTAAGGCTTTATTTCCACTGGCGTTTTTACAGCCACTTTTCTGAGCGTTTTTACAGCTTAAAAACACCTGTCCATGTTTATTTTAGAAAAAAAAAAAAAAAAATTCTTTTTTTGAAGCTGGAGCTTTAAAAACGCAGCGGCCGCGTTTTTGATCGTTTTTGAGCGTTTGTGCACATTTTTTAAGCTTTTTTGAGCGTTTTTTAATGTCTGGCGTTTTTACAGCTCTATTGCTGGAGCTTCAGAATGCACTGGTCCCGTGTTTTTTTTGCAGCTTAGCCATCTACAGCTCAAAATCGTCATGGTGGGCATGAGGCCATAGACTAACATGGACAGGCGTTTTTAATTTGCAAAAAACGCTCAGAAAAGTGGCTGTAAAAACGCCAGTGGAAATGAGCCCTTAAGCAGAGATTTACTGAATACACCAAAGAAACAGTTGAAAGCACTTCCCTTGGCATCGGTTCCACTGTACAGGGAAGAAATGTACAACAGCCCTTGAGACATCTGTACCCAGTGTAATCTTGGGCATCGTAGAATGAAGAGAGGAATACAAGGCTAGCCAGTTGTATCTGAAGCCTTCACCACTTCCAAGAAATTTCCAGTTAAACTGAAATAGTGGAAGAAATCTAGAGGGCTCAAGTAACTATGCTGTACCAAGACTTCTACAGCAAGCACTTGAATCACCTGTTCCTTTGAGGACTGAAGAATGTGGGGACTTGGAGATTTGGGGCATCAGGGAAGAGAAGTTCCTCTATGATGGCTATCTATTAATCATTAGTGTTGAGCAGAATATGCCATATTCGATTTCGCGATATATCTCGAATATATAGTCGAATATTCGAGATATATTCGCTAAATGCGAATATTCGCGATATTTTTTGGAAATTAAATGATTGCGAAATTTCGCTATTGCGAATGCGAATGCGAAATTTTGAGAAATGCGGAAGGAGCACTCTGATTGGCTCAGAATATTCGTGATATTTCACAATACAAAATAATTGCGAAATTTCGAGAAATGCGGAATGGAGCACTCTGATTGGCTCAGAATATTCGTGATATATTACAATACAAAATAATTGCGAATATTCGGCAAATGCGGAAGGAGCACTCTGATTGGCTCAGAATATTCGTGATATTTTATAATACAAAATAATTGCGAAATTTCAAGAAATGCGGAATGGAGCACTCTGATTGGCTCAGAATATTCGTGATATTTCACAATACAAAATAATTGCGAAATTTCGAGAAATGCGGAATGGAGCACTCTGATTGGCTCAGAATATTCGTGATATATTACAATACAAAATAATTGCGAATATTCGGCAAATGCGGAAGGAGCACTCTGATTGGCTCAGAATATTTGTGATATATTACAATACAAAATAATTGCGAATATTCGGCAAATGCGGAAGGAGCACTCTGATTGGCTCAGAATATTCGTGATATTTTATAATACAAAATAATTGCGAAATTTCGAGAAATGCGGAATGGAGCACTCTGATTGGCTCAGAATATTCGTGATATTTCACAATACAAAATAATTGCGAAATTTCGAGAAATGCGGAATGGAGCACTCTGATTGGCTCAGAATATTCGTGATATATTACAATACAAAATAATTGCGAATATTCGGCAATATAAAACGATCGCTTCAGCTACTCGGACCAAGGTCTCTAATCATAACAGCAATGCTTTTAGACGTCGAAGGAGATCACTAGGATGTGATCTGTTTTAAAAATGAAACTGAAATAATCGCTCTGAGGCGGAAGATAGGGCGGAGAAAATAATCGCGCGATATCGCTATTGCCGAATAATCGCATTGCGATTTTTCGGCAAAGTAAAATGATCGCTGCAGCTACTCGGCCCAAGGTCTCTAATCATACCAGCAATGCTTTTAGACGTTCATGGGGATCTCTAAAATAGCGAATATTCACCGCGAAATTCGGAATATATCGCGAATACTCGAATATGCCATATTCGAGCCGAATATTGGGAATACGAATATTCGTGAGCAACACTATTAATCATCTGTCCTTCAAACCCTTGACTGTCAAACAACCGTTGTAACACTGGCCATTGTCTGTTCCCGACCCCCAGAGGTTTACAGTACCAAGAGATATTTTTTTGTAGGGACCAACACAGAACAGGAGAGGCAAACCCCTGGTTCCCATAGCCTCCTAAAATGATCTACTACCAAAGGGTGTATATCATCACTTAGTTTAGAAGCAAAAGATCCATCTGAGCCCATGGAGATAAGGATTAAGAAACAGATTCAATACCCATGAGACTGACATACAATTGACAAAACCAATTGTGGAGGGAATGGTTTTGAAGAAGCCACCAACACTGTAAACAGGGTCACTAGGTATAAGTTCAATATCATACCAGTAAGTGACAACCCATATCCTATACTCAACACGGGTATAGGGTAAGTTGATCTGTGAATAAAAATTCTGTTTCTTTGGGGAAAAACCCTTTCAGTGGAGGGGAGTGTAAAGGCTTGACTAATAGCCCCTTCGGGGGGTGGGAACCTTACAGTTTTATTTTTCTCACTAGGGATCAACAGCGCAGGAATAGAGATGAGAGAAGGACTTTGTTAGGGATATATTTGGATATAGAACTGTGGACTATGATGATAGGAGTAGAGATGAGCCGAACACCCCCGTGTTCGGTTCGTGCCAGAACCGTCGAACGGACCGAACGTTCACACGAACATTTAGAACCACATTGAAGTCTATGGGACTCGAACATTCAAATTCAAAAGTGCTCATTTTAAAGCCCAATATTCAAGTTATTGTTGGAAAACGTCTTTGAGAACCCGGGTCTTGCCCCAGGGAACATGTATCAATGGAATTTTTTTTTTTAAACTGTAGTTTTTTCTGGAGCAGCGATTATATATTTTTTTTCTAACACCCTAGAGACTAAAATGGCAGTCATTGCAATACTTTTTGTTACACCGTACTTGCGCAGCGGTCTTACAAGCGCACTTTTTTTTGGAAAAAATTCACTTTTTTTAATAAAAAAATAAAACAACAATAAATTTGGCCCAATTTTTTTACATATTGTAAAAGATAATGTCACGCCGAGTAAAATGATACCCAGCATGTCACGCTTAAAAATTGCGCCCGCTCGTGGCATGGCGTCAAACTTTTACCCTTAAAAATCTCAATAGGCGACGTTTAAAAAAATCTATAGGTTGCATTTTTGATATACAGAGGAGGTCTAGGGCTAAAATGATTGCTCTCGCTCTAACAATCGCAGCGATACCTCACTTGTGTGTTTTGAACGCCGTTTTCATATGTGGGCGCTACTCGCGTATGCGTTCGCTTCTGCGCGCAAGCTCGTCGGGACAATTTTTTGGGTTTCGGATTTATTTTTATTTATTTTATCATTTTTAACACTGAAATAAAAAATAAATAAAAATTATCACTTTTATCCTTATTACAAGGAATGTAAACATTCCTTGTAATAGAAAAAAGCATGACAGGTCCTCTTAAATATGAGATCTGAGGTCAAAAAGACCTCAGATCTCATATTTAGGCTTAAATGAAAAAGAAAAAAAAAGAAAAAAAGGTAAACAAAGAAATGGTCTCTTTAAGACGCTGGGCGGAACTGACGTTTTGACGTCACTTCCGCCCAGCTGAGCTATGGGGACGGATGAGGGAAATTTTTCCCTCAGTCGCATCCCCGGACAGCAGACGAGCGGACCCGATCGCCTCCGCCGCTACCGATGGCAACGGTAAGCGGCGGAGGGCGCGGGAGAGCGGCGGGAGGGGGGCCCCTCTCCCGCCACCGATAACGGTGATCTCGAGGCAAATCCGCCGCGGAGACCGCCGTTATCGTTATCGTTGCCCACTGTAAAGATGGATATCTTGGTTGTGGCAGCAGCTGCTGCCGTTTCCGAGATATCCATCTTTAAAAAAAGGACGTATATATACAGTGGGCGGTCGTTAAGTGGTTAAGTAGAATCTGAACCATGTCATAGTTTGCTGCTGCATATTGCACACTTTCCTAAAGAGACCCTCAACAAACTACATGACACTTGTGCCTGATGAGGCCATTGATGTTCCAGTGGTGGCCGTGAGCCTGTCCATACAGGCTTGGCCCCCCAAAGCGCACGTGGTGTGTGGCAACAATAAGTAGATTATTTTAAGGGTGGGGGGGGGGGCATTTCAATGCCAGATCTTGGCTGAATATTTTTTTTTTGGGGGAAAGAAAAATTCTAGAAAAAAGGCGGTTGCCATCCGGGACCCCCTTTGAACAAATTCTGTGAAGAACTCCTGTTCTCTGAAGGCCTCCATTATTTCTGCAAGTCAAAATTAAGCAAAAAAGCTAATGTCAGTCAAGCCTTTTACTACTAAGCTTTCTCCCCATAGCTAACCCACAAACTCATCCACTGATCATAAAGTCCAAAATCGAGTTGCGTATCATCGTACTGCACAATCGTTTCTTCTAACTTTTTCTACAGACTGTGAACGACGTTCTTACTCACGCAATATCCCTTTATAAGTGAAGTAACACCAAGTACGTTTAGGTGCAAACTATACGGCCCAAGTGCAGTAACAACAAGTATGTTTAGGTGCAAACTATACGGCCCAAGTGCAGTAACACCAAGTACCTTTAGGTGAAAACTATACGGCACAAGTGCAGTAACACCAAGTATGTTTAGGTGCAAACTATACAGCACAAGTGCAGTAACCTATAAGTGCATTTAGGTGCAAACGATACGGCCCAAGGGCAGTGAACACCAAGTACTTTTAGGTGCAAACTATACAGCACAAGTGCAGTAACACCAAGTACGTTTAGGTGCAAACTATACGGCCCAAGTGCAGTAACATTAAGTACGTTTAGGTGCAAACTATAGGGCACAAGTGCAGTAACACCAAGTACTTTTAGGTGCAAACTATACAGCACACGGGCATTTCAACACGCTAGAAGACTGCAGCTAGCACAATCAACTGCCTGACAAATAGCAATAGCTAATCTAGCTCAACTATACAGTGTATAAACATATGTACAACTCCTGGGATGTATATATATCCTCTACACACTGTGGCTGGGATTCAGAAAGGATTTACGTTGGTGTATCTCCACATACACCGCTGTAATTTCAAATGTGCTCCGTCGCATCCTTGCGCCGATTCACAAAGCGAGATACGTCCAAAAACATGGCTTCAGCCGTCCGACGTAACTTGCCTATGCTGGCGTATCATGGGCGCATAGTTACACTGGACGCATTCGGCGTTCCCATTATAAATATGCAAATGAGTAAGATACACCGATTCACAAACGTAGATGCGCCCGGCCGCTTCATATACGCGATTTGCGTAAGGCTTACTTCCAGTGTAAAGTTACCCCTGCTATATCAGGCGCAGGTAATGCAAAGGTATGGGTCAGGGAACGTCGGCATCAAATTTTACGTTGCGTACGCTGTTTTAGTAGTACTACGTGAAAAGGGCTGTGCGTAAGTTACGTTCACGTCGTAGGCATTGCGCCGACGTATCTTAGGGAGTATATGCGACGTGATTCTGAGCATGCGCACGCATGCCCAGTTAGACTGGCCATTCATTAGCATGGGGTCACGCTTAATTTAAATAGATGACACCCATCTCCTTCCTACTTTGAATTAGGCAGGCTTACGCCAGCCAATTTACGCTACGCCACCGCAACTTACGGAGCAAGTGCTTTGTGAATACTGCACTTGCCTCTCTAAGTTTCTGGGGCATAGCCTAAAGAAGATACGCTACGCCCGAACAAAGATACGCAAATGTATCTGAATCCCGGCCTGTAAATTTAACAGCGTCCTGCTCTATCTATCTATTAGTACCGGGCCGGATCAAAAGAACTTACGTCATATCTGTTTGCGTAAGTTCTAGCGCCGGCGTTCTTTTTTCTGTACGAAAGCAAGATAGCCGGAATTTTGCCAAGATACGAGTTACTCTTACGCTGTCGTATCTAAGTTACGCTGGCCGCAGTTCTTCCGTCGATTTACGCGTTGAATATGGTAATGAGCGAACGCCACAGAAACGTACTTGCGCCCGGCGCATTTTTTTACGTCGTTTGTGTAGTTTACAGTTACCCCTGCTATAGGAGGCGTAATTTTGAGCACAGCGTCAAATTTACCGCGTTGTTTGCGTAAAGCTGGGGCTTTATACGTCCAATGAGTATTTGCGGCGTAATTTTGAGCGGCGCACGGCCGGCGCATGCACAGTTCGTTAGGTGCGTCATTTACGTGGGGTTACCGATAATTTTAATACAACACGCCCCCTACCTGCCTAATTTGAATTATGCGCACTTACGCCGGCACATTTACACTACGCCGCTGTAACTTAGGACGCAAGTGCTTTGTGAATACAGCACTTGCCTCTCTAAGTTGCGGCGGCGTAGCGTAAACAAGATACGCGAATGACTCAGTTTGTTTGATTTTCGATGAACATACGAACAGGCGATGTTCGAGTCGAACATACGTTCGACTCGAACACAAAGCTCATCCCTAGCTAGGAGGAAACCCATTAGGCACGGGAAGAATTTAGGGAGCTAGCCAGGGAGATCATATGAACCAGACTAGGGAGAGTGAGAAGAATTGTAGGCAGGTTATGGTTATTGCTGCCCTAGTTGGGAAGGTTGGGGATAATTGTGTTTCCTGGGGATTTCTTGTGTCTGATGTCCCCGTCCTGTGTGATATAAAAGAGACAGAGGCCCAGACCTTAGGGATGGCTTCCTATGAGAGCCCTTAATAAGAGGAGAGACCAGGCCTTGCTGACTCATCACGTGCCTGCTCTCTGCTGTTGCCAAAGTCTGTATTTCAAGTGCTATGCCGAGGTCAGAAGTCCTTACTACCAAAGAGGATTGCTGGGACTTACAGTCCTCTTTGAAGAAACCAAGCATGGACTCTGCCAAGAAAGGACACAGACTGTGGTTGATATCCTGTGGCCCACGCACCAGATCCATCCCCTCCATAGCGTATAGGCTAGCCAGAGGAGAAAGAGGAAATGGGGGAAGAGAGGGGGCAGGATTGGTGGGGGAAAGCAGGTCCTCAATCAGTGTGGAGACAAGGAAGGAGGAAGGATCATATGTGGGGACACCACATAGATTGGACCAGGAGCACAGAGGTTAAGCAGACCAAAGATATAAATCACATGAAAATATCATAGGCAGAGAGAGTCCAAGTGGAGTCCATTCATACCAGGATCAAGGGGATATGAGAGATCCATTCATATAAAAATGCACAAACGACCCATTTCCCTATGTGATGTTTACTTATCCCTGCTTTTGTGACTCATTACCATAAGATATTTGGGTCCACATTCTATGGTATGTGTACCCATATTATCTATGGTAGTGGATAATGTCACACCGGTGGCTGTCACTATATATGGATCATCACTTTGATCACTTTTGTGGACTTTAAGTTTGCATGGGTACACTGTTGGTGGCCATCTGTGGACACCTTATTTTTATCTTCAAACACCAAGTCTTTGGAACTCTTCATTTTTTTTTCACTCTGTTTTTTTATGTGTGTATTTATGAAATCATAACTTACTATGTTTATAATTTAGCGCAGCACTTTTATCGTTTGAATTTATATACCTACTAACCTGATTTTGCCTTCCCTTGAATATTCAGAGCTATGTACCAGGGTGTGGAGTGTTTTATATATGGTAATACACTCAGTCCCTCAGTCCCTTTTGGTGTGTGTATATGTGTGTGTGTGTAGGGGGGGGGGGGGGTGAAGCCAGGTTCAGCCCTGGCTCTGTGCTTTTCTGCCCCCACTCACTCCTCCTCCCACTGGGCTGTACAAACAGATTGTTGTGTGACTGCAGAGCAGGTTACCCTTCATGCCTGCTCTCTCTTCTTTCCTCCTGGCTGTGCTGTGGGCTCTGTGTGAAATCTCCCTTGCTCCTCCCCTCTCCCCAGCAGAGAGATTGTGCCAATCAGGGAGCAGGAGAGCTTGAGCCAATTGAAGCATGAAAGAGGACTTGCTGTGCCGCAGTAGATTTTGGGATATGGGGTTTGATTTACTAAAACTGGAGAGTAGCAAAATCTGGTGCAGCTGTGCATGGTAGCCAATCAGCTTCTAACTTTAGATTGTTCAATTAAGACTTTGACTAAAAAAAACAGAAGCTGATTGCTTTCTATGCAGAGTTCCACCAGATCTTGTACTCTCCAGTTTTGGTAACTCAACCCCATGGAGTCCTTAAAGGAACAGTGCGCCATACATTTCTATGCAGGCTGATAGGCTTGAAATCCCACAAATCCCTGCACTGGGCAAGAGAAAAAAAAACAGCTCTAAAGAAGGGCCCCACTACAAAATCGGCCAATGTTAATTACTGGGCACCCTGTAGTTTCTATCTCCACCCGCTTTTGGGGTTGTTTGCACATGATGTATACCAGGACCATTTATATTCCTCTGTATTGGTTAATGCCATTTAGACAGGCAGGCTAGGGGGGGCAAATTACTTTCAGTTCACGCTCCTTTTCCGCCTTGCGGGCTCTCATGCTGGCAGGAGCAGCGGCGACCAACTATGCTTTGACAGATGATTCCAGGGGGGCCAGGTTGGGCACTTAGCATTGAGGGTGTAATTTGTTATCTGTTAATAACGATTTTAATAAAACAGATTTATGCAATGAAGTCTTCTCCTGATTGATTCCTCTCCTGTTTGGGCGTGAGGTGTCTTGCACAGATTAACCTTGGATAATTGCCACACACAGCAGGGCTGCCTGCAATCTAGCTATTTTTGCCCTAGCTCAGTGTAAGCTTAGGTGGTCAACACCATCTGGTGAGTTGGTCCCAGAAGGGCACAGGGCACCAATCACAGAGTGAAATAAGATTTGTGTTGGGTTGGAGTGGCACGGATTATGGCACTTTATTTAAGAAGATTTGCGCTTTATATGAAATTGTATATCATTATGTATGATTTTGTGATTTATATATTATATATTATAAGAGTTTACATTGGAGCGGCACAGCTCTTATTTACCAATGTTTAATGCCATTTAAAGACTTAAATTACTCGGCTGTAGTTAAAAGTAATCTTGCGATAGCCTTTTTGATTGCCAGTTAATGGGTCACAGAATAGTATAGTCCTTCATTCTGTGCGATTATCTGTTGAGTTACTGCTTGTTTGCTTACGTTGCCATAATACATCCAGCTTTTAGTCTTTGACAAAGTATGTCAGTTTGGACAGAGCAGTTAATATAGTTGTGGCATAACACCTCTACATATGTATACTTCAAAATCCCTTATTTTGATTAGGTGTTTTTCATGGTTATATTCTCCTTCTAGCCCCCCATAACACTAACATATGCCAATACTAGTAACGACTCGATGATACAATATTGTAGTTGTGGATGTGGGAAACAATCTTAACATATTTTGCAACTCTGCTTCCTCAGGACAATGAAAGAAAACAGATCTAAAAATTCATAAAACATATAATTTAATCATATATACCAAGTAAACGCACAATCATGAACAAAACTTATTGCCTCGCTTACACAACAGTAATGAGTCAGAAAATACCTTCTGGTTCAGCAGCACAGATGGATCTCCACAAATATGAGTGGGAAAAGAAGGAAAAGTGGTTTAAATATCCAGAAAGAGCCCAGGACCCTGGTACATTAGCACATGGTGTATATATTCTATATATATATATTCTATAAATATAGAAACAGTACTCCCATCAAAAAAGGCATCATGTCGTAATTAAAGTGCCTCACATTGGGTTTCCATAATTTCTTGGACTGTTCCTGGGCCACCAAGTCATGTGCAAGGTTTCCCACTACCAATAGCATTTGCCCCCATTAAAATGCAATTACCATATTTGTTTGCCCCTTACTAAAGATATATACAGTATATATTTATTTTTATTTTTACAGTATCCTTAGTATATTTACAGCAAAGTACCAAAAGAATGTGAAGCCTGGAATAGATATGATTTTCTCAATATCCCTTGAAATTATTCTAAAGTAGGGTAAACTGCATAATTAAAATGCAATCATCCATTTCTGTTTGTAGAGTATCGACACTTATACAAAAGGTTATTTTTCCACATGGTGTATGAAAGCCTTCATATGAGCACTGGGGTCAAAGACAGGAGTTCAGCAATGTTAAGTGAATGCCCAGGATGAGATACCCTGACAATATACTCAGTAGGTGGAAAAAACATAATTTGACAGCTGGTGTAGTAGACATCTGCTATGTGTGAGAGACATAGGCTATGCTATCATTATGACTCACAATAACAGATAACATTTTTGTAACGGAAAAGTACATGTAACAAGCCAATTACCACCTCAGTGGTGTTTCTTCATCATTTCCATCTTTTTTTTTCTTTGGATGGTGACAATTGCTGTTTCGGTACTACTTTTTTTCTAAGATGAAATATTGTAAGTTTCTGTTGTGACATACACAGTATAAAATGTCATATAAAGAATCAGAAAGGGCTTTACAAAACTCTGTCATATTCCTAAAGTGCTGGTTCCTTTGGGCTGCCCATAGAGATGTCGCAAACATAAAATTTTCCGTTTCGCGAATGGCGAACGCGAATTTCCGCAAATGTTCGCGAAAGGGCGACTTTAATAGGCAGGCGAATTTTAAAACCCACAGGGACTCTTTCTGGCCACAATAGTGATGGAAAAGTTGTTTTAAGTGGACTAACACCTGGACTGTGGCATGCCGGAAGGGGATCCATGGCAAAACTCCCATGGAAAATTACATAGTTGACGCAGAGTCTGGTTTTAATCCATAAAGGGCATAAACCACCTAACATTCCTAAATTGTTTGGAATAACGTGCACACGCTGGCAGGCAACTGACTGCTATTCTATTACAGTCAAATTTTTTTTTTTTTTATGTAATCTACTGTGACACCAGATTTGAGTGGTGGCACTGGGCAAGTGGGCACATTATACGCTGCGAGCCTGACACACACGTTGGCAGGCAACTGACTGCTATTCTATTCAAGCCAAAATTGATTTTTTTTTTAAATGTAATCTACTGTGACACCAGATATGAGCAGTGGCACTGGGCAAGTTGTGAGCCTGACACACACGCTGGCAGGCAACTGACTGCTATTCTATTACAGTCAAAATTGTATTTTATTTTTTAAATGTAATCTACTGTGACACCAGATATGAGCGGTGGCACTGGGCAAGTAGGCACAGTATATGCTGTGAGCCTGACACACACGCTGGCAGGCAACTGAATGCTATTCTTTTACAGCCCAAAACATTTTTTTCTTTTTTTAAATGTAAACTACTGTGACACCAGATATGATTGGTGGCACTGGGCAAGTGGGCACAGTATACGCTGTGAGCCTGAAACACATGCTGGCAGGCAACTGCAATTCGATTACAGAGGAAAAAAAAAAGCCAACTGATGTACTAGCCCTAAAAAGGGCTTTTTTGGGGTGCTGTCAGGACGCTGTCCTTACAGCAGAGATCAGATGAGTCTTTCAGGACTGGAGTGGACACTGAATATACTGGCCTAGCTATCGATTTCCCTATTAAATCAGCAGCAGCTACACTGTCCCTCCTCTCACTAAGACTGCAACTTCCAAATTAATCTAAAATGGATGCTGTCCAGGAGGTGGGAGGGTCTGGGAGGGAGGGTATGCTGTTGATTGGCTGGAATGTGTCTGCTGATTGTGAGGTACAGGGTCAAAGTTTGCTCAATGATGACGAATAGGGGGCAAACCGAACATCGCATATGTTCACCCACCGCGCGAACGCGAACTAACTAACTGCCTAGGCCTATTCTGCCATTTCTCTCATACATATAAAAAAGCTGATTTTTTTTGCAAAAAAAAATAAATATTTAGAACCTCCAAACATTATCTGTATACTTCTAATTTTTAGCATTTTTTTTTTAGAAAAAAATACACTTTAATGAATTGTACGCACACACACACAATATAATAACCACTTTTGGGTTTGTTAAATTTAAAAGATAATGTTGTTGTGAGTAAATAAATACCTAACATGGCACGTATTACCATTATGTACACTCGTGGAATGGCAATAAACTATGGTACATTAAATTATCCATAGGTTAGAACTTAAAAGTCTTTACAGGCTTCTAGTTTAACCACTTAGGGATCAGAAGGATTTGCTCCCTGAATGACCAGAGCACTTTTTACAATTTGGCACAGCGCTGATTTTACTAGTAATTGAGCGGTCATGCAATGCTGTATCCAAACAAAATTTGCGTCCTTTTTTCCCCACAAATAGAGCTTTCTTTTGGTGGTATTTGATTACCTCTGAGATCTTTATTTTTTGCGATATAAACGAAAAAAATCCAATAAACTAAATTTTAATCATACATTTAGGCTAAAATGTATTCAGCCACATGTCTTGGGTAAAAATAAATAAAAAAAAGCTTGGTTTGGGCAGAAGTTATAGCATCTACAAACTATGGTACATTTTCTTGAATTTACAAAGCTTTTAGTTTTTGACTGCCTCGTTCAGAGATGAACCGAAAAACTAGTATATTGGCCATCAATCCCATAACTAAGTCTTTTATGACGAAACATGTCGGGGCGTGGCTGTGCGGCAACCATCCGAGGTGAACGTGTGACGTATCAAGGCCGATCAAGGAAGCCGAGATCCAGGAAGGAACAGCGGGGAGGTGGTGAGCGATCAGTGGACACCTTGGGACTGCCGCAACCAATATACTTGGTTTTCGGTTCATCTCTGAATGAGTGTTTGCTGTGCAGTGTATTGCTATATTTGGAGATTTAAGTGTGTTATTAAACTGATTTTATGGTATCACGCTATTTTGAGCACTTCTTTTATTTACATGCAGAGCTTTCTGGCAGCGAATTGGTTGGAACTGGGATTATCTGCTATACCTACCAGTGAGGTCTTTTTGTACACATTTACATGCCGAACATGAGAGTGTAAGGCATTTTGAGTTGGTGAGTTTTGCATCTGACGGGAGAGGATTCACTAAAACCAGGTGTGGTGGAAGATTGGAAGCTATTATAATTATTTTTTCACAAACCTTCCTGATGTGATATATGGACTTATATTTATCTGATATTTAAACACATTTATATATATTTTTGGAAATTTGTGCACATATTCACTTTTGTCACATGGTGATGTTTATGGACATTAGCATTATTTTTGAATACCTGTGCAAACGGATATTTCATCTTACATTGTTTACAGCGCTGCTTATATTTTATTACACTAATTTTAGGGTTTTAGAATGTATTTCACAATCTTTGTGGACAGCATACTGACAGGAATTGTACCAGCTGATTGGAGAAAAGCCAATGTGATACCAATATTCAAAAAGGGACAGTGACAAATCACTGGGAACTACAGGCCACTCAGCCGAACATCAATCATTGGTAAATTATTGGAGAGGATCATAAGGGACAATATCCAAGAATTTACAGAGGAAAAATATATCTTAAGTAGTCATCAGCATGAGTTTACAAAGGGTACAGTAGTTCTTGCCAGACCAATCTGTTAACATGCTATGAGGAAGTAAGTTGTCATCTAGACAGAGGAAGGTCCATGGATTGAGTCTACCTGGATCTTGCAAAGGCATTCAATACAGTCCTCCATAAGCACTTAATCTGCAAGCTGAGGTCTGCAGACGTGGACAATAAGATTTGTTCTTGGGTTAAAAACTGGTAACAGGGGCGTGTTCAAAGGGTGGTGATAAATATTTTGTACTCAGACTGGTCTGGAGTGATAAGTGGGGTATCCCAGGGTTCTGTCTTGGGACCAATTCTATTAAATGTATTCATAAATGTTATAGAGGAATGGATAAATAGCTCAATCTCTGTTTTTGCAGGGGACACAAAATTAAGTAGGGCAATAACTTCACATCAAGATATGAAAATTTTACAGCAAGACCTGAACAAAATAATGGAGCAGGCAACTACATGGCAAATGAGGTTTAATGCGGAGAAAAGTAAAGTAATGCACTTGCGAGCAAAAAAATAATAATGCAAACTACTCACTAGGGGGAGAATCGATGGGGGAATCAAGGATGGAGAAAGATCTGGGTGTCCTAGTAGATGACAGATTGAGCAATGGCATGAAATGTCAAGCTGCAGCTACCAAAGCCGGCAGAATATTAGCATGCATAAAAAAGGGATACTGTATACTACATGGATAAATCTATAATCCCACCACTCTATAAAACATTGGTTAGACCACATCTGAAGTATTCTGTCCAGCTCTGGTCACCAGTCCTTAAAAGATATGTGCTGAAACTGGAGAGAGTCCAAAAATGGGCAACAAAGCTAAAAAGATGACTGGAGGAACTCAATTGCGAGGAAATACTGCAAACACCAAATTTATTCTCGCTGGAGATAAGATGCTTGAGAGAAGATATGATAGCGATTTACAAATACCTCAATGGCGATCCCAGCATAGGAAAAAAAACTATTCAGTTTCAAGGAGTGTAAGAGTACAAGGGGCCACACATTGAAATTGGAGTAGAAGCGGTTTAACCCTAAACTGCTCTGGGAGTTTTTCACTGCCAGGACAATAAGGATGTGGAACTTCCTTCCACAATTAGTAGAGACTGTGGGGAGTATTGATAGTTTTAGGAGACTCTTAGGCGGCGTACACGCGACCGAGGTTCTCGCTGGAAACCAGCGAGAACCTCGCTGGAAGCTGCATTCCAGCGAGGACCTCGGCCGTGTGTACACAGAGCGTTCGCCCCGCCCGTCGGGAATCCCGTCGAGCGAAAAGAGAGCACGCTCTCTTTTTGCTCGACGGCCCGCCTGGATGAATGGCTGGTTGCCATTCCCGATGGGCGGGTCGCCGATTTCGACGGCCGGCAGAGAACCTCCACGGGCAGAACGATGTGTTCTGCCCGTCGAGGTTCTCTGCCGTGTGTACATGGCCTCAGATGTACATCTTAAGAAGTACAACATACAGGGATTTGGGAAATAATTAAAGACACGGGCCCAGATTCAGAGAGAATTAGATTATCGTAGAGTATCAGAAATACACCACGCCGCCGTTTTTTACCTGGCTCTACGTGGAATCCAGGTAGATTTTGTCCAGTAAACGACGGCGGCGTAGTGTATTTCTCCCGTCGCAATCCATCTGCGCGAGTAGGGGGCGTGAAGCATTTAAAATAGGCGCGTTCCCGCGGCAATCGAACTGCGCATGCTCCGTTCCCAAATTTCCCGCCGTGCATTGCGCGAAATCACGTCGTTACGTCGTAGTAGCGTCGTTTACGTACATTCCTATTCCCGAACGAGTTACGTTAAAAAAATAATAATAATTTCAATTTGACGCGGGAACGACGGCCATACTTTACATGGGTTACGCACTGTTAGACCAGCAAAAAGCTCCTCTAACATTACGTAGCCAAAAAATGACGTAGGCGATTGCGAGGGACACTCGTACCTTCGTGGATCGCCGTAAAAACTAATTTGCATACCCCGACAGTGAAAACGACGCGGACTCCACCCAGCAGCTGCAAAAATATCGCAACGTAGATCCGAAGGCTTATGAGGACGTAAGCCTCTCGGATCGAAGCCCGAAGCCGCCGTATCATGGTTTGAGGATTCAAACTAGTGATACGGCGCGCGAAATTTGAAATTACTCCTGTCTAACACCAGTTAGACAGGCGTAATCGCTCTATGAATCTGGGCCACTGACACCTACACAGGCTGAACTAGATGGACTATTGTCTTTATTCGACCTTACCTACTATGATAAGAGAACAAGCAATTTACATATAATTAATATGGTATTTGTACGAAACAAATTGTATGACCAAAACCATGCATGCTCAGAAATGAAAGAATACATTACAATACAATACAATACATTACATTTCATCACTTCTGAAGTTGTATTCTTTCATACAAGAATTTTTGTATCTTTAGTAACCTATTGGTTTTGACACTGTGACTAGAATGCAAAAAAAAACGGACGATCATTCGTTCAATATTCCTTTGTACGAGGCTTTAGGCTACTTGTACACTAGACAATTAACTTGTGTTTTTCAATCCCGGCACTTTTAGTGCACTTGGGAGGCACAGATGCAGACTCCAGCCCCACAGACTGCATCCTTCAAAAGTCTATGGCAGACTAAAAAATGCTACGGCTGAACAGGACTAAAAGCTGTACTGAGTGGTATTCATTTAGCACCGTATTTATTCAGGAATATACACCCAGAATGCATTCTGGGAATATGTCCTTGAATGCATAGGGCCTTGCATGCTGAAATAAGCCTCCTATTGACTTGACTTTACTTTGATAGGCTACGGGCAGGGGGGTGGATGCTGCACCTGTGCCTACCGGGTGCACTAAATTGCAGAGATTGAGTGCACACAGGTTAAACACCTTGGGCCAGATTCTCGTATATTGGTGTAAATGGCAGCGGGGCGTAGCGTATCGTATTTACGCTACGCCGCCGCAAGTTTGGACACAAGTGCCGTATTCTCAAAGCACTTGCGTCCTAAGTTACGGTGGCGTAGCGTAAATGGCCCGGCGTAAGCCCGTGTAATTCAAATGTGGATAAGGTGGGCGTGTTTTATTGAAATGAATTGTGACCCCACGTTTTTGATGCTTTTTTTGAATGCCGAATGCGCCGTTCATGGACGTATCCCAGTACGCATGCTCCAAATTACACCACAAATAATCATTGGTTTCGACGTGAACGTAACTTATGCAAAGCCCTATTCGCGAACGATTTACGCAAATGACGTAAACGACGGAAAATTCAACGCTGTCCCGACGTCCATACTTAACATTGCGTACGCCTCAGCTACGCAAAGTTACCCCTCATAAAGCAGGGGTAACTTTACACTTACGCAAACGACTTAAAATATGACGACCGGGCGCAAGTACGTTCGTGAATCAGTGTATCTAGCTCATTTGCATATTCAACGCGGCTAATCGACGGAAGCGCCCCTAGCGACCAGCGTATAATTGCACACAATTATACTCCGGCGTATGCAAGTTACGTCGGCAGAAAAAGACTATTTTTTTAACGTATCTGCCTTTAAGAATCAGCGTAAACATACGCCGGCGCAGTTTGAAATTACGGCGGCGTATCTCCAGCTTTGAGAATTTGGCCCCTTGGGATTAATTTACTAAAGGCAAGGCAAGTGCAGTGGCTCCATAGCTTAGTAAATGAAGTAAGGCTTCACTTTGCAAAGAGTACCCAGTCACAAGCATAGAAAATTAAAAAAAAACAGCTTTTTTTTCTTGCACGTGATTGGATGATAGAAGTCAGCAGAGTTTCTGCTCATTTACTAAGCTCAGGAGTCTTTTTACCTAACGCAAAACCACTCCTGCTAATAGTTTTTCCTTTGGTAATACTTTACCACTATTAGCCATCTCACCTTTAGGACTAGGAACTTGTGTGTAGCTCTACAGTGACCCCAAAAGATACATTTACCCCAATCCACCTTTTATCGTTTATCTACCATCTACTGACCCCCAGAAATTTACTGACCCTCCCAGTTATTTTATCAAGGAATTTTTAGAACTTGGCTGGAATTGGCAAAGCATGTATTATGTTTTTTTAAACCTGGTATACACTGCAACCTGCTGGAATGAACAAAAAAACAAAACAAAAAACTGACAGGTCGCTGTATTAACCTCCCTGACGGTATGATTCTTTTAGATTATTGATGCTGAAAGTGGTACAATTATTTTGCATGGAAATTTGGTGTTTTATATTGTAGCCCTGTAATTCTTAGGAATAACTCACTTAAACCTGCCCAAACAAGAGTGTAGTAGACATCCTGGGTATGATAAAGTTTGAAACGAAAAAATCATAAATTATA
The DNA here is from genome assembly GCA_029574335.1 of Rana kukunoris. Classification (NCBI taxonomy): domain Eukaryota; kingdom Metazoa; phylum Chordata; class Amphibia; order Anura; family Ranidae; genus Rana; species Rana kukunoris. Next base: position 381,373,466 of record CM056053.1, on the reverse strand, counting down.
ATATAATAAATTACTATAAATAATTATAACAAATAATAATATAATAATAAGAAGAATTATTCAATAATGTAATCAAATCAAAAACACAGAAATGTACTCAGTTACAGAATTGTTGCTGTCATTACTTTCAGTGTCTAAAAACAAATTTCCCCACAAATAGCTATCGCTCAATTCTGCAAGTGATTCTAATTTATTATCGCTGTTTCTAGCGGGTCTAAAACCACTTTTGACATAAAGGGACACTTTTTGGTTGCTATGGACAATCTACAGTTTCCAGGCAGAATTTTTTTTATTTATAACATAATAGTGCATGCAGGTCACTGAACAGACCACTAGGGACAAAGGGGGTGTGTAATTATTTTATACAGTACTGTACTCTGTAAGAGTACAGTATACTGTATGTGTACAGTGTTTTTACTTTTTGAATTTGGCGCCGATCTCTGCCCCCGTGCGTCGTAACGTCGCAGGGAATGGAGCTCAGCGGCGTTGGTGCAGTGATCTCTCCCACTGTACAATTGTATTCTGACAAGGGGACTCCTCCCTACTCCCTCACCAGAATACACTGATCAGCGCTGGCAGCCAATGGCAGCATGTCCATTCAAGAAAAGACGGTCATTAGACAGGCTTCTGTCAGACAGACTGCTGAACGCACTAACCAAAAGTTGTTCCAGTTCCGTGTGTACCCAGCTTAGCAAGGAAAGGGCTAAACAATGACTCTGCAATGAATGGAAATTGAAATACAACATCAGAGCTAATGTTAGCCATGTTTTCATCCCAGACAGATACTTTGTAGATGTGGTAATTATGTCACAGGGACTGTCCTGTACTGACCTGCATGGAGTCATCATGTATCAAGTGTAAAGTATTTGTCAAACCAATATGGTGTATATTCACCATGGCCATCAAGCATATTATATAACTCAAATGTTTTCCTCTCAGATTTCCTGTTATAAGCAGATTGTGGAACACAGAAACCCACAGCCTTCAGTATCACCTGTTATGTTTTAGCATGTTCTGTTTTCTGCAGACACCGCTGAACGTCTGCGAATTCTATTAATTAATCTACAATCCAAAAGAATCAGGATAACACAAAGGGTCAATAGGCAGCTGCCTAAATATAACTATCTATCTTCTATTTAAATATACATTGTGCAGTGCAAGGGTATTCAAGTGCTTAACTGTAGATATTTATCATTTTTTCCATATCCGACTCTTTTAGATTCTACTGCCTTTTTTTTAGGTCACAAGGTCTTTCCTCAACCATCCCTAATTGCTCAGCTTAAGGCTGGCATGCAAAATGTGATGACACATGTTCAGAGCCAATTCGTACCCACATACTAGGGCCAATTAACCTACCAGAATGTCTTTGGGGTGTTGTAGGAATCCAGAGTACCCAAATAAACCAAACAAACACACAGGAAGAGCAAACTGCAGATGATGGCCAAGATTCAAACCAATTACCTAGTGCTGCACAGCATAAGTGATAACCATTAAACCGCAGTGCTATATATTAGATAAAGTAAGCTGTTTCACAAAGTTAAAAAAGACTGAATTACCATAATGCAATATACAACCACAGAAAATATTGATGAGAAAAAATATTTCCTAAAATTCCTGTTTAGTACTTTCACCACTGCATGTGCTGTATAAAATGTATGTAGACTCAGCTACATAAAGTACATGGCTGTGTTCCCGTTGTGGGGTTGGAATTTCCTGTCCCACTCCCAGAACAAAATTGAGCCAGGCTAAGTGCTGCTCAGCCATTCACATATAATGAAAACAAACTGCCATAACACACAGATGACTTCAACTTCCAGTCACCAATGTAGGGTAGAAAAGACAGCAGGTATTGTCCCAAATAGCAGAAAAGAAGACAATGCATTACAAATCCTGGGACCCTGCAGGATCTGGGCTGATCTGAACTGTGCATAAAGACAAAAGTAGAGGAGCACGGGATCATATTAAAAACAAAGTAACATTTATTCACTCCATACATTAAAGTTGATCTCCAGTTTCGGATATACAGTATGTTATATAGTAGTTGTGCCAGCTTGGATATGTGGCATAAACTGTATGTAGCTTAGGCTACATACAACAGACTGTTCCAGGTTTGAGCCAAGACTTCCAGAGAGAGGTGGGCTGATGATGTCACCACCCCTTACTTAGCCAATCAGAGGGAGCTTTGTATTAATTTATAGAATACATTGCTTTCTCTAAATAGCTAAGCATGGCTGTGATAGACTCTACTGTGTTCCCCTTATGAGACTGTAAGTTTTGGCTCAAACCCGGAACATAGCCTGGTATGCTGTCTGTAGCCTCAGCTACATAAATTTTATGCCACACATCCAGCAACCTCACATGTTAGTGAGGGACATAGTGTGTTTGGACCAAACAAACTATGTAAAGTATATTCAAAGATGGAGTTCAGCTTTAAGCATACTTACCTTATGGTAGCTCTGTGTCAGCATGGACAAGTAGAGAGCAGGATGTCATTACAAATGAGGCCTGTATGTAGCAGTGGCAGTAAGCAATCTCAAAGCTGGACCCGCTCAATATGACAGCTGGCGTTCACTGAAGCGTAGAGTGTAGTGTAGAGTGTAGCTTCTCCTGCCACTGTTCCAGCATGTGGCTGCACTTTATGTCTGACGTGGGGCTGTAACGCATTTCAAAGGTGTTCCTTCTTTGTTGGGATTGCTCACTACTGCTGCTACATACACAATGTGATGTCATCGTGCTCTCTACTTGTCCATGCTGACACAGAGATGTCTTAATGCAGAGTTTCACCCAAAAATGGAACTTCCGCTTTAAGGGAAGGTGACCCCCTGACATGCCACATTTGGCATGTCATTTTTTTAAGGGGAGAGGGGGCAGAAACCCTCTTTTTAAAGGGTTCCAGCTCCCACTTCCTCCCGGTGGTCCACTGCACCAGAAGGAGGTTTACCTCTCCCCCTCCCTCTCGGCAATCATGCGCCTGTGAGTGCCCGGCTGTGAAGCCCTAGCCGGGCACACACAGTGACAATGTTGGCACCGTGAAGAGGAGGGGGAGAGGAGCAGGGCTTCGTTCTCCCGCATTGCTGGACCGTGGGACCGGTAAGTGTCCGATTATTAAAAGTCAGCAGCTGCAGTATTTGTAGCTGCTGACTTTTTTTTTTTTTTTATTGGAACTCCACTTTAATGTATGTGTGCTTAATTTATGGAGTAGAGAAGAAAGAAGTTTTCACCATGTCAGATTGAACAGTGTAGTGGTCACAATAGGACTTTAAAGGCCACAAACACTGGTGTGTGTAGAAAAATTGTTTATTGTTACATAAAAGAGATTCCAGATCACAATGATCAATGTTAAAAAATGTATGGAGTGAATAAATGCTACTAAGCTTTTAATGGGATACCGTGCTCTTGTTCTTCAGCCTTCACAGGGAGCTTTGTATTCTATGAATGAAGAGACTGTGAAATCATTGGCCTACCTCTCCATCTCAGCCAATAGGTAGTTCAAAGAATACAAAGCTCCCTGTGAATGGCTGAGCAGCTCTCAGCTCGACTTGATTTTGTTGTGGGTGGGGTGGAAATTTCCCATCCTGCTGCTGAATCACAGCACTGTATACTGTATGTAAATGAGTGCTCACAGCAGACACATCTAGTATAGAAGGTAATAATTGACTTAGACCAGCTAGTTAGACCAAACTATTTAAAACTCATTGAAGATAGAGATTGGCTTTAAAAAGCATATTAACATAGGACAAACAGTATGAAGTTCAAAACTGATATGCAAAATGTGGTAACCTATAGCAAACAAACATAAATAACATTCCAGTTGTTTTTTAAAAAAACAATTCTAGTCGGTTACCATGGGTAACCATACTTTATACTTTGCACTGATTTTCTTGTAAATCCACACAATGAACTGAAAGGCACACCATAACTACAACAGCTTTTCCCAGATACCAGTAATGCGAAATTTATAAAAATGCACTGAATGGCTTGGGCCATTTAACAATTCCAATACGAGCCCCAAAAAAATAAAACTTTAATAATAATTTTTACTCGTTATAGTAAACAATACAAGCTAATTATAACAAATGCAGGTACCTTGTAGATTTAGTTGATTCCTGCTTGTAAATATCAATGATATTTTCAACCAGCAAGTTTCTTTGCAAGCCATACACTCCATGTCGGTCCAGAACCACTTCATGTCTGCAGGATGGGCAACGAAAGCGACCTCCTGTGGCCACAGTGTTTCCTCCTCTGGTTGGTAAATATGGGTTGGAAGCCTATTTACATGAGAGTAAAACACCTTAATGTAATTTGCTTATTACAGAATGTAAGCATTATACTTTCATAGTGCTCAGCTGTCTATGTATTGAAGAAAAATTTCAATAGTAGCGAAACCAAAGTGGCAATACTGAGCTGAGATATTGATGTTGGTTTATTTTTCTTACATTAGTGTAGTAAAAGCAGGAAAGGGCCTCAAATGGTCTCAAAATCTGTGGAGATGGTTGTGTACAGCTGAGAAAGGTGTGTTAATTTCAGAAACTGTACTGCTATTTGCCCAGTCCTCCAACTGCTGTTGGTGTGTCTTTGTCTGAGCAACATTAGCTTGTTACTACACCTATTCCAAAAGTAAGGTATGCTGGTAGATCTCTCCATAACCAAAAAATCGAGGTGTAGGTCGCAGGTCACTGAAGATCTTAGGTTAAGCTTTTCATGCTGAGCAGCAGATCATAACTATGGGAATGTTTTAGTAACTACCTTCACTTTCCTCTGCTCTACTAACCCAGCATGTTGGATGTCTCCAACATTTTGCTGACAATTGTGTACTTCCATCAACCTGTAGACCTATGTTGGGTGATTATTTACTATATTGGTTTAATATTGATTGTAAGAAGTTATGAGAAAAGTGAGTTGCCATTTGAGCTGACCACTAGTCAAATTCAAAAACAGGTAGAAAGAAAAAATGAAAGTGTACCCGTAACAGCCAATCAGATATTTGCTTTAATTTATTAAGTTAAAAAATAAAATGAATCTACAAGAATTGGTTGCTCATCCAAGAAATTAGATATTAGAGGGGTAAATAAGGGTCAAATAATTCTCAACACTGTCTATTGGTGCCATACAGTAAATACCGTATTTATAACACGCACAGGCATATAACACGTACCTAACTTTAAGGCCACGTACACACGATCAGGCCGGTCAGATGAGAAAGCTCCGACGGACCGTTTTCATCAGGCCAGAATGCGGTGACGTAGAACACAACGACGTGCTAAAAAAACGAAATTCAATGCTTTCAAGCATGCGTTGACTTGATTCTGAGCATGCGCTGGTTTTTGGTCCGATGCTTTTGTGTACTAACCATCGTTTTGGTCCGACGGACCGATAGACAACAGTCCGATGGGCCATACACACCATCTAATTGGTCGGATGAAACTGGTCTTAAGACCAGTTTCATCGGACCGGTCTGATCGCGTGTACGTGGCCTGAGAGGGAAGTTTCAGGAAAAAAATAATTCACAGCTCCCTGCGTATAACACGCAGGCACAATTTACCCTCTATTTTCAGGGTAAAAAAGTGAGTGTTATACCCCAATTAATACAGTAATCGTAAAGTAAACTGAAATCCCTCATTACCACTCTACTTCCAGTGCAAATTGCTTACAGTCTATGCAGTACAGGTTCAAAAACTCATTAACCAATTAATTTTTGCTTAGACAGATTTGCCAACTAAAGGTTTTGGGACCCTGGTTCCAACACCTTGAGGATGCCACTGACATAATATACTGTATACTAAATAATAGTTGATAAGGGCACACAATTTTAACACAGGTACATTGAATGTGACGAGTAAGGAACTTTTCTTCCCCTTACTGTGAGATTTGGCTACAAAAATGTGACATGTCTTGTATACAACGGGCAACATAGACAGTTTTTTCCATGTACTTAGTAATGGCAGAGAGCAATAAAATCAGTAATATAATGTAGAAATAAAATTTAGTAGGAGATATGCAAAAAAAACAAACACAATTTCCATTGATAATGCAAGCTACCTAAAATACATACTTATTTTTATAAATATATTTTTGCTGATCACTTGCCCAAAGTTGCCTCTTTTTTTCTCTTATTTGTAAATGTTGTTAAATAGATATGTGGCAGTGTTTAAAATAGAACTACAGATACATTTCTTAAAACAACATTTTAAAATCAGAGATCACACTACAACCTTTATCCATTTTTTTGTGTTGTCTGTGCCCTCACTAGTAACATTTCCCCTCACTTGCTACTCCTGTGATAGTGGTAAAACAGCAATACAAAGTCTGTAAAGCTTTGACATTTTATTAATTACTAGAAGAAAAACATTTTGGCTGGTGTGACAATTTTATGTGTCAGTATTATTATATTTGTTTCTATTTCTGACAAGCTTGCTGATGTAAACTTTGAGATCCTTTCTCTAAGCTGCTGGTATGCTGCATCTCTTTAGCAGTAGTGTAGCATTTATCACACATCAAATGCATGTTCTTTGTGATTTTTTTTCAAATTTAAATGTTAACTCACACATTTTAGGAATCATTGCAGAATTTAATTGTACAGTAAAACTTGGTTTGAGAGTAACTTGGTTTGAGAACATTTTGCAAGACAAGTAACATGTTTTAATAAATGTTGCCTTGATATACAAGCGATGTCTTGATATAAGAGTAGCATCATGTATCAACTGAGTATAAAAAGGAAGAGAGGAACCTCTAAGTGTAGCAATATGTTTACATTTAATGAAGGTACAACATTTAGAAATGTATTGCTACACTTAGGCCGCGTACACACGATCGGTCCAAACCGATGAAAACGGACTGAAGTTCAGTTTCATCGATCCAAACCGACCGTGTGTATGGCCCATCAGTCTTTTGTCCTTCAGTCCAAAGTTTTAAAACTTGCTTTAAAATCGGACTGATGGACGCCTGACCATCGGTCAAAACCGATGGTTAGTACGCAAAAGCATCGGTTCAAAACCCGCGCATGCTCAGAATCAAGTCGAAGCTTGGAAGCATTGAACTTAATTTTTCACTGCACGTTGTTGTGTTTTACGTCACCGCGTTGGACTCGATCGGTTTTTGAACTGATGGTGTGTACGCACATCAGACCGCTTCAGTGCTGAACCGGTAAAAACGGTCCGTCGGACCATTCTCATCGGATAGACCGGTCATGTGTATACAGCCTTAGAGTTGCCTCTCTTCTCTTTTATACCCTGTAAAAAAATGCTTTGATATACAAGTCGCAAACCAAGGTTTTACTGTATATGTGTATATTATATATATTTTTTATATTAGCTTTATTTTATTAGAATTATACATAATGATTCAGATGGATCCTAACATACATAAAACTATCAAGCGCACTGCTGAATACCTGATCAGATGTCACTTCTTATGAGCCTGAAGGACACAGAACAAAGATGACCCCTAACTGATCACACTTGACATTACTGTACCTAGCACATTGCTCTATTACTATTATAACTATCTATTATTGCTCTATTAAAAAAGCACACTTGTCTTTAAAACAACCAACAAATGTAAAGTAGTACAGATGTAAAGGTAATATAAAGTGCGTAAATTATAACAACCAATTACATTTTACTTTATGGATGTCAGCTTATTGAAAAATGAATTTTTAAGATTACTTTGGGTTACTAAACCTTTCACATTGCCTTTTATCTGACTGATGGGGACAAAAAACACACAGTGGTTTATATCCAGATAATGTTTTTTGGTCAACAAATGAAAATGAAAATGTGTGCATATTAGGCATAATTTATTTAATCCTCTTTTTTTTATATAATAGACACGCTAACTTTTTTCAGTCTATTATGTGACCAAGTTTTGATTTTACTCTCTGTGATGGTACATGTTCTGGCTTTGAAAACATCTTACCTGGAAAATGTCGCTGGCACATTTCCTACACAGATTATGTTGGCAAGGAAGGATTACCACTGGCTTGGAAAACATTTCCAGACATATTGGACATATAAGTTGCTTCTCCAAGTTATCCATAGTTTGCTGCTCTTTACTCAAGGACTGGAAAGCCAGCGAGGTGCTCATCTCCTAGCTATTTCGAGGAGAGTAATTTCAGGAGAAAACGGCTGTGGTGATGAGTTTCCGGGTCTGTTCTCTTCAAATAATTCCTGGACTCGTGTGATCAAATGTCCTATGAGTTTCCTCAGCTGGGTGACATTGTTTAAAGGATCATTTGAAAAGTGCTCAAGCTGTTTTTAGCAGCACTCTGTCACATGTTGCTATACTGCTCTGTCCATATATGAAAGTGACACATGGATAGATTTAGACAGCTGACAGATCCCAGGGATGTCTGCTCCACATTCCTCTCTGTGGGAATAGGGAGGGTCAGATCAAGTGGGCAGAAGGACATCTGGAGCCCAGTGACAGCTGCCACTAAATGTGTCACTAAATGCTTGCTCTCTACACTAGAGCCCTGTGGCAAAAAAAAAAAAAAAAGTTTCTAAATGCAGAACCCTTTTCTTCATTTTTTTTATTTTTTTTTTATAAATTCTGTGTTAAGGGGCTGTTTGACCAACCATTTAAACAGTTTTCATGAGCAGATACTATAATTGTGATTATGCTGCAGATACACCTATATGTTTATATACTGTATTTATTGTCGTATAACACTCACTTTTTTACCCTGAAAATAGGGGGTAAACTGTGTCTGCGTGTTATACGCAGGGGGCTGTGTAAAGTGATTTTGCTGAAACTTTCCTCTTAAAGTTAGGGTGCGTATTATACGCCTGTGCGTGTTATGCGCCGATAAATACGGTAGCTTGTATGCATCCATATCAACATGAACAACTAAAAACATTTTGGGCCAGATTCAGCAACACTTGCGCTGGAGTATTTCGATATGCGCCGTGTAACTGTGAAGATGCGCCGTCGTTTCTATGTGCCCGTACCCATCAAACTAGATGCGCCCAATAACGGGCCATTTGCGACCGGCGGAACGTTCCGACGCCAGAGTATCGTCAGCGCTTAATTTCGCTTAGCGCATCAGTCGCGCCTATTGATTTCCCCTGCAAATATGCAAATGAGGGATTTTTCCCAATTCACGAATGGATTAGCACCTTACGCTGGCTACATGCGCCGCGCGTATCTCGTCCGTCCGGCGCAAAGTTATTTCTACAAAAGGCTGCTTTATCTTTACTCCAGATGGCCACAGGTCAGCAGGAGAGCAGCTACAGCAGCGTTACCGACGATAAGAGCTAGCTGAGCACCCCCACTTGCAGGACAACACCTCTGTCCATGCTTGTCTGTCAAATTTTACAGCCATGGAGGAAGACATCATAGGTCTCCATAGCCGAGATGACGGCTGACAGCTCCTGGCCATTAAAGTTCAGCTTTCTCCTGTGTGTTTGCGGGGAACGGGAGCAGCCATCTCAGAACAAAAGTAACATCACTGCGGGGAGGGGGAGCAGGATATACTTTAGTGCCGGAATGGCGCTTCTACGGGCGCATTTAAACGCCCAACGGAAGGCATTGCGCTGACGTTTCCCGTGCAGTGGTGCCGACGGAAGTTGTGAGCATGCGCACAAAGGGGGCGAGTGGAGCCTCACTCACTGCGCATGCTCCGTGGTTGATGCGCTGAACGTAAGCCTCTGCGCTGGGCTCCGCCCATCATTTACACATGATCACACCCACTTCCCCTTGCGTCGGGTTACGCCAGCGCATTATCGTTACTCTGGCGCAAGTTTACGCGCAACTGCTATGTGAATAACAGTACTTGCGCTGAAAGGGTCGTCAGAGTAACGTAAATGAGAAGCGTTACTCTGGAGCAAAGATGCTCTCATCTACCTGAATCTGGCCCTTTAATGTTAAATAGTATTACTTTTACAAGCGGAAGAAGAAAATAAAACATTTATAATTTTTATTTAAAAAAAAATCACATTCTTAAAAAACTCAAGGTTAAATAACTCCAAATTTTAAAACCAAAGTATGTGTTTGTCCCATATATATATACAGTATACTAACATTTACAACTGTATATTGCATACAAAATGATATTAAATATTAGAACATATCATTAGGCAATAAGCCCTCATATAATTATTACAATGTAGTATGTAGATGTTTCTACATACTACAATGTGATGATTCTATGAGGCCCCTTTGTCTAATAAAATAATATACTATTTTTCATTTTTTTTTGTATGTGTTATAGGTTGCAAATGTTGGTATACAGTATACTGTACAGGTATCTGGGACAAAAAAATATTTTGGTTTTAAAATTTGGAGTTATTATTTTGTAATAAAGATGATACATTTATTTATATTCCTGTTATTTTTGGTGAATTTATTTGCTGACATGGTTGACAACCTCAAGGCATTACTAGGGTATCCAGTGTGTCTGTTTGGAGGTGATCAGTGCAATAATCAATAATGGGAACCAATAAATTATCAGTTTAGGATGCTTTAATATTTTTTTTTTTTTTACTAGTGGTTCTAGTAAACACAATGGTGTTACCTAGACGCACGCAGGCAACAGAGAAAAGGTTATCTTTAACAGGTAGGGTAGGGTTTAAAAGGCAGGGTAGGTGCAGTGAGTGGAAACAGGGTACGGACATATAGTTGGTAGCAGGGTATATTGAGATTCAACTGTGTTTGCTGTGGATGACAGAGAGAAAGAGAGCTACTTAAAAAGGTGGGTGTCTAGCAGCAGGAATGGGTTAGTGCAAGCTGACTGAGTACAATATATCTGACAATGCTTGAACGGTTGAACAGATCTTAGTTTACAGACTGCACTGCGTTAATACAATCAACTAACCCCTGTTGAGAACATGTTGAATAGTGCTTAAAGAAATAAGCTTTGTCCCCCTCCAATAAGCATACCAGCGATTTTACCTAAGCAATATTGAAGGAGGGAAAAAAGTTATCACTGCCTTTAGGAGTACTGGACAAAGCCAACTCTGCACAAACTTGAATCAATGGCTGATCATTACCAAACAACATCCTGCCCATGGCTCAAGTCCTGCAGGAATGCATGGGTACTGTATTCCTGTACTTTTTCCACGTAGTTCCTGTTAGCAGCAGGGCAGCAGGGCTGGACTGGCCTACTGGGATCCAGGAAAATTTCCCGACAGGCCGCCTGCCCTGGGGCTGCTTTGCACTGTGGCTGCAGCAGTGCCCAAGGCCGATCCTGGGAGGCTCAGGTGCAGAGTCCTCCCCTGCCTCCCTTCTCCTCCTCTTGTGTACCTCACACACTGCAATGTTCGGCGGCCAACCACTGTAACAAAGTCCTGCCACCTAGACCAGCTCCTGTGATATGAAATAGGAGCCTCTGGGGTGAAATATATTAATGCTATAGTGTGAGGTACCATCATCCTTAAGATTGAAATATAGAGTACTTGGATCTAAGGTCCCCGAATCAAAGAGCCAAAAAAAGGGGGGGCAAGTAGGACTATCGCGGTACTGATACTCAGGTAGAAAATTAGAGTAGATATTTAGAACAAATACATTTTATTCAAATCACAAATAAAAACACAATACAAAATTAAAATTGAAATAACCATCTACAACACCAAAATAGAAGTCCCCATGGGAAGAAGACAGCACGATGGGTTGAAGGTTATGACAGTCACTCTCTCAAATCTCTCACTCAGCTCCTGTGATAGACGAAACACTGATTCATATTTCCGGCATTGGATCAGTGTTCTGTCTATCACAGGAGCCGCCTTCAGTCTAGAAGGCGGGACTTTGTTACAGTGGCTGGCCACCAAACATTGCAGACCCAAGCTCTGTGACAAAGCGGGAGATCCACGCTGTGTATAATCCAGGCACATGTGACTCTGCATTAGAGGGGCACAGCAAGGCTGCATTTGATGGGCACAGTGAGTCTGCAATGATGAGTACAAGTGAGTCTGAATTTGATGGGCACAGTGGGGCTGCATTAATGGGCACAGTGAGAATGCGATGATGGGCACAGTGAGGCTGCGTTGATAGGCACAGTAAGTCTGCATTGATGGGCTTGGTTAGGCTGCATTGATGGGCACAGTGAGGCTGCGAGGATGGGCACAGTGAGGCTGGAATGATGAGTAGAGTGAGGCTCCATTTGATGGGCAGACTGAGGCTCCTTCAATATCTGGCAGCAATATTCTTTTCCTCTGTCACTAGCAAAGTAAATTATATAACCTTGCATCTTGCAACAAACGATAACAGAGCCAAGATGGATTCCTTGTGCAGCCACTTCTGGTCAGGATTGGCCTTGGTGTTATGTCAGCAACAGATGTGGCTAGAAATGTGTGGACTTCCACAGAGAATATCAGGCACAAGTAAAGTGTAAAATATAAATTTATTTAAAAAATAAATGGATAAAATAAATGTAAACACACTTTCATTGTACCAAAACTGTGTAAATCAAACCAGAGAACCAAATAAGTAGTGACACACAATGAACAACTATATACAGAAAACAGAATATGCCAAGCATAGTCGTAACAGAGCCAGGGTCATACATGGGAGATCAGGCAGAGGGAGCTGGGAACAAGGTAGGACAGGGAGAGGGTAACAGGAGACAGAAGAAGCAGGCAGGAAGGGAACAGGCTGAAGGGTCGGGGTCAGGGACCAGGATCAGGATACAGGAACACTGGAACGCAGGTCAGGGGCACATGGAGACAAAACACCAAGGCAAAGAGGAAGAGCATAGGAAGGGCATAAATACACATCCTGCCACAAGCAACAGAAAAAACACAGATCATGGTAGTAGCAGGTAAGGAAAGTTTTCAACCCCCTTCCCGCCTCCTTCTCTTATACATCTCCAACTTACCAATCTATTTGACCTCTGTATTATATATATATATATATATATATATATATATATACACACACACACACACACACACTTTCTCTTGCACATAAGTCTCCTCCCACTGTTTGTGATCTATATATTAACCCCTTAATTTCCTCCGTCTATATGCTTGATATTTACCAAGCTCCCCCTCAATTCCAAAATCTACAAAACTGTGGCAAAAGAATGGTCCTTTTTGGATGTCTACTTTCCAAAAATGAGTAATTTTGGGGATAGTTGTACTGTCCTGACATTTTAACAGAAAGTAAGGAAACATTTTATTTTTTTCCTTTTTTTCCTTTTCTTCATTATATAGTAAAATAAAAACCCAGTAGTCATTAAATACCACTGGAAGAAAAGTCTATCTGTCTGAAAAAAATGTATAGAAACTTCATTTGGGTTTGATGTTTGCATGATGGTGTAATAGTAAGTCAAATGATCAGTCGATCACAGACTTAAAAATGGCCTATTACACCACGGTAAGAGAACTGACCCACACAAATATGCTTTTGGCCTGAATTGTCCTCAGTCACAAAACGTGGGTGAAGGTTTATTCATATTCACGCACATTTAGCTATGGTTAACCTCCCTGGCGGTCTTCACGTGTGTGGCACGGGGTGAGATTTTTAAGCTAATATCGGTAACCCCGTGCCACACACGCGCTTACCTCGCTGGATGCAGAAAAAGTTTACTTACCTTTTCTCTGCGATCCAGCGATGAATCCCCGCAGTACACGGCGGGCGGATGTCCGCCTGATGCTGTGTGTTCCGCCGATTCCCTTCCCTGCGAGCGTCGCGACGTAGGGGGGGGAACGGCGCCAAATTCAAAAATGTAAACAAACACTATACATACAGTACACTGTAATCTTATAGATTACAGTACTGTATGTAAAAAATACACACCCCCCATGTCCCTAGTGGTCTGCCCTGTACACTACATGTCCTTTTATATAATAAAAACTGTTCTTTCTCCCTGCAAACTGTAGATTGCCCATAGCAACCAAAAGTGTCCCTTTATGGCAAAAATTGTTTTAGAGCAGCTAAAAAACAGCGATAATAAATCAGAATCACTTGCAGAATTTAGCGATAGCGATTTATGGGGAAATTCGTCATAAAAAAAAAAAAAAAATGACAGCAAAAATTCTGCAACTGAGCAAATTTCAGTGATTTTGATTTGATTACATTATTGAATAATTTTTACTATAATTATATTATCATTTGTGATCATTTTTTATAATTATTTATTATATTATAATTTTTAATTAAAAAAAAAAAAAAAAATCATACCCGGGATGCCTATTAGACTCTTGTTTGAATAGATTTAAGTGAGTTATTCCTAAGAATTACAAGCCTACAGTATAAAACGCCAAATTCCCTTGCAAATAATGGTACCGCTTTTAGCACCTAAAATCTTAAAGAATCATACCGCCAGGGAGGTTAAAATGCATTAAAGAATCAATTTATTAGAGACAAATAAGCTATTCACTTTGCAAAATAACTTTCACCAGAGCTTAGAGAATATGATAAAGCTTCACTTTGACAAAAATACTCAATCATGTTCAAGGAAAGTACAGGCATACCCCACTTTTAAGTACACAATGGGGTTTATTTACTATCACTGGAGAGTGCAAAATCAGGCTCACTTCTGCATAGAAACCAATACGCTTCCAGGTTTTATTACCAGGCTTTATTGAACATGCTGGAGTTAAAAGCTTGTTGGTTTCTATGCAGAAGTGAGCCTGATTTGGCACTCTCTAGCGATAGTAAATAAACCCCATTGTGTACTTAAAAGTGGGGAATGCCTGTAAAACAAACAGCATTTTTGCTTGTACACAATTAGATAATAGAAATCAGTTGAACTTCACTTTATTCACTAAGCTCTGTGGCACATTATCTTGCAAAGTGCAACTCCACTTGCAAAGTTAACAGTCTATTTGCCTTTAGTAAATTGGCCCCAATACTACTGCTAAAATAGCAATAAGGAAATTCTAGATTGTGAGCTCTAACGAGCCGTGCCATCTGATCCCTCCTGTATTGATTTGTATTGTGACTGTACTATCTTCCCTGATGTAAAGCGAAGCGCAAACTGTTGGCGCTATATAAATCCTGTGTAATAATAATAATAATAGGTATGTCCAGGGAGTGTGGTCAAAATCAGAGCTGTGTTGAGACAGGAACATATGCTGTGCAGAAAAGGGTGCCAGTGATTTTCAGTAGCTAATAAAATTCCTATTTCACTTCTAGTATGATGCAAAACTGGGAAAATAAAACTACAATGACAAATCTTTATCTGACAAGTTAGCTACAGACATATGTCATCAGCATGTTGATCTCATTTCTCACATATGCTTCTGGAGGATGAATCTGATTGTAATTGAATGCAGTAGTCATGTCCCAACCATGTATAAAACCAACATTGATATCTTTAAAGATAATTTCCATAATGAAATAGTGAACATATGCATGGAAATCACTCATTGATTCATATTCTTCTGCCATCTCACTTGTATTCTCCGTCTTGATGATAACTTTTGTTTCTGGGCTTCTAAGAAGCAGGCGCTCTATGGCACGTCGGATATTGTACAGCCTTCTGATGTAGTGATGCACAGGGAATAATCTGAAATGTACCCCAATGTTGACAATAATCACGGTATATGGGTTTCCTCCTATCAAGTCAATTTCACGTGGGGTGGTTCTCTCCTCTTTGAGGGTTGTGAATACAAGATGAATAAATGGCCTTGCATGACGTTTCCAAAGAACAACGATATTTCTTTCAGTGTCAATGCCCAAATGCTTTTGTGACCAGTGTTCTTCATGGACATTGAGAAATTTTATGTCTATAAAAACAAAAACAAATGATCTTATACTGTGAGGCCACGTACACACGACCGAGAAACGCGACGGGCGAAACACATAGTTTTTCTCGTCGAGTTCCTTGTTCGGCTGTCAAAAAACTCGTCGAGCCAATTTTTCCCATTGCCCGTCGAGGAAATAGAGAACATGCTCTCTTTTTGGCTCGACAGTTTTCTCGGCGAAAAGTGTACACATGACCGGTTTTCTCGGCAGAATACGTCTCCCATCGAGATTCTTGCTGAATTCTGCCGAGGAAACCGATCGTGTGTACGCGGCCTGAGAATTTTGGTAGGCTTTGAAAACCTAAGTTATACAACAAGGTCCAAAAAATGCATGTAAACAATGAGATAACATAGAGGCAGAGATAGAAGAACATCTTAAAATCCGCCAGTTCGCTTGATATGACATATGGTGATCCATATACTCATAGATTAAAAAGGACAAAATAAAATCATAGAAAAAATGTTCTCTATTCAGGCTGGGTTCACACCTACGCAAATTGGATGCAAGTTTCCCCTGTGGAGCTGGTTCACATATCTCGCTTGCTGCTGCAGATCGGTTTTCACAGAAACACTGTTCTGTTTCAGGGCAGAATTCAGGCAAAAATTCGTCCCTGATTCGTCCCTGAAATAGAGAACAGAGAAGCACCAGACTCCTGCTGCGAGCCGCATCCATCGGAGGTATGAACCCAACCTAAATATCACCCTCACATTTACAAATCATCAGAGAACATAATTTCACTTAGGCCTCGTAACCACGACTGAGGAACTCGTCGTAAATGAAACATAATTTTCCTCGACGAGTTCCTTGTTAGGCTTGTCGAGAAACTTGACAAGCTTTCTTTGCATACACACTGTCAAGACCAAATCTCATCGTTCTCAAACGCGGTGACGTTCATCACGTACGATGGCAGGGGAAGTTCGATTCCTAGGGGCTGCTTTTGCTAATCTCATGTTACTGTGTGTTAATTCAAAGTTTGGTTAGAGACGATTCGCGCTTTTCAGTCTGTTACAGCGTGACAAATGTGCTATCTCCATTAGAAACGCTACTTTTACCGAAGGTGAGCTCCCGTCTCATACTTTATTCTGAGCATGCACAGGTTTCTAAGCCCGACGAAGAACATGATGAGGAAATTGAGACTCCCGACGAGCAAAAAGAGTTCCACGACAGTTTTCTCGATGAAAAAAATACACATGACCGTTTTCCTTGGCAAAAAAACTCTGCCAGCAAGTTTCTTGATGGATTCTGTCGAGGAAAACAGTCGTGTGTACGAGGCCTCATTCACAATCATCATTGGATTGAGAAAATACATTATAACTGTCCGCAAAATTAAGCTAGGGATGGGGAAGGAGGAGAACAGAAAAAAAGAAAAGAAAAATTATTGTACCTTTCCATAAAACGGTACAATGTTTTTTTTGTTGTTCTCTTCTGTTCTCCTCCTCTCCCCACCCCTAGCTTTGTTTTGAGAACAGTTATAATATATTTTCTCAACCCAATGATGATTGTGAATAAGTGTAATTATATTCTCTGATGATTTGTAAATTATATTTTAAGAATTTATTCTTTTGGTCATATGTATTCATGTGAGAGATAGGAGGAACCCAAGAAGCAGTGATCTCCACGATATGCACCGACCTAAAGCACTCTCTCGAGACCAATAGCCAAGCATTTCTTTGGTGGATGATGATTGTTGGTAACAATATGCAACCTGTTACATGTAATATGTGTTTTATTTTTAATTTGTATTGGTAAATATACATTTTGTATTTTTCATATATAACTGAATCTTTGTGATTACTGGATGGTTATTTAAAGTCCTATTATCCACTCTGTCTTGTTATATATTTTAAATAAGGATGAAACCCTCACCGGCACATACACCTAGTTGGAATCTCCCTTATACACATCCAACAAATTATTTTTGAAAATTACATTTAAGTATTTATACATGAATGCACCTTAACCTGCCTGGCGGTATTCCCGAGTGTGGCTCGGGGTGCATTTTCAGCACCAAAAGCAGTAACCCTGAGCCACACTCAGGAATTGCCTCGCAGGATCCATGTAGAGATTACTTACCTTGTCCCTTGGATCCTGCAAAATCTTCCCACTGTGATCTGTGAGCCGCCGTGTCTCGCTCGATTTACAGTGCCGAGCTCCGTTCCCTGCGAACGTTGCGACGCACAGGGATGGAGTTCGGCACCAAATTCAAAAAGTAAAAAACACAGTATAGATACAGTATACTGTAATCTTACAGATTACAGTACTGTATAAAATAATTACACATCCCCTTTGTCCCTAGTGGTTTGGCCAGTGCCCTGCATGCAGTTTTATATTACAAATACTGTTCTTTCTGCCTGGAAACTGGAGATTGTCCACAGCAACCAAAAAAGTGTCAAAAGTGCTTTTAGACCCGCTAGAAAACAGTGCGATAATAAATTTGAATCACTTGCAGAATTGAGCGATAGTGATTTATGGAGAAACTCGTCATCAAACACTGAAAGTAATGACTTTTACCCGGCTACCGATACTTTTTTCAATGTCATGTGACAGTGATGCACTGATAGCTGGCATTAATAGATGGCACTGACTGATTATGAGGGGGGTGGGGAGGAAGCTGCATACTGAAGGTTTTTACCTTCAAGCTTGGTTCACATATATGTTTTGAACCACATCCAATTTGCATGACATGTAAAATAACATTGATTTTCATCCAAGCTGTTCACATATATGTGGTGTTTCCTATTTGTTTTCTGAGCACTGTGGTGTGGTTCAGGTGCAAATTCCAGGCCATTGAGTTCTATGGGAATGCTTCTGAAGCGCATGTGTTGCGTTGGGTTCAGGATTCACATTAACCACTTTAGCCCCGGACCATTATGCTGTCCAAAGACCAGAGCACTTTTTGTGATTCGGCACTGCGTCGCTTTAACTGACAATTGCGCGGTCGTGCGACGTGGCTCCCAAACAAAATTGGCGTCCTTTTTTTCCCACAAATAGAGCTTTCTTTTGGTGGTATTTGATCACCTCTGTGTTTTTTATTTTTTGCGCTATAAACAAAAATAGAGCGACTATTTTGAAAAAAATGCAATATTTTTTACATTTTGCTATAATAAATATCCCCAAAAAAGATATAAAAAAAAAATGTTTTCCCTCAGTTTAGGCCGATACGTATTCTTCTACATATTTTTCGTATAAAAAAAACCTGCAATTAGCGTTTATTAATTGGTTTGCGCAAAATTTATAGCGTTTACAAAAAAGGGGGTCGTTTTATGGCATTTTTATTATTATCTTTTTTTACTAGTAATGGCGGCGATCAGTGGTTTTTTTTTCGGTACTGCGATATTATGGCGGACACATCGCACACTTTTGACACATTTTTGGGACCATTGGCATTTTTATAGCGATCAATGCTATAAAAATGCATTGTATTACTATAAATATGCCATTGGCAGTGAAGGGGTTAACACTAGGGGGCAGAAAAGGGGTTAAGTGTGTTCCTGGTGTGTTCTAACTGTATGGGGGGGGGGGTGGCCTCACCAGGGGAAATCACTGATCTTCTGTTCATACATTGTATGAGCAGAAGATCAGCGTTTCCCCCGCTGACAGGAACGAGAGCTATGTGTTTACACACATACCTCCCGTTCCCCGCTCTGTAACGAGCAATCGCGGGTGCCCAGGCAGTAACAGCACAGTAATATCTGTGCCAGTGCCACGCAATTCATTCATAGAAATCCAAAATGTGATGAAATAAACAGTAAAAAAAATTAGATGTAAAAACATTAAAAAAAACATTCTGCTGGTTCAGACTGGGGTGACCTGTCAGGTAACTTAGGCCCCTTTCACACGGGGCAGGGGAGGTGTGGTGGTGGTATAGCAGTGCAATTTTTAGCGCCGCTATACTGTCGTATTTACCCGCGATATTCGGCCACTAGCGGTGCGGTTTTAACCCCCGCTAGAAGCCGAAAAAGGGTAAATACCGCCGGCTGGTACCAGCTAAAAAAGTAACCAATCAAACTGATCAACTGCCTTGGAGGGCAGAGGAGGGATCAGTGGTCTAATAAACTCCAGATCTCTCTATAAAGAGGACCTGTCACTACTCAAATATCATAAGGGATGATTAATATCACTTGAAGACAAAGCTGTATTTTTTTTTTAGTTGGGGTCAAGGGTAGGCCTAGGGGTGGGGTCGAGGACACTGTCAGGTATGCTGTTATAGGGCCAAATGATTTCGAACAGCGGTCTTGATTGGTCCCCCCTCCCACTCTCTGCTCACAGGATTTGACTGATAGCAGCAGGAGCCAATGGCACCCACTGCTGCCTCTCTGTACTGTGAATTCTGGAAGAGGAGAGAACTGCTACAGAAGGGCACAGTGTCTTCAGCTTCAGAGCTCAGTGAGAACTTGTTTTAAAGTGCATCTACTGTTTAAGTACATGTAATGACTTTAAAGTAGAAGTCAGCTCAACCAAACTTAAACCTACTTCCACCTCCATTCTGTATACATGTATCTTTCCTGCAGTTAGCATAGGGCTTAGAATGGGGGTGGGAGTAGGTTTAAGTTTAGTTTTGACTTACTTTAATGTCCATAGCATGACATCAGTTACATTAAGAATATGTACAGTGCCTCGAAAAACTATTCATACCCCTTAATATTTTTCACATTTTGTCATGTTACAACCAAAAACCTAAATATATGTTATTGGGATTTTATGTGATAGACCAACACACCAGACAGGTCAGAGATAAAGTTGTGGAGAAGTTTAAAGCAGGGTTAGGTTATAAAAAATATCCCAAGCTTTGAACATCTCACGGAGCACTGTTCAATCCATCATCCAAAAATGGAAAGAGAATGGCACGATTGGAAACCTACCAAGACATGGCCATCCACCTAACCTGACAGGCCGGGCAAGGAGGGCATTGATCAGAGAAGCAGCCAAGAGGCCCATGGTAACTCTAGAGGAGCTGCAGAGAGCCACAGCTCAGGTGGGGGAATCTGTCCACATGACAACTTTTAGTCGTGCATTCCACAAATCTGGCCTTTATGGAAGAGTGGCGAGAAGAAAGCCATTTTCGAAGGAAAGCCATAAGATGTCCTGTTTGCAGTTTGCGAGAAGCCACTTGGGGGACACAGGAAACATGTGGAAAATGTGCTCTAGTCAGATGAGACCAAAATTGAACTTTTTGGCCTAAAAGCTATGTGTGGCGGAAAACTAACACTGCACATCACCCTGAACATACTCTCCCCACTGTGAAACATGGTGGTGGCAGCATCATGTTGTGGGGATGCTTTTAAGCAGGGACAGGGAAGCTGGTTAGAGTTGATAGAAAGATGAATGGAGCCAAATACAGGGCATTCTTAGAAGAAAACCTGTAAGAGTCAGCAAAAGACTTGAGACTGAGGTCGTGGTTTGCCTTCCAGCAGGACAATGGCCCTGAATATACAGTCAGAGGCTGGAGCTACAATGGTATGGTTTAAATCAAAGCATATTTATGTTATACAATGGCCCAAAGTCCTGACCTAAATCCAATTGAGAATCTGTGGCAAGAAAACTGCTGTTCACAGATGCTCTCCATCCAATCTTACAGAGCTTGGACTAAAAATTTGACTCTCTAAATGTGCAAAGCAGAGACGTCCCCAAAAAGACTTGCAACTGTAAGGTGGTTCTACAAAATATTGAATTTCACATATTTATTTGTAAAACATTTTGAAAACCATTTATCATTTTCCTTCCACTTCACAATCATGTGCCACTTTGTGTTGGTCTATCACATAAAGTACCAATAAAATACATTTACATTTTTGGTTGTAACATGACATGTGGAAAATTTCAAGGGGTATGGATACTTTTTTAAGGCACTGTACACATGCAGTGCTTTTTTTCAGAGAATAGGTGCAGGAACTCCCCCCTTCTAAGTCGCTTTGGGGGTTATTTACGAAAGGAAAATCCACTTTGCACTAAAAGTGCACTGAAAGCGCACTTACAAGTGCAGTTGCTGTAGATCTGACGGGAAGATCTGAAATGAGGGTAAGCATTTAAAAGCATGCTAAATTTTCCATCCAATCATGTGCAAGCTAAAATGCTGTTTTTTATTTTCCTTGCATGTCCCCCTCAGATCTACAGCGACTGCACTTGAAAGTACACTTTCAGTGCACTTGTAGTGCAAAGTGGATTTTCCTTTCGTAAATAACCCCCATTGTGTTTCTGTCCTCTACTCACCTCTGAGCACTGACCCTTGGTTCCACCCCTACCCAGCTCCCAGTATGGCCCCAGTGCTAAGTAATTTTTATGGAATTTGGTAATGATAACAAAAAAGCAATACAATAGACCCCTTGAAGCGAGCAGTAATAGACCACCACCAGCAACAAGAGATCTCTCAGCAGCCAGCATCAATAGACTCAGCAGTAGCCAGCAACAGTAGACCCTCTGAAAATAAGTGAAGGTGTCTGCAGATGGGGGCCGTGGACATGGAGTGGAAGGAAATGTGATCCGAATGCACAAGGTGCATACACAAAAACTGGCCTCAGGGGGTAACGAGGTGATCTAAGTGATGCTATATATCATAAACCAACAGTGTCATATAAAAAATGCATAAATGTCTATACATAAACACTATAGAAAATATAAACAACAAAGATACTGGCACATATAATAGAAAGCAAATTGTTGTGATCAGTCATAAGTCCAAAAAATGGTGGGATGAATCCAGATGAAAGTGGATATGCAGAAGAGTAGGACAAAGTCTAAGAGTGGTGATCCCAACAGCCAAGTGTTTAGAAGATGCAGCAAGCTTCAAAGTGCAACACACACTCACCGCTATACCTCTAATACCCTGATAAATCCAATCTTCCGTCCGATGACACGGTTTATCTGGGGGTTACCTTGCAGACCCCAGTAGCAGGTATGTGCATATGAGGAAACAAACAGAAGAGCATATAGCGTAACTCTGTCAGCCTAATGTTGGCTTTAAGTAAGGTGGGTATCAGATGCACTTACTCAAAGTAATAGGAGGATGAGCCTATCTCCATGAACGTCAAGCTCGTAATTGTCCTGCTTCTCCTCTCTCTTAGTCTCATATGTTCATGCTTGTGGTAACAGGTGACTCAGGCAATGGCAATGAAAAAAGAGAAGGGAAGGAGGGCACATCGCATAATCCAGTCGGAACACATTTAAACAGTGGATAAAAACTCTCATTTAAGCAGCTAAAACGGTGACATACATCCACGAGCAGAGAGCTCATCTGCCGACCGTCAGAAAGTGCAGTTGTCCAGTGCTCCAATCCCGACGCTTATCGTCACATCACGTGACTTCATCAGGGAATAACACTAGATCCCTATCATGGGTTTAAATAGTCTGCAGAATTGGATGCCCGGCGGCCATTTTCCCAGAGCGCGCAGTGTCAAACACAGTGCTTGGATCGCCATGCACGGTGCCATATTGCCTGGGTCTCTTATGCATATAAACATTGCCAAGCAACACTGATAGGCTAAGGGGCATACGGGTCTGTTAGGCGGAGAGCAGCCGGGTCTTTTAACACATAAAGTACCTGGGATAAACGCTAAGGACTGCTTAGTTTTTATCCACTGTTTTTTTATCAATAAATGTGTTGGATTATGCGATGTGCCCTCCTTTCCTTCTCTTTTTTCATTGCCATTGACTGAGTCACCTGTTACCACAAGCATGAACATATGAGACTAAGAGAGAGGAGAAGCAGGACAATTACGAGCTCAATGTTCGTGGAGATAGGCTCATCCTCCTATTACTTTGAGTAAGTGCATCTGATACCCACCTCACTTAGAGCCAACATTAGGCTGACAGAGTTACGCTATATGCTCTTCTGTTTGTTTCCTCATATGCACATACCTGCTACTGGGGTCTGCAAGTTAACCCCCAGATAGATCATGTCATCGGACGGAAGGTTGAATTTATCAGGCTATTAGAGGTATAGTGGTGAGGTGAGCTGCTAGGAGCCACAGGAGGTGTGTGTTGCACTTTGAAGCTTGCTGCATCTTCTAAACACTTGGCTGTTGGGATCACCACACTTAGGCCTCGTACACACGACCAGTTTCCTCGGCAGAATCCATCAAGAAACTCAGTGGGAGAGCTTTTTTGCCAAGGAAACCGGTCGTGTGTACGTTTTTCATCGAGGAAACTGTCGAGGAACTCGATGAGCAAAAAAGAGAGCAAGTTCTCCTTTTCCTCGACGGGAGTCTAAATTGGCTCGTCATGTTCCTCGTCGGGCTGCTTTTTGACGAGAAACTCGAGCGTGTGTATGCTAAGAAACCTGTGCACCTTCGGTACAAGTAGCGTTTGTAATGAAAATAGCACATTTGTCACGCTGTAACAGACTGAAAAGTGCAAATGTCTCTTACCAAACTTTTTCCTAACACGCAGTAACATGAGATTAGCAAAAGCAGCCCCTGCCATTGTATGTGTTGAAGTCACCGCGTTTGAGAACAAGGAGATTTAGTCTTTAACGTGTGTACACAAAGCAAGCTTGTCGAGTTCCTCGAGTTCCGTGACAAGCCTAACAAGGAGGCTTTAGACTTTGTCCTACTCTTCTGCATATCCACTTTCATCTGGATTCATCTAACCATTTTTTGGACTTATGACTGATCACAACAGTTTGCTTTCTATTATATGTGCCAGTATCTTTGTTGCTTATATTTTCTATAGTGTTTATGTATAGACATTTATGCATTTTTTATATAACACTGTTGGTTTATGATATATAGCATCACTTACATTTTCCCTCACTTGGATCACCTCGTTGCCCCCTGAGGCCAGTTTTTCTGTATGCACCTTGTGCATTCGGATCACATTTCCTTCCACTCCACATCCACGGCCCCCCTCTTCAACACAGCGCAGACACCTTCACTTCTTTTAATTTGTTCATATTTGGCTATTAGGGTAGACCACCTGGTGTTTGCAGCAGTGCTCCCCTTCTCCCTCCTCCCACTTTCCTTGCCACTGACAGCACGAGAATTCCACTTTATACAACAGTAGACCCTCCCTAAACAGTAGATCCCTTCCAGCAACAATTGAACCCCCAGTAACTAAAGATCCTCCACCAGCAACAATAGATTGTCATACAAAAATAGATCCCCTCCAGCAACAATAGATACCCAGCAGCCAGTATCAGTAGACCCTCCATACACCCCAGAACCATTGCATGCCATTGCATGCATTCAGTGTTGGAAGTGCTGGAACTGCGTTCCCCCGCGTTTCCACTGAAAAAATGCCCTGTACATACTGTATGTGTTCATAGCCTGGAGATATAGATCTTAAGCACGAAGGAGCATTCTCTTCTGTCCATTATTTACAAACTCATCTGAGAATGTGGATAGGTACACCCTCAACATTTATCCTAAGCATGATATATAGATTTAAAAAAATAATCCGTTTTATACTAGCAATACTTACTTTTCAACTTCATTTCAAAATAATTTACCAGCTGATGCATGGTTGAGTCCCCAAACATATAGAAGAACCTTCCCTTCATGCAAGCATTTAGTTGTTCTACTTCATGGTAAGTCTGCATGTTGCAAGTCTTTGGGTACCAGATATTGTTCATAACATATCCACTGGGGTATTCTAATTTCACTCCCGGTTTGCATTTTTCTTTTGTCTCTAAACTTGAATCTGACAAAAATATAATATACATATTTGCATTAATAATATCACCATTACTTTTGCATTGCATCACAGCTAATAAATTATTTGTATATTATTTTTATAGAGATCATTTGCAACTGCAATCATCTCAACATATTTTTAGCGGCGCTTTACTATCGTTTTCGCTGCACTATTCGGCTGCTGGGGGGCACTTTTAACAACCCGAAAAAGGGTTAAACACGCAAAGCGCCGCTGCAGCAGCGCTTTGCTGGCGGTTCGGAGATGCTGCCCATTGATTTCAATGTGCAGGGGCGCTTTAGGAGCGCTGCATTCACCGCTCCTACAGCACCTTAAAGATTCGGCTAGCAGGACTTTTTCTACCATCCTGTCAGCACACCGCTTCAGTGTAAAAGCCTTTGGGCTTTTACATAGGAGTGAAAGGAGACGCTCTTTCAGGGTGCTTTGCAGAAGCTATTTTTAGCATTATAGCGCCTGCAAAACGCTTCAGTGTGAAAGGGGTCTTAGTGATCATGGCGAGTTCCATTGAACCTAGGTTATAAATATGCATACTTTTCTCAGCCAATCAAACTGGCTGCTGAGGTAGCTGGGAAATAGCATACATATTTGGGAAGGTCAAGTGATCAGGGTCCTCCCAATGAGACTGAGGAACTCATTCATCTCTGTTGATAGTTTCCATCATAGCTCTTGGCTCGGGGCAGTTCCTAAGAGCCAATATCTTAGATGCCGAAGGAACTGTTCAGACCCACAGGAGTTCTTGGTACAGGCGGAGGTCCTTACTAGTAGGTTCCTTGAAAAGGGTTACCAGAGAGAGTGCCTTATGGATACCTTGGATATAGTTAAAGCTACCAATAGGGAGGATTTATTCATTGAAAGGGAACCCCCGTAATGGAGACCACTTTCCTCTGGGTGTCCCCTTTACAACTTCTTACTCTTTGCAACATAAGAATATCAAACAACTACTCAACAAACACTGGCACATTGTTAGCAATGATGCCATTCTTAAAGATGTCCTACCAGAAAAACCTAGAGTTATTTTTAGAGGTGTACCATCTTTGCGAAATCAGATGGCCCCCTATGTCCTCAATCCTCTGGTTAGTAGTATTTTTTTTTTTCGATCAACTAACCGGATATTACCAATGTAGACGATGCAGGGTCTGTTCCCTGAATTCCTCCTCTCAAAGACGGACCACCAACTTTACATCCACTGCCACGCAAAAACAACATATTATTAAGCCTTGTATTACATGTGTTACTGTTGGGTTGGTCAACATGCTGCAGTGCCCATGTGGCCTGCAATATGTGGGGCGGACCAAACGCCCCTTACAATTCCACCTCAATGAGCACATTACGAATATAAAGATGGGGTTTAAGAATCATTCAGTGTCCAAGCACTATCTTTTGGAGCACAATAGGGACCTGTCTAAAACCCTTTTCTTGGGTATTTATAAGTTTAAACCACACTGGAAGGGATGCCTTCTGGTAAGAGAGATCTCTAAACTTGCGATGGCCTGGGTTCACAGATTGAAAACCTATGCCCCCTATGGGTTGAATACATGATGTGGCTATGGTGTATACTTGGTGTGTGACGCAAGGATGGGTTATAATATTTTAAATTTAATTATTTTTTTAATTCAAATTTTTTTAATTACATTTTTAAAATTTTAAATACATTTTTTACCACTCTGTAATACAATAATGTATTATCTTTATTTCATAAAAGTGGATTTAAGTTGTAATAGGGATTTATCACTTTAGCACATTATATATTAACATTAATTAATTAATTAATTAGACTAAATTTGATAATATCTGGTTTCTTCACACACATTAAAAATAAATGTTATACATTTTGGTTGTGAATAATTTTAATATGACATGCACATTTATTTAATAGTGTTCACCTTTTTAAAAGGCACTCACATATTAATCATTCATCACACTCTTTATATTGTTTACACATAATACACATTTTAATTTGTTTAATTTGATTAGAATTCACACAGGTTATTTTTTGGCGGATTATCCGTCTGAATCTTACTGAATCTATCCTTTTTGTTGTCTGGCTAGTTGACCATTTATTTGGTTAATATCATTAGTATTATGTATATAGTTGGTTGTGGGCTGCTCTAATCAATTTTCTAATAATTTTTTTGAATTTATTAATCATTTTTCAAATGAATATAATATGTAACAATCTAATTTTAATCATGACCTTATCCAAGCCAGCCACGGAAAATTAGCCCCCCAGCGTTTTTGCTATTGGTATCTCTGCCCATAGTCAATATAGCGTTTTTAGCCTGATCCTTGTGCCTCACAATGAGGTCTGGCTTTATTGATAGTGGTGAGTCAGTGCGTTGCCCTATCCCCATTGAGAATGTCAGTTTGTGACAAAACGCATCTGGGAGGGCACGTAGTGACGTCACCACGTCGTTTTGAGAAGGACAGGCTTCTGTACTTTGCTGTCCGGCAAGTTTTTTTATGCGTTATACTTCTGTTTATTTGTAAGTACAATACTTTTTAATCAACAAACCAGTAAGATGGTATTACACTATGGTCCTTCTCCTTCCTTTCCCTGATACTTCAAACATGTCACGGATCTTATGATACGCTTAAGGACCTTATGATTGATCACATGTGCAGCACCATGGCAACTGAAGATCAAATAGAGGCTAAGATGGCATCTTCCTTGGCTGTAAAGGACAGGGGGGTTTAGTTCCACTTTATCCTTTTGTTACAGGTGATGTTAGATGTCTTCTTATTTTTCCATGATGAGTTGATAATCACTTCACCTGCTCAGCTAAAGATTCCCTCGAAAATTGCTTTGTTCTCGCGTATGATTTTTTTTGTGTGTGTACTACTCCACAACAATGCGCTACTTTTTATTTTAGAGACAGCACTCCCAACTTCTGTAAAATTAAATTCCCTTTGTGTGTACTGAATCCAACGACATAAAGGAACTCAATTTATATACATTATAGACACCAGTTTGATAATGGTAGGAGATTAAACTTACCCTTACACCGAAATACAATAATCTCAGGAATTTGCTGCGGAATTTCCAATCTGAAATTTGACCTTGAAAAGAAGAAGCAAAATAGAATATATGTTCATTTAGAATACTGTATATTGTACATGTTATTATAAAGTGTGCTAGTTCTCTCAAATAAATCAATATATATACGAAAAGCAAATAAAGCGCATATGTTATGGGTAGGGAGGAGTGATTCTACCTCTGAGTTATGTTCCATGAATCTCGCTTGAAAAAACTCAAAGAGGTCTATAGGGAGTGAATATAGTTATTCAAGTCTGGCTATTTGTAGTGCTAATAGGCAAGCTACTGTCAAATACAAGGTATGGGAATCCAGATACTACCAAGGCGGGAAGGGGGGGAGCCATATACTTATGCCAAAATAAAACATTTAAAAATAACATCTCTCTGCAAAGACCTGTCAGCTCTCCCTTACAATACCAACACATGATGACAATTTAGATGATGTGAACCCCCACTTTTTAGAAAGTGAGCTGATTTATCCATTCAGGCCTTTTTCTGACACTTTTTTTAAATTAGTTAGTACCCGCAAACATTATATATTTTTAAAGCAGAGGCCATAGAGAATAAAATGATGGGTTTTGCTATTAATTTTTATGTCACAGGGTATAGGTGCAGCTGTT
The DNA here is from genome assembly GCA_029574335.1 of Rana kukunoris. Classification (NCBI taxonomy): domain Eukaryota; kingdom Metazoa; phylum Chordata; class Amphibia; order Anura; family Ranidae; genus Rana; species Rana kukunoris. Next base: position 381,344,483 of record CM056053.1, on the reverse strand, counting down.
TTTCAAACCCTGTTTTTTTTTTTTTTTTTAAACAATACACTTTTTTGAATTTCAATGCAAAAAAACGCAATACGTAACCCAATTTTTGGTATGGTATGAAAGATGATATGCAGTGTAAATAGAAACCAAACATGTCACGCTTTAAAATTGCGCACGGCCATGCAACGGTGACAAATTACATACATTTTAGTATTCATAGGTAATGTTTTTAAAGCCTTTACAGGTCACCACTTTAGATTGGCACAGGAGGTCTGGTGGTAGAATTATTGCCCATGATCTGACATTCACAATGATATCTCACATGTGTGGGACCCTCACTGTTTAATTAAATATATTTTTTTTACACTGTCACTTAATTTTTTTTTATGTAGACATCCTTGTGACAGCAATAGGCATGTGATAGGTACTCTTTATGGAGCAAACTTGGGTCTATAAGACTTCAGATCCCTCCCCTGCTCTTAAAAGCATTTGATCAGACCAAGATCGGTGTAATCAAATGCTTTTGATTTGTAAAAATTGGCGCCATTTACACTTGGGTAACCCAGGAGTGATGTGACATCATTGCTTCCAGGTTGCTATATCTTAGAGACCAATAAAGCCAATCTGGTCTTTATTGGGCTTCATAGTTGTGCTCAGCCTATGGCATTAAGGTATGCACCCCAAAACTGCTGTAAATGGTGGGTGTGACCAGATTGTGTTACAGTGGGAGGGGCTAAAAGGGGAATAGTTAAATAAAACAAAAGCATTCCTGTAGCCATTAAATATGCTTTTGGTCTTCCCTCCCCCAGTAGGATGCATTCACACTGATGCCATATGGTTTTCATGGTTGCAGCGCAGTGTACCTGTAATTTCTGTGTGAGTTAGTTTGCCATAGACTTCTATTATATCTCATGGTTTTGGTGCGCTTTCTGAAAACAAAAACTGAAAGGGTGGTTTTGGTACACTTTCAGAAAGCGCATCAAAACCATGGGGCATAATATGGGGCAAACTGCAGCTAACCAGCACGAATACAGCGGGTACACTGTGCTGCACCCATGGTGTGGGAAAACTGCACCACATTAGTCTGAAAGCCAAGCGGATCATTTATGGTTACTGACATCTGAACTCTCTTCTACTACTGACTCCTAAACTCTGCCTTACTTATTACTAACATCTGAAGTCTACCTCACTTAATACTGACCTCTGAACTCAATATACCACTAATCCAGAATGTACTAGGATACCGTGCAATGTCCCCTGAAAGGTACATCTCAGCATAAGCAATAGGTGCAGGTCTCTGTGTAGCAGCTGTAAAGGCACAGTCATTAGTCCTAACTCTTCAGCCAGCTAGAGATGGGACCCTGCTGTACCCTGCAGCAATAAGGCTACTAGATGGCTGTATAGTCAGTTCCCTAAAGGGTCCAATCTCTATAGCAGAAGATAGTAAATCCCCACAGCAACAGCTCATCAGTTACAGCAATATTGCAGCTCATCATCTGGTCGCACACAGTAATTATTCTACTCTCTGTCTGCACCCAGGTGACTCTAGCTGTTGGCACACCTAGACTCAGCACCTCATATCCTACTCAGGCCATCGTTATGCAGCAGTGGTGGTGCACACTGGACAGTGATGTGCACTCCCTGGACTCCCTCATGGCAAGAGGAAACTGTGTCCTGTACAGCTTGAGAAAATACACCTCTTTCCCCTTCTACTGGCAATCTCCTTCTGGGAAATTCAGTTAAAAGGCTATTGATTAAAGTACAGGGAATCATAACACGGATAAATGAGATATTTGGATCTGCCCTTGACCCAGTAGCCAGGATTTGCCTCTTGGGATGTATGGATCATACTAAGGTACAGCAAGGCACCCTTGAACCTATCTTGAGATGCCTATTTCAGGCTCGTAAGTTAATTGCTCAAAAATGGCAAGCGCAGGCACCCCCATCTATAGAAAACTGGTTAGTAGCTATGAAACAAACAATCTCAAATAAAAGTTACACCCTACCACTCAAGGGAACTATGACAAGTTTGTTAAAATTTGGAGACTATGGCAGCTGGCAAATGAGAACCCTGGATAGTTATCCCTCCTTCTAGTACTTAGGGACCTCTGAGCTCTGGAACAATGAAGCCCAACTAGCGATGGGGCCCCGGCAGGAATCTTCCCACGAGAAAGCCCCTACCTCCCTGCTCTCACTTGCTCTAGACATTAAACAAAGGGACTAGTGGAAACCTTCTACAACCTGATCCAGTTACTACCACGACTGTATGCTCCCAAGGGTGGGAAAGGGGAGGGGGGGGAGAGAGGGGGGAGGGTGGGGAGGGCGAGGAACACAACTCAATAACCAACAGCGCCGAGGGCTCTAGTGCCCTGTGCAATAGGTGACACCAACTCCATATGAGGGTAGAGACTGGATGATCCTGTATATATCTATGTACCCTGTAAACAAATTGACTGTACTCTCGACTGTTGGTTTTGTATAGTCATGATAAAAGCAATAAAAAAATAAATTATTTAAAAAAAAAGGAGCCAAGCCCAACCCTTGAAATGGGATGAATCAGAGCAGAGACTGTGAGTCAGGTTTTCTTGTCCAACATCAGTACCTGACCTCACAAATGTGCTTCTGGAAGAATGGTCAAACATTCCCATAGACACACCCCTAACCCTTGTGGACAGCCTTTACAGAAGAGTTGAAGCTGTTATAGCTGCACAGGGTGAAATAACTTAACATTGAACCCTACAGACTAAGACTGGAATGCCATTAAATTTCATGTGCAGGCGTGCCAATACTTTTGGTAATATAGTATTTTCTGGTCTTGATGGAGTTTCTTTAAGCAAAACCTATGCCTGACTGTTGAGAGGCATACAGTCCATTCCCCTCCACCAGTTGGGAACTTTTGCATTCAGCCCATTTACCTTGTGCTGCTCTACCCTTTTTTCTTTCCTGTCCATGTTATACTGATGTGAATGTATATTTATACCCTATAAATCACTGTGTAATAATGGTGCTGATAGAGCCCCAGTAACCTCATTGTGATATATTTTAGAGCTGTGCATTGGTTTAGATTTTACCTTGTCTTATAATGCTACATTTTCTGACATTGTTTGTATTTTAGTATTGTTAGCTAATTTGAGTGTTTATTAGTTGCCTGTTCTTCTTGCTGTGTCTTACATGCTTTTAAAAAAAAAAAAAAAGTACAGTCTCTCTCCTCTATGCTAAAGTTCCCATAGTGCAGTACTGCCCGACTCAGTTTATTGAACAATTCTTGCTCAGCCGCTCTCTTCTCTTACTGATATAGCTGTTAACCAGTTGAACACTGCAGGGCAGACACTACAGAGAGTAGCTTTAGCCAGTGTTTCTCTCACTCTCCAAGCACCTGGCTACACATTTAAGAGTTCTCATCCACAAGACATGTCATTCAGTGGGAATAAAGAAACAGCAGCAGACATTTTTTCGGTGGGACATTTTTGATGTTTGTTTAATTAAACGATTTGTCAAGGAAGGTGTGTGTGTTTATGGTTTACATTTTGCTGAATGATGGGTGCTGTGTAGATTCTGATAAGCCCTTTGCCTGCAGACACCCACAACCACCGGGCCAGGGTTGTGGGGAAGGGGCCCTTGTTCTCAACTCTGCCAACCTTAATAATCATTGATAGCAGAAAGCTGTCATTTATAACAGTGAAAATAATGCTGCTATTATGCATGAAGTTCAGTTCCTGCCACACAGATAAATGTTCTGACATTTGTCCAAATGCCCAAATAGCCAAGGATTGGTCTGAACTTGTGTTTGGACTGAACCTTACGCTCATCCCTATTAATGATGTTTAAGCAAAAATGGTACCTTGTTCTAGGGATAAAAGGAGGATGAAGGCATTGTTAAGGGGAATATTGTGTTCCCTTTACTGCATTACTTAATGTGCATACAGTTATCAATAAAATAGTGTATATATCTTGGTTAATGCTGCAATTAAACGACACAATTAAACTTATAGATTAAATACATTTAAATACAAAGGGAGATGTTTTATCTATTCATGTAGTTCTTTGATTTACAGGTCTACTACACAATACAGCTCTGTCTGGCTAGGCTGGAGACCAAAGTTTCTTCTATTCCCCCCAGCTTGTGACTAGACAATGAAAAAGAAGCATACAGTTTATCCTTGCGTCACTATGCTTTCTCCAGCTATCAGCATATAAATTGATTGACTCCTTGTCCACTCTGGTATCTTCTGTACAGAGACAGCAAGGGCTGATACCAAGACATATGCATGAACTTATACTGCCTGCATTAAAAAATATAGGGGGCGTGGTCTGGTCCTGGTTCAAGATGGCCGCTTAGCTCCTGAGCGCCAACACCACAAGGTCCAACAGTCTGACTAGCAGAGGTAATACCCACAAAATGACAGGGAGAACATACTGCAGAGCCTCCGCTACCAGGTCCCGGTCACCCTGAGCCCTGGGAACCCAGTTGAGCGGTAAAATCCCAGAGTTACTCAGCACACAAAAGCAGAGGAGCTCCATGTCTGCCACACAGGCCTCTTCACCGAGATCCCGCTCTCCCAGCACTAGCCATCTTTGATTAAAAGAAAGAAACTAAGCTTCCGCGGGCACAAAAGAAATGTCAGCACCCAGCCTCAACGATATACACAAGATCGCAGCAGATATCAAAAATACCCTCAATGCATTTGCGAGATGACATCCACACCATCAGTGCCAGAGTGGGGAAGGTGGAGAGAACAGCAGCCCACCATGATGCCTCACATTGTGAAGTACAACAAGTTACTGAGTCTCACTCTATTCACCTATGAGAGCTCCACTGTCATCTGGAAGACTTTGACAACTGTGGCAGGTGCCACAACTTAAGGGTAAGAGGGTTGTCTGAAACCATTGAACCCAGCCAGCTTACCCACACCACTGTTGCCCTATGAGAGGTCCCCAGATGCCCCAGTAGAGATGAAACGCTTATACAGAGCACTCAGACCCTGAGGAAGAGACACAGATCCTCCAATGGATGCCTGGTAAGTTTCCCCCAGAAGGAAGAAATACTTAGGAAAGCTTGCAGCAGAGGCCGCCTGATGGCGCAGAAGTCAAAATCTTCCAGGATCTATCAACTATCACCCTGAAACGCAGAAAATAGCTGAGACCTCTCCTAGATCTCTTGCTACTCTCACACTATATATGCTCCCTAGACAGGAAATTCAATGTCTCCAGATGCTTCTTACCTTTCAAATCCTTATGTACAAAACAATCCCCCAACACCATTTAATCTCTACAATGCACTCCCTCTTATTCACAGACATCCCTTCCATTACAGTTCTGGCATCCACAGAATGTGAAAATTACCTCTCCCTATCCCTGTCACTGGGAGTCTACCTGGAAGATCCACAAGGGATCTATAAATGTTTTCCCACAGAAAAACTGATAAAAAGTCCAAACCCGGTGGTACTGCACCCCCACCCTTATCCACAAATTCAACCAAGATATCCCAGATATATGCTGGAGATTTCAACAGGGAAAATGAACTCTCCTACACATTTGGAGTAGGAGTTACATCAAGATCCAAACTTTCGGGGCCGAAGTACACCAAATTATCAAGAAAGTGACTACATATACACTTGATTGTTCTCTGGCGCAATTGCTATTACACTTTATCACCTCATCAAACAGCAACTATTTCAAATCTTTAGCCATGCACATGGTAAATGCCGCTAAACAATTAAATCATATTCTTGACACTTTGACCTAGCTAGATAAAGCCACCCCCTCTATATCAACAATCATACCATGATTTATGACTAATCCCAAATGCTCAAAAAGTACTCAGAGTCTATGAAAACCAACAAGTTCTTGATTCAACGGAAATAGGGTTCTATCTCAATATCTCACTGTTAGATGCTGTATTGATGTCAACATTTCCATATCATTTGTACTAAGTGTTTCTGTAATACACCCCATTTTGCTTGTTCTTTTATTTCCAATAAAAACCTTATGAAGTATAAAATATATAAACCTTTAGTGCAGGGCCGTAGATTATTTTTTTAGTTGCCCCCCCAACTGGTCTCCCTTAAGCTGCAACGGCAGCAGATGGGACACAAGTTATACAGGCTGCTGGTAGTAGTGCCTTTCAAACGTGACCCATTCATCATGCAGTTGTGGTGCAGGTTTTTAGGGGTTAAAACAGGTGTTGACGAGGCAATGTTAATGCCTCATCACAGATGCATAAATGTAAACAGAATAAAGACAGAGAGCTAACACTTTGTCTACAGTAAAAGTTACGTTTATTAAAAAAGATGCAATCTACACAGCAGCAGGCAACTGTTGAAATAATAATAATAAAAAAAAACCTTAATCAGACATATGGAACATATAATGTATATGGCGTGCAAGTGTAAATAATGGTCATACATGGATATTTTTTTTTTTTGACCAGCCAGTGAGCTGATCTAAAGAAAACAAACAGATTCCCTATCCACAAAAGCAAGGTGGATGGATAAATCCTCCCCATTGTGTTATTGTACTCTAAAGCCGGCCATTCATGGATCAACATTCAGCAGGGACAGGCCAAATTTTGATCCATCTATGTGCAGCGAGATTGTACTGTACAACTGCCCTATCAGATATTCCCTGCTCAATCAGCACCACAGGCTATAGCCAGTGTATTCTGATAGAAGCCTCCATGCTGTCAGAATCAGTAGCTGACCCCTCTATCCATTACACCTTCTGTATGTTTAATAGAAAGATTCATAGAAAGATTCATGCATTTGGGCCCTTTCAGGACGCCAGGTGCATGAATTACAGCGACAGGGGTGTTTTTTTGAAGCACATGATTAGAGCCATAGGCGCTAATAGGCTTCAAAATAGGGTGGACTTGTGGCACAGAGCATTGCACTGGGAGCCCTCCCAGGTGTGTTAGAAAAGAAAATCAATTTTATTTTCTAACCCTAAATCGCCTCTCTGCCAATCAGGAAGCGTGGGTCTGATACCCGTTTCCCTATTGGCTGAAAGGTTAGGCGATCTTTTTGAATGCCTAGGAGTAGGAGGAGGGGGATGCACGGTGGAAGCCATCGTGTTCAGCACCACAGGAGGAGGAAGAAAGCTGCCGGACACACTGCCCACCGACCTGCTTCCTAGATAGGATAAGTTTGGGGCTTCGATGTCCTCTGGGGAAGGGGGTTGCCGCCGCTGGACGGTTGGCCAACTGACTGGGAAGGGGAGCTGTTTGCTGCCCCCCAGAAGAAGAAAAAAAACAGTCGCCAATGGTCAGAATACAGAGACTCAGTGGGGATGATTCCCCCATCCACACTCTAATCAGGTCAGTTTTTTTGTTCAACCATTTACTCATTAATGGCCAGCTTATAAGTGGGACTCTTTCACTCTAAAAATATACTGATCAGCATGACAGCTGCTGATTTAAAGAAATATTTCCAACATTCTCATTAGAGAAAAAAGATTGTTACATCAATGTTTGTCATAAGGACAGAGCATAGATGGATCAAAATTTGGCTGGTCCCTACTGAACTTCAATTCATCTATGGCCAGCATAAAGATTTTGTAAGGTACTGCATGGTGTATATAGGCTTTAGTTTACAAAGCTGACACAGCAGGATAAGAATTCATATTTTTTAAACAAATTGACAGTCCATTTCCAGCCCAATGAGCTGTGATTGATTAAATACAAATCCTTATCCAGGTACCCAAAGAGTGTAGCTGTCAGGACTTTACAATGCACTACATGGTTTATGTCAATGGATCCTGGGTGGGGAAAAATATCCTGGCTGATTCTGTTGGGGGTTAGATTGGTCTGGCTTTAATTGTTTGCATTGAACAGATATTTATAAATAGTTCTGGGTGAGTCTGGGGTGTGCTATTTGGTGCTGGGTTTACATTATGGCATTGTGGTAACGAGTTATGTGTGTTGGTGTGCTGCAGTGCCATACATTATGAATGGCACTTCAACACAATAAAGTTGGCTACAGACAGCAAAATCTGTCTGGTTCAGCAGGGAGTGGATGGCCCTCTACTTGACATAAGTTGATTGTTAGATCAACTTCTGTTAAATGGACAAGTTGGAAAACCTTTGGTACATTACATTATGAATGGCACCTCAACAAGATAAAGTTGACCACAGACAGAGCAAAATCTAACTGATTCAGCAGGGAGTGAATGAATTTTTATTTGTGTGCGGCCTTCTACTTTACAGAAGCTGAATGTTAGATCAACTTCTGTTGAATGTAAAAAGTGGAAAACCTTTGGTGATCAGTGCAGCCACAGCCACAGTCACTGATTAGTGTATTATGAGAACAGAGGGCCCCTGCTGTCAGAATACAATGGGGAGGGGGGTTGAAGTATTTCTCAATCCAACCCAGCTGTTCACATGTAACTTACATGTGAACAGAATCTTTGACTGACCCTGGATGCAGACATTGTGTATTCAGGCCCCATCCACATCTAGTGATTTAGGATCATGGGTAGAATTGCAGCAATTGAGTTCACAATTCCAATTTGTACTGCCATGCTGGCAAAATGCAACATTTTTATGCCATTCATTTTTATTGCCACCTAAAATTTGGTGTGATTGATGCGGGGTCCATGGATGCGCGCACCCTGAAGGTGGATGCCGCACCTGGAACCAGGACCCCGCATGAATTGCCTTGAGCACATGACACTTGTCCCAGATATATCCCTCCCAGCATGCCCCGCAAAGGGAAAACTCCTTCAATTGGCTGCTGGGTAAAGCTTGCTCTGTCAGAACCACCTCTGCCGTCAACTGCTGACCAGAGATGATACCACATCCCTAGAATGCAGACTGGCCCAGAGGACACTTCTGAAATAACAGGGGTCACCATCTGTACAATTGGTGAATGGGAGCAAGGTAACTCTCCCATTCTTGCTAAATTTAGACTAGTGTCCGCACTGAAAGTAATGGGGGCGCTACACATAATTGTAGTGTGAGCTGTAGGAGATGATTGGAGTATAGCAAATCCAAAGTACAAGTACACAATATATACGACATGCCTAGGAAAAGTGCAAAGTCCCTTGGTCTACTGAAACCCTTTTTATTTGTATTTGTTTATTTTTTATGTTATACATTTGTCTTATAGTCATCATTATTCCTAATATATATATATACATTTTAATCATATATGAATATATCTCTAGCAATATTAATGGTAATATTTAGGGTTGTCCCGATACCGATACTAGTATCGGTATCGGGACCGATACCGAGTATTTGCGGGAGTACTTGTACTCGCGCAAATGCTCCGGATGCTTCTGCCGATACTTTTTTTGTATTTATCAACATGTTCTGTGAAAGTTCTTTGAGTTTTTTACTACTGCGTGACAAGCAAATACATTTTTTTTTATACATTTTTACTCATTTTTATTCTTTTATAATGTCTTGAGTTAGAGTTCTTCATAATTCTAAAGAAAATATCCTTAGTCTGTATTGTGGTTTGAAAACTGTCACATGACATTTAAAAAAAGTATCGGTATTCAGTATCGGGGAGTACATGAAAAAAAGTATCGGTACTTGTACTCGGTCCTAAAAAAGTGGTATCGGGACAACCCTAGTAATATTATAATGTAATACTTGGTCCTTATATTTACAGTGCAGCTATTTTGTTTTATCTGCTTTACTTCCTGTCTCTAGTAGTAATGATGAATTCCCAGATACTGTTAGTCTGCAAGCCAAGGGTTAATGGCTCAGCTATGTATTTTGTCCTTTTTTTCCCCCCCACTTTCCTCCCTCCTTCTGGCTTTATGCAGCAACCCAGCTTTCTCCCTCCTTCCCCTCCCATGTTCCTCCCCTTCCTGCCATTTTGACTTTATAAGCCTATCACTTCCCTTCACTGTCCATGCATTTGAAAAAGAGGGCAATGTCCCTGGAAATGCATCATGCACACCCTCTCTCCCGACACCCACCAGGCATTTTGACAGTTGTCATTCTTGTGTGCATGAGGATGAGGATGAACTAGTCCTGCAATGTGATGGATTTGGTATGTTGTTTTCTTACCCTCCCACAGACCAAGTTCTCTCTCTCTCTCCCCTCCCATAAAGTCATGTTTGGTAAAATCTCCCTACCTGAATCCCTGTTTTGCCATTTTAAAACACAGCTGTTGCTGTGAAAGTCACCTAACCTTTTACTAAAGTCAGATTTTTTATTTTAGTTTACATGTTATACTTACCTGATCTGTGCAGTGGTATTGCACAGAGTGACCTCCAGCCTCCTCTTCTGCGGTCCTTGTCAGCGATCTTGGCTCCTCCTCTTCTTTTTAGGACAACCATAACCAGCCACTGGCTATGGGGAGAAATGTAGTCTGCACACTCCTGACCAGTCTTTATTTAAATGGACTTTCTGCACCTTCTCTCTTCTGTTGCTAGGTGGCGTTATGCTGGTGACATTAGATAGACAAGGGCTTAGGAAGGTCAGGTTATGAATGAATGGGGTGTCTCAGCCAATTGGCAGGTGTTTCTTTAGTACATTGGCCTGCTGGGAGAGCTTATTTACTGTATTTGGGTAGAGTCAGGTGATCAGGGTTCTGTGCCACCTGGACGGCTGTCTGGGTGGACGTGTGTTATGCTGCCCTGGGCTGCTAGTTCGGAAGCCTGAGGCCTATTCTGGCTGCTAAGCTGTCTGAGGGCCAATTCAAAAGCAGAAGAAGCAGCACAGGGTTGGTACTTCAAGATTGGAGTCCAACCGAGAGTAATGGTTCAGCCGGATGAAGAACCAGTTGTGGTCGGAGGTAGAAGGGAAGGTGTCGCCACTGAGGGACCATCCACTTTGTTACTGGAGATCACTATGAGTAAGCTGGAGCCAGTACCAGAGCAGTCTTCTCACCAGAAGGTGACAGTAAATAAGTCGGAAAACTTCAACAAGTGCCAAGCCAGGGACCCAGCTGGGAAGCAAGGGTGACACTTGAGGAAAATACTGAGTTATGCAAGTGAGCTTAGGGGGTCCAACGGCGATTGGGTCTGAGAGTCTAGTGAGTCAAGACCTACAGTAAGAGACTGTAGAGTTTGAGGAGAACTATTTGTGTTACCAATAGTTAAATGCAACTACCGTGAAAAAAAAACTGTGTATTGCCTCTCAACAACAGAAAAAAGTAACATACCTGACAAGCAGACTATTTTCCAGTGGAGATAGTTGGGTAGCCAGTGTCTTCCAGTTCATGAATCCAGTCAATGAATCACAACTGAAATTTTGGGGTCTGATAGAGTAGAAGTATTCCTCATCTCTCTCATCTATATATTCACACAGTTCTTTTTCTTTATTGAGATTGAAGCCACACTTGGTGTCTACTTGTTTGCCTGGACTAGTGAATTTGCACAAGTAGTCAACATTACCATACCAGCTGTTTCGTGACTTCCACAGGGCTGAAACGGCTTCACTTGGGTGCATTAGAAACAATGTTACCACTACTTTACCTTCCCAAAATAAGGTGAAATGAACATGGTATGTTCCATTTTTAAAGTCTTCAATTCTTCCAGAAGATCTCGCTTGTACATCAGGATTGGAAATTATTGCTCTCAGATAATCTCCTCCAAAGGCTTTCTTTTGGCCTAAATGATCATATGCATCAAATTGTACTATTAATTCTTCTCCAACACAATACTTTTCTTTGGGGCTTTTTATGAACATTTTGCTCTTTTTGGCACTTGTTGTGTTGTCGATGTGGGCAAAAGTCACTTTAGGCATCTTCTGATCTATATGATTGAATATCTCATTGACCAGCTTCTGAATTTCTGATTCTTTTTCTATTTTGTTGACTGTAGGTGTATGTGTCTCTGTCTCTAAACACTGTAAAATCAAAAAAGGATCAAATAATTACATACATGATTAGGGAATTAATATTGTATAGCAAATTGCAGAACTTTAGCAAAATTGTACATGTAAAGAAATTATAATAGCATGCAGGAAAACAAGAAATTATCAAATATGAAATGTATAAATAGTTATGAGCATTTCTGGGTTCACTCAACACCGAGGGCTGTGGTGAACAGAATGCATTATTTTCACATGCTCAGTTTAACCACTTCCCGCCCAGCCTATAGCAGAATGACGACCGGGTGGTGGTTGCGTTATCCTGACTAGATGTCATATGATGTCCAGCAGGATAATAGCCACCACATGCCCGACATGGCGTGTCTGCGCTGATTGTTTATCACTGCAGCCCCAGCTGGTATGCCCGCCGAAAACCACCAGGATGCCGTAATGGACCTCCAGGGATGGCTACCCCACTGGACCACCAGGTGTGCCACCGAGACCACCAGGGAAATGCCAATCTGTGCCCAGGAAGCTGCCAATCAATGCCTAGGCTGCTGCCAATCAGTGCCCACCCACAATGTCTGTCAGTGCCACAAGGGATGCCTATCAGTGCCATCTATCAGTGACGCATGTCAGTGCCTATCAGTGCCACTCATAAGTACCCATCAGTGCAGCCTTTTAGTGCCCATCAGTGTCACCTATCAGTGCACACCAATGCGACCCATGAGTGCCCAGTGCCGCCTACCAGTGCCCATCATTGCCGCCTATCAGTGCCCGTCAGTGCCGCCTTATCAGTGCCCAACAGTTAAGGAGAAAACATACTTATTTACAAAAAATTATAACGGAAACAAAAGAAAAACATATTTTTTTCTAAATGTTATGTCTTTTTTTATTTGTTTAACAAAAAATAAAAAACACAGAGGTGATCAAATACCACCAAAAGAAAGCTCTTTTTGTGGGAACAAAATTATAAAAATTCTGTTTGGGTACAATGTAGCATGACCGCGCAATTGTCATTTAGACAGAGACAGTGCTGAAAGCTGAAAATTGGCTTGGGCAGGAAGGAGGTATGGATGTGGTTAAATTGTCTAGGTCAGTGGTGGTCCGATTGACTTATCCTATGCTGTTTTTTCTGGTTCAGTTTGTTACAGTGTTAAACATGTTTATTTTCTTTCTGATAAATAAAAGACATATTGGGTTTCCTCATTAACCGTTTTCCCACTATCACACCTTAAAGTGGTAGTAAGCCTTATTTTAGGTAAGCCTAAAATAAGGCTTACTGTAAGTATAAAAAATATCCCCTAAACCGGTACGGTTTAGGAGATATTCCCCCCGCAATGCCCCGCTGATTGCAGCGGCCCATGCGCAGCGGGGATCCTCGGCGAAAGGTCCGGCAGCCGCCGGACCTTGCCGAATTGAAGTCTCCTGCTGGCATGCGTGGGAGTGACGACATCGTCGCTCCAGCCAATCACATCGCTGGAGCGGCGATACCCGGAAGACACGCCGGAGCAAGATGACATCTTGCTCGGCGTGGACCAGGTAAGTGTTCTTCACCTCGTTCCGAGGTAAGTATTTCATAATCAGCTAGTATGCGGTGCATACTAGCTGATTATGCCTTTTGCCTTGCAGGTGGGAAAAAAAAGAATTTCAATAGCGGGTATACAACCAATTTAAGCCCTGTACACATGCGCCAGAATCTCGTCAGGAATAAACTGTCATTTTTCCTGATGAGATTCTTGGCAAGAATCTCTTGCCGTCTGAGTGTACAGACACTCCATTCAAAAGAACCGCGGTTCTTTTGGAAGGCAAGAATGCGGTGACGTCATCGCGTACAATGAGCATGCGCTCGTCACATTCGATGCTGTCGCCGCCATCTTGCTGCACCCTACCTATGCCTAGGAAGCTAACGCGCATGTGTCAAAGTCATTTCGAGCATGCGCGGGTTTCCACGGCGACAGGTAAGTATACACACTCTCGGGTTTCTCGGCAGCAAAACACTGCGGAGAATCATGGCGAGAAAATAGAGAACATGTTCTCTATTTTTTGCCTCGAGATTTTAGGCAGTTTTCTTGAAGAGAAACCTGAAAGCCTTGTACACACGCTCGATTTACTTGGCAAGAAAGCTCTGCCAGCAATTTTCTTGATGGTTCTTGCTGAGAAAACCGAGCGTGTCTTTATTTAACAAGACAGAAAAGGTGGGGACATATGCTAAAAATACAACACCTCTGTTGTCCTCCTAATCTTAATTACATATGACCAGATTTACTTTGCTTTACCTTTATCAAGTACTATTTGGGTTGTTATTCATGCATTTTTTAGCTTTAGTTAGAGTGTGGTCTGAGAATTGTTTGCTGTTCTATAAGACTAGGTTCACATCTATAGCCCCATACACACTATCAGTTTTCCTGACGGTTTTCTCTTCAGGTTTACCAAAACCATGTAGTGCAAGGGCCTGCCTGATTGCATACAAATTAATACTCTTGAGGTGTGACCTCATATTAGATGGTTTTGGTAAACCTGAAGAGAAAACCATCAGGAAAACTGATAGTGTGTATGGGGCTAAGTGGTTTTCATTCTGCTTTTTTGAACACATATTTTGTATGTGTTTTTTTTTTTTCTAATAGGAATGGCTCCTTAACAAACTGAATGGTCAGCTCTTGAGGAGCGAGCGCCCACTTGAAGCAGAGTTACACCCATAGGTGGAAGCTTCGCTTATCTGCTTCCCTCTCCGGTGCCACATTTTGCACCTTTCAGAAATCTATCAAATACAGGTACCCGATCCAACTTCCGTGTAAGGATGCCACGGCGACCTATGTCATTTACAACCCCTCCTCCTTCACCGCTGCCTTATGCGAGGCACACACAGGTCCCAGAAGACAGCGGGAATATTCATAAAGTGCAGCACAGTATTTGTAGCTGTTGACTTACATTTGTTTTTTACAGGCTTTAAATCATCTTTAACCACTGATGACTCATCAGCTGACTACAGGATTCCCCGCTGACAGATAAATGTTAACAAAAGAATGGCAGCATTAAAAAAATGTGTGGGGCCCCTCCAATCAATGCCAGGCCCTTTAGGTCTAGTACAGACCCCCCAAAGCACCTTATCCCCATGTTGGTGAGGAAGTGGCCACTTTTCCACAACTCTGGCTTGGTAGTTGTTGGATGCTTTATTGGTTTCGGGGGTCCCCAGATCCCTGCTACTCCCCCAACCCCATGTGAATGAGTATGTACATACTACCCCTTCTCATTCACACAAAAAAAAAAATCATAAGAAAAAAAACAAAATCCACAACCAGTGAGAATAATTACGTCATATACAAAACAACATAGACAAGTGAGGCAGATTATCAGTAAATATTGGTCATTGTTACTGGCAGATCCTATAGCAAGTAAATATGTGGAAAAACAACCACAAATCACTTACAGACACACAAAACCCAAAAGGATTGGTCCAAAATCACTATAAGATCTCAGTATCATCTATCCTTTGGCTCCTTTTAATGCAGGAGGTGTGACAATTGTCGGTTTATGTTGAACAGTAGTGAGATAGAATTACTAAACGGTCAAATTCATAGGATCAGACATGCCAAACTCTTGGTATTGTATATTTGATGAAATGCACCTGCAATTGCTTCTATGTCGGAAAAACTAAACGTCCCTTCCTTAAGAAAATTAATGACCATATTACTCTTATTAAAAAAACGTAGAATGGAAACTCCAATATGTCGTCATGTTGGTCTATTCCATGGTTTCAGTTCACATACCATAAAATGTATTGCTTTAGAACATATTCCTACTGATGTTAGAGGAGGTAGCAATGATCAAAAACGTTTGCAATTAGAATCACGATGGATTCATTTATTAAAAGCTACAGTTTATCCTGGGCTGAATGAAATGTTAGGCTACAAACCTTTTTTATAATACCAATACATATATAATACCTTCCTGTAATACTAACCCTCCCTGACAAACCCTCTTTACCCCCCCCCCTCCGTTCCCCCCATCCCTCCCCTTCCCCCCCCCCCTAATTCCATTCCTTTTTTCTTCCCCTCCCTATTAGTTGTCTCATACATCCTGGGTTTTAATAACAACGCCATTCCCTTACTTCCCCCCTTTGTCGATTACCTATGAAATTGGTAATGCAACCATACGGTTTAAACCTAATCTTATAATGTTGTAGTTTATGGTATTCTTCTGTATACAATCAAAACTTAGGATTTTTTAAATCATTATTTTTAATTAATAATTTTATAAGTATATCTTATTCACTTTTTTCTATATGTAATATATATCTTAGATCATTTTTCTTATTTTTCTCTCTTCTTTTCCTTTTGAAAAATAACCTAAATCAGTTGGAAATGCGTGTGCATCTTTATGTCTGGCGGCATTGCTCTTCCCTAGTGACAAATAATCCATCTTCTCTCTAAATTGTTGACCATCTTCGAATTCTCTGCATAGTGACTAGGCTGTCTTTCGCCTCTGCTTTACCTGGGCACTCTTGGGTGACCATATGGATGCCCAGGGCGTCTGTGTCAACAATTGACCAGATGCCCGATTCACTGTGCTACTTGTGCGTTCTTTGTCTTATTTCCTTCCCTCCCTGAGCCTTTGTGATGTGAGGGTGATTCTCCCCTCCGACTACCAGAGGGTGATGGACGGGGTGGTGGATGTGACGCGGCTGTATAAAATGTTAAAAATAGACAAATGCAGTGCTATGTGATATATCACTCACCCAGGTGAAAAAAAAAATATACCGTATATACTTGAGTATAAGCTGACCCGAATATAAGCCGAGGCACCAAATTTTACCATAAAAAACTGGGAAAACGTATTGACTCGACTATAAGCCTAGGGTGCATGCCTCACCGTGTCCATGTTCATGCCTCACTGTGCCCATGACTAGACTGGCGTTTAACATTGGAGTCACTGGAAGGGGTGCCCGGATTTGAAAAAACGGTGCTCCCCAGCCGTAGGTCCCCCAGACAACAAACTTTGCACATTTGTAGAGGAAGAGGTGGGGCTCGGTACCTGGTTCCCAAAGTCTGGGAGATCAGGCACAAAAAGGTGACTCACGTTTAAGCCAAATGGGGCATTTTCAGCCCAAAAAAAATGTTCTGAAAACTCTGCTTTTACTCGAGTATATACGGTATATAAAATTGCAGTGAGCAATGCGCGAGTGAATGATGGAGCAATTTGAATTTCCAAACAAAGAATAAAATGGTAAAACATATATAAATGGAATAATTGTCAAGATAGTGCACAGTGAAAGAAATACAGAAATATTGAAGTAAACATCAAAATATCAAAAATTCTCAATTTTAGCAAGTCCACAGTGAGAAAATAAATAATAATAAAAATATATATTTTTAAAACGTATTTTCAGCAAGTCCACAGTGAAGAAAATACATAAATAATAATAATAATAATAATAATAATACAATTTGTGTGAGTGATATATCACATATTTGTTTATTTTTAATATTATGTTATCAGGTTACCCCTTAAATAACACTGTGGTCAATTTATTAATTTCTCCAAAACAAATGAATATTTAAAACAAAAACTAGGTAATGGTATATGGCCTCTTTATTGGTTACAATAGTCACTTTATGCTGGTTCATGCATTTACATTTTTCACCAGCAAAACAAAGTTACAGTCGTGCCTGTTATCACATCTGAGTGAATGAAACATAGGTCTAAAATTAACAAACATGTCTAATATACATTTATACACCTATTGGCACTTTATGAATGGAGGTGGACGGTATAGTCTAGTGAAATCATGGCTATAATATTGTAAACAGCTAATATTGGGCCAAGTTAATAATAATTACTTAAAAAAATAAAAAAAAAAACTGTTTTATAACGTTACCTTTTTCGTTTTTTGATTGTAAATCAGGCTTAAGAGAAGACAAAATACAGTAACCATAACTAGTAGACTCTTATATGTTAGTACAACTGTCATTCTATCTGCTGGAAAAGAGAGAGGGAAAAAAAGATTTCTTGTTAAAAATTATATACATGCGTTTCTATATTGAAACAGCTAAGGAAATATAAAAATAACACTTACGATGTTTTTGGTTTCGAGTGTTCTGTAAAATACCGGTAGTCTAATGTTTGTGACATTCAGAGGTACAGAGGAGTGGTTAACTAGTCACTATTCTCAGCAAAGGGTGTGTACTCAATGCGCATATGTTGGACTTTATGGACTTGTCTTTAATACTCTCAAAGACTTAACCAGACAAAGGTATACATTGATCAAACTGAAATACAAGTACTAGTCTGACAGCATTCCGTTCTACCATATATAGATTAGAAATGACTATTTTATAGGGTTGTAAGTTCATCTTTTATTTTCTAAGTTAGTTCCTTTAAGCTAGTGCATTGTTGGTTCACTTGGATTTTCCTTCGATTTCCCTTGTAAATTTTTTTTTTCTTTGTTTGAATTTCTCACTTCCTGTTTCTCCTCAGTAAGCTTTCCATCATCATCCGAGTGGTGGAAAGTAATTTAGAACAGCTTACTGAACACCTTACTGAGGAGAAACAGGAAGTGAGAAATTCAGACAAAGAAAACAAAGAAAAAAACATTTAGAAGGGAAATTGAAGGAAAGGGTAAGTGAACCAACAATGTACTAGCTTAAAGTAACCTATTTAGAAAATAAAAAAATGAACCTTTACAACCCCTTTAAGGCCCATACACAAGATCAGACTTTTGTTTGTTTGATCGAACAGTGTGTGCACTCCATCGGACAACATTTTTGCCTTTTCATTGAACGAATGCTCGCTATGCAGACAAACTTTCCGGCAACAAATGTCCCACGTTGGGTAATCCGAATTGTGTGTACACAAGGCCATCTAACTAAAGACGAAAGTACAAACACTCATGCTCAGAACCAATGCTAAAGATCAGACAACAATAGCAGAAGTTGCCCAAAGGGTGACAGTAAACAGCAGAAAAACCATGTATTACGTCTATTACGTCACTACGTTCGTGTTTTTTGGCTAAAAAAGTCCTGACGCGTGTATGCATACCAAGTTCACGGCCAACGCCCATTCGGAGCAAAATCCACGCAAAGTCAGTTGGAAGTCTGATCGTGTGTATGAGGCTTTAGGCTTGATTTACACTAACACGTTTTTTGATTTTTTGAGGGAATTTTTTTAACATGGGTTCCTATGGAACATGTTCGCATCAATGTATTTTTGTGCCTCTGAGTTTTTGGAAAGGGTTGGGGACTTTTTTCCCCGCAAAAAAGCAGCGTTTTGCATGTAATAGAATTCAATTGGCTCGCATCCAAAACGCAAGTACCGCATTTTTGCAGCGATATTGCTGCGATTTTTTTTCACAATGTATATAGCTGGTTGCTAAGGAGGGGGCCGGGAAGACAGCTTCTGCGTCCTTAACAACTGATGAGTTATCAGTTGTCAGCGGGCTTCCAGTTGAATGTCAACCCCCATACACACGATCTGACTTTTTGACAACAAAAAATCCGACTGTGTGTATGCTTCATCAGACAAACGTTTTAGGTTTTCAATGAACAAAAGTTTTCTCTGCAAACGGACAAACTTTTCGGCAACAAAAGACCTACGGTACAAAGTCCTATCGTGTGTCCTATCGTGTGTACAGAAATCCATCGGATTTTAGTCCAAAGTACAAACACGCATGCCCAGAATGTTAAAATCAACCAACAATAGCAGAAGTTGACCAAAGAGTGGCGGAAAGAGCAGAAACATCACGTGATTTTGGAAAAGTTTGCCTGGCGGAGCGCAGGCTGTAAAAACACGGCCAGTTAGAGAAGTAGAACCACCCTGCGGCCGTCAATGGACGCAGCAGCAGGACTCGGGAGTGCACCTGCACGAGTGCCACAATGGAAAGCGGCTCTCCGTGGGGGCACTCGAGAAGAGGAGGAGCCAGGAGCGCCACGCACTTTTACCCCCTTCTTGCCTAGGCCAATTTTCAGATTTCAGCACGGTCCCATTTTGAAAGACAATTGTGTGGTCATGCAACACTGTATCCAAACAATTTTTTTACACAACTAGAGCTTTCTTTTGGTTGTATTTAATCACTGGATTTTTTATTTTGTTGTTAACCACTTAAGGATCGGGCCTGTTTTTCAGACTCTGTGTTCACAAGTTAAGACAAGTTTTTTTGCTAGAAAATTACTTGGAACCCCCAAACATACATTTTTTTCTAACACCCTAGAGAATAAAAAGGCAGTCATTGCTATACTTTTTTTTTGTTGCACCGTATTTGCGCAGCGGTCTTACAAGCGCACTTTTTTTGGAAACCATTCACTTTTTTAATTTAAAAATAAGACAACGGTAAAGTTAGTCCATTTTTTTTTTATATTGTGAAAGATATACAGGATCGGATATATCAATTTGTAAATGGATAGAAAACTGGCTGAAAAACAGAATTCAGAGAGTTGTGGTTAATGATTCTTACTCTGAATGGTCCAAGGTTATCAGCGGTGTACCCCAAGGTTCAGTGTTGGGTCCCTTACTTTTCAATATATTTATAAATGATGTTGGGTCTGAGATCCAAAGTAACATTTCTGTTTTTGCAGATGACACCAAGCTATGCAGCGGAATAACGTCCTTACAGGATGTCTCCAATTTACAAGCCGACCTCAATGCTCTGTCTAATTGGGCGACTATGTGGCAGATGAGGTTTAATGTTGATAAATGTAAAGTTATGCACTTGGGGGCTA
This sequence comes from Rana kukunoris, assembly GCA_029574335.1. Classification (NCBI taxonomy): domain Eukaryota; kingdom Metazoa; phylum Chordata; class Amphibia; order Anura; family Ranidae; genus Rana; species Rana kukunoris. The sequence goes on along the minus strand of CM056053.1, from coordinate 381,324,026 downwards.
AGAATATGCATGCATCATACATGCTAGGGGGAGTTCAACTGGGGGGATCTGTAGTGGAGAAGGATCTGGGGGTTTCAGTTGACCATAAGCTCAAAAATGGCATGCAATGCCAAGCTGCGGTTTCCAAAGAAAGCAAAGTCCTTTCTTGTATTAAGAGAGGTATGGACTCCAGAGAGAGAGATATAATTTTGCCCCTGTACAAATCATTAGTAAGACCTCATCTGGAATATGCAGTCCAGTTTTGGGCACCAGTTCTCAAAAAGGATATCGGAGAACTGGAGGAAGTGCAGAGAAGGGCAACTAAACTGATAAGAGGCATGGAGGAGCTCAGCTATGAGGAAAGATTAGAAAAACTGAATTTATTCACTCTTGAGAAGAGGAGAATAAGGGGGGATATGATCAACATGTACAAATATAAAAGAGGTCCATATAGTGAACTTGGTGTTGAGTTATTCACTCTAAAGTCAACGCTGAGGACAAGGGGGCACTCTTTACGTCTGGAGGAAAAGAGATTTCACCTCCAAATACGGAAAGGTTTCTTCACAGTAAGAGCTGTGAAAATGTGGAACAGACTCCCTCCAGAGGTGATTCTGGCCAGCTCAGTAGATTGCTTTAAGAAGGGCCTGGATTCTTTCCTAAATACACATAATATAACCGAGTACTAAGTTCTGTAGGTAAAGTTGATCCGGGGTAAATCCGATTGCCTCTTGGGGGATCAGGAAGGAATTTTTTCCCCTCCGGTAGCAAATTGGATCATCGCTCTGCTGGTTTTTTTTTGCCTTCCTCTGGATCAACTGTGGGTATGGAGTTGGGTGTATGGGAGGATGTACTGTGTTTTATTTTGTTTGTTTATTTTTATTTTTTTATGGTTGAACTGGATGGGCTTGTGTCTTTTTTCAACCTGACTAACTATGTAACTATGTAACTATATAATGTTATGCCGAGTAAATTGATACCCAACATGTCACGCTTCAAAATTGCGTCCGCTCGTGGAATGGCGTCAAACTTTTACCCTTAAAAATCTCCATAGGCGACGTTTAAAAATATATATATATATTTAGATAAATAGATATAAATAGATACAAATATTATATAAATATATATAAATTTTTTATTTTTTTTAATAATCTACTTCTATTAATAATTTATATAATTTCAGCAAAGTATACTCGTAGCACAACTACCAGCCAGGTACCGATAGAGCCTTCCCAATAAATCCCATGGTGCCCAGTACCGTTGATCCTTCAAGTACATCGCAATATGAAGAAACATCTGAGGATCGAATTGGAAATAAACAATGGTGTTTGTGTTAAGCCCCGTACACACGGTCGGACTTTTGGCCAACCAACATCAAAATCCGACACTTTTCGCATTTGTCCGACCGTGTGTACGTTCCATTGGACCAACTTTTTTGGCTTTCATCGGACAAAAAGTTGGGTCTGCAAACGGACCAACTTTCAGGCAACAAAAGTCCGATGGTGCAAAGTCCGATCGTGTGTACAGCAAATCATCTGACTTTTGGACAAATTACAAATGCGCATGCTCAGAACCAATGTTAAAATCAACCAACAATAGCAGAAGTTAACCAAAGGGTGGCAGTAAAGAGCAGAAAAGAGCAGAAAAACCATGTGATGATGGAAAAAATTTAGAAAAGTTTGCAAAAAAGTCCGAGCGTGTGTATGCTATGGGTGTGATCGGACAAATCAATTAGGACAAAAATCCAAGGGAAATTTTGTTGGATGTCCGACCGTGTGTACGGTGCTTAAGTGTTGCATATCAATGCCAACACAAATTGAATCTGTGTGTTGTTGTGAAATTAATCAGGTTAAAGGCTGTATACCTGATGTAAGTAACTGCATCACAACCGCCCCTGTGTTCTGCTCCCAAATTGCTACCGAGCAACATATAAGACTGACTTTCATGACCATGCATCTAGAGGACCTACCTGTCGTGGATGCCGACAATAGGTACTGTAAGTAGATTACTTACATTTTTACTTTTTACATTTTTTGTAATCATTTATATTAAATTTGAAAATCATTCACACACATTAATCAGTTTAGTTTTGATTAAAAACTGATTAATGTGTGAGACTGATTTTTTTTTTTTTTTTAGACGATTGCAGAAAACTGCATATCGGTAATTTATTGCGTGGACATATGGATTTCTAGGAAAGGGCAACAGAAGGGTGATTCTATCTTGTGCTGTCAATGTTTTTCCAGATCCCAATGGTTCTTATGTTGGTTTTCTTTACTTCTTTACTCTTTACTCTGTTAAGACCAGTGATATCTCACCGAAGACCCCCAACAGGGCTGATAAAAAAATTGCAATATATAATAAAAAAAAAATGTAAATAAAAAAATAAAAATAAAACACACTGACAATTTACCCCCCCCCCCCTAAAAAAACCAACAACAAAAAATAGTTAAAAAAAATGTAAAAAAATGCCGCCACTGTCACATGACATTAAAAAAAAAGTATCGGTATTGGCGAGTACTTGACAAAAAAGTATCGGTACTTGTACTCGGTCTCAAAAAAGTGGTATCGGGACAACCCTACTAATAATGTCGGATAGCATCATGATCGCATGTTCGTTATTCATTCTCTGGAAAACAGTACGCACTAACCATTTCTTTCGACCTCTCGGAAATTCTATATTTTTGTGTTCGACCAAAATTAATTGTCCACTTTTATCTTTTTTTTTGTCAGAACGGGGTTGTGCACCACATTGTTATTGTGGCAAAAAACTGCCAATTTGGTTTTTGCTTCCATTGAATCAAATCTGTGATGAATTCTTTTAGGCCGATATTTCAGAATCATACTGTGGTATGTTTCAATAAAAAGTTAGATGTTTTATGTCTTTTTCCAATAGCCCATCCATGACAATTGTGGACAACGCATGAAATGCAGGTATATTTCGGATTAACCAGGGAACAGGATGAGAATCCACACTGATTGCATGGTGTAAGCATTTGTGCTGTACATCGTCAATTTTCCATTCATGAATATTTACTATATGATATAATAGAGATTGCCAAAGTTCTCTAAAAAACTTTCTCATTGCCATCACAATATCTACTACAAAAATAGAAATGAATCAAATGGGTCCAATCCATGGCAAAAGTTCACAGTAATTTATTTTTTAAATTTGCATCAATTTTCTTTTTAAGTTTTTAACATAATGCCATATGTCGAATTGATTTATGTGTTTATATGTTTCGTTTGTTGAAAGTAATTTACAAATACAGTGTGTCGATCTATTCCCACAAATTGAACATCCAATTCTTTGCCAATTATGCGATCAAAACATTTGGTAAATCCAAACTTCTCCATCGCAACTGAAGAAGTTGTCTGTGACACCTGTACTAATTCGATGTCCACAATTTTCTTGGAAAAGTAATCCATGAATGTGTAAGTGGAGCACTTTGCAGAAAACCCGGGGCTATTACATGGCCCATCCCCTAACAGAAAGATCGTTTTTTCTGACAATTCATCTGTCAGGCCTCGTACACACGACCAAGGAACTCGTTGGGAAAGACACATTGTTTTCCTTGACGAGTTCCTTGTTAGGCTTGTCGAAACTTAACAAGCTGTCTTTGCTTACACACTGTCAAGACCAAATCTCCTCGTTCTCAAACGCGGTGACTTCAATACATACAACAGCAAGGGAAGTTCGATTCCACTGGCACAACCCTTGGGGCTGCTTTTGCTAATCTCATGTTACTGCGTGTTAGGTAAAAGTTCGGTAAGAGACATTTTCACTTTTCAGTCTGTTACAGCGTGACAAATGTGCTATTTCCATTACAAACGCTACTTTTACCGAAGGTGCGCGGGTTTCTAAGCATACACACCACAGTGTTTCTCGTCTAAAACAAGCCCGACGAGGAACACAACGAGGAAATTGAGACTCCTGTCGAGGAAAAAGAGAACTTGCTCTCTTTTTTCCTCGGCGAGTTCCTCAACAGTTTTCTCAATGAAAAGCATACACACGATCGGTTTCCTCGGCAAAAAAGCTCTCCCACCAAGTTTCTTGATGGATTCTGTCGAGGAAACCGGTCATGTGTACGCGGCCTCACTTTTGAAATGTTAGCTTGCCAACTATGGTCAATAGCTTTAAAAATGAATGCATTTTGTGCTCTGTGGAATGACGTTTTGCCAAAAATCTCGCTTTGAGCGGTCTACACTGGTACAGGTTGAGTGGACATACGGTAATGGTTGCACTGTGGGAAGGGGGTTGTCTCCGAACTGGTGATACAGCTGGAGGCCTGGTATAGTGAAAAAGGTCCCGCAGTGTATTGGTGGAAAGTGTTAAAGGGTCACTAAAGGATTTTTTTTTTAGCTAAATAGCTTCCTTTACCTTAATGCAGTCCTGGTTTCATGTCCTCATTGTTCGTTTTTGCTCTGATGTTGCTGTAATTCTGCTCTGTTCTGGACACTTCCTGGTTGTCTGTTTCCTGATGACCACAGTACTGGGAGATTCTAGTTTTGTTTTCCTAACCATCACTCTCTATGGCTCTGTCCAGCACAGAGGCATTAAATTACATGCAAAAACTAAGCTAGATGCAAAAACGAAAGTGAAACTAGAAGCACATTATATGATTGATTTTTATCTGTTTTTAATAGTTTTTAAAAGGAATCAGTTAACTATTATGTCTCGATACCCTGTAAACAGTCATTTCAGCAAAAAACATTTTTTTCCTTTAGTGACCCTTTAAGTTCGGGGTGCCGTCAAAGACCAACAGACTGGGATTTAAAAAGTTGTCGTTACAAAAGGTTATATGGTAAAAATTGAAAATGATTTAATATTTGGTTAATAAAAAGGCTGCTATGGCCATTTATACTCAACATCTGTGCGGTCTCATCATTTTATGGGGGTAAGGAAAAGGGGATTGAGGGAGCATATGTGGTTAAGGGGCAAAAAAGAAGGTTGGGGATATCTTTACTACACTGGTCAAGTCAAAACTAACGCTAAACCTTCTCTCTGGCAAATGTAAAGCAAAGCAAAAAAACGCTGTACTTACCTGTTCTGCACCCGTTTCATGCTGGTCTCCAGCAGCAGATTCTGTGTGCAGAACAAAGCCAACATCAGCTGTGAAATGCCTGAGAGGTGATGTCACCTAGTAGGTTTAGAGTTTGGTTCTGACAGGAATTCCACTTTAACATTGTACTCTATTGAAATCTATAAGGGTTGACTCTTTTTTTATCATTCAAATTTAAGTTTATTTTCATAAAATAAAGAACATACAGAGTAGTAAACACAATACAGAAGATACATCAGGAAATATTGCGTTGACGATTATAAATGTGAACAATAAATTAAATTTCTTAGGTAGATTTTCCCACCTTCCCTCCCCCTCCCCCCCATGCTTCGACTATAAACCTAGTAACCTTTACATAGTAATGTAAACGTGGGAAATAGGGAATGATGGGAATCAGTAGAGATAGCGAAACCTTTTAAGGCTAGAATCCCTGTTTACTAAGGCATCAACAAACCTTCTATTTTAAGCTGAGGAAACAGGACTAAACATGTATGCAACAGAAACTGAACCGTAGAGAGGATAGATCTCTGGGGGTACCCCTCCCCCCCCCGACACCCCTATCGGGAACAACCTGTGTCGGGGAGGGGGGACAGCCCCCTCAACCCCGCCTCTCCTCAATGAGAGAAAAAAAAGCTGAATCTAAATGATGACCAGAGATACGTCTCTCTGTCAGCTCTTGACTTGTAAACCTAAGAGAAGACAAGGAATTCAATAAGTATATTTAGTTAAATTGAATCAACATTATAAGAGACCAATGGAGAATGTAATATACAGTGTATATCTCCTGTTAAGAAAAAATAGAGAGAAGTGAAGAGAGGGGGAGAGAAGAAGAAGAGAGAAAACAGGGAGAAGGGGGAGCGGGAGAAGGGGAAGGGGAATGGGCCCACCCACTAGAAGAATGCGACAGTCTGAGGTTAAAGCCATAACTAAACTCTCATGTTGTTGGGGATTCCCATATAATTTAACCAAGGTTCCCAGATTTCAGTGAACTGAGTAAAGGTATCTAACATGGAGTTAATTCTTTTTTCTTGTTCCATAATCCATGTAACCTTTTTTTTCATATGTAAAATGGAAACTGATGGTTTCTTCCATGCCGCCGCTATAGTGATTCTGGCACCAGTCAGTATGAATAGAATCAGCTGTCTAGTGGCCTTAGAAGTCTGTGGGATTAGTCCATTCAATAAGGCTATTGCAGGAGACTGATGGATATTGTAACCAGTAACTCTCCTGATAATTTGAAATACCTTATTCCAGAATCCCCGTATCCTAGGGCATTCCCACCAGGTATGTATCATGGTGCCTATTCCTTGGCAGCCTCTAAAACATAGGGGTGAGGAATGCGGATACATGGTGGCCAGCTTAAAAGGAACCAAGTACCATCTAGTGAACATTTTTATATTGGCCTCAATGAGAGACACGCTCTTAAAGCCCTTGAGAGATCTAGAATAGTTTCTTTGCCAGTCAACTAAGTCCCAGTCCTCCAGCAATTCTCTTTCCCAAGCTAGCATATGAGGTAGCTTTACGTTGTTTGATGCTAGAGATTTGTAGACGATAGAGATATTACCTCTCCTATTCTGACCTTGTTCACATTTGTGTTCGTATGGGGTTAGAAGGCCAGAAATCAAATTGTCATTCCAGAGTTTCTGAGCAAAGGTGTGTATTTGATGTAATCTGAGTCTTTCAGAGGGGGGGGCTAAGATTATCTATAAGGAATTGCTCAGATAGAGGGCCTGTATGCTGAAAGAAACGTCCAATGCGGTACACCCCCTTAGCGTGCCACCATTTGAAGGAGTCCCCTTCTGTATTGGGGTAAAAGTATGGGTCAAGAAAGATATTCGACAAAGGTTTGCCTCTAGAAACTAAGAGTGGGTTATTTTTAAGTGAGTCCCATAGGACCAATGCTTGTGATAAAGTGGGGGATAAAATAGGGGGTCTACTTTTGGGAGTGCTCCACATGAGTTCTTCAATCGTTGACGATGGGGAAGCCTGTTCTTCTATTTCTATCCAATCCGGAGGATCATTTTGGAGGTAAACCTCCGATAATTGCGCTAGCCTTGCAGATTGATAGTACCAGAACAAGTTTGGCACTCCTAAGCCCCTTTGTTCAGGTAAGTTAAATAGACTACGGGAAGAAAGACGAGGACCCTTTTTGTTCCAGATGAATTTGGTGATTTTACCTTGAAAGGACTTCAGATGGCTTTTTAATATCGGGATCGGAAGGGATCGAAAAAGATACAGGAGTTTCGGGAGAAGAGTCATTTTGATGGAATTAATTCTGCCAATCCAGCCTATTTTCTGAGTTCCCCATTCGGTTAGGTCCTTCTCAAGTTTCCTGAACATAGGGGGATAATTAGCCAAGTATAAATTCTGAAAATTTGGGGTCAGATTGATACCTAAATAATTAATAGACATAGAGTCCCATTTGAAAGCATATCTGTTTTTCAAGTGAGACACTGTGGAATCGGGTAGAGAAATATTGAGGGCCCTAGACTTGGGCATGTTTACCGTGAGGCCCGAGACTTTAGAGAAATCGTCTAGCAGGGAGAGGATTTCCGGGAGGGAGGAAACCGGAGAGGTTATAAAGAGTAGTAAATCATCCGCAAATAATGCGCATTTGTGTTCCTTTTTGTTACAAAGAACTCCCCTGATATTCGAGTCTTCTCGAATGGCTATGGCCAGAGATTCAATAACGATAGCGAACATCAGGGGAGATAAAGGGCAGCCCTGCCTTGTACCCCTTTGGATTTTTATGGATTCCGAGAATATGCCTTGTGACCGGATTTTAGCTTCAGGGGAAGAATAGAGAGCAGAAATAATTCCTAAAAATTTAGAGCCAAAATCCCAACGTTTCAATACAGTAAACATGAATGGCCAGGATACTGAATCGAAGGCTTTCTGGAGATCAACTGAAAGAAGCATGCCTCCTTGTCTAGTACCTCCAGACCACCCTGAGTACATTAAAGAGATAAGATCAATAGCTCTCCTGATCTGGTCCGGGCCTTGTCTTCCTATGATAAAACCTACTTGATCTTTGGATATGTATTGACCTAAGAAAGCAGACAATCTATTAGCTAAAATTTTAGTAAGTATTTTAAGGTCATTATTAATGAGCGAAATCGGTCTATAGTTTTCCACTTGGCTAGGATCTTTATCGGGTTTCGGAATCAACGAAATATAGGCCATGTTAAGTTGTTTATCAATTGGGGAGCCCTCAGTCATATAATTGTAAAATTGTGCTAAGTAGGGTGATAGAATGGTTGGAAATGTTTTGTAATAAGACCCTGAGAACCCATCAGGGCCGGGAGCTGTGTTCAATTTTAAGTTTTTGATCACTGACATAACTTCCTCAGCTGAGATGGGTGCCTCCATCGCCTCCTTGTGAACCTTTGTCAACCTGGGGAGATTCAGGCCGTCCAAATATTCACCTATTTTGTCTGAAGAAAAATTACTATCATTAGCGTAAAGTTTGGTGTAGAAGTCGTGGAAGGCCCCCAACGCCCGCTGAGGATTTAAGGTGAGGGAACCGTCTGCCATTTTTATCTTAGGTAAGGTTCTTGATTTAAATCTAGGAGACAGTTTACGTAAGGGTTGACTCTTAATACTAAATTCTGGTCATTTCCTAGGCTAAAAAATCATGGGCACTGCCATGTAGGACATTTAAAAAGCCAAATGCATTAAAAAAAAAATGCACAGCAGGAAGAGAGTCTTCTTAATGTGACTTTGAGAGCAAAGTACAAAAACACCACCCTTAACTGCTTACCGACATCGCAGGCACCCTGGACATGTAAGTGTTCATTTATTTAAAGTCCAAAAAGTAAATACTAAGAATAGCCGGCGTATCTTTTTTTGCTATTCAGAAAAGAACCCCAGAATTCTACTAATATACGAGCGGCGTAATTCTGTTGTATATTAGTTGCAGTTTTTACGCTGGCCGCTAGGTGGCGCTTCCGTCGTTTTACACGTCGAATATGTAAATGAGGGATTTACGGCGATTCCCGAACGTACTTGTGGCCGGCCGTCGTAGTTTACGTCGTTTGCGTTAGCGTTATAGCGGCGTAAGGTTACCCTTGCTATAGGAGGCGTAGCCAATGTTAAGTATGGACGTTGGGACAGCGTCGAATTGTACATCGGTTATGTCGTTTGTGTAAATCATTTGGGAATGGGGCTCGACGTTAGTTACATTCACGTCGTTTACATTGACAAAAAGCGACCTGATTTCGCACATGCGCACTGGGAACATCCACGGACGGCGCATGCGCCATCCAAAAAAACGTCAATTACGTGGGGTCATGATTCATTTACATAAATCACGCCCCCACTTCAGAAATTTGAATTACACGCTGTTACGACGGGCACTTTACGCTACGCCGCCGCATATTATGGAGCAAGTGCTTTCTGAATAAGTTCAAAAATTTAGGGAACGGGGAAACATAAAAGCACTCACATGTAGCCGACATCCGAAATAATTGAATCAAAAATAGAAAAATACTACATAGGGTATTAGAGAGGCGGACTTTTTCAGGCAATCACAAGGACGTAAAGGTTAAGAAAAAATATTTTAAGTTTAATTACATATCATAAAATCCAAAAACAAAGAATAAAATATACAAAAACAGGGTATACGGAGTATACATGAGCAATATTAGCTCGCCAGGCGAGATGAAAGCTAATATTGCTCATGTATACTCTGTATACCCTGTTTTTGTATATTTTATTCTTTGTTTTTGGATTTTATGATATGTAATTAAACTTAAAATATTTTTTCTTAACCTTTACGTCCTTGTGATTGCCTGAAAAAGTCCGCCTCTCTACTACCCTATGTAGTATTTTTCTATTTTTGCTTTCTGAATAAGGCACTTGCCCATAATATTTGCGGAGGCGTAGCGTAAACACCATACGCTACACCGCCAGAAAGATACATGAAATGTATCTGAATCCGGCCCAGCTTCTCCCCGTTCTTCCTAGTGACATGTCACTGATCGTCTGTTGCCCGTCATCGGGAACAGCGATCAGTGATGTGTCACCCATAGCCACGCCCCCTAACAGTTAGAATCACTCCCTAGCAGGGCCGTCTTATTGAGCGGGCACACCTGGGCACAGCCCAGGGGCCCCAAGTGGTCCTAGGGCCCCATCAGGGCTGGTTCTGTCACTCACAACCCTGCAGAATGTGGCAGAGCTGAAAGCACAGAGCACAGCAGTGTGGTCTGGTCTCTGCACAGTGGAGCGCTGGGGCTGCTTTTAATCTGGTTCTGCCTGCGGGGAAGCTGGGCTGGCAGCTGTCACTTGTCTCTCTCTCTGTCTCCTCTCCTTCACTCTGTCTTCCCTGAGTATGAGAGATGATTGTCGGCAGAAGCTTCGCCTTCAGGGTCTCCACACGGCAGCAGGTTGGGACTCTTCAGTGAACTGTGAAAATGCTGTCTTTGTATCTGCCTGTGCCATTACTGCAGGTGTCACTCATATGATCACAGGAGGATTCAGAGTGAACAGCACAGCACCTCAGTGTGCTGAAGACCCCTGTAACCCGACCAATCCCTGATTCCTTGCTGTGCCCAGCCATGTTGGCAACCCCACCCCCTGATGTGCACGCAGCTAGGTGTGTGTGCAGCTGCAGCATAAAAACTGCAATTGGAGGAGAGTAGAGGCTGCAAAATCGGTAAGTACACACTATCCAGACACCCCCCTCAAAATAACAAATATCTTTCTCTGCTGCTCTGAGCCGGTTCACACTATGCGGTGCGAGGACTGCATGCGAGTTTGAACATGAATCGCACTGCAAATTGAGCAATTCATTCTGTATGGCTCAAATTGCACCGAATCTGCACCAAAGTGTTGCAGGACCCTTTTTTTGGCCACCCCTGAATCAATTCTGCAAATCACACTGCGTTTTGCTAAATGATTTTAGGGTGTCATTATCTTAACATACACATCTGCAGCGGTTCACATTAACAGGGCTTGATTTCGATGTGGTGTGGAATCTGCACAGAATTTGTTGCGAATTCACAGCGCAAAAGGGCTTACAATGTATCCATTTTGCAAGACATTTTAAAATACATTTGTATGAGGCTGGTTCACATATCTATGGGGACTTCGCACTGAGCAGTGCAGAAAAAACGTGTGCGTTTTCTAGGCATTGCGTTCTGGCTCAGGTGCGAATTCAGACCCATTATCTTCTATGGACACGCATCTGATTCACAGATGCATTCTGTTGTGAACAGGCATTCTCTACCTCTCCCCCCCTCTCCCTGCTCATCTGATCCGCAGCTACAACATAGAGAACAGCTGCTTCTTCTCTTCGCACAGAGAACGGAGCTTGAATTTGCACCATACTGGTGTGAACGCAGCCTCACTGTAAAAAAACTGCTGCACATGCAGTGACGGCTGGTGCTCAACATTTTTTGAGGGGTGCAAACTAACTGAAAAAAAGAAAACATCAAACGCAGCCACTGTGTCCATCAAGCGCAGCCACGGTGCCCATCAAGCGCAGCCATTGTATAAATTGGGGATGGCTCGTAGGGGCCACAGTTTATTACTTTGCCCAGGGGCCCATGATGCTATTAAGATGGCCCTGCTCCCTAGGACACACTAAACCCTTCAGTGCCCCCTACAGGTTAACCCCTTCACTGCCAGTGCCATTTTTACAGTAATCAGTGTAAAAAGTGTCCGATGTGTCGGGCCATAATGTCGCAGTCACGATTAAAATCTGCCATAAAACCAATCAAACACTTTTTGCGATATTTTTTGTAAAAAAAATTAAAATAAATGTAGAAGAATACATAACAGTCTATACCGATGAAGAAATTAGTTTATATATATATATATATATATATATATATATATATATATATATATATTTATTTATTTTTTGGGGGGGGGGTATTTATTATAGCAAAAAGTAAAAAATATTGTTTTTTTTTTCTAAATTGTCGCTCTATTTTTGTTTATAGAGCAAAATATATAAACTGCAGAGGTGATCAAATACCACCAAAAGAAAGCTCTATTTGTGGGGAAAAAAAGGATGTTAATTTTGTTTCGGAGCCACGTCACATGACCACGCAATTGTCAGTTAAAACGATGCAGTGCAGAATCGCAAAAAGTGGCCAGGTCTTTGGCCAGCCAAACGGTCCGGGGCTTAAGTGGTTAAAAATAAAATAAAAAATACAACAAAAATGCAACACTTGCGTTTTGGTACGACTCCATTAAAGACTATTACAGGCAAAAAAGTCCTTGACCCTTTTAAAAAAAAATACAGCGTCACAAAATGCAAAGATGTGAACTACATCCATACCATACCATACCATGTTAAATGGACTGCAGTGCGTTTCTGCAAATATAAAATGCACCAAAAAACCCATAGGTTCACAGCTTAACTGAACAACCTGAAGTCGAAAGCTGATTAGCTACCATGCACTGCTTCACCAGATTTTGCTCTCTCCAGTATTAGTAAACCAACCCCATAGTGATATGGTGCTCATACACTAGATGAAAAATCATTCAAAAATTTGTTATTTGAAAAGTTCATTCATTTTTCGTCCAGTTAATGGTCACATATCTAAAATCGGTTGTGACATTTCTGAGTCAAAAAAAATCTAAGGAAACGTTTGGAAAACTTCTGCCGAATGGATGATAAATTGAAAAGTTAATGTGTTTCTGGCTCGTTATAAAAGTAACTGTTGATACTGCACATATGTGACCCAGATGCAAACAATTAGCGAGAAACTGGTTTATTATGTCCATTGAACCATTTATCGGTCATTTACATGTTTGAACGATTTTTCAACTGATGTATGACTAGCATTGTCCAGGTAAAGAAGCTGGTCCAAGTTTTAGAAGCTGATTGTTGATTAGTAAATCAACCCCTATCTGTTATTCTATTGCTTTCAAATTCTTTTACTAGCTTTTCAGTACTATATTTCAAATAGTCAGGAACTTCCTTTTCTTTTGAGGCAAGAGTCTGTTCGCAGTCAAGACTGAACTAGTTGTGACTGCTGTTGCAATTATTTTTTTCTAATTCATTAAGGTGCAGTGCTATAAAATTAAACACATGTAACAAGTGAATTAATCAAGTGAAATAAATAATAAAAAGTGAATAAAGTGGGATAAATTTACTATGACCCCAAAAAGCAAGTAAAATGAAAAGATGGTCCCTAGAAAAACACTTAAAAAAATAAAAATTGATGCATGTAATCAAAAAAAAAAAGTAAAAAAGGGGGAAAACTAGTGCAAAGTCCCATCCAGATTACAATAAAGAAAGTCTGTATGAAGTTTATCTTCCAAAGTAATTCAAAGGTGATTCCAAAAGACTAAAGAAAGAGTGTCACCAGTCTTCCCAAAAGAAATTGTGTCTTGAAAAACACCCAGTAATGTGGTAGCATGCTTACCAGAGAGTCACGATTGTGGATCACAGTCTCACCAAGCCTAGGGATTTAGGTCTACTCTCCCCAAAACCAATCAGGATACAACAGCCAGTAATCCGAGGGTAACTCAAAATAAAAGGACAAAGACCTTCATTGTGCAGTATGTTCAATCAAATGAATTTAATGAAAGGTAAATGATATACTTACAAGAGCGATGCTATAGTTCAGCGTTAATGTCATGGGAGCCACAGCATCCCCATTTCCTTCTCCTCACTTCCTGTCTGCTTGTAACACTGCCGTCTCGATGGACGTCACCGGCACCCCATTATTTTTTTCTGTTTTTTGGGAACTCTTAGCTAAATTTCTGTGTTACCAAACATAACTCTTCTTCCACTGTTTTTTTTTTCCTTAATTTTACTTTTTTAAATTCACTTTCTGTATTCTCTGAGTTGATCATGCTTCACAAAACAGGGATGCCATGTCTTAAACATTGTCTCCACATTTGTACATCTAATTTACCTTCTTTGGGCATTACATTCTTCATCCCCTTTGTTTCCCCGTACCAAACATCTAGATGTTTGGCTTACCACAGTCCATGTCATATGTTCCTCGGCCATAACTCCTCTTTTGGGCATGTCTGACCTTCCTTAGTGCACTCAAAGCTTGTATGGAATAAAAGACTTAAAGGCTGTCACACAGTCGGCTTACCTAATTAGGATTTTCTTTGGGCCCATCTACCCCAGGCCCATCTTGACTTCTTATAGCACACTACCTGCCCATATTGCTCAGGCCCATGTGGTCTTCTTTTATTTTTTTTCAAATAATAATGAGGTTTATATGTACCTGGTTTGTGCTATAGAATGGCAGAGTTTCCCCGATGCTCCTTTTTTAGGATTCCCAATCGGTGCTCCTGGCTCCTACTGCTCTTGATGTGCCACCATGAGAAACCACTTCCTATCATGGCACACTTGTATGCTTGATTCCGAGCTCTGCTGCCTATGTCCATTGACACAGATAACAAGGCTCTGCCCTGCCACCCTCGATTTGACAGACGGCAGTGGGAAACAATGCAGGTAGAAGAGGAGATACAGGCTGCTCTCGTGCACAGGAAAGGGTGAGGTGGTAATACTTTAAGTTAAATATTTTTTAATTTAATGCAAGGCATGCATTAACATAAAAACCCCTTTAAGCTTGTACGGTTTAAAAAAGGCTGTCACACAGTCAGCATACCCAATCAGGATGCTCAATGAATTGGCATTGTTCACTCTAGGTATTGGTAACTGTTCTCTGTATGAGATTTCCACTGTTTCTATAAAATCCAGACAACAACTATGAGTCCCAAGAAAACAATAAAAAAGGCATACAAAAAATTCATCTCACTCGGAGACAAACCAAAACATAATTTCAATCAAACATCATGTGAAATATATCAAACTAATCAATAATCACAAGAAACAAACTAAAAGTTCATGCCAATCCAACATCATATCAGACATACTCCTATATCAATGAAACATCTCACTGACTATGGTTCTTTGGAGGAGACTTGACATTTTAAGATGGTCAAAGGAATAGCTTTTATGGTAATATATAAAATGTATGTGCTTGGACAAGATAAAAATACCAATATGCAATGAATTACATAATAGACAGAAGAACCCAGCACTGGCTTCAATTCGGTATTAAACAGCATTCGGAACCACTATTGATTCAAGCCTCTTACCAGATGTCTATGATCCTCAGATTTTGAAATGGTCATAAAAGCTTATGATTTTAAAGATCTCTTAAATGCTCCAATGACATTGAAGTTCCCAGAGTTAGATCGTCACTCCATAGCCAACCCAGATCTAAAATATGCGGAAATATCCTCAATAAAATAAAATAACTTCCACAGTTTTTATCATTATATAGTAAAAAAATATAAAACACAGTAGTTATTAAATACCACCAGAAGAAAGCTCTGTCTGAAAAAAAAAGTAAATAAAACTAATTTGGGTACAGTGTTTGCACGATGGTATAATTGTCAAATTATCACAGCGGTGACCTCATAATGAAGGGGTATTACACAATGGTATTCAAGTGCTACATACGCTTATGAATTCATCTTGGCTAGAGATAAAGATAAATGATCCACACAAATCTGCTTTTGCTCTGAATTATCCTCAGTCACAAAATGTGGGTAAAGGTTTATTCATATTTACTCACATTTATCTATGGTTAAAATGCATTAATGTATTGATATAGTAAAAGGCAAATAAGCTATTCACTTGCACCAGAGCTTAGTGAATATGATGAAGCTTCACTTTGCCAAGAATACTTATGTTCAAGGTATATAAAACAAACAGCATATTTGCTTTTCAACAATTGAATTATGGAAATCATTAGAACTTCACCTCATTCACTAAGCTGTGGAGCAAATTCCCTTGCAAAGTGCAACTTCCCTTGCAAAGTGAACGGTCGATAGTAAAGCAGCCCCCATGCCACTGCTAAAAAACAATTAGAAAATTATAGGGGTGTCATTTCAATGTAGTTAACATCATAGAGCTGGGTTGAGACAAGAACATATGCTGGGCAGAAAAGGGTGCCAGTTATTTTCAGCATTCCATTCAGATTTTTCAAATGGCACAGTAGCAATTATATTCCTACTTCACCTCATACCACTGTATGTTGCAAAAAAAAAAAAACAACGATGACAAATCTTTATCTGACAGGTCAGCTACAGATATATGTCATCAGCATGTTGAGCTCATTTCTCACATATGCTTCTGGAGGATGAATCTGGTTGTAATTGAATGCAGTAGTCATGTCCCAACCATTTATAAAACCAACATTGATGTCTTTAAAGATAATTTCCATAATGAAATAGTGAACATATGCATGAAAATCACCCATGCCTTCATATTCTTCTGCCATCTCACTTGTATTCTCCGTCTTGATGATAACTTTTGTTTCTGGGCTTCTCAGAAGCAGGCGCTCTATGGCACGTCGGATATTGTACAGCCTCTTGATGTAGTGATGCACAGGGAATAATCTAAAATGCACCCCAATGTTGAAAGCAATCACAGTGTACTGATTTCCACCTATTAAGTCAATTTCACGTGGAATAGTGCGCTCCTCTGTGAGGGATGTGAATCCAAGATAAATGAATGGCCTTGCATGATGTTTCCAAAGAACATGGATATTTCTTTCAGTGTCAACACCTAAATGCTTTTGTGACCATCCTTCTTCATAGACATTGAGAAATTTTATGTCTAGAAAAAAAAAAAAAACGTATACTGTGAAAATGTTGGTAGCCTTTGGAAATCGAAATGCTACTACTAGATTCAAAATGCGAGTAAACAATTAGATAACATAGGACCAGAGATGGAAAGACATGGATTTAATATGATGAAAGAGATCATACAAAAATTACTCCCTAATAAATGGCATCCTCACATATCTTACACCTTTTGAACTAAAAACACATCTTATAAAGTTTCCACATGAAAATATGATAGCAAAATATATTTTCCTAATCACAATGGGGTACATTGGATTTTCTGGAATTCTTAAAAGGATTAGCATCATCGGCATTTTGGAGAGAGAAGAAAAAATATAAATTAAAAAGTAAAAATATCCAGAGACTCGTCCAGTCCCTCTGCATGTTTTGAACTTTGGATGGAGAGATGAGTTTAAATGTTAATATTTCTCATGCCTAAAGTAGAGAACATCGTCCGCCTAATCTCTCATAATATCCAGGGTTTAGGGTCTCCCTCCAAACGTATTAAGGCTCTCACATATTACCGATCTGTGGGGGCTGATATTATTGCCTTACAAGACACTCACTTTGCTCCTTCTTTTACACCACAGTACGTTCATAAAGATTTTCCTATCTGTTATTTTGTTAATGCCTCAGAAAAAAAAGGGGGGTGGCTCTCTGTCTTTCCAACCGACTTTCCTTCACTGATACTAAAGTCATCAGAGACCGGGAAGGATGGTACCTTTTGGTAAAGGGTTATCTGGGAAAAAATTTGGTGACTTTTTCGGTATATTACGCCCCTAATACGAATCAGGCAGCGTTTTTTTCGTTCTTTATTACAATCTTTGGCCCCTGAATTTGAAGGAGATTCTAATTTGGCTTTAGACCTTATAATGGACAAATCCCATACAGTTTCTTTTAGATCCCCTTCTAGACAAAGTCGTAAGTTTGCTCAGTTATTATATCACTATGATCTTCAAAATTGTATAGAGAAAAACCGGGATGGCCACACTCCAAAAAAATGGTTCCTTTTAATAAAACTGATCACAACATGAACATATCACAGCAAAAAAGGAACCATTTTTTTGGAGTGCGGCCGTCCCGGTTTTTCTCTATACATTTTTGCATACTAGTGCAGTGCCTGCACCCAGGCATTTGGACTCCACCTTGCAGTTCCCTGGGACCTCTAAGCGATAAACTTTCTTTCTCATCCCATCACTATGATCTTGTAGACGCTTGGAGGAAAGCTAATCCTACCTCTAAAGAGAGCCCATAAGCACTACTCTCGTATTGACCATGTTTTTCTTCTGTCGGGACTCCTACCTAAATTATATTCAGCCAAAATAATCTTGACTCCATGGTCAGACCATAATCCTATCTTACTGCAACTTTTGGACCTGACAACTAAAATAGCCAAATCACATTGGCATTTAAATTAATCCCTTCTTTATCAATTAATCTTTTTGCCTTGATATTTCTACCCATATAAAATCGTATTTTGAATTTAATAAGGCAGAATACTACTCCTGCAATTAATTGGGCAGCACATAAAGCGTCTGTTAGAGGGTTCCTCATCCAGTTATCTTCCAGGATAAAAAAAGCACGAGACGAGTTGATAGCTGCCAAAACTAGGAAATATGAAGCTCTTGCCACCCACCATAAACATTCCCCATCCCCTGACCTGTTAACCAAGCTTGAACAAGCTTGCTTAGAACTTAAAGGGGTTGTAAAGACAAAAATATTTTCCTCTTAAATTAAAGTCTGACAGTAGCTGATAAAGTAAAAAGTAATGTTTTGCATTATAACTAGTTTGATACCTGTTGAAATCGAGCTGTTTTATTCACCTCCGTCACTCCTGAATCTTTATTTTCACTGACTTCCTGGTTTGCGGTGTGCATTTATTCTTGCTACATCATGGCCTAATGGGAACTACAGTTCCTATTAGGCTTAGCCTCCATGCCTGTGAGGGATAAGAGAGCATCTTCATGCATGGCTGTAGTCATAAGGAGGGGGTGAGCACATTCTGCTTTCCACCATGCAAAACAGCTCAGGTGCTGGTGGAAAGCAAGAAGAGGAGAGACAGGAAATGGCATTTTCTAACCTGGATTACTGTATTTTGGAGGTCAAAAGTAAAAACGAGGTCAGTGATATTTATATGCTCTAGCTTACAGCAATCAATTGATCTAATAAAAAAACAAATCTTTAGTGTTCCTTTAATATTTGCCTCACCACAAAAGCTGAGAAGCAATTACGCTGGTCCGATCATAGGTTTTTCACTTGGCGCGATTGCCCAGGATCCTTACTGGCACATAAACTTACCCCTAGATGTTCCCATTCGACTTTGCCAAAAATAAGACTTTCCTGAAAAGATCCTTCAAGAATTCCACAATTTTTATGCTGACCTTTATGGAAGGGAGGCTTCTTCTTTGTCCATCAGGGAGTTTCTGGGGAGCCTATCTGTCCTCTCTATTGAAGAGGCGCATAGAGAATTAATGGGCCAGCCTTTCTTTTGTGAAGAGATCTGTAACACCATTAAAACACTGTCACTTTCTAAGTCACCAGGACCAGATGGTCTCTCTAACATTTTCTACAAGAAATTCTCTGAACAGCTGGTCCCGCATATGGCCCTCTATTTTAATTCTTTGCGGAGCGGAGGTGTGGTCCCTGTAGATAAAAATAAGGCTTTCATTAGCGTTATTCCTAAACCCAATAAGGATTCTACCGATGTTCTTAATTGTCGTCCGATCTCGTTAATCAACTGTGATTTAAAAATCCTTATGAAACTTCTAGCTTTACATCTTGTGACAGGAAGTCAGGTAAATCTGTGGGTGTTGTCACAGACGGGAGATACATTTCTGCCTTGTTTAGACAATACACCAATTACTACCAGGTGTCGGCTACAGAGGTAGCCAGAAAGGTTTAGGGCGTTGGAAAACTTCAGCTGTTTAGTATGAGGCAATTAAGGCCTCTATAAATCATCCAGAGGAGGACTACTGATTTCTGTATCCTGAGGCTTTTTGAGTTAAGGAGAGCAGTGAGAAAGACTTCTGAAGAGGTGAGGTGGTTGTTGATTTTTCTGTGTGATAAAAATCAAAAAGACTATAATTTCTCTGCTGTATGACCAGCAGTGTCTGCCCAGCAGTAGGCTGTGCCAGACTCCATAGATAGGTTCCTGTGTGGTGAAGGTAGACGCTCCAAGTGGCCAGGGTTTATTTTATGTTTTGTTTTGTTTATGCTGTTTGGATGCTTGCACTTGTTCCCAGCAATATGGAAGAATAAACCAAACTCGTTGTTTTCGTCTTTGGCTGCCTCTCTGTATAGTTCAGTGTGCAGTGAACCCATCCAGGGGGTCACACACCCCCGCTACCGAGCTAACCCCTTACAATCTAAACACCTTTTTGGCGAGATATATCCATAAAGATCAGTCAGGATTCATTGTTGGGCACCAAACACTAGACCAAATTCGTAGAACTATAACGTTGATTTCAGCTGTTCATTCTAACTGGGATACCCCCCTTTCTCAGGAGCTTCTACTTCTTTCATTAGACCTTCATAAGGCTTTTGATAGTGTAAATTGGAATTATTTATTCACTACTTTAGAGATTTTTGGGTTTGGGCCTAACTTTCTATCCTTGTTGAAAATTGTATATGGATCTCTGTCAGCTCAGGTTTCGATACAGGGTTATAAATCGTCATCATTCACTATCAAGCGTGGTACGAGACAGGGATGCCCGCTCTTGCCTTTACTTTTTGCACTCGCTATCGAACCCTTAGAAATTGCAATTCGGTCCCATCCTAGTATTTCTGGCATCGGTTGTGGGCAACAAGTTCATAAATGTGCCCTATTTGCTGATGATGTTCTTATGTATGTTACCAACCCTAAGGTTACTCTCCCCATCTGCTATCATTATTGGACCAGTTCTCTAGGCTCTCCGCTCTCTCCCTGAACCTTCACAAAACAATGACCCTTAATGTCTCCCTTCCCCATTCCACGGTGCAGATCCTTCGGGATGATTTTAATTTTCAATGGGCACCACATTCTCTTTCATATTTAGGGGTCCAAATAATGCCTTCTTTTGAGAAACTCTACAAAGCTAATTATCCCTCATTGTTTAAAAAACTTAAAGAAGATCTTCGCCGTTGGGCGGATTATTCCTTATCATGTTTTGGCAGAATCAACTCCGTCAAAATGACGCTTTTACCCAGGTTACTCTATTATTTTCAAACTTTACCAGTGGTTGTCCCGAGAGGAGATTTGCAGTGTCTACAAGCCAAGGTTCTTCGTTTCATATGGGGTAATAGAAGACCTCGACTGAGCAAACAGATTTTATATGCCCCAAAATTAAAGGGGGGTCTGGGTCTTCCTAATTTGCAAAACTATTTTCAAGCTGCTCAGATTGCCCAACTTGCCTACACTACAGCGGCAGGTTCCCCACCTCTTTGGGTCTCGATTGAGGTGCTTTCCTGTCACCCATTGGCCATAGGATCGTTGATGTGGCTTCTCAGCCAACTACGCCCTCCTATATTATGCCCTTCTTTATCTCATTCATTAGCGGTTTGGGATAGAGTGCATCATCAGACATCTTTATCATCTCAACACACACCTTTAGCTCCCATTTTTTGCAATCCGGAGTTTCCACCGGGGTTGGTGCCACAATCATTTCATTGATGGCTAAATAAAGGATTGCTTAGAATTGGCGATTACCTTAATGGTAATCAGATACATTCTTTCCAACATTTTAAGGACAAGATGCAGGTACCTGACGGTGAAATATTTAGATTTAATCAAATTATATCTTTTGTCAGATGTAAACCTAATCTTATTACTGAACCACTTACACTTACAACTTTTGAGTTGGCTTGCCAGGCAAGGGGTCTATTGAAGGGACGGATATCTCCAGTCTATTATTCCCTCACTGAACCAAACTCAAAGCTCTCCTATATGACGCAGTGGAAAAAAGACCTGAATATTACTATTGATTTATCGGATTGGCAAGACACGGCCTATAATTTATCTACAGTTTCCATCAATACCACGTTAATTGAAGCCAACTATAAAACGCTGTTACGTTGGTATCTGGTACCGACGCGGTGGCCAAAATGCATCCGTCCACTTCGCCTAACTGTTTTAGGCGTTGTGGTCAATTGGGGACAATGTATCATGTTTGGTGGCAGTGCCCTCTGGTGACTAGGTTTTGGATTAGGATATTTAATTTGATAAATTCGGTGATTGGGGTAAACATTCGTAGATCCCCTGAGATAGCCTTGTTTCATAGATTACCTGATGAGGTGCCCAGGAAATCAACAAAAATGAATCACATATATACTGTTAGAGGCAAGAATAGCAATAGCCCGTCATTGAAAACAATTGGTTATTCCTCTGGACTATGTCAAAAATAAAGTCAACTGGATTATGGGTAATGATAAACTCACACACATACTCCATATTAACTCTAAAAAAACTAATAAAATCTGGGACCCGTTGATCCATTATATTTCGGTTCCCCAATGAGCTCTAGGCTGACCCTCTTTTACTTATATTTTCTTTTCTTTTATGTTGTCTTTCTATCTCTCTCTCTCTCCCTCCCTTCTCTCTCTCTCTCTCAATCTTTATTTGAATTTATTTGTATTCAAAATACACTAGGTCGTTTTGGAACCTTGTTTAGCCTTGTGCCGCGTACACACGATCGAACATGTCCGCTGAAACTGGTCCGCAGACCAGTTTCAGCGGACATGTTTGATCGTGTGTACGGCCTATCTGACCATTTTCCAGCGGACAAAAGTTCCCAAACATGCTTAGAAACCTGTCCGCTGGAAACCTGTCCGTCGGAAATGTTCGATGGTTAGTACACAAAATCATCGACCAAAATCCTGCGCATGCTCAGAATCAAGTCGACGCATGCTTGGAAGCATTGAACTTTGTTTTTTCATCACGTCGTTGTGTTCTAGGTCACCGTGTTCTGGTCCGAGGGGATTTTGGTCCGATGGTGTGTACGCACATCAGACCAACAGACCACTTCAGCCTTGTCCGATGAAAACGGTCCATCGGACATGTTTCCTCGGACATGTCTGATCATGTGTACAGGGCCTCAAGGTTCTCAGGAATTGGTAAAAAGATTCCCTGTTATGTCTAAATCGGTATTTCTCTTCGATCCCCCCCCCCCATTCTCTTTGATCTTATGACTATGCTCGGGTTCCTATGATTTTTGTACGAGGTTATGATACTGTGTGTTGAATGAAACTGCCTTTTGTTGGATCGGATCTACATATTCTACTTCTTGATTTTATCTGATGGACGTTATATCCTCAACAAGTCTACCTGAAAGTTTGCTGGGACTTGGGTTTATTCTCTGGTATTCATAGACTATACAAAGTTCCTTGTGTTTTTTGTTTTTATTTCCTTGTTATGGTAGATGCTTGAATATTGGCCTATGTATACTGGCTATTTCTGTCCTTTTTTTGGACTTCTTTTCTTTAATAAAAACATTGAAATATAAAAAGTAAAAATATATCTCTCCTTTACAAATACTTTTCCCAGGTACAGCAAAGTATCAACATTTTGCTGCAATTTAACTATGGTATGCTTCACTCAGCAATATGGTTATTCCATGCAATGTTGTAAGTCATAAATGCATACAAGAAGCAGACCATGAAACAAATACTTCAAACGTATCCTCAAAAAACATTGACAACCCAGCAAGATAAAAAGGATAAATGAAAAAGGGACATCATTGCAGGATTACTGTGATGAAAAAACAGAAAAGGCTAGGTAGTTGCTGGTTTTAAAAATAGTAACAGTACAGTAGCAATAGCAACACCAGTGATGTGTTTGAGTTGATGTATAAAATCCCACACATACAGCCAACCAGTTTAAACAGAGCACAGGGGTGGAGCCCCCCTAATCCATGCACCCGGACCCTAATCTACATGCAGGGTGCCGGATGCATGTATCCCAATATATATTTTTTAGAAGAAAGCATGTGATTAGAGCCTGAGGCTCTAATTGACTTCGAAAGGGGTAGGCTTGGGGGGGGGGGGGAAGCACTGAGCACTGAGGGCTGAGCCCTGTGTGGCAATAGTGAATTAATATTCGCTATTGTCTTCCTGATTCTCCTCCCAGTCAGGAAGCGGGGCCTGAGACCTGTCACCCGATTGGCCAAAAGGAGAAGCAATCCTATTTTCCACCTAGGAGGAGGGTGTGAGAAGGAGCACGACAGAAGCCACCATGATGCCCAGGAGGAGGAGACACAGGGAAAGCCGCTGCCCGAAAGAAGTTTTGCCCGTGACCTAGAAGTGCAGTGATGGTGATCAATCAACCGGTGACCTGACTGACGTCGGGTTGGCTGTGGGTGCATTGTTTGCCACCGCCATTGCAGCCAACCTAGTGTAAACTTAAAAATGGCTTCAGCCCATAAGTCTCCACCAAAGCCACACCCCCTGATGTTTCGTTCCTCCCAACGAAACGTAATCATAGGGCCTATAATTATGTTCTGGTGGGTGGTATGGCTGTGGCGGAGGCCATTTTCATGTTTACACTAGGTTGGCTGTATGGGATAAATGCACTTCTTTGATTTTATACATGCATCAATTCGGATGAGCACCTTTGGCAGCCATTGAAAGTAGGCGTTCAATGGCATAGTTCACACCAGTGCCTGTAATTCCAGTTCCAGAAAAAAAAATGTATCATGCAACTCCAGATAGAAAGTAACATGCCACATTTTTCCTGCACTTGACTGTACTAGAACACTGTGAAACGCATCAAAAACACACTGAAATGCACCTAAATGCACCAAAAATTCACTGGAACACATGTCCTTATTACAGGTTAAGTAAGAAGAGGTAGGGAAAATGCACTGGACTGCATCAAAAATTAATCAAAAATGCACTGAAATGCATAAAAATGCGTCAAAAATGCACATGCAGAAAAGCATCTGGAACGCATCCGGACTTAATTTCTATGGTGTGAATAAGGACATGTGAATTGCAGTGCATTCCAGTGCATTTTTGGTGCATTTAGGTGCGTCCAGTGCATTCCAGTGCGCTTCTGATGCTTTTTACAGTGTTCCTGTGCTGTCCAGTGCAGGAAAAATGCAGTATGTTCTACTTTTTTACTGGAACACACTGGAACTGCAAGCACTGGTGTAAACTATGCCATTGGAAACCTACTTTTCATGCGTTTTTGATGCAGAAAAAAAACACACTGAACTGCATGTGGTGTGAACTGACCCTAAGGTAGAAGTTTGGTTAAAATCTAACTAAGCTTAAACTTACTCCTACCCCCATTCTAATCTCTATGTTAACTATCCTGTAAAGGAAAGATCTGTAAATTTACCTAATCTGGGGGCTCTCTGGTCCTGTAATGTGATCTCCCCAGCGGCCAGTTCATGAGAAAACAGCAACAATGACTGCAGTGCCTGGGTGGTGACGTCATGCATTAATTTACCATGAGGCATCCATGGTCCGCTGTCCCAGCTATAAAGTGAAGCCAGGGCTGGGATTTCAATCACGTGGTTGGACTGGAGAACCCTTTGATTAGGTAAGAATACGCATCTTTCCTTTACAATAAGAATGTGTACATATGTGTCCATACAATGGAGATAAGCAAGAAGGAGCATTCTCTTCTGTCCATTATTTAAAAACTCAATTGAAAATGTGGCCAGGTACACCCTCAGATCCGGTTCACACTGGGCGCCTGAAGAGTCGCGTCCCATTCAATGCAATGGAACCGTTCTAATAGAAGCGATGCAAGTCGCTCTGACTTAGAAAAAGGTTCCTGTACGACTTCGGGAGCGGGTCAGGGTGACCTGCATTGACTTCTATACAGAAGTCGTTTTGCAGGTCGCCCCCGAAGTCGTGCCGCGGCTGTGTGAACCGGCTCTTAACGTTTATTCTGAGCATGATATTTAGATTTAAACAAATGGATCATAGTTTCCATACTAGAAAGTAGCAATACTTACTTTTCAACTTAGTTTCAAAAATTTTCATCCACTGATGCATGGTTGAGTCCCCAAACAAATAGAAGAACCTTCCCTTCATGCAAGCATTTAGTTGTTCTACTTCATGGTAAGTCTGCATGTTGCAAGTCTTCGGATACCAGATATTGTTCATAACATATCCACTGGGGTATTCTAATTTCACTCCCGTTTTGCATTTCTCTTTTGTCTCTAAACTTGAATCTGACAAAAATATAATACAAGTATTTGCATTAATAATATCACCATTACTTTTGAATTGCATCACATCTATATAAATTTGTTGTATAACCATTCAATTATAGAGGCCATTTGCATCTGAGTTATAATGTTATATAAAATTGTTAAATGTTGTACCCAAGGGCGGATCCGGGGGGGGGGGGGGCAACAGGGAATTTGCCACCCAAGAGAAATTAGCTAATTAGAAATCAGCTAATTTCTAGTTGTGGAATTTGCAGGCACCTGAGCGGAGAGACTGAGCAGCTCCACGAGTCTGAGTGACAGAGCGGGCGGGTGACAGCGTGAAAAAGTGGTAAAATCTTCTGTGCTAGCCGAGTGAATGTGAGGGAAAGCTATATAAAATATATAGGTGTACATTTAATAAACCATGATAAGCCAAGGTCATGATGATCACGGCTTATCACAGAGCATTTCCGGTTTAATAAACGGAGATAAGGAGCAGAGAACACATTCTCCACTTCTCATCACAGCACATGGCTATTTTGTCACAAACGACCAGTTCAATAAACCGAGATCAGAAGATTTCACAGCTCTTCCACTGAAATATCTCCCTTCCAGATTCACCAGCTCAGAGGTGGAAAATCTGGGAGAGAAGCTGCTGTGATAAGAGGAAGAAGGCTTTTTTCTTCCTAATATCAGCACCAGTGGGTTAAAAATGAATATTAACAATATATACACACACACACACATACATTTGTATATCGATACTGTATATATATATATGTGTGTGATTTTATATATATAAAATATATATATAAACACACATATATACAGTATGGACTAACGTCACTTCCGGTCGCATATGAGGAACATCATACGCGACCGGAAGTGACGTTAGTCCGTCCCCCCTGTCCGTCTGGATGCTTGTACCATCGCCTGTCTTTTATTTACGCATGTAAGCGCATATATAACTTTTTATTAAATCGTTTTTACTCTTACATACTTCACTATGGGCTCCTTCTCTGTTTTGGGATGATTTTTCACATGTGACTCGGTTTGGAGCCTCCATTTTACTGAAGCCTGCAGATTGAGCCTGGAAATCACCACTCAGAAGTTGTTATTCGCTGGAGAAGCTGTCACTTAGCCATTCAATGCTGGATTTTTTTCAACTTAGAGGGTAGACATCATCTCTCACCGCCCCGCGCCCGTCTTGCATCCCTGCAGTAACTTCCACCCTCACTGTGCAGGCAGCAGAGAGATTACATCATTTCTCTGCTGCCTGACTCTGGCAAGCAAAACATCACCTTAGCATGTGACAATCCGCAAGGTGACGTGGCAAGTGACAATCCACAACATGTAGCAGGTGATGTGGCAAGTGACATTCTGCAACTTGCGGCAGGTGACGTGGCAAGTGACAATCCGCAACATGTGGCAGGTGAAGTGGCAAGTGACAATCCACAACATGTGGCAGGTGATGTGGCAAGTGACAACCTGCAAAATATGGCAGGTGACATGGCAAGTGACAATCCGCAACTTGTGGAAGGTGACGTGGCAAGTGACAATCTGCAACTTGTGGAAGGTGACGTGGCAAGTGACGATCTGCATCTGGTGGCAGGCAAGTGACATTCCGCAACTTGTGGCAA
The DNA here is from genome assembly GCA_029574335.1 of Rana kukunoris. Lineage (NCBI taxonomy): Eukaryota > Metazoa > Chordata > Amphibia > Anura > Ranidae > Rana > Rana kukunoris. The sequence goes on along the minus strand of CM056053.1, from coordinate 381,296,600 downwards.
GTGACAATCTGCAACATGTGGAAGGTGATGTGGAAAGTGACAATCTGCACCTTGTGGCAGGTGACGTGGCAAGTGACAATCTGTATCTGGTGGCAGGCAAGTGACATTCTGCAACTTGTGGCAAGTGGCAATTCACAACATTTGCCAGATGATGTGGCAATCCACAACTTGTGGCAGGCGACGTGGCAAGTGACAATCTGCAACATGTGGCAGGTGACGAGGCAAGTGACAATCCGCACCATGTGTCAAGTGACGTGGCAAGTGACAATCTACAATGTGTGGCAGGTGATGTGGCAAGTGACAATGCGCAATGTGTGGCAAGTGACGTGGCAAGTGACAAGCTGCATCTGGTGGCAGGTGGCGTGGCAAGTGACACACTTGGGGCTCCCACTTATTTTTCATTTTGGTGAGTTGAGCCATTTAATTTCATATTACAATGTAATCATATAAATAATGCACTTCAATCATCCTGATACCATAACAACCATTGTGCCGTGATCATTATAGCGCTAACACCAGTAATTTCCCTGATAAATTGCCCTCCCCCCCACAAAAAAAATTCAGGCAGTGCCCCCCCCCCCCCCCGAGACTATACTCTGGATCTGCCCCTGGTTGTACCTTCATTAAATGTAACCATATTGCTACACTTAGAGGCTCATCTCTTCTTTTTTATACTCAGTTGTAACATGACGCTACTCTTATATCAAGACATCGCTTGTGTATCAAGGCAAAATATATTAAAACATTTTGCTTGTCTTGCAAAACGCTCTCAAACCAAGTTACTCCTAAACCAAGGTTTTACTGTAATATGTATTACAAGGCATATGCACAAAGCAGGGTTCCCCGAGAGAGCTCAGGAAAACCTGTTATCTTTCAGATACTATTTATAACAGTTTGCATAGCAATCTGTCCAGTGAGTCTGCATGTAAATTTATTCTATTAAGTCCGTACCCCCCCCCCTCCCCCTGGAAAAACACAGTGGCTTGGCGGGAGGGATTTCACTGTTTGTGTTGAAGGGGGAATCAAGCAAATTTCATGATTTCCAGGAAATAAATTTGATCTGTCAATGCATTAATGGCTGGCCTTTCAGTAAACAGCGGTTTGAAGGGAGGAGAAGAGGGTGGGGTGAGTACAGTAACTTCTCTTGTCACTCAGTATTTACATTTCAGCATTGAGCTACTGCGATGTGTAAACTTTCCGTTGTAGATAAGAGAAGCTGTAAGTTGTGAAAACGAGACAAAAAGCTCCCCATGCTCCACACAAAATATTCATTTGCAACATTTGACTGTCTAAAAATATATTTTAAAAATAAAAGGAAATACTTGTCATAATAAAGAAAGAAAATATATATAAAATAAAGCTGCTAAAGGATACATAACAATAATATGATTGCATACACAAGTACATGAAATAAGGACTTCTTTCCCACCTATCAGAGTCAAACCTGCTTTTGGAATTTGGATGTGATTGATGATACATGAAAAGAGAGATAGAGAGACATGGGGCCAGATTCAGAAAGAATTTACGTTTGCGTATCTATTGATACGCTGCGTAAATTCTAGGATGCGCCGGCGTATCTTTTTTCTGTATTCAGAAAGCAAGATACGCCGGTATTTTGCTAAGATACGGCCGACGTAAGTCTCTTACGCCGTCGTATCTTAGTTGCATATTTACGCTGGCCGCGAGGTGGCGCTTCCGTAGATTTACGCATCAAATATGCAAATTAGGTAGATACGACGATTAACGAACGTAGTTGTGCCCGGCGTATCTATTTGTGTTGTTTACGTAAGGCGTCGGACCGGCGTAAAGTTACCCCTGCTATATGAGGCGCAGGCAATGTTAAGTATGGACGTCGGAACAGCCATCTATTTTCACGTCGTTTACGTCGTTTGCGTAAGCAGATTCAGAATGGGGCTGGGCGTAAGTTACGTTCACAACGAAAGTATTGACTTTTTGCGACGTGATTTTGAGCATGCACACTGGGATACGTCCACGGGCGGCGCATGCGCCGATCGTTCGCCACATAATTTACATGGGGTCACGGTTAATTTTAATACAACATGCCTCCTACCTGCCTACTTTGAATTACGCGCACTTATGCCAGCACATTTACGCAACGCCGCTGTACCTTAGGACGCAAGTGCTTTGTGAATACAGCACTTGCCTCTCTAAGTTGCGGTGGCGTAGTGTAAAGAGGATACGCTACACCCGCACAAAGCTACGTCGGGCTTTCTGAATCTGGCCCACGGTTTTTAGCACAGGCTTCAGACTACACTCCCTGTAACTGATCCTGTGAGATGCTTCTTGGAGTCTTGCTACAGTGGATTAGTGAGAATAATGTAAATTACATAGATTTTATGATTCTAGCTCAGTCACGATGGATACTGAATAGCATTAGCAGCTTATAGTTGGTTTCACTTAGTGTCCGAAATGATTTTGGGACACACATCCAGCGATGTTTAGTGCGCCATTCAAATAGCTTATTTTTGTACAAACCTGAATAGGGAAATCATTTTTTTATAAAATTATACTGTATGTTTTACACTAAATGCATTGTCAGAGAACCTTTTTCTATTTCCTCAATAAAAAGCCACTTAGTTCAATGTCTATATGCAAGTGTTGCATTACTGTGAAAAACAACAGGTAAACAAGGGCTTTAGAATATACAATGATTATACAAGTGAAACTCAAAAAATGTGAATAGCGTACAAAAGTTCATTTATTTCACGAATGTAACTTAAAAGGTGAAACTAATATATGAGATAGACTCATTGGGCCAGATTCTGGTAGAATCCGCGGCGGCTTAGCATAAGCCATTTACACTACGCCGCCGCAACTTACTGGAGCAAGTGCCGTATTCTCCAAACACTTGCTCTGTAGTTTGCGGCGGCGTAGTGTAAATGGCCTGGCATATCCCTGCGTAATTCAAAGGGGACGGCCTGTATTTAAATTAAGCATGCCCCCACGTCGATCGAACTGCGCACGTGCCAGCCGGGAAAAAAGCCCAGTGCGCATGCTCCACCTCATGTCGGAAAACGTTGTTGAAACCAACGTGAAAACGACGTGATCGTCACTTACGCAATGCCCTATTCGCGAACGACTTAGAAAAACGACGTAACCCTCGGCAGAAAAAGACAACGCTGACCCGACGCCATACTTAATATGGCATTAGACGGAACTTCGTAAGCCTACCCCTCATATAGCAGAAACAACGTAAACGACGACGAGGCGGTGTAAAAACGTTCGGGAAACGGTGTATTAGGCTCATTTGCATAGGCATTTTGGTGAGTTGAGCCATTTAAGTTCATATTACAATGTAATCATATAAATAATGCACTTCAATCATCCTGATACCATAACAACCATTGTGCCGTGATCATTATAGCGCTAACACCAGTAATTTCCCAGATAAATTCCCCCCCCCCCCCACAAAAAAAATTCAGGTAGTAAACCCCCCCCCCCCCAAGACTATACTCTGGATCTGCCCCTGGTTGTACCTTCATTAAATGTAACCATATTGCTACACTTAGAGGCTCATCTCTTCTTTTTTATACTCAGTTGTGACATGACGCTACTCTTATATCAAGACATCGCTTGTATATCAAGGCAAAATATATTAAAACATTTTGCTTGTCTTGCAAAACGCTCTCAAACCAAGTTACTCCTAAACCAAGGTTTTACTGTAATATGTATTACAAGGCATATGCACAAAGCAGGGTTCCCAGAGAGAGCTCAGGAAAACCTGTTATCTTTCAGATACTATTTATAACAGTTTGCAATCTGTCCAGTGAGTCTGCATGTAAATTCATTCTATTAAGTCCGTACACCCCCCCCCCCCCTCCCCCTGGAAAAACACAGTGGCTTGGCGGGAGGGATTTCACTGTTTGTGTTGAAGGGGGAATCAAGCAAATTTCATGATTTCCAGGAAATAAATTTGATCTGTCAATGCATTAATGGCTGGCCTTTCAGTAAACAGCGGTTTGAAGGGAGGAGAAGAGGGTGGGGTGAGTACAGTAACTTCTCTTGTCACTCAGTATTTACATTTCAGCATTGAGCTACTGCGATGTGTAAACTTTCCGTTGTAGATAAGAGAAGCTGTAAGTTGTGAAAAGGAGACAAGAAGCTCCCCATGCTCCACACATAAAATTAAATTGCAACATTTGACTGTCTAAAAATATATTTTAAAAATAAAAGGAAATACTTGTCATAATAAAGAAAGAAAATATATATAAAATAAAGCTGATAAAGGATACATAACAATAATATGATTGCATACACAAGTACATGAAATAAGGACTTCTTTCCCACCTATCAGAGTCAAACCTGCTTTTGGAATTTGGATGTGATTGATGATACATGAAAAGAGAGATAGAGAGACATGGGGCCAGATTCAGAAAGAATTTACGTTTGCGTATCTATTGATACGCTGCGTAAATTCTAGGATGCGCCGGCGTATCTTTTTTCTGTATTCAGAAAGCAAGATACGCCGGTATTTTGCTAAGATACGGCCGACGTAAGTCTTGTCTTGGAGTCTTGCTACAGTGGATTAGTGAGAATAATGTAAATTACATAGATTTTATGATTCTAGCTCAGTCACGATGGATACTGAATAGCATTAGCAGCTTATAGTTGGTTTCACTTAGTGTCCGAAATGATTTTGGGACACACATCCAGCGATGTTTAGTGCGCCATTCAAATGGCTTATTTTTGTACAAACCTGAATAGGGAAATCATTTTTTTTATAAAATTATACTGTATGTTTTACACTAAATGCATTGTCAGAGAACCTTTTTCTATTTCCTCAATAAAAAGCCACCTAGTTCAAAGTCTATATGCAAGTGTTGCATTACTGTGAAAAACAACAGGTAAACAAGGGCTTTAGAATATACAATGATTATACAAGTGAAACTCAAAAAATGTGAATAGCGTACAAAAGTTCATTTATTTCACGAATGTAACTTAAAAGGTGAAACTAATATATGAGATAGACTCATTGGGCCAGATTCTGGTAGAATCCGCAACTTACTGGAGCAAGTGCCGTATTCTCCAAGCACTTGCTCTGTAGTTTGCGGCGGCGTAGTGTAAATGGCCTGGCATATCCCTGCGTAATTCAAAGGGGACGGCCTGTATTTAAATTAAGCGTGCCCCCGACGCACCAGCCGGGAAAAAAGCCCAGTGTGCATGCTCCACCTCATGTCGGAAAACGTTGTTGAAACCAACGTGAAAACGACGTGATCGTCACTTACGCAATGCCCTATTCGCGAACGACTTAGAAAAACGACGTAACCCTCGGCAGAAAAAGACAATGCTGACCCGACGCCATACTTAACATGGCATAAGACGGAACTTCGTAAGCCTACCCCTCATATAGCAGGGGTAGGTTTACGCTTACGTAAACGACGTAAACGATGACGAGGCAGCGTAAAAACGTTCGGGAAATGGTGTATTAGGCTCATTTGCATAGGCAAATGAGAAATCAACGTAAAGGCCACCTAGCGGCCAGCCAAGTAATTACATCTAAGATCCGACGGTGTAAGTGTTTTACACCTGTCGGATCTTCGCTGTATCTATGCGTAAGTGATTCTAGGAATCACACGCATAGATACTCGGACAAAAAAACAGAGATACGACGGTGTTTCCTGCGATACACCGTTGTATCTCTTTTGAGAATCTGGCCCATTATATGCAAAGCAAGATAGTTCAAGCCGTGATTTTTCATAATTGTGAGGATTATGGCTTACAGATCCTGAAAACCCCAAATCCACAATCTCACAATCTGCTTTAACAAAGGGGACTCCCAGATCTCGGCCCCCAATGTGAATTGGTAACAGGGTACATTGTACCCCTACCATTTTACACAAAAAAAGTGCCAAAAATGGTAAAAAACACACAGACACAGCTTGGGACAAGTCCTTTATTTAAAAAAGAAAAAAAAATCCAGTGATGTAATCCTTCTTGGACCCGGGATATGGAAAAACATGCTGCCACGATCCGATTCCGCCTCCATGGGAGGCTCCCGATGAATGACACCAGACCTTCCATGACCTTCCATGACAGCTCTTAAACAGCAAGGGGCGGAGCCACCCGTTATGTGTGCAGGTGACCCCGCCCCCCTCTGGCGCAACAGGGAAATGCCACAGGGTAACCCAGTGACGTGTATAGGTGAGACGGCCCCTCTGACGCAACAGGGGTTTCCCCTGATGAAGTAACGTGACTGTAATGCCACGTGTAGGGACGGAAAGGCTGATGCTGGTAAACAAGCTTGTCACTCGTGGAGCAAGGTCCTTTTAATCTGTTTGTTATGTGAGTACCCTGAGTTTGTTTACTAATAAAACTATGTTGTTTAAACATATTACACTATCTGGAACCCCCCTTTCTCTTCTCTGATTACCTCTCTGTGCATCCACCGAGAGACAAAGACATTTACAGAGCCATACTGGTCCAGGAACATAAGGGAGAAGCAGCCACTACTGATTTGTAGACACATTGAATATTTTGTTTCGGAATTTCGTATTTATCCGAAAAATACATTTATTTAGTTACTCCCAAGTTTCGTTTTTATTTATTTTGTTTCATTAAAAAATGCATTAGTCCGAAAATCCGAATGAATTGAGGTTGAATCTGTCAATTGAAGACTTATGGTGTCTGTAGAATGTTCTAAGAAGATTCGACGGAGCAGCTAAACTGTATGATGCTGCAATCATAGATTTCCAGTCGAATGTTGTGCCCACAGAGACGTCTCCCATGAGGTTTCTCCTGTCGTCTACCACGCTAAATAAGGACAATGGCTCCTAATAGTTTAATTTCTGGTGAGTGCATAAAACAGTGAAGGGATACCACAGCTAAGGAGCACTGTGTAACACTCTGGAGTCTGGGCTTCTAAGGCCGCGTACACACGAGCAGACAGATTTGTTCAAATCGGTCGGGCCGACCGAATTGAACAAATCTGTCTGCTGGGGACATATTGGTTTGATCGTGTACACACGATCAAACCAAAATCCCCACCGCCAGACGGCGCAGTGACGTGGCGGTGACGTTGACGCCGCCACGTCACCGCACCAGGAACCGCTTCCAACTTCTGTAATATGGAATTCCCTTGGTGTGCACTGAACCAAAAGGCATCCTTTAAAGCAGGGGTAAGCAACCTTAAAGAGGTGGATTTATAACTGGAATTGCCCTACTACCCTGTCGCAATCATGCACATTGCACGGCAATCATGGGAGGTGGTGAGGTGGCAACATATTGTCCCCTCACCACTGTCTAAAACACTAGATCACTTTTCAGAGAAACAGCAGTGCCTGCTGCAATTGTGAATGAGCCCTTTATTGCATTCAGCAGCGGTACCATTAGGGTTGTTCACATGTACAGTTAGGGGGTGGTAAAACCTTGTGGTCGTGGTTTTACTGCTCCTAATCCCCACCCGATTTAGCTGTTAAGGCAGCAGCCAAAGGTGTACGCATGCCGCAGCAGGAATTAAACCCCCTGTTGCTTTTGGTGGGATCTACCGCCTGCCAATCGCGACCCATTCAAGTAAATAGGGCCACTCTGCAAGAGCCTCAAAGCTGCATGCTTTTGCTGGTTGGAAAAGGTTAAAGCAGGTGGTAAAAAAAGCAACACAAAGCTGCCCACTTTAACCCCTTGTTTGCTGTACTGCACAAGTTTTCTGGGTACTTGCAGAGTGGCCTCATTCACTTAAATGGGTCATGCTTGGCAGGTGTTACCTACATGTTTTAACTATGAGGTTTTAGCACCCACCAAACTGCAAATATAAATGAACTCATACTGTTCTGAGCCCCCTATACGGCTGATTTCATACTGATGTGCTGCAGTTTCAGAAAGTGCACCAAAGGTCTGTGGCTAAGTGCAACAAACCCACAGGAAAGCTGCAGGTACACTGCACTGCACTGCACCCACGGTGAGGAGAAAACGCAGCACATCAGACTAAAAGCAATCTTATACTGTTATGCCCAGTGTATTGCTTCACACTGACCTGATCATCTCTTTTTTCCTGCTGCTGGCACCACTCTGGAGACTGCTAGCTGGAATGGAGTGCAGTTGGTATCATTCCAGATGGGACAGGAGCCAACGATACAGGGGGGCATCGGTTTATGCAGCTCTTACTACAGCTCCAACATTACACTCTGTTTAATGCTCTGAAATGGAGGGTCAGCAAGCCCTGACTGCGATCTACCAGTCACCTGTCCACCAGTGGCGTAACTAGAACCTTCAGGGCCCTGATGCAAGAAACCAGGAAGGGCCCTCCCCCCCTGACTCCCAGATAGGGCTCTTTTCTCCGAGCCCGGTGGCGTTACAGGACCCGGTCGCAAGTAGGCGGCTGCATATAAATGAACCGATTTCTCCAGTTCCCCTTGCTTTTTTTCCTCTCCCTCCCGCAGGCATTCAGCGGCTGCAGGAGGAAAATGGAGAGATCGATTTTTCTATGTCGGTGTTTCGCAATCTTTTTCCAGTCAGGGCACCCTTGAAGTATACCCCTAGGTGAATGTGGCTACACTGCAACCCCCTTGCAACTGTGTGCATTGCATACAGTTGCAGCATAGTGATGATGTATTTAAGGGGTTAAAACAGGCAGTCAGGAAGCAACATGTTGCCTCTTCACTGGCTGTCAAATGTCTCTGAAAAACGATCCAAGCATGGATCGCTTTTCGGAGGCATAGCATTTTTTTAAGATACTATGAACAAGCAAAAAAAATAAACAAACAAATTCAGGTTCTGATTGTACACAAATAGGGGATCAGGGATTAAAAGTGCATACATAAAATGTGCATACATACATGTAAACACACATATAAACACACACACATACATATATATATATATAAATGCACATATGCACACACATATAAACCAGTGGCAGCTGGTACTCAAAATTTTTAGGGGGGCGCAAGCAAACGGAAAAATGCTTAAAAAACATAATTTGCAGTGCAACTCAAAACCTCTCACTGTGCCCATCAAATGCCGCCACTGTGCCCATCAAATGCCGCCACTGTGCCCATCAAACACCACCACTGTGCCATCAAACGCCACTACTGTTCCCATCAAACGCCACCACTGTTCCCATCAAATGTCGCCACTGTGCCCAAACTCTGCCACTGTGCCAAACGCTGCTACTGTTTCCATCAAATGCTGCCACTGTGCCCAAACGCTGCTACTGTGCCAAAATGCTGCCACTGTGCCCATTTAAACACTGCGCCATCAAATGCCACCACGGTGCCCATCAAACTCTGCCACTGTGCCCATCAAACTCTGCCACTGTGCCCATCAAATGCCACCAGTGTGCCCAGAAAATACTGTTGTGCCCATTAAATGCTGCCAGTGTGCCATTAAATGCTGCAACTGTGCCATCGAATGCCACCACTGTGAATCCCCCCTCGCCCCGTCTGACTCTTACCCTGTCTCGTGGGGCTGCGGGTGAATGCCAGGGTCCTTCATGCATCTCCTGCCGTCCTCATCTCCTGTCCTCTCCTCCTGATAAGTGTCCAATAGCCGCACCTATTGTTTTAGCCAATCAGGTGATGGGTAACAGACCCGCATACCTGATTGGTGGAGAGGTGGTTCAGTATTAGCAAAGTGAATATTAATTTGCCTTTCTAACACACCTGGGTGGACTGTGAGCGCCCAGCATGGCGCTCGCGGTTCACCTATTTTGAAGCCTATTAGAGACTATGGCTCTAATCAGGTGCTTCAACACCCCCCCTGTGATTTAGGCGCCCGAAAAGGAGCCGGACACCTAAATATGGGGGTGGCAGCAGTGGCATAGAGGGAGTGACTGAGGAGAGGGATCGGCACACATGCACCCTTATGGACGCACTGCCACTGATAAACACATGCACATACATGCACACTCACACACATACAGTACATACATATACACACACACATACATATGCATACACCCATGCATCCATACATACATGCACACACACACATACAGTACATACATACATACATACATACGCACACACACACAGTATATACATATACACACACACAGTATATACATATACACACACACACAGTATATACATATAAACACATACAGTAGATAGTCATAAAAAAAAACGGGAGACATTTACCTTGGCACTTCCTGCCGGGTACTGCACTCTAGGGGGAGACCAAGAGCACAGCACACACTACTTTCACTTTTGACAAGCTCCTTCCCTGCACACTGTGCACAGTTCGCTGACGATCGTGAAACTCATCTCAGCCGCCCCTGCCGCTCCTCCTATCAAAGAGTAGAGGGGGCCCTCAAGGGCCCCCTGCAGCAAAGGGCCCGGTCGCCATGGCGATCTCAGCACCCCTATAATTACGCCACTGCTGTCCACAATATACTGGTTGCTGACCCCCGCTTTAACTCAATTTATATACATTATAGATACCAGTTTGATAATGGTAGAAGATTTAAACTTACTCTGACACCGAGATACATAAATCTCAGGAATTTGCTGTGGAATTTCCAATCTGACATTTGATCTTGAAAAGAAGAACAAAATAGAATGTATGTGGATTTAGAAATATATTTTACATGATATATTAAAGTGTGGTAGTTCCATAAAATATATTGAAATATATGAAAAATATATGAAAAGTAAATAAAGTTATGGGCAGAGATGAACAAATCTGTTTCATGACTATTCCTTGAAAAACTCCATAGAGGTCTATAAGGAGTGAATCTAGTAATTAAATTCTGGCTATTTGTAGTGCGAATAGGGAAGCTATTGTCAATAAAAGTTATGGGAATCCAGGTACTACCAAGGTGGAGAAGATAATGTACTAATGCCAAAAAATAAAAAATATCTCTCCCTGCATAGATTTGCCATCTTTCCCTTAGGCCGCGTACACACGATCGGATATGTCCGCTGAAACTGGTCCGCCAACCAGTTTCAGTGGACATATCCGATCGTGTGTACGACCTAGCAGACAGGTTTTTCCAGCGGACAAATTTCAAAGCATGCTTTGAAATTTGTCCGCTGGAAACCTGTCCGTCGGACACGTCCGCTGGTTAGTACGCCTAACCAGCGGACATAAATCTCCCGCATGCGTCGAATGGATTCGACGCATGCGTGGAAGTATTTTACTTCCTGCAGTGGTGACGTGGCGGCGTCAACGTCACCGTCACATCACCGCTTCCTCAGTCTGAGGGGATTTTCGTCCGATGGTGTGTACACGCCATCGGACCAAAATCCGAGGAGACATGTCCGCTGGAAACGGTCCATCGGACATGTTTGAGCGGACATGTCTCCTCGTCTGTACGCGGCCTTACAGTACCAACAGACGCTGACAAAATGGATGATGCGAACCCCCCCCCTTTTTAGAAAGTGGGCTTATGTATCCATTTATGACGGCTGACCTGGGAAAAGCTGTGCATTGCATTATACAGTAGGTTGTTTCATATTTGTGGTGACAAACCTGTTCACTGCCAAATCCATGGTAGTGGTAAACCCAAACCTCATACCTAACTATGGTAGTGAAAAAAATACCTTCCATGTATGTTTAGGACAATGCTGGTAATATTTGACAGACATGGAACAGTAAATGTGAACTCTAAAGTGATTGTAAGACTTTGTTTTTTTATTTATTTTTTAAATAACATACGTCATACTTACCTTCACGGTGCAGTTAGTTTTGCACAGAGTGGCCCCGGTCCTTGATTTCTGGGGTCCCCTGACAGTTCTGGTAGCTCCTACCCGTATCGTATAACCCCCTGGGAGAAGCACTCTCCTGGGAGTTACCTTGCGGGCGTGCTCCCAAGTCCAGCATTAGGCATCCATAGACTCTGAATGTAGGACTCGGCCCCAACCCCTGGTGCTCGCGTCATTGAATTTGATTGACAGCAGAAAGTATCCAATGACATCTAGAAATTAGTGTAAGGAATTATTATTACATGTACATGAATGAATGAAAACTTATATAGCGCGGCACATGCAAACTAAATCGCCTCTGGGCACATGAATAAATCGTGATAAGCATAGCTTGACCACGAGGGAAGAAAAAATATATACTGTATGTGTCTGTGTGACTCCATAAACCTCTACATCAAAGTATACTGATACTGCAATTTGGGCATGAATGGGGAGGGGGGCGAGGCAAGCGCAGTCAGATTACATACAGAGAGAATCTCCTGTTTACTCAGCGACCTCTGTAATAGGAAGTCCCATGTTCCCGTGTTCTGTCTATCATAGAAGCCGGTCCAGGAGGTAGGATTTTTTATTAAAGAGGCCGCCAAGTAAACAGGAGATTTTTGCTGTATGTAATCTGACGGTGCTCTTCCCTCCCTCCCTGTGATGGGCATTGATCAGGTTGCATTCATGGCAATGGGGAGGCTGCAGATGGCCATTAATCAAGCTGCATTGATGGGCAATTGTGGGACTACAGATGGGCATTAATTAAGCTGTATTGATAGGCAATGGTGAGGCTGCAGATGGGCATTGATCAAACTGCATTGATGGGCAATTGTGAGGCTGCAGACAGGAATTGATCAAGCTCTCTTTAATGGGCAATTATGAATCTGCAGATGGGCATTGATCAAGCTGCATTGATGGGCATTGATCAAGCTGCATTGATGGGCACTGATCAGGCTGCATTGATGGGCACTGACCCTTATTTTCAGTTCTTTATTTACATTTTTTTCCTGAAACTTCCCTTTTAAAATGAAGGTGCGTGTTATGTATACGCCTGTGCATGTTATATTCCGATAAATACGGTATCTAGAAAACCCTGATAGACTTGTAAGCCTACTGTAAATCTAATAGATAAGCCAAAGTGACTAACATGGTATAGGAGCTAACCAAGCCTTACAATAATTAGTCTTGATGCGAATAGGAAGTAAATGTGTTAGAGATATTACTATGTGATAAGTATGTGTGTTTGGATATTTGGATATGTCTGATCATCTGAAAATCAACTAATTCTTTGTCCTTATTTCATTTTTAGATGATCAGACATATTTAAATGTAGTGCTTGGTTGCTACTAGTTACTAACATCCATCATATCACCCGCTGCCAGACCTCCATCCATAACCTCAAAGACAATGAACAGTCATTAGCATTTGTTTTTGTTTATTGGGGGATATAACTTGGTTGGGGGAAAGGGGATATGGGATGCCTATAAAAAAGTTGTTTTACCATCATATTTAGTGAACATTGATGAATTGTTTTAGCCTTGAAGAACTGATATACTCCTAACATTTACAGTCCATTCCCCTGCATAACTCCTGCAGACTGTTGTTCCCAGGACTTCTCGCCTCCTGCACAAAACTTCCTCTGTAAAGCGATTAGATCTTGTCCCATCATCTTTATTATGACAAAAGAGATCACTCTGAATAATCCCAGATGTTGGCTGTATTTGCTGTGTGGTTACTAGGCCAGAGGTCTGCAGTACGCCTCCCCGGAGGCCTAGTAATTTAACAGTTTTTACTGGTTACTGGTTGGACTACTGACTCCAGCTAGCCCGACTTTCAAATCCTGCTGCATCAGGCTGCATCGATTTGACACAACCCCCACAGTCTCTCCTCTGTTCCAGGACTCCTCATCTATGACCATGTAAAGAGGAGGATTTCATCCATGACCATGTAAGGATGAAGTTCCCTCACAGACTTCCTGGCATGCCTCATCCAAAACTCCACTGTGGTCCACTCACCGACCCTTTCCTGCCCCAAGTCTATTGTGGAGAACTTTAACTTGACATACGTTCCGACAGCCTCCAGCCCCTCTGCTCAAAGACTCCTCATCTATGACCGTGTAAAGATGAGGACTTCATCCATGACCGTCTAAGAATTAAGTTCCCTCACAGCTCTCCCGGGCTCTTCTGCGCTTTGCGCACCCCCCCCCCCCCAGATGGGGGCTGCCTCCTGCCACTGTCTAGAACTCTATTCCCCACTTCTTCTGGCCGACAACATGATACCTCAGCTTATAAGGGAAGCCTGCCCCTTGCCAATACCAAGTGGGGATTGGTCAGGGCTCCTCACACAAGCTGCCTGTCACTCCAGCCCTGGCCCTGCCCCTCTTCCAGAATAATCCACCAAAAGCAGGAGAGGCACCCAAGTACTGAAAAACAGGTGGTCAAACCCACTGCTACACTTAACACTCCCTGCCCCCAGATCAAAACAAGCAGGCCTAGCCTGAAACATAGGCCTGCCTAAATTTACCTGCGCTGACAAAAATCCTACACTAGCACTTACGAATGGTAGAGGATGCTACATTCACCCCCCACCCCAGTTGTGAAAAAATATACAAATTTACAAAAATACCTCCTGGGCCCAGGAGTAAAGGGCATCCCATAAAATTAGATTGAATGGGGAAAGGTTTTGTATAAAAGTACAAAAATAGAATATATACAATCTGATCATATATTTACATTGCACATTTTATACACATCTTAACTACAGGTCCCTGCAGCTAGTTTTACATACAAGTGAAGCCAGAGCACTGCACTCTTAGGAGGAACACTCTGCCTGTAACAGGTCTTCATCTGTTCATGCAGTGGAGATGGAGAGCCGTCATATCCCTGGCGTTCCTGGCCACCCCCTTCTCCTTCGACAGAGACCAAGTGGCTGCTGGTAGGCCGGCATGCCTTCACAATCAGTGCTCGGTCTCTATAAATTGCACAGCTTCTATTCCTCCCAAGTTCCTCCCTTTAAACCGGGCCCAGACCCCACTCTCTGGCACCCGCAAGGGCTTGGGAACGTGCAAATAGTCCCAAACCAGGTCATCTTCCCACTTCCCCTGGGATCCCTCAATGATGTCCATGATTAGGAGTGGGACATATGGGTAATCTAAGCCCCACTCTAAGGCAACCCTCTTTTGTACCTTCCTCTGGAAACAAGAGAGCCTGGGTAGCTCCTTGGGCTTTCTTTTGCCAGGCAGTTCACAGGCATCCAGGGCCTTGATGACCCACTGCCTGTATGTGGGTGCCCTGGTCTGGGTAGTGGAAGGCTGATTACTGAAAGGTTTGGACTAGGGTTTGGACTGTCGACTCCATCACCTCAGATGGGGATTTTGCAGATGGGGAATCTCTTGTCACCCACTGCTCCTCGTCTCTGGAGCCCTCCTTCAGGGATGACCAGGAGAATAGGTTCTCTATGGAGTCCAATTTGTCCAGTGTTCTGGGTGATTACCAGTCAGGAACCTGGCTCTCGCTCACCTGATCCAGCTCACCTGTTGGTTTTCCCTCCTCCAGCAGTATGGGCTCCTTCCAGCTAGGCACAGCAAGGGACTTATCTGAGGCCGGCTCTTCAGGGAGATCAACCAGAAAGCTGCACACTGGCACCTGCAACCTCTGGGCCCCTGGCCAGGCCATGGGTCTCCCTGAATACTTTTCTTCCTGTATGTCCTGGAACTCTGGGATAGACACACCTGATGGCAGCTCTCCGCAATCTCTGGGCCCTCTCCGGCTCCATACATAGTACTGTGAGCAGGTTGGTAGAATAGTACCTTGATTCCTGCTGCACCGGCCCTAGGTGAGTTAGTGGATCCCCACAGTGGCCTCACCGGGCCCAGCCATTGACTCCGGCCGTCGGGATATGGCACCTGGGACACAGCATGCTCAACCGCTCCACTCCTCCTATCACCCCGAAGCAAGCCCTCCTGAGAGTTCCAGCTGGATGCCGGTATCGACAACCATCTGATTCTGCATTTCAGGTAACCACTGCACAGCAGGCATCATCTGACCGCCTTTTGCCATCGTAAGCAGCCTCGTGTAGTGCGCGGCACGCTGGTCTCTTTCACTATCTTCTGCTGGTAGCATAACTCCGCCCACGTGCTCGTTGGTTCAGCGTGCGAGTAACTGTAAGCAGGCTTTAGGCAGTGTGCGCTGTATTGACACCTGGTGGCAGTATTCCAACATGATAACAACCCCAAACACACCTCCAAGACCACCACTGCCTTACTAAAGAAGCTGAGGGTAAAGGTGATGGAGTGGCCAAGCATGTCTCCAGACCTAAGCTTAATTGAGCATACTCAAACGAAAGGTGGAGGAGCGCAAGGTTTCCAACATCCACCAGCTCCGTGATGTCGTCATGGAAGAGTGGAAGAGGACTCCAGTGGTAACTTGTAAAGCTCCGGTGAACTCCATGCCCAAGAGGATTGAGGATGCTGGAAAATAATGGTGGCCACACAAAATATAGAAACTTTGGGCCCAATTTGGACATGCTCACTAAGGGGTGTACTCACTTTTGTGGCCAGCGGTTTAGACATTAATGACTGTGTGGGACAGCAAATTTACACTGTTATACAAGCTTTACACTAACTACTTACTGTACATTGTAGCAAAGTGTAATTTCTTCAGCGTTGTCACATTAAAAGGTATAATAAAATATTTAAGAAAATGTGAGGGGTGTACTCACTTTTGTGAGATACTGTAATTTTGTGTGTATATATATATATTTACAGTATCTCACAAAAGTGAGTAGTACAGTGGCACTATAGGAACACTGCACTGGTCCGGTGACAGTATGTAAAAAATAAAAATAAAAAAACATATATATATATATATATATATATATATATATATATTGTGTGTGTGTGTGTGTATATATATATGCATATGTATATATCTATATATCAGCTAACTTCTTAGCAATATATAGTGCCTTGAAAAAGTATTCATACCCCTTGAAAGTTTTTTCATGTTACAAACAAAAACGTAAATGTAATTTATTGTGATTTTGAGTGATAGACCAACACAAAGTGGCACATAATTATGAAGTAGAAGGAAAATGATACAGGCTCCTACTTACGAACCCCCCCCAACTTACGAAAGACTCCTACTTGCGAACGGCCTCAATGCCGGCTGCTTGTGCTCCACAACGGTCCTGGATACTTCCGAGCAGCTATCTTGCCACATTCAACACTGCAGTACTTTATGTACTGCAGTGTGGAGAAGTTTAACCACATGCCGACCAGCTGCCGTCGTTATACAGTGGCTGGTCGGCACAATCCCACAAACCGTTGTAGCTGTACGTCAGTCCCTTTAAGCAGAGGATGCCGATGCTCGTGACCAGCGGTTGCGATGACGAGTGGGCACGAGAGGTAGAACAGGGTTGTGTGCGTGTAAACACACACACACACATCCCTGTTCTGTTTTCTGAGGAATGACAGATCGTGAGTTCCTAATAGCTAGGAACAACAATCTGTTATTTCCTCTAGGTCAGTCCCATCCCCCTTCAGTTAGAAACACACTAGGGAACACATTTAAACCCTCAAACTCCCCCTAGTGTTAACCCATTCCCTGCCAGTGTAATTTTTACAGTAATCAGTGCATTTTTATAGCACTGATCGCTATCTAAATGCCAATGGTCCCAAAAATGTGTCATAAGTGTCCGATGTGTCCACCATAATGTTGCAGTCCCGATAAAAATATTTTTATTATAGCAAAAAGTAAAAAATATAGCATTTTTTTTTTTAAATAGTCGCTATTTTTTTGTTTATAGCACAAAAAATAAAAACCGCAGAGGTGATCAAATACTACCAAAACAAAGCTCTATTTGTGTGTAAAAAAGGATGTCAATTTTGTTTGGGTGCCACATCGCACAACCGCGCAATTGTTAGTTACTGGCAACCTGAAAAAGTGACTGATATACTATTACAAAACGAAGACAACTGATATTAAAACAATATAAACACAACATGGAAACACTGACAATACCCCTAAAAATGTATTTGCCTGGTTCAGATTTAAGAACTCGACACTGCATGACAAATTATCAGCTCCAGATATTTACAGAGAGTTGTAAAAAATCACAGATTTTTACAAACTGCCAGTAAATTTACTTACGGTTGGCAATCCTGCTGTGGGGGCATTCAACAGGAGGAAGGGGCCAGGAGCGCTGAAGAGGGACCTGAGAAGAGAAGGATCTGGGCTGCTCTGTGCAAAACCACTAAACCTGGTGGGCACAGAACAACCTGGGGTGAGGAATTCTAGTGAACACCACCTGGGGAGGGGGGATTATAGTGGGCACAGAATAACCTTGGGGCGGGGGGAGGAATTATAGCGAGCACAGAAAAACCTGGGGGGGGGGGGATTATAGTGGGCACAGCATAACCTGGGGAGTAGGATATATAGTGGGCACATCATAACCTTGGGTGGAGGAATTATAGTGGGCACAGCATAATTTTCTGGGGAGGAATTATAGTGGGAATTATACTGGGCACAGAATAACCTGGAGGGAAGGAATTATAGTGGGCACAGAATAACCTGGGGATTGCTGTAGCAAACCATGTTTTTGTTCCTGCTTTATCAAGCAGTGGGGCCCAACTTATGATCTTGCACATGGGCACACTGATATCAGCATTCACCCCCCCCCCCATTTACAAATATTAACCCTAAATTGTGCCCAACATTGACCTCTTCCCAACTGCCCTCATCATTAACCCCTTACTGCTCAAAAAAATCTTACTGTGTATTGCCTCTCAAAAAGAGTAACACATAACATACCTGACAAGCAGACTGTTTTCCAGTGGAGATAGTTGGGTAGCCAGTGTCTTCCAGTTTTTGAATTCTGTCAATGAATCACAACTGAAATTCTGAGGTCTGATAGAGTAGAAGTATTCCTCATCTCTCTCATCTATATACTCGCACAGTTCTTCTTCTTTATTGAGATTGAAGCCACACTTGGTGTCTACTTGTTTGCCTGGACTAGTGAATTTGCACAAGTAGCCAACATTACCATACCAGCTGTTTCGTGACTTCCACAGGGCTGAAACGGCTTCACTTGGGTGCATTAGAAACAATGTTACCACTACTTTACCTTCCCAAAAAAGGGTGAAATGAACATGGTATGTTCCATTTTTAAAGTCTTCAATTCTTCCAGAAGATCTCGCTTGTATATCAGGATTGGAAATTATTGCTCTCAGATAATCTCCTCCAAAGGCTTTCTTTTGGCCTAAATGATCATATGCATCAAATTGTACTATTAATTCTTCTCCAACGCAATACTTTTCTTTGGGACTTTTTATGGACATTTTGCTCTTTTTGGTACTTGTTGTGCTGTCAATGTGGGCAAAAGTCACTTTAGGCATCTTCTGATCTATATGATTGAATATCTCATTGACCAGCTTCTGAATTTCAGATACTTTTTCTATTTTGTTGACTTTAGATGAATGTGTCTCTGTTGTAATACACTGTAAAAACAAAAAAGCATCAAATAATTACATATATTACATATAGTTAATATTGTACAGTGAGGGAAAAAATAATTTGATCCCCTGCTGATTTTGTACGTTTGTCCACTGACAAAGAAATGATAAGTCTATAATTTCAATGCCAGGTTTATTTTAACAGTGAGAGACAGGATAACAACATCATCCAGAAAAATGGATTTAAAAAAAGTTATAAATTGATTTGAATTTTAATGAGTGAAATAAGTATTTGATCCCCTATCAATCACCAATATTTGTGGCTCCCAGGTGTCTTCTATACAGGTGTAGCGGGGGTCATACTGTTAAAGACTTTTGGTAATCTTGCATACCTAAATCTCTCCCCAGGAGTTTCAGTTACACTGTATATATGTGCTTTATTTACTTCAATGCAATGCATTGTGGGATTAGAGGTACCAGGAGAAACGGACTCCATAGACATTAGTAGAGATAGACTACAGTTCCCACAATGCCTTGTCTTCCTGGAGCACATGACACCCCCACATAGCCTGATGGGGAAGTTTACTTAAAGACTGGGAGGAGCCGGACTCGCTCTCTTGGAACCGGCACTTCTCCCTCTGCAGAACGAGCATTACAGTCGAGCACCTAGGCCTGAAGCCTGGGCCTGTGTTCACCGGAAGGCTACTCATCCGGACACAGACAAAATCAAGTGTGTCCAGCTTGTGTTTCCAAGAAGCCGGAGACTTCCACCAGCTGACGGTTGTACCAGTGGCGAGTGACCAGAGCGAGTGACCAGAGCCGCTGCAATCCTCAGATACCAATGCGCGTACCTGGCGGCCGCGATGTCCGCCAGGCACTCGCAATCGGCGGTTACAGGGACAAGGACATGTCCTTGTCCTGTCAGGGGAGAGAGGTCCTGTCCATGTCCTGTCAGGGGAGAGAGGAGACCGATCTGTGTGCCTTGTACATAGGGACACAGCATCGGTCACCTCCCCCAGTCACCCCCCTCCCCCCACTTTTAGAACACACCCAGGGAATGCATTTAACCCCTTCCATGCCCCCTAGTGTTAACCCCTTCACTGCCAGTCACATTTATACAGTAATCGGTGCATTTTTATAGCACTGAACGCAGTATAAATGTGAATGGCGCCAAAAATGTGTCAAAAGTGTCCGATGTGTCCGCAATAACGTCGCAGTCCCAATAAAAATCCCTGATCGCCGCCATTACTAGTAAAAAAAAAATTATAATAAAAATTAATAATAATTTTGTCCCCTATTTTGTAAGCGCTATAACTTTTGCGCAAATCAGTCGCTTATTGCAATTTTTTTTTTCAGGAAGGGGTATAAGTGCCCAGTAAGGAAGTGGTTAAAATGCAAATCAATTTATAATGTTTTTTAAATGCATTTTTATGGATATTTTTGTTCTTATTCTGTCTCTCACTGTTACCCTCCTTAGCGGTATTACCAAGCATGACTCTTTAATGCAAGGATTGGTATCCCCGAGTCACGCTCGGGGTAGCTATGCAGAGCCTGCAGCGCGCGCCAGCTTACCTTGTCCGTGGATCCAGCGATGCATCCCCGCTGTGTGAGAGAGCGGGTGCTCGCTCGATTCACACAGCGTCCCTCTGTGCCATCGATCTTCATTCCCTGCGATGTTACGACGGACGGGGGCGGAGAACGGCGGCAAATTAAAAAAACACAGTACATACAGTACTGTAATCTTATAGATTACAGTACTGTATGTAAAAAATACACCCCCCCTTGTCCCTAGTGGTCTGCCCAGTGTCCTACATGCACTTTTATAAAATAAAAACTGTTCTTTCTGCCTGCAAACTGTAGATTGTCCATAGCAACCAAAAGTGTCCCTTTATGGCAAAAGTGATTTTAGAGCAGCTAGAAAACAGCGATAATAAATTATAATCACTTGCAGAATTGAGCGATAGCGATTTGTGGGGAAATCTGTCATAAAAAAATAAAAGTAATGACAGCGACAATTCTGCAACTGAGCAAATTTCAGTGTTTTTGATTTGAATATATTATTGAATAATTTTTTCTATAATTACATTATCATTTGTTATAATTATTTATAGTCATTTATTATATTATAATTTATGATTTTGTGTTTCAAACTTTATCATACCCGGGAAGCCTATAGACTCTTGTTTGGACAGATTTAAGTGAGTTATTCCAAAGAATTGCAGGCCTACAATATAAAACGCCGAATTCCCATGCAAAATAATGGTACCGCTTTTGGTACAAAATTCCAGACATAATCATATCGCCAGGGAGGTTAAAATAAACCTACCATTAAAATTATAGACTGATCATGTCTTTGTTAGTGGGCAAACTCACAAAATCAGCAGGTATATGCAATGTACAGAAGTTTAGCAAAAATGTATATGAATAGAAATTATAATATCATGCAGGAAAACAGGAAATTATCAAAAATGAAATATAAATACAGCAAAAAGTTATGAGCATTTCTGGGTTCACGGAATACTGAGGACTGTGGTGAACAGAAAGCTTTTTTTTTTACATGTTCAGTTCAAATTGCCTAGGTTGGGGAGCTGTGGTGGCTCAACGTGATTGGCACTGCGCTGACAAGCCGTTCACCTCTGCAGCCAAGGGTTCGGATCCCGGTCTCGGCTACATGTGAATTGAGTTTGGTGGTCTCAGCCCGGCTCCCGGTGGGTGTGCTATGCAAGGTACGCCTGTGCTTAGTACGCCCCCCCCCCCCCCACAAAAACTACCACACTTGCACGCACACAAAATTGGTTTACCACGCACGCACATTGGCCATGCGGTCTCCTAAAAATGAGAGGCGAAGGACCTACGGAGCTGGCTGGGTGGGCTAGACCCCCTCACTCCCTCATAGGGGGAGTCCCTCTGCCCCGTTGGGGTCCCATTGGGCCCCAGTCGGGCTCCCAAGTGGAGCAGGTAGGGTGGGGTGAGTGGGAGGCCCCCCCTCACACCCGCCATTGCCACCGGGGGCATGGAGAAGGATGGCGATTGCCTCCGGGGGGAGGGTCTGCCTACTGCCAACTCCTTCAGTCCGGCTCCTCTCTCTCGAGTTCACGCACAAAATACACTTTAAAAAAAAAAAAAAAAAAAAAAATTGCCTAGGTTACTGGTCAGTACCTAACTTGATTTATCCTTGGAATTTTAGTGCTGCTTTTTCTGGTTCAGTTTGTTACAGAGCAAAAAAAAAAATATTTTTATTTTTGCTAAATAAAAGACATATTGGGTTCCTTCATTAACCACTTAAGCCCCGGACAATTTTGGTGGTTAAAGACAGGGCCACTTTTTGCGAATTCGGCACTGCATCGCTTTAACTGAAAATTGCGCGGTCGTGCAACGTGGCTCCATAATAAAGTTGACGTCCATTTTTTCCCTCAAATAGAGCTTTCTTTTGGTGGTATTTGTTTACCTCTGTGATTTTTATTTTTTGCGCTATAAAAAAAAAAAGAGCGTACATTTTGAAAAAAATGCAATATTTTTTACTTTTTGCTATAATAAATATCCCCAAAAATATATAAAAAAAAAAAAACAACTTTTTTTTTTCACAGTTTAGGTCAATCCGTATTCCACTACATATTTTTGGTAAAAAAATTGCAATAAATACTTATTGATTCGTTTGCGCAAATGTTATAGCAAAATAGGGGACTGTTTTATGGCATTTTTATTCATATTTTTTTTACTAGTTATGGCGACGATCAGAGATTTTTATTGTGACTGCGACGTAATGGCAGAAACATTGGACACTTTTGACACCATTTTTACAGCAAACAGTGCTATAAAAATGCACTGATAACTGTAAAAATTACACTGTCAGTAAAAGGGTTAACCACTAGGTGGCGCTGCAGGGGTTAAGTGTTCCCTAGGAATTTATTCTTACTTACTGTTAGGGGGCATGGCTACACGTGACAGTGTCACTGGGCAGAATAGGGCAATGCCTTGTACTGCTCTTGCCAACCGCAATAGGGGGACTCCCGGGAACATCGAGTTCCTGGGACCTGCAGCCAAACTCGCGAGCCACGCGGTGACGTTCGCTGGGCGGCAGATTCAAATGGATGTACCTGTATGCCAATCTGCCTTTCTGTGCCATTCTGTCGACATAAATAGGCGTGCGGCGGTCGGCAAGTGGTTAACCTGACAGTTTTCCCACTATGACACCCTTTTCATTAGGACAGAACATTGTTAGGAAGTTTGGTGACAAATGTTTTTGTATTATTTTACATATTTAACAAGGTGGTGGCATATACTACAATACATCCTCTGTTCTCCTAATCTCAATTACCTATGACCAGATTTACTTTTCTGTACCTTTATCAGGTATTATTCAGGGTTGTTATTCATACATTGTATATATGTTTTTATAGTGTGGTCTGAGAATGAATTGCTGTTCTACAACTATCTATCTGAATATGGGTACTGATCCATCTATAGCTTTGGTGCCTCCACCTAAAGACCACAAACCAACCAAAAACATGACTCCACTCTAGGTTCCCTTATACTTACACATACCTCACAACTTTTTGAGATGAGAATGAGGGACACCTATTGGAAAAAGTATGCAGACATTGGACACACCCCTTGTCAAGCCCCCTTAAAGGAGAATTGTACAAAAAAAAAACAAGATTGGTTAAACCCACAAATACCTTTTTTTACCACTACTATTCCTTTATATTGGCTTTTGGAATTTACAAATGCAGAAATTTAGAAATGGATGAAAGGTTTAGCACTGGAAAACACTTTTTCATGGATAAAAAGTGCATTTTATATACAACTATATAGATCAGACCAAAATGAGGGACAAATGAGGAGGAATGAGGGACAGAGGGACAATGCTCCAAATCAGGGACAGTCCCTCGAAATCAGGGACAGTTGGGAGCTGTGTCTACACCCAGGGGCGGACTGACCATTGAGTCACTCGGGCACTGCCCGAGGGCCCCATGCCACTAGGGGGCCCCATCAGGGTTGCCAGGCTCAGTAAAACCATGGACAGTATGTAAAAATCTGTGTTTTTTTTACATCTGTCCAAAACTGACATGCATTTGATGTGAAAATCCAGCGATTTTAGCTGCCCCGCCTCTGCACTGCCTTCTGGCGTAGTGGCCATCTGTAAGCCCGGGGGCCCCATAATCTTCTATTGCCCGGGGGCCCCATGACTTGTCAGTCCGCCCCTGTCTACACCAACCTTATTCTATAGTGTCAGTAGGATGCACATACACATCAGTATACACAGTTGCAAGCCCTGGCAGATATGCATAGTAAAGTTGATCATAGGTTATTCATAACATTATTTAACCCTCTCTCTGCCAGAGCTATTTTATTTAATTAAAAAAAAAATTGCACACAATTAAAAAATAAGTTTAGGAACATGACATAAAATCCCCCAAACATATTTTCTGAAATCAGACACCTTAGAAAATAAAATAGTACTTCCAATAAAAATTTCACACAATATTGTAAAGGTCTTCCTCCCCCTATCAAGCCACACCTGCTATGGGAAAATAAAGCCGGTAATAAATGGCTGGGAAGGGGGGGGGGGTAGTTGCTGGGGGTGTGTGGAAGCAATTGACTGGCAGCGCATCCACCTTAATGCTTTTACCTGACAGGCAAGATTCTGCTTGTCAGATTAACACAAGATTGCAATGGCTGCAGCCAAAGGGAATGTGTGTAAACCCCCTAACTTACGGACCTGGCAGCAAAAGAGTTAAAGAGGTAATAAACTCAAAAGAAAACATTTATTATACTGCAGCTTACCATTTCTTGCATGTGATAGCTGCATTGTTTTTCTTTTTTAGTCTAGGTTTATATTGGAGAGATTTGTCATGCGATTCGAGAGATCAAATTGCATTACAAGTCGCAGCCCATTGGTGGCAATGGCACTGTTCCAATTGGTGTGACACCAATTTTGCAGCGCTGCACCGATTTGCAAAAGTAGTTCCTCTACTACTTTTGCCGATTTCATGGGCGATTTCAATAGACATCTGTGCATGAAGCCACACACATGTCTATCAAGTAGCACCTGAAATCGCACTGACCTTGCTACTTTGAAATCGCGCTACTTCAAGTAAAATAGTGCAATTTCAGAGTAGCATCAATGTGAACCAGGGCTTAGACTTTATTTCTTCTCTTTTAATCGGAGGATCCTGCCAGTAAATCTGTTGTTTTTTCATAAGAAAAAAGATCTCCAGCAGAATTTATCAGTTAGGCCCCTTTCGAACTGAGGCGGTTTGCAGTCTCTATTGCGCTAAAAATAGCACCTGCAAACCGACACTAAACAGCAGCTGCTGTTTCTCCAGCGTGAAAGCCCTCAGCCCGTGGCGCTAGCAGGACCGCTCCAAAAGTCCTGCTAGCAGCATCTTTGGCGCGTTGAGAGGAGCGGGGTGTTTACCGCTACTCCACTGCTCCTTCCTATTGAAAGCAATGGGAAACCGTTGCTATACCACCAGCAATGTGCTTCTGCAGAGGCGCATTGCCGGCGGTATTAACCCTTTTTCAGACGCTAGCGGGGGTTAAAACTACACTGTTAGCGACCGAATACCGATGCAATTCCGACGGTGTAGCGCCAGCCCAGTGTGAAAGGGGCCTAAGGCCTTGTTCAAAATACTGACACTGAACGCGTGCCAGTGTGTTTATGATACATTACCAAATACTTGAATGGAAGGACTGCTGAAGAAAGCTTCAACTCTTTCCAATCTTGACATGTAGCAGTGCAAAGGTTTCATGTTTTCATAATGCGAACAGCGTTTGGGGAGCAATAAAAACATCTGCTTTTAATACCAGCGTGAACAGCACCTTACAGAGATGAGTGGATTAGTGGTACTCTCACGCTGCCTGCTGAGACTAACTAAATATATAGACAACCACCTACGGCAGACACCGTTTATCTAATCCATGGTCAATAAATTGAAAATGGTAAAGGTGATGGTGCTGAGCTGCAAGATGACGAGTGATACTAAAAACGTCAATAAAAAGTGCAAAGAGCAAATGGTTTATTTACTGATGTGTAAACAGTAACTTGATAAAACACAATATAAATTGTACAATAAATGGGTGAAAAGCTAAATGTGCAAACAAAGCCAAAGGTGCAATAAACTCAGAGGCCCAGATTCTTAAAAAAAACGCGTATTTCCCATGTAGCGTATCCCGTTTACGCTACGCCTACGCAGTTTTTACGGGTAAGTGCTGTATTCTCAAAGCACTTGCTCCGTAATTTGCGTCGGCGTAGCGTAAAGGGGACAGCTTAAGGCCGCATAATTCAAGTAGGGAAGGAGGGGGGCGTGCTGTATTTAAATTAAGCGCGCCCCCGTGCCGAACGAACTGCGCATGCGCCAGCCTTTTACGTAGGCCACTGCGCATGCTCCGTCGTACGCCGCAAATACAGCGATTACGACGGCAACGTAATTAACGTAAAGGCCTATTCGCGACGAGTTATGTAAACGACGTAATAACCTGACGCTGTCCTGATGTCCATACTTAACATGGCGTGCGTAAAGTTAAACCACCTTATAGCAGGGGTAACCTTACGCATACTCAAACTATGTCGACGGCGTGCAACTTCGTTCGGGAATCGGCGTATCATGCTCATTTGCATATTCAACGCAGAAAGCGACGGGAACGCCACCTAGCGGCCGGCGTAGTATTGCATTTAGGATCCGACGTAAGTGCCTTACGCCAGTCGGATCCTAGCGTAATTCCGGCGTATCTTGTTTTGTAAAAAAAAACAATGATACGCCGGCGGGATATTCGAATTACGCCGGTGTATCTGTAGATACACCGCGTAATTCTTATGAGAATCTGGCCCAGGATGTCCCATGTGCCACCTTAGGCACAAACATCTGATTAACCACTTTAGCCCCGGACCATATTGCTGTCCAAAGACCAGAGCACTTTTTGTGATTCGGCACTGCGTCGCTTTAACTGACAATTGCGACGTGGCTCCCAAACAAAATTGGCGTCCTTTTTTTCCCACAAATAGAGCTTTCTTTTGGTGGTATTTGATCATCTCTGCGGTTTTTATTTTTTGCGCTATAAACAAAAATAGAGCGACTATTTTGAAAAAAATTCAATATTTTTTACATTTTGCTATAATAAAAATCCCAAAAAAGATATAAAAATTTTTTTTTTCCTCAGTTTAGGCCGATACGTATTCTTCTACATATTTTTTGTTAAAAAAAAATCACAATTAGCGTTTATTAATTGGTTTGCGCAAAATGTATAGCGTTTACAAAAAACGGGGTCGTTTTATGGCATTTTTTTTATTATTATTTTTTACTAGTAATGGCGGCGATCAGCGTTTTTTTTTCGGTACTGCGATATTATGGCGGACACATCGGACACTTTTGACACATTTTTGGGACCATTGCCATTTTTATAGCGATCAATGCTATAAAAATGCATTGTATTACTATAAAAATGCCATTGGCAGTGAAGGGGTTAACACTAGGGGGCAGGGAAGGGGTTAAGTGTGGTCCTGGTGTGTTATAACTGTATGGGGGGGGTGGCCTCACTAGGGGAAGTCACTGATCTTCTGTCCATACATTGTATGGACAGAAGATCAGCGTTTCCCCCGCTGACAGGAACAAATGGTATGTGTTTACACACATACCTCCCGTTCCCCGCTCTGTAACGAGCAATCGCAGGTGCCCGGCGGCGATCGTACCTGCCGGGCACGCGCGCAGGACTCGGGGGACGCGCGCGCGCGCTCCCTATTAGCTGCTACAGGGAGGACGTAGAGCTACGTGCTCCCGCCCCGCAGTAATATGACATCGGGCGGTCGGCAATTAGTTAAATAGTTCATAAAGCAATGATAAGATGATGTATAAGTGATGATACCCTTCCCCATAACCAGTGACCAAATGGCTGATGCCTAGCCAGTCCGATACTTTGACACCTCAGTGTGCGCTAGCCTCTCACCTTATCAAGTTACTGTGGGAATATTTACACATTTGTTTATATTGTCTGATATTTGCACTTGCACTTTATATTGAAGATTTTCCATGGATTTGCAAATCTACAGCGAGAATATTGTGTGTATATATTGAGTGTCACTAATAAAGAGCACAGAAAAGGACACCTGACGTGGACATTCCGTTACTACTATATTCACCATACACCCCTAGACGGCGGAGGAGCATGTCACCCAAAACAAACCAGCAGCTCCTTCAGGGGTAGTGCTACATATGCTACTGACTTTGGCCTGTGCCCTGACCACCCTGCTGTCTACCAGTGCTGCGGGTTGCAGCGTGCTGGTTTAATCTGTATATACAATGACACCAGCAAACAAAGTACAGTCGCGTCTGCAACACCCTGCCTATTATCACACCTGAGTATATGAAGTATAAAATTAACAAACATGTCTAATATACATTTATATGCCTATTGATTGGTGTATTAGTGAAATCATGGCTATAGTAATGAATACAGCAGCTAATGGGCTAAGGTAATAATAAATAAAAAATCATTATCAGTTTTATAATGTTACCTTTTTCGTTTTTTGATTGTATATCAAGCTTAAGAGAAGACAAAATACAGTAACCATAACTAGTAGACTCTTATATGTTAGTACAACTGTCATTCTATCTGCTGGAAGAGAGGGAGAGAAAAATAGAGGAATTTGACAACGTGTTTGTACACGAAACGCGTCAGGGAAGATTCTACTGTCGCCACATTATGACTGCAAGCGCGCTTTTTTTATCCTGATCCATGTAAGTTCATTACTTATTAAATCTTTTAATACCGTGACGGTATCACACTATTGCTCCTTCTTTTCTCCTACACACCATTCTCAACGTATACCTACTGAGCATCAAGCCCTGGATAACTGAAGTCCCCCTCCCGGATTACTATACTGACGTACATCCCTGTCACCGGCAGTTCTATGAGGCTTCGATCCACGCTGGATGATCCAAAGCTTATGTGACTCTCCAGTCTGTATAGCTGGCAGAGTCCACTTGATCTGGTAAGCCTCCATGCTTTATTGGGTGAAGGTCTTCTTCCTTTTTTATATCACCACACAAGAGTGTGCATAGAGGACATCACTTGTTTATATTGAACACTTATAGCTTTTGGATTTGGACATCGATTGCAATTTTTTTGTTCAGGACATTCCATTTCTTATATTAGTGACTATTTAATTTTGTTCACTGGTTACTGGTCATTTTTTTTTTTTTTTTTTTTTTTTTTTTTATTGTGTATAGTTGGTTATTTTTTCACAAAATATTCTTTCTATGATCATATTTTCTAATCACATACAATTTTTTAGCACATAGATATATTTATTTATATTCTATTTATTTAGCGCTACACATTTTTTTATCCACAAAAATAGAGGAATTGTCTTGTTAAAAATGATATACATGCATTTCTATATTGAAACAACAAAGCAAATATACAAATGACACTTACGATGTTCTTGCTTTCGAGTGTTCTGTAAAGTATTCAAACAATGTCTTTGTATCTTTGTAACATGCAGAGACAAGTACATACAGGGGTGGATCCAGAGTCTAGTCCTGGGAGGGGCACTGCCAGAATAAAGTGTTTCTTAAAGAACTGGATTTAATGTATAATACAGTGTGCACAGTGACATTTCCAGCTACCATATACACATACATACACACACACACACACACATACACATACATTTATGTGTATATATATATATATATATATATATATATATATATATATATATATATCAACACAATAAAATAAAAAAAGGTTTGTTTATTGCGACACGTGGAGGGGAGGACAGGGTGGAGCAGCCAGGTAGAGGGGATGACATGGTGGAGCAGCCAGATGGGGGGGACAGAGTGGAGCAGCCAGGTGGAGGGGAGGACAAAGTGCAGCAGCCAGGTGGAGTGGAGGACAGAGTGGAGCAGCCTGGAGGGGAGGACAGAGTGGAGCAGCCAGGTGGGGGGGACAAAGTGGAGCAGCCAAGTGGAAGGGAAGACATGGTGGAGCAGCCAGGTAGAGGGTAAGGCTGGGTAAAGCAGCCAGGTGGAGGGGAGGACAAAGTGGAGCAGCCTGGTGGGGGGACAGACTGGAGCAGCCAGGTGGGGAGGACAAGGTGGAGCAGCCAGGTGGAAGGGAAGACAGGGTGGAGCATCCGGGTGGAGGGTAAGACTGGGTGGATCAGCTAGGTGGAGAGGAAGACAGAGTGGCGCAGCCAGGTGGAGGGGAGGACAGAGTGGAGCAGCCAGGTTAGGGAGGCAGAGTGGAGCAGCCAGGTGGGGGGGGGGGGGTTACACAGTCACACCAGTGATAAGGTCCTGTACCTCTATAGAAGCCTTCATCCCCAGTCACCCCATCACTCACCCCACCAGGAGGTAAGTTCTTACCTTGGGGGATATATAATAGAATCAGATCACTGGCACTTTCCCTCTGACTCCCTCCACCCAACAGTCTTGTAGTCTCCTCTCACCTCCTCCTCTTTCCACTCGGTATGCTGGGGGTAGTAGTGCTCTCTCAGGGAATTTTCCTGGGCCCGCTAGTACCCCATAATCCTCTAGTTAGCTGTTAGTTTTCCATTGGCCCTGAATGTGGCCAATAGGAGCGGGCATTGCTGGGCCGGGTGAATGCTCGGCTTGAGGGGGGTCGGCACCCTGCATCAGCATCTGCTACACAACAGAAGGCGTTTTAATTGGAGGGGCACAATGGGGGCACAAAATAATGTTGGTGGGGCCATGGCCCCCTCTGGCCCTATACTAGTGACACCACTGAGTGTACAGTGTACAGAGGTCAGTAGTATGTAGGGCAGTGTACAGAGTTCAGTAGTATGTAGGGCAGTGTACAGAGGTCAGTAGTATGTAGGGCAGAGTACAGAGGTCAGTAGGATGTAGGGAAATGTACAGAGCAGAAAACAGTGGGTCAACAGGGCAGAGGACAAGAGTTGAAAGGACAGGGGTTAAGGGGTAAGTAGGGTAGAAGACAGGGGGCAAAATGACAATGCACAGGGGTCAATAGGATAAAGCACAATGTACAGAGGCCATTAGAATGTAGGACAGTGTACAGGGATAAGTAGAGCAAAGGACTATGTGTCAGCGGGGGGGGGGGGGGGGGGGGGTGTCAGAACGGCACACGCTGGGGGGTCAGAACAGCACACGCTGGGAGAGGGCCGGGAGGGCATACACTGGGGGGATGGGGAGGGCATACACTGGGGGGATGAGGAGGGCATACACTGGGGGGGTCAGGAGAGCATACACTGGTGGGGATCAGGGGGGACTAGTAGTTGCACGCTGCCACTTAACAAACTAAACTAATCCCCCCACCCTCCTTGCTTTCCCTCCTCCGCTCCCCCACCGCCACACTTACCTACTACTCTTTCCCAAGATGTGGGGGGGAATGCTGTCCTAGGAAAGCTGCCCTCCTCAAATCCAATCATCATTCTCCTGCTGAATGTACTTTGCTCTTTGCAACTGTACTGCTGCTTGTTTTATTGTAACTTGCATTGTCAGGCAAGAATTTTTATTTGACAGACTGTCTATGCTTTGTATGTTTTTTATATGTTCGATAAACTTTACTGTTAGAAAAACAAAATGAAACTAAAAGGTTGGTGCTGCTATCACCTATGTGTTCCCACAGTAAAATATATAAATATAAATGTGACAGCGCTGCTAATAAATTAATAAATTAATTAATTA
The DNA here is from genome assembly GCA_029574335.1 of Rana kukunoris. NCBI lineage: Eukaryota > Metazoa > Chordata > Amphibia > Anura > Ranidae > Rana > Rana kukunoris. Next base: position 381,264,837 of record CM056053.1, on the reverse strand, counting down.
ATAACAAGGAAAGTCCAATAGTGACATATAAATGGTGCTGCTAGTATACTAATAAAATTATGAAAAATAATTTTAAAGTTCACAAATATCCAGAACAAAGTCCAATAGTGACAAATGGTGAACCCACTTCCGTCATCATAGCACGTCAGGGAAATTATGTATTTTCCTATGTAGGAACAACCTAGTGCGCATGTGCAGCCTTCCGGGATCACCAGAGCTTATGGCGCATGCACCGATTATTAATTAAACAGGCATATCTTAATCTATAAATGCAATCGCCTCGCTGTGCATGCTGGGGGAGAGTATTTAAGGGAAAGACATCACAGGTTCTGGGTCTTCGTCGTCCGCCCTGGGCAGTCATCCCAACACCCCTGTGTGTTTCCCTCCTGGCCGGGGTTGCGTGTTCAGAATTTCCTGGCTCCGGGACCACGTTGGTCTGGAGTCGTGTCTTGCCGAGCAGGCCCAGTATCCAGACTGGGTTTGCATTGACAAAGTGGTTCTGCGCTATCCATCCTAGAGAGAGGAAGCCACCGAATGAAGTACCTGTCTATCACAAGGCTGGTACACTCATGGGAGGCCTGAACTTCATTAAAGGACACATTACTACTGAAGGGCTGAGCAGTGATCGCCCGTCAGTTTCCTGATTTCACAAGTAACTACTTTGAGAAAAGATCCGGGTGTTTAATCCTAAATTGAGAGGATTCTGGATCGAACGTGTCTCCACCTTTGGGAAGGTCAGTGGCAGAGACTGTACCAAGGTTCTGTGTAGTGCCCTGGCTGCTAGGACTAGTGAGAGAGCCCTATCCAGGGGCTCACTACCCACTCTGGCTAGAGTGGCAACAATAGTTCCTGTCTGGAAGCAGGAGTGCTTCTGATCAACTTCTTAACCTGAATTCACCTCTTCAATCTATTGTTCGTTCTTTTACCACGTTTGGTAAATAAAGCAGAGAAAAAGGAATGCAACGTGTGAACATTGACTTTGTTTCAGCTCTCAATCAGTACCCTAGACGACGGTGAAATAAAGGTAACATGCCACCCAAAACAAACAAGCAGCTCCTTCAGGGGTAGCGCTACATAAATATGCATTTTTTTATTATCGCTTTTTTTCTAGCTGCTCTAAAACCATTTTTACATAAAGGGGCACTTTTGGTTGCTATGGACAATCTACAGTTTTCAGGCAGAAAGAACAGATTTCATTATATAAAAGAACATGTAGGGCATTGGGCAGACCACTAGGGACAAGGGGGGTGTGTATTTTTTACATACAGTACTATAATCTATAAGATTACAGTATACGGTAACATCGCAGGGAACAGAGATCGGCGGCAAACAGAGGCATTGTGTGAATTTAGCGAAGACCCACTCGCTCGCACAGCGCGGATTCTTCGCTGGATCCAGGGACAAGGTAAGTAAACCCTGCCTATGGATGCTGCGAGGCGAGCCCGAGTCTGACTCGGGGTTACTGATCGCAGCACAGAAATGTAACCCCGAGTCAGACTCGGGAATACCACAAGGGGGGTTAAAGTGTTACCAAACCCACAACAGTAAAATCAGTCTGTATATGCAGTAAAGCATGATTGTTATTTTCACTGTGGGACCTAAAAGGTTAATCCTTTGCATTACGTAAAAAGGCTGTTTTATCCTGGCTCTGATCCTCCCCTCCTTCCACTGTCCCCTAATGGTTTCCTGATACAACAGATTGAGTCAGGCTGCACATGCTCTGTTTGATGTGTATTGTTAAAGAGTTTTTATTTTCTTGGGAGAGTGCATGTGATCAGCACAGGATCAATCAGCACTGTCCAGACAGAGGGTCAGGGGTCTTAGGCCTCATACACACGATAACAGAGGACAACGGTCTGATGTGTGTGGGCCCCATAGGTTATTTAACCATTGGTTAAAAAAAAGACAACTTGCTTTAAATTTAACCGATGGATTCCTAACCGATAGGTCAAAACCGATCGTTAGTATGCACCACCACCGGTTAAAAATCCACGCATGCTCAGAATCAAGTCGACGCATGCTTGGAAGCATTGAACTTCATTTTTTCAGCACGTCGTTGTGTTTTACGTCACCGCGTTCTGACACGATCGGTTATTTAACCGATGGTGTGTGGGTGCGACGGACCATCAGTCAGCTTCATCAGTTAACGGATGAGAACGGTCCTTCAGACTTCAGACTTCAAACTGCTAAATACAGTACTGCTGATGAGAAAAGGTATTTAGTGGTTTGTTTTTTACTAAAATAATTGCATTTCAATGTACTGTGGGAGATCAGATATAGTGAATGCAGGGTCCTGGGTTTAGTAACACTTTTAGTGTGAATTATGAAGGATTGTTGTATATCAATGTATGACAGTAATTTTTTTTACATACAAATTCAAACATGGAGGACAGTCTGTATATTTATGTTGATTGATGGATAGGTTGCCTCAAGGTGATTTCTCTGATGAAAAAAAACGTGTAAAGTGATTGGATACCTACAATTGGTATCCTATGAATGAGGAATATGCAAATGAAGCTGTCCCTTGAAGGTAAACTAGTCACAAAAAAATTGGAAAAATATATAAATGTGGAGCTAAGCATATACAATTTATGCCTGGTTCACACTGATGTGAGTTCATATCGAATGTGATGTGTCTAAATTTGCATGTCATCCATAAAGACATGTAGCCAGATTAACAAAGCACTTACGCCGATGTATCTCGAGATACGCCGCGTAAGTGTAAATATGCGCCGTCGTATCTATGCGCCGTACCCATAGAACTAAGATATGCAAAAAAACTGACTTCATCCGACCAACGTAACTTGCCTACGCCAGCGTATAGTGGGTGCATATTTACGCTAGACACATTTGGCACTCCCATTGATTTTCGATGCAAACATGCAAATGAGGGAGATACGCCGATTCACGAACGTACCTCCGCCCGGCGGATGTTTTAAGCCATTTGCGTAAGGGTTACGTCCGACGTAAAGTTATTCCCCATATTGGAGGTTCAAGTCATGCAAAGGTATCGACCAGATGAAAGAACGCCGTCTAATTTTACGTAGTTTGCGTTGTACGGGAATAGGGCTGTGCGTAGTTTACGTTCACGTTGTAGGCAGTGTTTCGACGTATCTTAGGCAGTTGTTTAGACGTGATTGTGAGCATGCGCACTGGAATGCGTCCAAGGTACGACGCATGCGCAGTTTATTTTAAGTACTTGTCTGAAGCTCAGGCCATTATTTGCATGGGGTCACACTTCATTTAAATGAATCACGCCCACTTCCACCTACTTTGACTTACGTCGGCTTACGCCGACGACTATACGCTATGCCGGCACAACGTTGGGAGCATTTGCTTTGTGAATTCCATGCTTGCCTCTCTGCGTTGCGTCGGCATAGCGTAAAGAAGATACGCTGCGCCGGCATACATATGCGCCGAGGTATGTGAATCCGGGCCATTGTTTTCAATGACGGTCGTTCACATACATGCGTTGTGATTCCTCTACGAATGCGATGCGATAAAAAAAGGGTCTTGTGCGAGTTTACTGCATTGCGTTGCGAATTTAGTCTACATAGACATCAATGTAAATCGTTCTGGAATCGCATTGATGGTTTACATATGTGCGAATTTCACCACACTACTCTCCACCAAAACCAGGAAGTACACAGGAAGTTAACACCTTTTTTCTTTTTTTTTTTTTACATTAATGTCCCACTCCTGAAATTTGTGTTAAAATTGCTGTAAAATCGTGGTAAATTTATGGTAAATTTACACCTCAGAATGGACAACAAATTGACCAAATTCATAGCGCATCAGTGTGAACAGAGCCTGAATATACAGTATATATCATGAACCAAAATCATGCAAAAAAAACAAAACACATATGTTGTTGAACATATAGCAATCTCCATAAGTGATAGTGTTCCCAACACCAAAAAATGCTTTTAAATTTATCTTTTAGTTCTTCCACCACAGGTGCTCAATGGAAAGGTGGCAACTCACCACAGGTAATTGGCCACTTTTTAAGGTAGGTCAAATTGCTCATTTGGAATAACAAATTGATTCCCACTGCAAGCAACACTTCGCTCCAGTGGACTCTCAGAATGAAGCTAGGGCATAAAAATTTACTCCATGGAAGACGAGAAAGAAAGTCTCATAGTATAGTATATTTAATAAAATTTAAAAGCCACGACAAAGTACTAGGTTGCACTCACATGTAAAAGTGCCTGCTTGGCACTGGGTAAAACAACGTGTGTGGATCTGGCTGGTTGCTAATGCAGCAACGTGCATTACGCATCATGCTTGTAGGGGTAAAGCCTGGAGTGGGGTGACAAATTAGAACCTGGAAGTGACGAATTCTTCGATCCAACTTACGTTTCACCTTAAATGACGTCTTCAGGAAGGTATGTTTGTGGACAAATAAAAAAACAAGTATGCAATTTTTATTAAAATGAATATATTAATAGTTTAAGAAGCCAATATATGGTAAAAATACCACTGTAGCTAGTATATAAGAAAAGGGGGAAAACGATTAATAATGAGTAATAAATTAGATATTTCCCATATGTAGTGAAGCTAATTACACTTCAACATTTCAAATCAATATCGATGTTGAGTCCCATTGGTTGAAGTCACTGGAGTCTGTATATCCACTGAGTCTCCATTTGGGAATTTTTTTTGGTCATGTCTGTACCTCTCCAAATACCCCAAAGCCTAAGTAGGGAGGGATCCTTGTTGTGCACCAGCCTGAAATGGTTGGACACACTGTGGTATTTGTAACCTTTCTTTATGTTGTCTATGTGTTCCCCCACTCATTTGGCCATGGTTCTGGCGGTCCTACCCACATATTAAAATGACATGGACACATTAGCAAATACATGACATATCTAGTTTCAAGGGTTATCAGCTGTATAATCTCATATTCATCCCCTGCCACCATTGTGGAAAAAAACAGAAGTTTTCCTAGTTTTGTCCTGAGTGGTTCTTACATCTTCTACATCTTACATCTTCTACATTTGTAAAATCCTATTTAATCCAAAAAGCTGGGCAGTCTTTTTTTGCTATCATATTGCGCAACCCTGGGGCCCTCCTATAGATAAACTTAGATTTGCTGGGAAGAATCTTCTTGAGTGTATGATCTTTCTGCAGAATTGGCCAGTGAGTTTTGAATATATTTTCTACTAGTTTGTATTGAAGGTGAAAACCTGAGATGTACAGTACGTAGAGGTTCTTAATTTTGTTTTTTAAAAGAGTGGGATGGTCAGTTTGCCTGACTTGTTCTCTCTTCTATTCCAGTTGTCGTTTGCTGTATCCTTTCTCCACAAATCTGCCTATAAGCATGTTTGTCTGGGCCATATAATCTTCCTCTTTTTGCACAATTACGTTTCATTCTGAGAAATTGCTTTCACCCAGTTTGGGTGGTGACAACTATGAGTGGAGATGTATAAAAGAATAATAGAGTTAAGCCATCCATTACTTTTGTTTGCTCTTTTAAGTTTATTTCCCAATGAAATGCACTGGTTAATGCCCTTATTTAATATGCTCTTAAAGCAAACCCATCTCTCCTCTGTGTTCTTTTTTTCTAAGAATGTATCCTAATTTATATCTTCTAGCATGGTTTGTAGTTTAGGGAAGTTGGCTCTTTTGAAATTCAGTGTATTTGTGTTCCACTTGTGTTTTCAATTTGTGTGACTTATAATGAAGCCAATTGACCTGGGATCACTCTTTCCTAAATTGCCCCGTAATTTCCAAATCCGTGATCAAGTCTGTATTGTTGGTAATCAGTAGATCAAGTAAAGCTTTGCCATGTTGAGGGCATATGACCTGGTATGGTTCAGGTTCATACCTTAGAATGAAGCCCTGCAGTGGCACCCGCACACCACTGACATGGCCGAGATCTTCCTTGGTGTTTCTCTTCGGGCTATGATTGGCCGGAGCCACGATGACATCACTCCCATGCATGCGTATAGGAGTCTCGGCGGTCTCGGCACAAGCCCTAAATGGCGGCCGTTCCTTTAGAGCGCATGCAACGATGACGTAATAGATGCTGTATACAGTAGATATGTGCATTCCCATTCGTACAAATGTTATTTTCGTACGAAATGTTCATTTTCGTACCCGCAGGATAATGTGTACATACGAAAAAATTAAAGCACCAAAATACGAAAACTACGAGATTACGAATGAGCCGCATAACGAACAACCGCAAATACGAACGAATGATCCGACGGAAAAAAACGACAAAACGAAAACGGCAAAAGAACGAAAATGACATCTATAACAAAAGATTTACATTCTGTATTTTGTTTGAATCCTTTTTCTGTTTGTTTTCAGTCCTATGTTCATTGTTCATATGAGATCCATAACAAAAGATTTGCATGCTGTATTTTGTTTCAATCCTTTTTCTGTTTTTTTTCAGTCCTATGTTCATTGTTCATATGACATCTATAACAAAAGATTTGCATGCTGTATTTTGAATCCAAAATACGAACAGAAAAAAGGAATTTAAAATACAGAATGCAAATCTTTTGTTATAGATGTCATATGAAGATACGACTGAAAATAGCAAAAGAAAAGGGTTTTAAGATACAGAATGCAAATCATTGACGAAAATTAAAAAAAATTATTGTCTAACAAGTAACGAACATGAATTAAACAGAATAACGAACCATCCCGCATGTACGAAAATAAAACAGTAACGAAAATACGAAACGATCGGAATACGAAAAAATCACGTCATACGAAAAACGAACGGGAACAAACAGGAAAACAGGCGTCTTACGAAAAACGAACGAAAACGAAAAAATGGAACGATAAGAAACAGAACAAAAAAAAACACATTTTTTTTCTGTGCACATGTCTAGTATACAGTAAATATCTCCTAAATGGTGCAAGTTTAGGAGACATTTACAGTACTTATAGGAAAGCCTTAAAATGGCTAACTTGTCAAACAAACAAGGGGCGTTTACTTCCTCTTTAAACACCACTAGAGGAAAGCTCTATCTGTCTGAAAAAAAATTAAATAAACATTGTCAAATTATTACAGCAGTGGCCTGATAATGAAAGGGTATTACACAATGGTATTAAAGTGTTATATACGCTTATAAATGAATCTTGGCTTCAGATAAAGAGCACTGATCCACACAAATCTGCTGTTGGCCTGAATTGTCCTCAGTCACAAAACACGGGTAAAGGTTTATTCATATTTACTCACATTAAGCTATGGTTAAAATGCATTATAGTATTGATTTATTAGCGGCAAATAAGCTATTCACTTTGCAAAAAAACTTGCACCAGAGTTTAGTGAATATGATGAAGCTTCACTTTGCCAAAAATACCCAATGTTCAAGGAAAATAAAAAACAGCATTTTTGCTTGTCCACAATTGGATTGTGGAAATCATTAGAATGTCACCACCTCATTCACTAAGATCTGGGGCAAATTCCCCCGCAAAGTGAGCGGTCGATTTGCCTTTAGTAAACAGCCCCGATGTGACTGCTATAAAACAATTAGGAGATTATAGGTGTGTCCAGGCAATGTAGTTAAAATCATAGAGCTGGGTTGAGACAGGAACATATGCTGGGCAGAAAAGGGTGCCAGTTATTTTCAGCATTCTGTTCAGATTTTTCAAATGGCACAGTAGCAATCATATTCCTACTTCACCTCTAGTGTGATGGGAAAATAAAATAACAATGACAAATTTGTATCTGACAGGTCAGCTACAAATATATGTCATCAGCATGTTGAGCTCATTTCTCACATATGGTTCTGGAGGATGAGTCTGACTGTAATTGAATGCAGTAGTCATGTCCCAACCATTTATAAAACCAACATTGATGTCTTTAAAGATAATTTCCATAATGAAATAGTGAACATATGCATGGAAATCACTCAATCCTTCATATTCTTCTGCCATATCACTTGTATTCTCCGTCTTGATGATAACTTTTGTTTCTGGGCTTCTCAGAAGCAGGCGCTCTATGGCACGTCGGATATTGTACAGCCTCTTGATGTAGTGATGCACAGGGAATAATCTAAAATGCACCCCAATGTTGAAAGCAATCACGGTGTACTGATTTCCACCTATTAAGTCAATTTCACGTGGAATAGTGCGCTCCTCTGTGAGGGATGCAAATTCAAGAAAAATAAATGGCCTTGCATGATGTTTCCAAAGAACATGGATATTTCTTTCAGTGTCAACACCTAAATGCTTTTGTGCCCATCCTTCTTCATAGATATTGAGAAATGTTATGTCTGAAAAAAAAAAAAAAAAAAAAACTTTTATTGTGAGAATTTTGGTAGGCTTTGGAAATCTAAATGCTACTACTAGATTACAAAATGAAGGTAAACAATGAGATAACATAGGACCAGAGATGGAAAAACATCCTAAAATGCAAAAAGCACCAAAAATGCATAGATGTGAATCCAGCTTAAATGAAGATAATTCCTGGCCACTTGATTTACAAACAGAATGAAGCAGCCAGGAGCTTTTATTTACTGCCAATTTAAATAACATTTGTGTAAATATAATTTTTGCTATAGTGCATTGCATACAATGTGATGTGAAAGTGGTATTAAAGTATCACTGAAGAGAGAGCCACTCCAGGTGAGCTAATTAGCCATCCATCTACAACATTGCCAGGGTTAAGAGCCGGTTCACACTGGGGCAACACGACTTTCAGCGCGATTTTGGGAGGCAACTTGAACACGACTTGAGTATGAATCACAACGCAACTGGGGGCGACATCAGCGCGACTTGCAACTTGACTTTAAGTCGCCTCCAGGAGAGGGAACTCACACATTATATTACAGTAACTGTGGCCATGCTATGGACAATAAAGTAGAAGTATGGACTAAACCTAAACCTGCTCCCATCCCCATTCTAAGCACTATGTTGACTACCATGTAAAGGAAACTTGTAAGAAAAGAAATGGCTGCACATCCAGGAATTCCGATTGCCTTTTATTGTTCAAAGTGATAACACAAAAGACACCAACACAAGGTCATGTAGACGCGTTTCACACAAACATCTTGTGCTTAATCATTACCCATAATGATTAAGCACAAGATATTTGTGTGAAACGGGTCTACGTGACCCTGTGTTGGTGTCTTTGGTGTTATCGCTTTGAACAATAAAAGGCAATTGGAATTCCTGGATGTGCAGCCATTTCTTTTCTTACAAGTTTCCTTTACATGGTAGTTAACATAGGGCTTAGAATGGGCATGGGAGCAGGTTTAGGTTTAGTCCAGACTTCTACTTTATTGTCCATAGCATGGCCACCCAAAACAAACCAGCAGCTCCTCCGGGGGTAGTGCTACATACATATGTGTCCATAGCCTGGAGATAAGCAACAAGGAGCATTCTCTTCTGTCTATTATTTAGAAACTCAACTGAATATGTGGCTAGGTACACCCTAAAAGTTTATTCTGAGCATTATAGATAGATAAAAAAAAAAACAATAATCATAGTTTCATACTATCAATACTTACTTTGCAACTTGGTTTCAAAAATATGTATCCACTGATGCATGGTTGAGTCCCCAAACAAATAGAAGAACCTTCCCTTCATGCAAGCATTTAGTTGTTCTACTTCATGGTAGGTCTGCATGTTGCAAGTCTTCGGGTACCAGATATTGTTCATAACATATCCACTGGGGTATTCTAATTTCACTCCGGTTTTGCATTTCTCTTTTGTCTCTAACCCTGAATCTGACAAAAAATATAATAAAAGTATTTGCATTAATAATATCACCATTACTTTTGAATAGCATCACAGCTACTAAATTCATTGTACTGTATAACCAATTATAGAGGTCATTTGAACCTGTGATCAATTGTTTCATCTCAACAAGAAGTGACTAGAACAAACCATGAATATTGTTGTAACAAGCAGCTGCAATTGTTTGCAAAAGTATCAGATGATTAACCCAGAGGTGTATTTAGGTTTTGTGCTGCCCTAGGCCTGACTAAACTCATGCACCCCCTAATTTAAATATGACCCACCCCTTCCTGTCACAGCCACACCCTGTGTTGTTTAAGACCCACCCTGAAATTTTCGGGTGGGGACACTAGTTCTGAGGGCCTGGGGGGGGGGGTGCAATGGATTCCCCTAATTTACCTAATTTCCTCTTACTTCCTGGTTGCCTATAGAGCAGGAGGTAAAGGGAAATCTTCGCAATGGGACAGGGATGGTAAAAAATAAACTGGCAGGGGCTATAACCCTCCCTTACTCTACCCAAAATGAAAAAAAAAAGTGTTGCCTATAGTCCTACTTTAAGTAGATTGTTCAGCAGAAACATATAGCACAGTGAGGAAGGATGATAAAACAGTCAAAATTGGAAGCGCCCCCCCCTCCACAGTTGCGGAAAGCCGGCCGCCCACATACCAGAAGCAACGTGGGCGCTTTATGGGGGCACTAGACTAATTTTCCTAACAGTGTAACGCAAGCCGGCGGGGACTCTTTTTGTGCTGCCCCCCTGCAAAGTGCTGCCCTAGGCCTGGGCCTTGTTGGCCTAGGCCAGGATACAGCTCTGGATTAACCCCTTCAATACAAGGCTTTTATATCCGCCTCCATACCGTGCCTATTCTTGCACTTCTCTCCTACATGTCCAAATCATCATTTTTTTGCTCGAAAATTACTCGAAACCCCCAAACATTATATATGTTTTTTTTTAGCAGACACCCTAGGGAATAAAATGGCGGTCTTGCACGGTATTTGGGCAATCATTTTTCAAATGCCTTTTTTTGGGGAAAAAATGGTTTCATGAATTAAAAAATAACAAAACAGTAAAGTTAGCCCAATTTCTTTGTAAAATATGAAAGATGATGTTACGCCGGGTAAATAGATACCTAACATGTCAAACTCATGGAATGGCGCCAAACTTCGTTACTTAAAAATCTCCATAGGCGACGATTTGATTTTTTTTACAGGTTACCAGTTTAGAGATACAGAGGAGATCAAGTGCTAGAATTGTTGCACACGCTCTAACGCATGCGGGGATACCTCACATATGTGGTTTGAATGACATTTACATATGTGGGCGGGACTTATGTGTGCGTACATTTCTTTATTTTTTATTTTACTTATTAATTTATTTTTTACACTTTTTTTATTATTATTTATTTTTTGATCACTTTTATTCCTATTATAAGGAATGTAAACATCCCTTGTAATAGGAATGGTGTGTGACAGGTCCTCTTTATGGAGAGATGCAGGGTCAATAAGACCCCACATCTCTCCTCCAGGCTGGAAAGCATGAGATTGTGAAAAAAATCACCGATCTAATGCTTACTAGTCACAATTGCGGCTTTGTTTACTTCCGGGTACCCGGGCGTGACGTCATCACATCGCGCCCGGGCCTCCGACAGTCATAGAGATGACTGGGGACCATCTGGTCACCAGTCATCTCTATGCTTCCTATCCGGCACAGGGCGATCCTTTCTCCGGGCCCCAGATGGCACGGGAGAGCCCGAAGAAGCACCGGATGGTGGCGGGAGGGGGGATGTCCCCTCCCGCCACCTATAAGGACGATCAAGCGGTGGAACGGCCGCTATGATCATTCTTATGGTGCGCAGAATCCCTGCCGGAACACAATGATATCTGAATGATGGCTCTAGCTGCAGGCATCATTCAGATATCACCACACAAAGTCCAGGAGGTTTATTATTATTTATAATAATTTTTGTAGCAATGTGTCCAGTGAGTCTGCTTGTTCATTCTATGCAAATTGAAAGAATGTTCTCTTCTGAATAAATGTTCTCTTATTATGGGCTGAGGAACATAGAGGGCATTAGCAAATGAATGTAACCAATAATTGTAAATGGTTACATTTATTTTCTAATTCCCTCCAGCATTCTCTAGAATTGTTAGATAGTATCTATTGGTACAAACACATGTATTTCCTATGCTCCTAAGCTCCATCTAACGACTATAATGCTGTATTATACTACTGCTCATAATAAAAGAACATTCGTTCAGAAAAGAAAAAAGCCCAAAGAACTTTTGCTTTTTCCCAGTTCGCACAGAAAAAATAGCATTTACTGGCAGAATGGCTCTGCGTATTTTTTGTTTATTAATAGACCCCTAAAGCCAGCCATTTGAACCTTGTATGGGCAGGCACAATGTACCCAAGTTGATCGATCGGTACAATCAGCGATTTACACATCAACTTTAAGAATTGCTTTGCACAGATTCTTTTTTTCTATTTGGACTGATGTCAGCATTATGGGGATTATTTACGAAAGGCAAATCCACTTTGCACTACAAGTGCAAACTACAAGTGCACTTGGAAGTGCTGCAGATCTGAGGGGTAGATCTGAAATGAGGGGAAGCTCTGCTGATTTTATCATCCAATCACGTGCAAGCCAAAATTATGTTTTTTATTTTCCTTGCATGTCATGCTCAGATCTACGGCGACTGCACGTGTAGTGCAAAGTGGATTTGCCTTTCGTAAATAACTCCTTATGTCTCTAGACACTTATGATTCACATGTTAATGTTTCATATTTATGCACGTTTATGCATGTTTATGTTTGTGTAATTGAGCCAAACTATTGATGTATTTGCACTGTATTTGATAGCACAACACCATTATATTTATTTGTTTCTATTTGTATGTGGGTATCTGCTATCATTGGAAAATTGAAAATCTTGCGCCAAGTTTAAATAATTATGTGCAATCATGAGATTGCTACTTAGTGAATAAGCTGCTCCCTATAGAAACAGTAAACTGAATCAAATACTGTATTTATTGGCGTATAACACTCACTTTTTTACCCTGAGAACAGAGGGTAAACTGTGCCTGCGTGTTATACGCAGGGGGCTGTGGAAAGTTTTTTTCCTGAAACTTCCCTCTTAAATTTAGGGTGCGTGTTATACGCTGATAAATACGGTAATAAACAAAAGTGAAAACAGGGGCGCTAGAAATAATATATCATGCATAAAAATATATATAAGGGCCCTTTCTCACGTCCGCCTCCGCTCGTTCATTTTTACAAGTCCGTTCATGGACTTGTAATGGACGCCTATGGGGTCGCGTCCGTTAGTGGATGATGCATCCGCTAACGTCCGCAAAGATCCGCATCCGTCTGGATCCGGTTTTTCGGATGGAAGAAAACCCTATTTTTCTTCCGTCCGGCGGAACGGATCGGATGAAGACGGACAAACGGTCCGTTTTCATCCGATTCCCCATAGGGGAGAGTGGAGGAGAGACAGGGCGGTCCCTGCACAGTGTGCGGGGACCGCCCTGTCCGCCGACAGCTGAGCGGGACCCCCCCGCTGAGCCGACGGACACACACGGAGCGGACCGAAAAACGGTCCGCTCCGTGTGAAAGGAAAATCTGAAATTATGCCAACATTAGGCAAAACAAATAAAATACAACTATATAAATAAGGAGCCATCTCTTTGTGCACGTTTGGGGTGAATCTCAAACCCGGTGGAGGTGGAAACCGTCACACTGAAAACACTTTCTTTCAAGCTTTATTATTTCATATTATACTTTATATGTTAATCCATTAATGGTGTCTGACACTATTTTGGATCACTTGCTCACTTATTTATATAGTTGTATGTTATTTGTTTTGCCTAATGTTGGCATAATTTCAGATTTATATGTATTTTTATGCATGATATATTATTTCTAGCGCCCCTGTTTTCACTTTTGTTTATCTGCTATCATTGTTTAGTTGATTTTTCATCTGTCTGATTATTACTTTTATTCTTCTTCTGACACTTAGTGCAACCATTCTTCTATTTTTTTCAGATGAAACTTTATATTCATTCATAAAAGCAGCGTTCAGCTTAACTTGATTTTGTTTCCAGAGCGGGACAGGAACTTTTCATCCTGCTGCCAGAACATAGCGCTGTATACTGTATGTAGCTAATGTTATGTACAGTCTGTACAGCCTACACAACCACTGCAACTGTTGGTGAAGTATAGTTTGTAGCTGATGCTCTACAATGATCTCCATGTTTCTTTTAAAGATCAGCTTTAATGCAAAAACGCTTGTTCCCCTGGCAGAAGAACCTTCATATAGACTTTTTTTGTACACATTTTAGGCGTGTTTAGTGTTTTTTTCTGCCAGAAAGCTCCTATCAAAAACCGCAAATCAAACGTTTTTTTTTTTCCTGCAGAGCTCCCAGGCCCTGACACAGGCATAACTTTTCATTCTGTTTTGTCCACCTGGAAGTTCAACGTGTACATTTGCATATTCTAGCTCAGGGCTTATCCTGTTGCTTTATACATTATAACAGTGGTTATAAGGGCCACACTTGCATCAATAGTTTGAGTAGAGGGTCACATCTCAAACAATTTAACACTAGCATGTTTGTACTTTAGTCCAATGGACTTGTGTACACATGATCGGATTAGATGACGTAGTACGTTTGTTGCCAGAAAGTTTGTCTGTTCTCACAGTGAACATTTGTCCAATGAAAAAGTGAAAAAGTTTGTCCGATGGAGCGTACACAAGGTCGGATTGTCTGCTAAAACAGGTCCGTCGAACAATTGTTGTCAAAAAGTCTGATCTTGTGATCTCTTCTCTCTGCAGCAAGCAACTAAGTCTCAGCATCAGCAGGCAGCAGCCACTCCATTCGCACATAATGTCAGAAGCGCAGTACCAATGGACTGTGTGTCCCGACTCCCGAATGAATAAAAAGGAGGAAAACATTCATTGATGGGGGCTGGTGAGGCTGCATTTAATGGGCGCTGGTGAGGCTACATTTTATGTGGGCTTCATTAAAAAGGGTGGGGTATACGTGGGCAGGGCAAAGGGGGCTATCATAAATTTATTTTTTTTGGGGCTTTTTCCCTTTATTTTCACCTGGTGATCCAGCTAGTGCGTCTGTTCTTTTAAAAAGAACAAGCTCTTCAGCAAAATGTATCAGCAACAGAGATGAGAGAAACAATTTAACACTAGCAGGGGTGCTTACAAAGACCAGCTTTTATTTATGTAAAACCTTTATCACTAAAAGAAAATAGTTTTATGCTCTGTTTATAAAATATTAGCTGGAGTTTGGCATTTAAATCTGCTAATACATCTAACAACCCCCTCCCCCAGACTGACAATTCTGCTGTCCAAAGGTGTCCACTCCACTGTGCTCATTAACCACTTAAGCCCCAGGCCAAAATGCAGCTAAAGGACCAGGCCCCTTTTTGCAAATCGGCACTGCATCGCTTTAACTGGCAATCGTGCGACGTGGCTCCCAAACAAAATTGGCGTCCTTTTTTTCCCACAAATAGAGCTTTCTTTTGGTGGTATTTGATCACCTCTGCGGTTTTTATTTTTTGCGCTATAAACAAAAATAGAGCGACAATTTTTTTCTGTGATAAATATCCGCCAAAAATATATAAAAAAACGTTTTTTTTTCCCTCAGTTTAGGCCAATATGTATTCTTCTACATATTTTTCGTAAAAAAAAATCGCAATTAGCGTTTATTGCAATGTTTTTTATAGGGTTGTCCCGATACCACTTTTTTAGGACCGAGTACAAGTACCGATACTTTTTTTCAAGTAGTCGCCGATACCGAATACCGATACTTTTTTTAAATGTGTCCCCAAATGCAGCCATGTCCCCCCACATATGCAGCCATGTCCCTCCAGTCATGTCCCTCCAGCCATGTCCCCCACATATGCAGCCATATCCCCCCAGCCATGTCCCCCACATATGCAGCCATGTCCCTCCAGCCATGTCCCTCTAGCCATGTCCCTCACATATGCAGCCATGTCCCCGCAGCCATGTCCCTCACATATGCAGCCATGTCCCTCTAGCCATGTCCCTCACATATGCAGCCATGTCCCTCACATATGCAGCCATGTCCCTCCAGCCATGTCCCTCTAGCCATGTCCCTCACATATGCAGCCATGTCCCTCACATATGCAGCCATGTCCCTCTAGCCATGTCCCTCACATATTCAGCCATGTCCCTCTAGCCATGTCCCTCACATATGCAGCCATGTCTCTCTAGCCATGTCCCTCACATATGCAGCCATGTCCCTCCAGCCATTTCCCCCATACCTTTTGCCGCCGAAAGCCACCGCCGCCGCATGGAGAAAATCACAGCATTCATTTGAATAGCTGTTTTGCCTGCGCGTATAGACACTCCCCCTTGCTCGGGATTGTACAGATCACGATCACCCATCCAATCCCGAGCAAGGGGGAGTTTCTATACATGCGGGAACACTACAGCTATTCAAATGAAAGCTGTGATGTTCCCACACGCCGTTTAACCCATGCGGTGGCTTTCGATGCGGCGGCAGTGGGGGGGGGGTAGTATTCTATTTAGGTATCGGGGTATTTGCGGGAGTACTTGTACTGGTATCGGTATCGGGACAGCCCTAGTTTTTTACTTTTTGCTATAATTAATATCCCCAAAAATATATAAAACAAATATATTTTTTCCTCAGTTTAGGCCGATATGTATTCTTCTACCTATTTTTGGTAAAAAAAATCGCAATAAGCGTTTATCGGTTCGTTTGTGAAAAATTTATAGCGCTTACAAAATAGGCGATAGTTTTATTGGATTTTTATTATTTATTTATTTTTTTACTACTAATGGCGGCGATCAGCGATTTTTTTTGTGACTGCGACATTATGGCAGACACTTCGGACAATTTTGACACATTTTTTGGACCATTTTCATCTTCACAGCAAAAAATGCATTTAACCACTTAAACCCCGGACCATATTGCTGCCCAATGACCAGAGTACTTTTTGCGATTCGGCACTGCGTTGCTTTAATTGACAATTGCGCGGTCGTGTGACGTGGCTCTCAAAAAAAATTGCCGTCCTTTTTTTTCCCACAAATAGAGCTTTCTTTTGGTGGTATTTGATCATCTCTGCAGTTTTTATTTTTTGCGCTATAAACAAAAATAGAGCAACTATTTTGAAAAAAATACAATATTTTTAACTTTTTTCTGTGATAAATATCCGCCAAAAATATATAAAAAGACGTTTTTTTTTCCCTCAGTTTAGGCCAATATGTATTCTTCTACATATTTTTCGTAAAAAAAATCGCAATTAGCGATTATTGATTGGTTTGCGCAAAAGTTATAGCGTTTACGAAATAGGGGGAATCTTTATGGCATTTTTTTTTTTTACTAGTAATGGCGGCGATCAGCGTTTTTTTTCAGTACTGCGGCCTTATGGCGGACACTTCGGACACTTTTGACACATTTTTGGGACCATTGGCATTTTTTTAGCGATCAATGCTATAAAAATGCATTGGATTACTATAAAAATGCCATTGGCAGTGAAGGGGTTAACACTAGGGGGCGGGGAAGGGGTTAAGTGTGTTCCTGGGTGTGTTCCAACTGTACAGGGGGGTGGACTCACTAGGGGAAATCACTGATCTTCTGTTCATACATTGTATGAACAGAAAATCAGCGTTTCCCCCGCTGACAGGACCGAGAGCTATGTGTTTACACACACACCTCCCGGTCCCCGCTCTGTAACGAGCGATCGCGTGTGCCCGGCAGCGATCGTGCCCGTCTGGCAGGCGCACAGGACTCGGGGGCGAGCGGGGGGCGCGCGCGGGCCGCCGGCGGCGCGCACGCGCCCCCTAGTGGCCGCAGAAGTGCCGACGTAGAGCTACGAGCTCTCGCCCAGGAGAGCCGACCTGCCGCCATATAACTACGGCGGCTGGTCGGCAAGCAGTTAAAATGCATTGTTTACTGTGGAAATGACAGTTGCAGTTTGGGAGTTAACCACAGGGGGCGCTGATGGTGTTATGTGTGTGTATGAAGTGTGTTTACAACTGTAGGGGGGTGTGGCTGTAGGTCTGACGTCATCGATTGTGTCCCCCTATAACAGGGATGACACGATCGATGCTGCCGCCACAGTGAAGCACGGTCACAGTTACTTGTTCTGTCAACTAAACTATCAATCCATCAAACGGCTGATGTTATAACTGATCACATGTGCAGCACCATGGCAACTAACCACTTCAGCCCCGAGCCTGTTTTTCATATTCGGTGCTTACGAGACTAAAACATTTTTTTTTGCTAGAAAATTATTTAAAACCCCCAAACATTATATATTTTTTTTTCTAACACCCTAGAGAATAAAATGGCGGTCATTGCAATACTTTTTCTCACACCGTATTTGCGCAGCGGTCTTACAAGCGCACTTTTTTGGAAAAAATTCACTTTCTTGAATTAAAAAATAAGACAACAATAAATTTGGCCCAATTTTTTTATATATTGTGAAAGATGATGTTACGCCGAGTAAAATGATACCCAACATGTCACTCTTAAAAATTGCGCCCGCTCGTGGCATGGCGTTAAACTTTTACCCTTAAAAATCTCGATAGGCGACGTTTAAAAAATTCTACAGGTTGCATTTTTTGAGATGCAGAGGAGGTCTAGGGCTAGAATTATTGCTCTCGCTCTAACGATCGCGGCGATACCTCACTTGTGTGGTTTGAACACCGTTTTCATATGCGGGCGCTACTCGCGTATGCGTTTGCTTCTGCGCGCGAGCTTGTCGGGACGGGGCACTTTAAAAAAAAATTTTTTGGGTTTTCGTTTTTATTTTTATTTATTTTATAATTTTAAACACTGAAAAAAAAAAAAAAAAAAATGATCACTTTTATTCCTATTACAAGGAATGTAAACATCCCCTGTAATAGAAAAAAGCATGACAGGTCCTCTTATATATGAGATCTGGGGTCAAAAAGACCTCAGATCTCATATTCAGGCTTAAATGCAAAAAAAAAAAAAGAAAAAAAAAAAAAAAAAGTCAAAATGTAAACAAATTAAATGTCTCTTTAAGACGCTGGGCGGAAATGACGTTTTGACGTCACTTCCGCCCAGCAGAGGGAGGGGGACGGCTGAGGGACATTTTTTCCCTCAGTCACATCCCCGGACAGACGACGAGCGGACCCGATCGCCTCCGCCGCTACCGACGGCTACGGTAAGCGGCGGAGGGCGCGGGAGAGCGGCGGGAGGGGGGGGGCACCCTCTCCCGCCGCCGGTAACGGCGATCTCGCGGCGAATCCGCCGCGATGACCGCCGTTATCGTTAACAGGACCGCCCCACGAAGAGATGGATATCTCGGTTGTGGCAGCAGCTGCTGCCGTTACCGAGATATCCATCTTCAAAAAAATGACGTCTTTGGACGTGGGGCGGAAATGAAGTGGCTAAAGATCATATAGAGGCTAAGATGGCAGCTTCCTTGGCTGTAAAAATAGGAGGGTTTAGTTCCACTTTAACCTTTTCTTACAGGTGATGTTAGATGACATTTTAGCATATAAAAGTCTTCTTCTTTGAAACTCACATTGTGATTTTCCATGATGAGTTGATAAACACAACGCCTACTCAGCAAAAGAATATCAGAAATTTCTTTCTCTGCCATACAATTTGTTTTTGTAGACTACTCCTCAAAAATGCATTACTTTTTGTTTTGGAGACTGTCCTCCCAACTTCTGTAAAATAGAATTCTTTTGGTGTGTACTGAATCCAAAGACATCCTTTAGGCCCCTTTCACACGGGACAGGGGAGGTGCGGTGGCGGTATAGCGGGCCGATTTTTAGCACGCTATATCGTATTTACCACAATATTCGGCCAAAAGCGGTGCGGCTTTAACCCCCGCTAGCGGCCGAAAAAGGGTTATTACCGCCGGCAATGCGCCTCTGTAGACGGTATTACCGTGATTTCCCATTGCTTTCAATGGGAAAGAGCCGTATAGGAGCGGTAAACACCTATACCGCTCCAAAGATGCTTCCAGAAGATTTGTTTTCCTCCCGCCAGCGCATTTCCCTCTGGCTTTCACAATGAGAATGCTGGGGCAGGATTATTTCAGGCGTTCTATATGCGCTATTTTTAGCGCTATAACACCTAAAATACGCCTCAATGTGAAAGGGGCCTTAGGTTGGGTTCACACCTAATGCCGTGTACACACGATAGTTTTTTCCTATGAAAAAAGTCAGATGGACTTTCATCTGAAAAAACGATCGTGTGTGGGCCCGATGTGTGGAACTCCATAGGAGAAAAATCCAGGCATGCTCAGAATCAACTCGACGCATGCTCAGAAGCATTGAACTTAATTTTTCTGGGCTCGTTGTAGTGTTTTACGTCACCGCGTTTTGAATGGTCAGAATTTAGTCTGAAGCCCCGTACACGCGACAGGGAACCTCGAGGTTCTCTGCCGGCCGTCAGGATCTGCGACCTGCCCATCGGGAATGGCAACCAGCCATTCATCCCGACGGCCGTCGAGCAAATAGAGAACCTGTTCTCTATTTGCTCGACGGGTTTCCCGACGGGCGGGGCGAGCAGAGAGCGTACACACGGCCGAGGTTCTCGCTGGAATGCAGCTCCCAGCGAGGTTCTCGCTGGTTTTTGGCAAAAACCTCGGCCGTGTGTACGGGGCCTGATAGTGTGTAGGCAAGACTGATGAAAGTCAGTCCATCGGAAATCCGATCATGTGTACGCAGCATAAGACCAATGTGGCTCGCAGCAGGGGGTCCAGTGCTTTCCTGATCTCCATTTCAGTGACGAATCATAGCAGAATTTTTGCCTGAATTCAGTCCTGAAACTGAGCCCAAGAAGCACATTGTTCCTGTGCAAGCTGCTCCGCAGCCGCAACGGAGATATGTGTACCAGCTCCATAGAGAGCCGATCACAATCTCCTGTTATGCGAATTGGATGCGGTGAAATCCACATCCAGTTTGGATAGATGTGAACCCAGCCTGAAAGGGACTCAATTTATACATTAGAGATAAAAGTTTGATAATGGAAGGAGAAACAAACTTACCCTGACACCGAGATACAATAATCTCAGGAATTTGCTGCGGAATTTCCAATCTGACATTTGATCTTGAAAAGAAGAAGCAAAATAGAATGTATGTTGGTTTAGAAATATAACGTACATGTTATCATAAAGTGTGATAGTTCTCTAAAATATATCAAAATATATGAAAAGCAAATAAAGCGCATATGTCATGGGCAGGGACGAGCGTGTCTGAGTTAGGTTCCGTGAATCCTGCTTGAAAAAACCCATAAAGGTCTATAGAGAGTGAATCTAGTTATTCAATTCTGCCTATTTATAGTGCTAATAGAGAAGCTATCGTCACATAAATGGTATGGGAAGTCAGGTACTACCAAGGTGGGGGACATCATTTACGGTACTAATAGCAAAATTTGTAATTAAAAAATTGAAAAACAATATCTCTCTCTGCATAGACTGTCAGCTCTACCTTACAATGCCAACAGACAGGGCCATCTTTAATGTTGATTGGACACTGGGCAAAATTTTGCTCTCCACCTGCTCTGAGACATACAATAAATATCAGCTAGACTTAAAATCAGTTTACTGTATCAGATCAGGCAGTGATTGTGATTGGTTGCCAGAGGTTACAGCATATCATCGGTTGCTAAAGGTTCAGCACACCATCTCTTCACTGCAGAGGGGCATGATATACATATGAATGCTGCCTTTATTTACACATGAATGCTTCATCTATTTACATATGAATGCTTCATCTACTGTATTTACATATGAATGCTCCCGTTATTTACATGTAAACACAGGGTCTGCAGGTGAGTTATCTGTACACAACAATAGGGCAGAGCTGGGCAGCATTAGTAGCAGCACTTCACACTGAGATATCAGGACACAGGACAGGACTAAAACCTCATGGGACAATGGAATTTAAACTGGGATAGTTGGCAAGTATGAGGCAGCTGATTTGGGCCCCACAACAATGGCAGGGCCCAGGGCAGCTTCCCCTTTTGCCCTGCCTTAAAGACGGCCCTGATAACAGGTGATGGATGGATGATGCAACTCCCCCTTTTTAGAACATTCCTTTAAATGTTTTTCTATAAAGACTGCTGGCCTGGGGAAGGCTGTGCATTGCATCATAGGTTGTATCATATTTGTGGTGGCAAACCTGTGAACTTTTCTGCTAAATATATGGTAGTGGTAAACCCAAACCTCATACCTGTTTAGGACAATTCTGGATTGATGCTATTGACAGACAAAGAACAGTATATGTGAACTGTAACAAAGCCAGCACACCCTAATTGTGCTCATGAAACTGTTCATTCGTTATTATGGTGCCCATGCATGTTTTAGTGTTATTCAACCAGGCATTTTCTGGCACTTTTTGTTTACATGTGAAAATATTTTTTTCTGCTAGAAAATGAGTTAGAACCCTTAAACATTATATATTTTTAAAGCAGAGGCCCTAGGGGTGCACAACCAGTGGCTCGGGGGCCCATGTGGCCTGCGGAGCACTCTGATGTGGCCCGCAATCTCCTGCTCTGGGATGGCGGGTTGGCAAGCCCAGATTGCAGGTTGCCAACCTGCCATCCCAGAGCATCAGTGTTGTGAATGAAGCCAGCGGTAGAGGAAGCAAGCGGCTGTTGAGCAAGAGCCACATAAAAATATGCTTCCTGTAAAGTACCGGCTCCTGTCATAGGCAGAGTGAAATCAAATGCACTTTTCCTGGAACAGCAACAGCCAGCGATACCTGAATAGAAGACTGTTATTAAAGGTAAGTTTATTACTAAAATAAACACAGCCAAAACAATGGCTATACAAACACAGCCGCTAATCCCAGTTTGACAGTCATGAGGGACCCAAATGCAGACAGTGTGCAATCTGGACAAGTATCGATCTATCGTATGTCCACCCAGATCTGCACCTCATGCACATGGTACAGTGCCTGTGTTTAGGGTACTTTGAGAAGGGAAGTTGTTAATAGGGGCTTTGGTGTTTGATGCAGGATGTGTTAGCTCCACCCCCTCCTCTTCCATGCCCTCCTCTGCCCTGTACACACAATAGGTTAGTCTGATGAAAACGGTCTGATGGATTTTTCCATCAGTTATCCGATGAAGCTGATGATCAGTCATGCCTACACACCATCAGTTAAAAAAACGTTTGTATCAGAACGCGATGACGTAAAACACAACGACGTGCTGAAAAAGTTCAATGCTTCCAAGCATGCGCCGACTTGATTCTGAGCATGCATGGATTTTTCGCGATGGACGTGGCTACAGACGATCATTTTTTATCTATCAGTTAGGTATCCATCAGACCGTTTTCATCAGACAAACCGATCGTGTGTATGTGGCATAAGTGAAAATGTCCAAATTGGGCCCAATTAGCGATTTTTCCCTCCCCGGTGTCATGTGACTCATTAGTGTTACAAGGTCTCATGTGTGAATGGGGAGTAGGTGTGTCAAATTTGGTGTTATCGCTCTCACGCTCTCATACTGGTCACTGAAAATTCAACATGGCACCTCATGGCAAATAACTCTCTGAGGATCTGAAAAAAAGAATTGTTGCTCTACATAAAGATGGTCTAGGCTATAAGAAGATTGCCAACATCCTGAAACTGAGCTGCAGTACGGTGGCCAAGAACATACAGCAGTTTAACAGGACAGGTTCCGCTCAGAACAGGCCTCGCCATGGTCGACCAAAGAAGTTGCGTGCACGTGCTCAGCATCATATACAGAGGTTGTCTTTGGGAAATAAACGTATAAGTGCTGCCAGCATTGCTGCAGAGGTTGAAGGGTTGTGGGGCCAGCCTGTCAGTGCTCAGACCATACGCCACACACTGCATCAAATTGGTCTGCATGGCTGTCGTTCCAGAAGGAAGCCTATTCTAAAGATGATGCACAAGAAAACCTGCAGTTTTCTGAAGACAAGCAGAATAAGGACATGGGTTACTTGAACCATGTCCTGTGGTCTGATGAGAACAATATAAACTTATTTGGTTCAGATGATTTCAAGCATGTGTGACAACCAGGTGAGAAGTACAAAGACAAGTGTGTTTTGCCTACAGTCAAGCATGATGGTGGGAGTGTCATGGTCAGGGGCTGCATGGGTGCTGCCGACACTGGGGAGCTACAGTACGTTGAGGGAACCATGAATGCCAACAAGTACTGTGACATTCTGAAGCAGAGCATGATGCCCTCCCTTCAGAGACTGGACCGCAGGACAGTATTCCAACATGACAATGACCCCAAACACACCTCCAAATCGATCACTGCCTTGAATGAATGAATGAATGAAAAACTTATATAGCGCGGCACATGCGAACCAAATCGCCTCTGGGCGCTTGTTGTATCAGTCTCTCTTGACATCAAAAGAGCAGAGTTTTAATCTGTCTTCTGAAGGTCAGGTGGTTTTCCTCCAACCGAATGCAGGTTGGCAAAGCGTTCCAAAGTCTGGGACCTTGGACCGCAAACCTTCTTTCTCCTTTGGACTTGAGTCTGGCTTTGGGTACTTTGACCAAATTTTGGTCACTGGATCGCAGAATGCGATTGGGATTGAGGGGTTCTATTTTATCGCAAAGATATTGCGGGGCTTTCCCATGGATGCATTTATGAGTCAGACAGAGAGCTTTAAAAGCAATTCTGTCTTTTACTGGCAACCAGTGAAGGGATCTCAGCGACGGTGAGATTGCTTCCCAGGGTTTTTTCCCAGTCACCAGTCTGGCGGCCGTATTTTGTACGACTTGCAGACGTGCGATTTGGTACTTTGGGAGTCCGAGGTAGAGGGCATTTGCATAGTCCAGTCTGGAGTTCACAATTGTTCCCACCACGACTGGCACATCTTCTTTGGGAATGAATGGAATAAGTCTGCGGAGTAGGCGCAGCAGATGGTGAGATCCGCTGACTACTGACCCTATTTGTGCGTCCATTGTCATGTGGGTGTCAAAAATGATCCCGAGACTTTTGACTTTGGCGCTAGGGGAGATGATCTGGCCCAGAATGGGTGGAGGTGTCCAGGTTGTTGCCAGTTGACTCTTGCGACTGGCCTGAAACAGAAGAAGTTCTGTTTTAGAATTGTTGAGTTTGAGATAACTCCTAGTCATCCAGTTTTCAATCGAAGAGAGGCAATTCTCTAAGCTGAGATGATGATCCTTTCTATTGCAGATGCGAAAATACAGTTGCGTATCGTCTGCATATGAGTGATAAAGTAGTTGTTGACTACTGATGACTTCAAAGAGAGGTCGAAGATAGATGTTGAAGAGCACCGGTGACAGAGGTGAGCCTTGGGGGACTCCACATGACACCGTGCGTTTTCCAGAAGTGAACGGTCCCAATTTCACCGTTTGAGATCGGTTTCCCAAAAAGGAGGAAAACCATGGTAAATCACCCCTCTGTGACTCCGGCTACCTCATTCAGCCGAGTCAGTAGCAGTTTGTGATCTACGGTGTCAAAGGCTGCGCTTAGGTCCAGCAGAACCAGGAGACAAGATTCTCCTTCATCTGCGGCCTCCAGAACGTCGTCCCATATTTTGAGTAGTGCTGTTTCCGTCCCGTGTCCGGGACGGAATCCCGATTGCAGTGGATCGAGTAGGTTGTGGGTATCTAGATGCTGTTGCAGCTGTTGTACCACCACTTTCTCCATTACCTTGGAGAAAACGTTTAGCATTGTTATGGGACGGCGGTGATTTGGATCCTTGGGATCCAGGGTAGGTTTCTTCAAGATGGGCTGGATTGTGCCCTCTTTCAGCAGGGAGGGCACTATGCCTTCCTTAAATGACTGATTTATAAGCTGCGTAATGGGAGGCGCCAGGATATCGGCACATTCCTTTAGCAGCTTAGTGGGGATGATATCATTAGGCGATGTGCTGTTACGCAAAGCGCTGATGATATTTTCTGTGGCATCGATGGAAACGGGTTCCAGCGTGAACTTTGTTGGTTGTAGCCTGTTCCTCCGGGTGCTGTGTGGTAGCTCAGGAGTATTGTTTTGCGGAATGCTTTCCCGGATTCCCTCAATTTTATTGATGAAGAAATCCGACAATTCATCGCAAAATTCTTGGGTGTCTGTGTTGGGGGCTTCAAGACAGTGTGGATTCATGGTCTGCGAGACCAGCTTGAAGAGATCCCGGGGGCGGTTTAAGGCGCTGTTGATAGCCATGGAAAAATAGTTTTTCTTGGCTTTGAAGATTTCTATGTGATATCTTCTTGTTGTTGCTTTGTAGAAGGCGAGGTTCCTCTCGGAAGCGTTTCTTTTCCAGGCGGCTTCTGCCCTTCTACGCTCTTGCTTCAGTAGCGATAGCTGGTTGTTGAACCAGCCTGCCTTGTTTTTCCGGGTAAGGACTTTGCGTTCTGGTGCTACTAAGTCGGCTGACTGTAGTAGGGCTGCGTTTATGGCGTCCAGTATGTCTGCGGCCGTTTGACCTGGCTGAATTGTTTTAATTTTATTTTCCAAGGTAGATTTGAAGAGTTCCGAATGGAGCTTCTTCAGAGATCTAGACCAGTGTGTTGTCACTGGCTTGGGTGTTTTTATCAATAGGGCAGTATTGGAAATTATGAATTTAATTGCATGGTGATCTGTCCATGGCAATGGTTCATTTTCCAAAATACTTACTTTCAGATTTTGTCTGAAGATAAGATCGAGTGTGTGACCTGAAGCATGTGTGGGCCCACATACTAGTTGCTGAAGGCCTAATCCTTCCAGATGGTCGATACAGGCGTCGGCCACGGGGTCTTGTGAGGAGTTGGCCCAGAGATTGAAGTCCCCGAGCAGCAAAAGGTGTTTGCTGGTTATGGCGTAAGTGGAGATGAACTCTGACCATGGGGGTAAAAACTGCGATTTAGGCCCCGGTGGCCTATAGCAGAGCAGAATACGGACGGTCTCCTGGGGGTTTGTTTGCAGTTGCAGAGTAAGGGTTTCCATAAATGGAAGCGAGTGCTGAAGGGCTGGTTTAGATATCACAAGATGTGTCTTATGGATCACTGCCTTGCTAAAGAAGCTGAGGGTAAAGGTGATGGACTGGCCAAGCATCTCTCCAAACCTATACCCTATTGAGCATCTGTCAGGAGTCCTCAAATGGAAGGTGGAGGAGCGCCAGGTCTCTAACATCCACCAGCTCTGTGATGTCATCATGGAGGAGTGGAAGAGAACTCCAGTGGCAAACTGTGAAGCTCTGGTGAACTCCATGCCCAGGAGGGTTAAGGCAGTGCTGGAAAATAATGGTGGCCACACAAAATATTGACACTTTGGGCCCAATTTGGATGATCTGATTCCAGTGCAGATAAAAAGTCCCTGCACCTTTTTTATGCAAATTCAATGCAAGTTCAGCCCAAAGTTGTGTTTTAGCTACTAATAATATGTGAGAAACTAAGCTGTTGTAAATGTTAAAGATTAATTTCCCCACGTTGCCTATAGCTACATAAGTGAATAAGAAAAATGTTTTATAGTGCTCATACTGCTTGTTTAGATTATGCACATTCTTTGGTGTACACAATCTGGCCCCAGGTTTATTTTACAATTTGGTATATTTACAAGTAATACCCAATTAAAAGAAAAGTGTTTTTTTAAAAAAAAAAAAAGAAGCATACTTACCCAAGTGGATACAGCATCTGTCTCCCACCGGGTCTAATGTTGCGTACACACGATTTTTCGGCATGAAAAGAAACGTTGTTTTTGAAAAACATAATTTTAAATTATCGTGTTATCAGGTTCTGAAAAACGACAAAAAAAAAAAATGTGAACATGCTGCATTTTTTAACGTTGTTTTAAACAATGTCGTTTTTTGGGTTGTAAAAAATGATCGTGTGTGGGCTAAAACAACGTTTTAAACCCGCTCAGGCTCAGAAGCAAGTTATGAGACGGAATCGCTCGTTCTGGTAAAACTACCGTTCATAATGTAGACTAAGCACGTTCATCACGCTGTAACAGACAGAAAAGCGCAAATCGTCTTTTACTAACAAGGAATCAGCTAAAGCAGCCCAAAGCCGAATAGAACTTCCCCTTTAGAGTGCCGTCGTACGTATTGTACGTCACCGCGCTTTGTTCATATTTTTTTTTAAATGATGGTGTGTGGGCAACATTGTTTTTAATGATGAAGTTGGAAAAACATTGGGCCAGATTCAGGTACAATTACATTGGCGCAGAGTATCAGAGATACACTACGCCGCCGTATTTTACCTGGCTCTACGACGAATTCAGGTAGATTACGGCCCGTAAGGTACGGCGGCATAGTGTATTTCTCGCGGCGGAATCGAAATACGCGATTAGGGGGCGTGAAGCATTTAAATTAGGCGCGTCCCCGCGGCGATCGAACTGCGCATGCTCCGTTCAGAAATTTCCCGCAGTGCATTGCGCGAAATAACGTCGTTACGTCGTTTTTTGTTTGAGTAGCATCGTTTACGTACATTCCTATTCCCGGACGACTTACGTAAAAAATAAAAAAAGACGTTGAAATTCAACGCGGGAACGACGGCCATACTTAACATGGGCTGTCTAATACTAGACCAGATAAAAGCTGGAATAACTTTACGCGACAAAAAGATGACTACAGATGCCGTAAGAGATTGCGAACGACACTCGTAACTTCGTGGATCGTCGGAAAAAGCTCATTTGCATACCCCGACGCGGAAAACGACGGGAACTCCACCCAGCGGCCGCAAAATTATTGCAGCGTAGATCCGAAGGCGTACAAACACGTAAGCCAGTCGGATTGAAGCCCAAAGCCGTCGTTTTATGGTTTGAGGATTCAGACTAATGATACGACGCGCGTAATTTGAAAGTACTCCGGTCTAACGCGAGATAGACCGGAGTAAGGGCTCTGTGAATCTGGCCCATTGTTTTTTGGACATGCTGAAAAACTACTTTTTTTTCATGCTGAAAAATGATCGTGTGTATGCGGCATGAGACTAATGCCGCGTACACACGGTCGTTTTTTGCGATGAAAAAAAAACGACGTTTTTTAAAACGTCATTTAAATTGATCGTGTGTGGGCAAAACGTCGTTTTTTGTCTTCAAAAAAACGACCAAAAAAAAATTCCAACATGCTTGAATTTTTTGTGTCGTTTTTCAAAACGTCGTTTTTTGTTTCACAAAAAGTCACCGTGTGTAGCAAAAACGTCGTTCAAAACGAAGTTTTTCAACCCGCGCATGCCCAGAAGCTAGTTATGAAGCGAGCTTCAATGGAAAAGAGTGGTGAACGTAACCTTGCTTTTTGTGAAAAAACGATGGTGTGTATGCAAAATTGTCTTTGAAAAGTGACGTTTCAAAAACGTTGTTTTTTACTTCACAGAAAACGTCGTTTTTTTTTCATCGCAAAAAAACGACCGTGTGTACGCGGCATAAGAAATGAGCAATCAAACACAGCTGATTGCTCAGTTTTCACTGCTCCGTGAGCGGAGAGCTGGTAACAGTCATCAACTCTCTGCTCTGCCTTCTGACTTCTGCCTCCTTCCTCCTCCTCCTCCTCCTCCTCACTGGACGTTGGGTTGTGAAGGGGGCAGGTGCAGCTGGCTTAGACTCTCAGCAGCTTGCTGAGAGGCTGAGTCAGCTGTCTGTCCAGGCTCCTGGGCTGATCCCAACAAGCCTGGATAGGCTCTGGGATGTAAGCCAACATAATTTGCACTCTTGTGATCCACTGTACTTCTCATTTAAGCTACATCATTTGAATAAAAAAAATCTTACTGTGTATTGCCTATCAAAAACAGAAAAAGTAACATACCTGACAAGCAGACTGTTTTCCAGTGGAGATAGTTGGGTAGCCAGTGTTTTCCAGTTTTTGAATTCTGTCAATGAATCACAACTGAAATTCTGAGGTCTGATAGAGTAGAAGTATTCCTCATCTCTCTCATCTATATACTCGCACAGTTCTTCTTCTTCTTTACTGACATTAAAGCCACATTTCGTTTCTACTTGTTTGCCTGGACTAGTGAATTTACACAAGTAGCCAACATTACCATACCAGCTGTTTCGTGACTTCCACAGGGCTGAAACGGCTTCACTTGGGTGCATTAGAAACAAAGTTACCACTACTTTACCTTCCCAAAAAAGGGTGAAATGAACATGGTATGTTCCATTTTTAAAGTCTTCAATTCTTCCAGAAGATCTCGCTTGTATATCTGGATTGGAAATTATTGCTCTCAGATAATCTCCTCCAAAGGCTTTCTTTTGGCCTAAATGATCATATGCATCAAATTGTACTATTAATTCTTCTCCAACACAATACTTTTCTTTGGGGCTTTTTATGGACATTTTGCTCTTTTTGGCACTTGTCGTGTTGTCGATATGGGAAAAAGTCACTTTAGGCATCATCTGATCTATATGATTGAATATCTCATTGACCAGCTTCTGAATTTCTGATTCGTTTTCTATTTTGTTGACTGTAGATGTATGTGTCTCCATAGTAAAACACTGTAAAAAATATATTTTTTAAATAATTACATACATTACAGAGCTACAATTGTATATGCAAATTACAGAATTTTAGCAAAATTGTATATGTAAAGAAATTATAATAGCATGCAGGAAAACATTAAATTGTCAAAAATTAAATATTATAACTATGCACGTTTCTGGGTTCAATGAACACTCCTCAGTTTAAGTTGCCTAGGTTAGTGGTCAGTACCTAAATTGACTAATCCTTGGAATTTTAGTGCTGCTTTTTCTGGATCAGTTTGTTACAGTGCTAAAAAAATATTTTCTTTCTGCTGAATGAAAGACATATTGGGATCCTTCATTACATGTCAGTTTTCCCACTATAACACCCTTTTCATTAGGACAGAACCTTGTTAGGAAGTTTGGTGGCATAAATGTTTTTGTATTCTTTCACATATTTAACAACCTCAATACAGGGCACTTAAACCCCCTTCCTGCCCAAGACATTTTTCAGCTTTTATTGCTTTGTCACACTGTGAATGACAATTGCGCGGTCAAGCAATAATATACCCAAGAATTTGAGTATAGCCTCCTGTAAATAAATTAATAGCAATAAAGGTGTACCATCACCCGGGAAAGTATGTAACAGAAAAAGGTGGGACAACACATGACCACCAGCTGGTGCCACCCATGACCACCATGTATGGGGGTAAGCCAGTGTCCATGAATTTTTATTGTCTACCTTAATTCTGAGCTGATTTTTTTTTACCAATTTCCTTGTCTTACTCCTTACTGTATTGTTTTGTAGAATGTTTCTCCTGAAGAAGTGGTTATACCATGAAACTAGTCGAGACACAGATCATTCCATATATTTGTAAATTACAGAAACTGCCTTGAGTCATCCTAGGCCTCTGTCTTTTCAATTTTAATCCTGTACTGACTGTATAATTGTTATGTAATAAATTTGCCTTTTACATCACATGTATGTTATTTTTATCGTACCAAGATAGTCCTCAATTTTTAGGGGGAGGGAATTTTTTGGGTCAACTTCAAATACTATACCCAAGTTTTTTCCCCACAAATAGAGCTTTCTTTTGGTGGTATTTCATCATCTCTGTGGTTTTTATTTATTGTGCTTTAAACAAAAGAAGAGTGGCAAGTTTGAAAAAGAAAACACAATTGGCCAGATTCAGAAAGAGTTACGACGGCATATCAAATTTTACATCGTTTGCATAACTCGTCCGTAAATGGGTCTGGACGTAAATTATGTTCACGTCGAAACAAATTAATCTTAGTGGCGTAATTTGGAGCATGCGCACTGGGATACGTCAGTAAAAGACGTCATTTACGTGGGGTCACACTTAATTTAAATAAAACACGCCCACATCAAACACATTTGAATTTGGCAGGCTTATGCCGGCCCATTTTTGCTACGCCGCCGTAACTTAGCTTGGTGAATACAGCACTTGCCTCTCTAATTTACGGCAGCGTAGCGTATCTGAGATACGCTACGTCCGCACAAAATTACGCCGCTCTACGTGAATCTAGCCAAATATTTTTTAGCTTTTGCTATAGTAAATATCCCAAGTTTTTTTTTATATATATATATATATATATATATATATATATAATTTTTTCCTCAGTTTAGGCCGATATGTATTCTTCTACATATTTTTGGTCATTTTTTTTTGCAATAAACGTATATTGATTGGTTTGCGCAAAATTTATAGCGTCTACATTTTTTTTTATTACTAGTAATGGCAGCGATTTGGGATTTTTATCGTGACTGCGATATTGCGTGGGACATATCGGACACTTTTAAATCTATTTTGGGACCATTCACATTTATACAGTGACCAGTGCTATAAAAATGCAGTGATTACTGTGTAAATGTGACTGGCAGGCAAGGGGTTAACACTGGGTGGCGATCAAGGGGTTAAATGTGTTCCCTAGGGAGTGATTCTAACTGTAGGGGGAGGGATATCTAAGGGGAAGAGACCGATTGGTGTTCCTCTGTACTGGGAACACACCATCGGTCTCCTCTCCTCTGAAAGGACGTGGATCTGTTTACACACACAGATCCACGGTCCTGCTCTGTTACCGTGCAAATGTGGGTGCCCGGCGGACATCATGGCTGGGCACGCGCATCTGTACCCAAGTGACATGGCGACGCACGTGCACCCCCTAGAGGGCCGAGAAGCCGAGGACGTCATATGACACCCGGCCAGAACAAGAGCCCAGCCATCATTTGACGGTGGCAGGTGGCAAGCGGTTAAAAGAGAAGTATGGGGTTTGGGTTTTTTCCAAATTTATACTTACCTTGGTGGATGCAGCATCGGGTCTGATGCTGCATCTGTCCCCTGCTGTCAGAAACCATGAATCAGACTGAGACAGAAGTACAGTTAAATCACACTTGTTTAATAATAATAATAATAATAAAAACATAAACAGAGTAAGCGTAGTCAAAACATAGCCAGAGTTCAGGAACCAGATCAGATAGTCAGGATAAAAGGGAAAACCGCCGCTCCAGACGACACTCTTCAGTGGTGAGTCAGTGGTGAGTAAAGTTCAAAAACCCCAAATGGGTGCAGGCAACCGATGCTTAGTCATAGCTAATACCTTAGCTATGACTAAGCATCGGTTGTCGATGTGAAACGCGTCAGTTTGTTACCCCACTGTTTGCTGTTTTTGCTGTTTTAGTTTTTTGACTGGAATAAACAGGCACTATTTTTAAGTCTTTTCATCCATTGGAGTGCGGCTGTCCATTTTTCTTTCCTTATATCAGATCAGATAGTCAGCTGAGCTAAATCTCATAGAGCCAGAGAAGAACGTAGTAGAACAGCAAGTGGGATCAGGAGACAGGAAGGGATATGTCAGCCAAGCAAGTCTTCAGCAGGAATGCAGGAGATAGCCTCTGTGATGTTGACCAAGGCAAAGGCAGAGAGCAATTGAACTATAAGACTTAATTAGGCAGGACTGACGAGCTGGATCATCAACAAAAATTAAATGAAATAAATAGGTGAATAAATACAACCTATCCCAATAGAGCATAGATCCTTAATTGCAAATAATAACATAAATTGTGCAAGGTGCATATAAATTCAAAGACAACACCTGCAATGAAACAGGTGTGCAATTATATGAGTGAATAGGATTAGACAATATACAATACACGGTGAAATATATAGTGACCATGAATAATATAAAAGTGCTCCGTGCTCAAAAAAGTCCTTGTGGTAGGTTCCACCTTCACCAATGGGACACCTCAAGTGGGGATGGATGGCTCCTTACCAGATGAAGTTGACCTAAACTAAGGTCAATAGAGCCTGGGTAACACCACCTTGCGCATGGGGGATTCCAATGAAGTTGAACGGATGATGCAGATGTCATAAGAAAAAAGAAGAAGAACAGCTCCCATAGTGTAAAACTGTTTAATAAAATATAAAAACAAATACACAGTGCCAAGTGGCCCCTTACTTGAATGGGTGCCCGTATCCCGGCACTGAGGCTGTAGGCTTGTATGTATGGAGAGAGAAACGAAGACCGGCGTGCGTTCCACTGCTGCGCGCGAGGAAACCAGATAACCGGAAGTAGGTAATCAATGCGTGCCCAGGTACCGCCTCGACATATGTTTCGATATGATCGTCATCAGCTTCCATTAAACAGTTTTACACTATGGGAGCTGTTCTTCCTTTTTTCTTATGACATCTGCATCATCCGTTCAACTTCATTGGAATCCCCCATGCGCAAGGTGGTGTTACCCAGGCTCTATTGACCTTAGTTTAGGTCAACTTCATCTGGTAAGGAGCCATCCATCCCCACTTGAGGTGTCCCATTGGTGAAGGTGGAACCTACCACAAGGACTTTTTTGAGCACGGAGCACTTTTATATTATTCATGGTCACTATATATTTCACCGTGTATTGTATATTGTCTAATCCTATTCACTCATATAATTGCACACCTGTTTCATTGCAGGTGTTGTCTTTGAATTTATATGCACCTTGCACAATTTATGTTATTATTTGCAATTAAGGATCTATGCTCTATTGGGATAGGTTGTATTTATTCACCTATTTATTTCATTTAATTTTTGTAGCGCCCCTATTCCACGCACACAATTATTATATTTCAATCCATTTGATTTATTCAGGGAGCAGCTTTTCTAATATATATATTTTTTTTTCACCCCTCCCCCACATTGGCGCGAGATTTTCCACCCAAATACCTGGATCATCAACAGGTGAGTCACTGTGGAGACATTGGAGCTGGCAATTAGCCGACAGTTGAACGGCCAGCTCAGAGAAGGAAGGGCTGAGCCCAGCGCTGACAGTACCACCTCCTCAACGACCCCTCTCGTTTGGAGGACCACCAGACTTGAGGGGAAAATGTCTATGGAAATCATGGAGGACAGGAGCTTAGAATGTTCGAAGATGAGACCTAAGAGCGTTCCTCTGGACCGTACCCTTTCCAATGCACTAGGAAGAAGGGACTGTAAGAAGGGACTTTCATGAACAGGATACTACTTTGATCCGACTTTGTGATAGTCTGACTTGTTCTTTGACCAATCAAAACAATCCCAGTGTGAGATAAATTCCTTTTACTGCTGTTGTAATCACCATGTCGGATGTCAAACGCCAGATGGTAAGGACAAGGATCCTACTTTGGTCCGACTTCAATGATATTCAATGGGCTGATGTAGGATCAAAGTCGGACCAAAGTAGTGCAGGGAGCATTTTTAATTTCGGAGCGTTTGTCGGACAAGTGTGAACCCAGCCTCACACTGGGATTGTTTTGATTGGTCAAAGAACAAGTTAGACAATCACAAAGTCGGATCAAAGTAGTATCCTGTTCATTCAAGTCAAATGGATGTAGGACCAATGTAGGACTGATGTTGCAGAGCAAAGTAGGATGACAGTCGTATGACTCATGTAGTATCACTGTCAACTCAGCCTAAATGTCACACTGGGATTGTTTTGATTGGTCAAAGGCCAAGTCAAACTATCTCAAAGTCGGAGCAAAATCTTATCCTGTCTATTCAAGTCAGATGGAAGTAGGACCAAAGTAGGACCAACGTAGGACCGATGTTGCAGGGCAAAGTAGGATGACAGTCGTACAACAGTTGTGTCGTACCAGTGTAAAGCCGGCCTGATGCTGGCTTCACAATGGTGCGACAAATGCTCATTAGAAGCTCATGTCGCATGACGCGTGAAAATTAATGTTTCCCTATGGGAGCCTGTCCAACATGCTCATGCTTCCTGCACTACTTTGTTCCAACGGCATGGGTTTCCCCTCTGAGAGCATACCAGGCCCTTCTGTCTGGTATGGATTTTAAGGGGAACCCTTATGCCGCAAAAACGGCATGGGGTCCACCCAAAATCCATACCAGACCCTTATCCGAGCACGCAGCCCAGCCTGTCAGGAAAGGGGATGGAGACAAGCGAGCAGAATCGAACCAGGCCGCATGCCTTCAAAATGGGGGGGTGGGTGCTGTGGGGCATGGGGGCCCTGTGCCCCCCCACCCCAAAGCACCTTGTCCCTATGGTGATGAGGACAAGGGCCTCTTCCCGACAACCCTGGCCATTAGTTGTCGGGGTCTGCAGGCGGGGGGCCAATCAGAATCTGGGAGCCCCTTTAATAAGGGGGCCCCAGATCCCAACCCCCATCCTATGTGAATGAGTATGGTTTACATCATACCCTTACCCTTTCACCTGGAAAAAAAGGGTCAAAAATAAAACACACTACACAGGTTTTTAAAGTAATTTATTAGGCAGCTCTGGGGGTCTCTTCCAACTTAAGGTGTCTCTTCCGTCTTCTCTGCTCTCTCCAGCCTCTTCTCTGCGCTCTCTAGTTCTTCTCCCGCTGTCCAGGGTCTTCTGCCAGGCTCCTCTGCTATCTTTTGCTAGCTCTTGCTGTAATGCCGTGTGTGCATTGAGCAGCGACTTATACTGGCATGGGCCGTGGTCACCGGGTGATGTCACCCGATGACCCCACCCCTTATGACGTCACCACCAGGGGCATGATGGGACAGTGACAGTAAAACAAACAAAATCAATAATCGTTTGGAAGTTTTTGAGCTAAAAACACGAATGGCAAATTTGGAAATTTTCTGTAGAACGAACGATAAATTGAAAGGTTAATGTGTTCCTCGTCTGAATTGTCTCTACTAGGTATATGTAAAAAATAAATAAAAATGAAAAAATGTATTAATTTATGTCCACTGAATAATTTATCGGTCATTACATGATGGCACTATCGTTTGCGCTCACAGCCGCATGTTCGTTTTTCGAAAATTGGTTTGGACGATTTTCCATATGGCCAGCAAGTCTGTGCTAGTTAATTCTGCTTTTTTTTCCTTGTCTTGTGACTTCACACCTGTCTCCAACTCGGTAGTCAGCTGCTCACCTGCTACTGACTTTGTCCTGTGCTATCAGTGCTGCATTTGCTGGGTGCTGCTTTTCTTTTGCATGTTTCTTTTGCATGTATATCATCACCAGCAAATCAAAGTTACCGTCATGCCTGCAACACACTGCCTGTTATCACACCTGAGTGCATGAACCGTAAGTCTAAAACTAACAAACATGCCTACTATACATTTATACCTTATATATTATATATACATTATATATTATACCTACTGACACCTTATGCGTGGAGGGAGAAGGTATAGTCCAATGAAATCATGGCTATAATAATGTATACAGCAGATAATGGGCTAAGGTAATGATTACTTAAAAAAAAAAAAAGATGTTTAACGTTACCTTTTTCGTTTTTTGATTGTATATCAGGCTTAAGAGAAGACAAAATACAGTAGCCACAACTAGTAGACTCTTATATGTTAGTACAACTGTCATTCTATCTGCTAGAAGAGAGGGAGAGAAAGACAAAGAAGAGGAACATTCTTGGTAAAAATTATATACATGCATTTCTATATTAAAACAACAAAGAAAATATACAAAAAACATTTACAATGTTTTTGGTTTCAAGTGTTCTGTAAAGTAGTCAATGTCTTTGTGACATTCAGATTCAGGTACAGAGGAGTGGTTAACCTGTCACAATTTCAAGCAAAGACTGTGTACTCAGCTCACAATTAGATAGCTTCAAAGCCTTTACCAGACAAAGCTATTATTTGTTTAACTGAAACAAACAGAAAGTATGACAACAGTTCATTCTTGGATGTGAAGAATAGATTACTGTATTTTAAATTAAATTAAGCTATTCTACTGGTTACACTTGTTAGGCCGCGTACACACGACCGGTTTCCTCGGCAGAATTCAGCAAGAAACTCGATAGGAGATGTATTCTGCCGAGGAAACCGGTCGTGTGTACACTTTTCGCAGAGAAAACTGTAGAGGAACTCGTCGAGCCAAAAAGAGAGCATGTTCTCTATTTCCTCGGCGGGCAATGGGAAAATTTGGCTCGACCAGTTTTTTGTCAGCCGAACAAGGAACTCGACTGGGAAAACGATGTGTTTCGCC
The DNA here is from genome assembly GCA_029574335.1 of Rana kukunoris. Taxonomy (NCBI): domain Eukaryota; kingdom Metazoa; phylum Chordata; class Amphibia; order Anura; family Ranidae; genus Rana; species Rana kukunoris. Next base: position 381,227,303 of record CM056053.1, on the reverse strand, counting down.
CGTCGAGTTTCTCTGTCGTGTGTACGCGGTAGACATGTGCACAGCAAAAATGTTGGTATTATTTTGTTCCGTTTCGTACAACGCGATTTTTTTTGTATTCCGATCGTTTCGTATTTTGGTTACCGTTTTCTTTTCGTACATGCGAGATGATTATTTATTCTGTTTAATTTATTGTCCTTGTTGCTAGACAATAATTTTCGTGAATTTTCGTCATTTTGTACTTTCGTAAATATATTGCGGGATTCGCGGCACTTTCAACACTCGGCTCATTCATATTAACTATTGTTAAGCCCCGTACACTTGGTCAGACTTTTTTTGCCAACAAACATAAAAACTAACGTTTTCCGTTCGTTTTCAAAAAATCCGTTCGTTTGTAAGCTCCATCAGAAAACCATTTTTGGGTTCAAAAGTCTGGCCAACTGATCTCCCTTCAGACGAAAATCCACGGAAACTTTTTTTGGCTTTACTGTACTCGGCACAAAAGAGAAGCTGATTCACTAACTACACTCACTCACTGCCCATTCAAAAAAAGTAATCAAGTACACAAATTTACAAACAGACCAAAAAGGGATTTTCAAAACACACAAATGAAAATATGAACATACGACTGAAAATACGAACAGAAAAGGGATTTAAAATACAGAATGCTAATCATTCGTTATAGATGTAATTTTCGTTCTTTTGCCATTTCCGTTTTGTCGTATTTTCGTAAGATTGTCGTTATGCGGCTCATTCGTAATCCCGTAGTTTTCATATTTTGGTGCTTTCTTTTTTTTCGTATGTACACATTATTTCGCAGGTACGAAAATTAACAAATTCGTACGAAAATACATTCGTTATGAACGGGAACGCACATATCTAGTACGCGGCCTCACAGATGCATTTGGGAACAATAGGTTAGGATAGTGTATATCTTGGTTATGGAGTCAACTATATAGCAGAACACAAATCTCCACTTAGAATAAACCATTATAGGGGGCTTTAAAAAATAAAAATGGATACATGTTTGCAAGGGTTAACATATCACATCATACATCATGCACACTTTAGTAGAGCAAATTTATAAAGCAGTGAATTACAATTTTGTATCAATCACTATAATTTAAAACAAACAATGATTTCCCTGAAGTGAATGTTTGTTGAATGTCACATTTGTTTCTTAAAAATTAATGTCAGAGGGAGCTGTGGTGGCTCAACGTGATTGGCACTGCGCTGACAAGCCATTCACCTCTGCAGCCAAGGGTTCGGATCCCGGTCTCGGCTACATGTGAATTGAGTTTGGTGGTCTCAGCCCGGCTCCCGGTGGGTGTGCTATGCAAGGTACGCCTGTGCTTAGTACGCCCACCCCCCCCCCACAAAAACCACCACACTTGCACGCACACGAAATTGGTTTAAAACACATGCACTTTGGCCATGCGGTCTCTTAAAATAAAGAGAGGCGAAGGACCTACAGGGCTGGCTGGGTGGGCTAGGCCCCCTCACTCCCTCATAGGGGGAGTCCCTCTGCCCCATTGGGGTCCCGTTGGGCCCCAGTTGGGCTCCCAAGAGGAGCAGGTAGGACGGGGTAAGTGGGAGGCCCCCCTTCACACCCGCCATTGCCACCAGGGGCATGGAGAAGGATGGCGATTGCCTCCGGGGGGAGGGTCTGCCTACTCCCAACTCCTGCAATCCAGCTCCTCTCTCTCGAGTTCACGCACAAAAATACACTTTAAAAAAAAAAAAAAATTTATGTCAGCAGCTACTCTACACATACTGTAGCTGCTGACTTTAAATATTAGGACACTTACCTATCCTGAATTTCAACAATGTCAGCTGATGTTTCCATTGGCTCTTGGGTGTGCCGCCACCATTAATGGTAAGGGAAACCGGCAGTGAAGCCTTTTGAAGTCTTCATAACCGGTTCCCTACTGCACATGCACTAAGCATGCTGCGCTTTCCAAATGCTCTGGCAGTGGGGGAAAGAGGAGGAGGGGGGGTCAAACTTCTGAGTGATCTCTCCGCAGTGAGATCTCTCGGAAGTGGGGATGGGTATCTGTCAAAAACAGGTACCTACTCCCCTCTCCTACCCGAAAGGTGCCAAATGTGGCCCCGGATGGGGGAACAGATATGTGGAGCTTCCTCTTTTGGGTGGAACTCTGCTTTAAAGAGGAGATCTGTCCACCACTGCGAAACCTAAATATGTTGGGCCAGATTCAGAGAGCCGTAACTCCTGTCTAACTGGTGTTAGACTGGAGTACTTTCTAATTACGCGCGTTTTTTCACTAGTTTGAAACCTCAAACCATGAAAAGACGGCTTTGCGCTTCAATCCGACTGGCTTACGTATTTGTACGCCTTCGGATCTATGCTGCAATAAAATTGCGGCCGCTGGGTGGAGTTCCCGTCGTTTTCCGCGTCGGGGTATGCAAATGAGCTTTTGCCGACTATCCACGAAATTACGAACGTCTATCGCAATCTCTTACGGCATCTTTAGTCATCTTTTTGCTGCGTAAAACTATACTTTTTGCTGGTCTAATATTAGACAGCCCATGTTAAGTATGGCCGTCGTTCCCGCGTCGAATATCAACGTTTTCCGACGTCTTTTTTTATTTTTGACCTAAAACGTCCGGGAATAGGAATGTCCGTAAACGACGCTACTCAAACAACGAATGACGTATCGACGTTATTTCACGCAATGCACGGTGGGAAATTTCTGAATGGAGCATGCGCAGTTCGATCGCCGCGATCAACTGCGCGTGTACCTGAATCTGGCCCGTAGTATATACTCCCTTAAAGCGGATCTCCGCCGAAAAATCGAATTTTTCGTTAGGGACTCTTTAAATTATTAATCGCAATCTTGTGCTAAACTCACGTGTGTTGGTTACAACTGCCGCTCCGCTGGTTTTCAGTGCCAAATAATAAGTTATATTCTCCATGTCCTCCCGTTGCCATCTTGGCTTTGGGCAGGAAGAAGAACCCAGCATGTCATTTCCTGTTTTCGGTGGATGCTGTCCCAGCATCCACCGCTCGATCTCGCGCACGCGCACGGGCAAAGGTGTCCGGCGGTGTGAGCGTCTCTGTTGTCATCGCAAAGGCAGGCGTATGAATGAAATGTTACCACCCCGTTGTGATGATAACAGACTCGTGTACTACAGCCACAGCCTCAAGGACCGGACAAGGCAGGTAATTACCCTGCCTCCAAATTTTTGTTAAAAAATATATAATTCATATGTTTATTACTACAACAAATATATTTGAATTAGTATTTCATTTTGTTTATAATTAATACCTATTTATGAAAAAAAATATACTGAAAAAATCTAAAATAATACTCCTATTTACTCTAAAAAAAATTTCAATAATTATCAACATGTGTGTTTGACTAGTTTTTATAAATTATTACAAATTAATTTACATTAAATCATTAGTTTATTACAATAATAATTATTTCTCTATCTAGATCTATACACACACACACACACACATATATATATATATATGAGCTTAAAATATTATTAAAGTAATTACTAACAATCTTTTAATTGCTGTAATATACTATGGGCCAGATTTAGATACACTTAATATTGCGCTGCGTAATCGAAATACTCTACGCTGCCGTATTTTACCAGGCTCTACACCGAATTCTGGTAGATTTTTGCCCATACGCTACGGAGGCGTAGTCTATTTCTCGTCGCGTAATCGAAATACGCGATTAAGGGGATTAATATTTTTTACGTAAGTCGTCCGGGAATAGGAATGTTCGTAAACGACACTACTCAAACAACGAATGACGTAACGACGTGATTTCGCGCAATGCACGGCGGGAAATTCCTGAACGGAGCATGCGCAGTTCGATCGCTGCGGGGACGCGCTTAATTTAAATGCTTCACGCCCCTTAATCGCGTATTTCGATTACACGGCGAGAAATAGACTACGCCTCCGTAGCGTACGGGCAAAAATCTACCAGAATTCGGTGTAGAGCCTGGTAAAATACGGCAGCGTAGAGTATTTCGATTACGCAGCGCAATATTAAGTGTATCTGAATCTGGCCCATCATCTCTATCTGTATACACATATATAGAGCTAAATATATAACGATATATCTATATATTTGTATACACCTCTCTCTCTATATTTAAAAATATATATAGAGACAGAGAGATGTGAATGTATGTGTGTGTATATATATGTGTATATATATATATATATATATATATATATATCTATATATATATACAAATCTCTCTCTCGCTATATATATGTGTGTGTGTGTGTGTACATACACACACATATATAATTATATATAGATACACACATTGCTCTCTCTCATTTCTCTCTCTCCTTCATATATATATATATATTGGGCCAGGTTCAGGAGTAATTCGATATGCGCCGCGTAACTGTGAAGATGCGCCGTCGTTTCTATGTGGCCGTACCCACCAAACTAGATGCGACAGAAAACGGGCCATTTCCGATCGGCTTAACTTTCCGACGCCAGAGTCTCGTCAGCGCATAATTTCGCTTGGCGCATCAGTCGCGCCTATTGATTTCCCCTGCAAATATGCAAATGAGGGAGATTTCCCGATTCACAAACGGATTAGCACCATACACTGGCTACATGCGCCGCGCGTATCTCGTCCGTCCGGCGCAAAGTTATTCCTACAAATAGCTGCTTTATCTTTACTCCAGACGGTCTCAGGTCAGCAGGAGAGCAGCTACAGCAGCGTTACCGACGAAACTAGCAAGCTGAACAACCACACTTGCAAGGACAACACCTCTGTGTGCCAACATGCCAGGGGCAGTCGCGGTCCTAGCACTAGTACTAGGTCCCTCGCTACGGAGGAGGCGGGCACGTGAGAGGATATACCGCACGTGCATGAGCCTCTTTGGCATGGGTGATGAGGAGGTGTATCGCCTCTTCAGATTCAGCCCTGATGTAATACTTGAACTAACCACAATCCTGCAGGGTGACATCACCAGCAAGACACACCGCTCACAAGCAGTGCAGCCACTGGTGAAGGTCCTGGCAACAATTCATTTCCTTGCAAGTGGATCATTCCAGCGTACAAGTGGAGTGGTGGCTGGGATGTCACAGTCCTCCATAAGCAGATGTGTGCACCAGGTTGTCCCTGCAATCCTCAGACGCATGTCCAACCAGTTCATCAGACCCACCACTGAAGAGCTGCGGCTGAAGGCAATGACAGATTTCTACAGCATTGCCAGATTCCCACGCACTGTGGGGGCCATTGATTGCACACATGTGGCCCTACAGCCCCCCAGTGCCACAGAGCACATATACCGCAATCAGAAGCATTGGCATTCCATCAACGTACAGGTGATAGCTGATGCCCAACGCCTCATATGGCACGTCCGTGCCAAACACCCCGGATCCAGCCATGACAGCTTCATATACCGTCAGAGTCCCATCCCAGCAGAATTTGAGCAGAACATGTATGGGGACAGCTGGCTGGTTGGTGAGTGACATGGGTGGCAGGCATGACTATCCCCTCCCATGATGCACATCAAAAGTGGCACATGCATGACTAACATCCTCCTGTCTTTTTCCTTACAGGTGACTCTGCATATGCACTGGGACCCCATCTAATGACTCCTTTCCGGAACCCCCAAACCAGAGGAGAGAGAAAATACAATGAAGCACACATCAAAACTCGTGCAGTGGTGGAGCAAAACATTCGGGCTCCTGAAGTCCCGTTTCCGCTGCCTGGATAAGTCCGGGGGGACCCTATTGTATTCCCCTACCTTTGTGTGTCAGATCATCGGTGCATGTTGCATTCTGCACAACTTTGCTATGAGAAAAGGCCTGCAGATTGACATACGTGATGACCTGACCCCCGACCCACACAGTCCCCACCTGCCAGAGGAGAACCAGTCTGCTGATGGAAGAGCAGTCAGGAGGGTCCTCGCCGTAGGCATCTTTGACAATAAACCAAAACATTAATCACACAGACAATGCACGCATGCACACCACTGATGTCCCTAGATCACACACACCACATCCACATCGCATTGGATTAGCCCAAGTCCAGCATGTAGGACTTGGGAGCAGCAACGCCAGCGTCAAGGCCCCAATGATGTCGCTGTCCATTCATACACCTTTCACACGTCATTCATACAGCCGTGGGGTTAACTTCACCACCACGGCCAAGGGTGACACCCCTTACTGGCAGGAGTGCCACCCCCTCACATTCACACACCATTCACACTGCAACGTGTGCAGTATTAAAAAAAAAAAAATTCTCATATCCAGAGCATAATCACAAATAAAATAACTCATAACCTGAGCATTAAGAATAAAATAAACATCTCATAACCTGAGCATTCAGAAAAAACAAAAAAAAAACTCATATCTGGGATGCCGGGGGCTTCTTCTGGCGGCCCCTCTCTGGCTCCTCAGCTGCCTGGATGGAGTGGGTGGGGGTGGGGGGGCATCTGGAGGTGGCTGATCCCCAGGTGGGCCACTCCTGGCAGGTGTGGCCTGCCTGCCCTCCAAGGCCACGGCAATTCGGCCGAGGTAAGAACTGGTCTGGGCCTGCACCCTGAGCTGCTGGGCCTGCATCCTGAGCTGCCGGGTGACCTGATAATGCTGGGCCCGCCGACTCAGCCTCCCCTGGTCCAGGATGGCAGCAGTGTTTGCCTGGACAGCTGCAGTGAGGTCCCTTATCTCACCCTGCACCTCCCCCAGACTGGTCACCACTGCAGCGCAGTTGCAGCTCACATCCTGCACTGCCGAAGAAATCTGGGCCACGGAGCACAGGCTGTCAGCCACTCGGTCCAGGTGCCCAACTATGTCCCCCATTTGCTGGGTCTGCCTGGCGTGATCCCTCGCCACCTGGTCCTGGACCAGATCAGACACCCCCCTGGTCTTATGGGTGGCCTTCCTGGGGCCAGTAGATGTTTGTCCCCGGGGGGATGGAGTCGCCCTTGAGGGGCTTCCTATAATGGGGGAGGGGATCTGAGAGGGTCCTGCAGAAGAGGAGGACTCCTCCAACACTAAAATAAAGTCCTGCTCTGCCCCAACAGGCTCCTCCACAACGACCTCTGCAGGTGAGGTGTGGGCACTCTCCTCCTCCACCTCGGTGTCTTCACCACCCAGGGGCACAGGCACTGGGTGCCGTTGGGAGGATGGGGTGGACTGGCCGCCGACAGATGATGTCCCAGCTCCGTCATCTGTGGATGACACAAAGCAGACACATGTTGGGTGGTCCCACACACTTGGCACATGTACCCTCCCCCCCCCACATGCAACACACCAAATAGGGGTTAAAAAACACTTACCTGTCCTGGAGCCTTCCTCCATGGAGTCATATCCAGGGACCCCCTCCAACTGCTCCCTCTCCAGGCAGCGGGCGACCACCTCCTTAGGGTTGCCACCTTTTCTTCAAGCCAAACCCGAACACTTTTCTGCGCACTCCAATTTTTTTGTAGCATACATTATATATATATAGACAAAAGGATTGTAAAAGATCTCGGACACCTTTGTGTGGCTTAAAGGGACACTAAAGGAAAATTTATTTTTCCTTTAAAATAACAACCATGTCATACTTACCTCCACTGTGCAGCTCGTTTTGCACAGTGTGGCCCCGATCCACGTCTTCTGGGGTCCCTCGGCGGCTGTCTCGCATGGTGGTCAGTAATTGCGGGCGCACTCCCGTGATACAGCGAGCGGCCATAAATCAGGAGATAGTAAATTCTATAGTATTCTAAAAACACTACAGGCCTATTTAGCATAATTCTAGCCTTGTAATGAAAATCATTTTATCAGATCCTTTTTTTTTTTTTAGCCTTTAATTTAGGTTAAAAAAAAAAAAGCATGTTAACTTTTTCAATTTGAGTTTTAATTATAAATAAATTTGAAAAATGTATAATATTCTTAGTATACTATTGACAATTTTATATTTATATAATATTTTATTTATTTGGTTTTTCAATTTCCAAATATATAGATAATATTGACTACAGCAAAACGTCTAATCCACCATTGAAATGTTAAGTAAAATTGTTAGAATATTTTGATTTTGATTTTATACTATTGATTTTACAAATATCTTTATTACTTTATTTTTTTTATTATCAGGAGAGTGATCCAAGATCTCCTGCGTCAAGAGCAGCCAGGTACAGATTATTGAGTGAAGAGGAAAGAGTAAGTTTATTAATGAAATTTTACTAAATAATGATTGTTAAAAAAATATATATCTCTATCTCTCTCTCTCTCTCTAGATATATATACTGTATATATATATATCTATATATATATATATATATATATATATATATATATATATAGTGTGTGTGTGTGTATATATACATATACACACAGGCCCAGATTCACAGAGCGATTACGCCTGCGCAACAGGAGATGCGCGTGCGTAAGTCTAAATGTGCGCGTGCGTTTCGATGCACGGCATTCTCAAAACGAGATACGCAAGAAATCTACTTGTTTTTGTCCAGCGTTATTTCGCTAGACAGGCGTATCTGTCCGCGCAAAACTGCGCTAGACGCACCATTGATTTGCTATTCAAATATGCTAATGAGGGACTTACGGGGATCCACAAAAGAACGTTGGGGCAGCGCAGGCTACGTGGTGTGCGCAACAGCAAAATGTCCTGTCTAAAATTAGACCATATAAAAGGTGGTCTAAAATTTGAAAAATCATCTAGATGTCAGAGAAAGCAACACTGTTAGTGAGGAGCAGACCAGTCACACGTGTTGCACAACAATCTGTATGCCAACATGCCAGGGGCATCGTCGCGCATAGCTATACTACTGACTTTAGATGAACAAAGAAGGATGAGGGCACGGAGGAGGGCACGGGAGAGGATATACCGCACACGCATAGATCTGTTTGGCATGAGTGATTCTGAGGTGTTTCGCATCTTCAGATTCACCCCTCATGCCATCATGGAATTAACCACAACCTTGCAGGAGGACATCACCAGCCCAACACACCGCTCACATGAAGTGCAGCCACTGGTTAAGGTCCTGGCAACACTCCATGTCCTTGCCAGTGGCTCTTTTCAGCGTACAAGTGGAGTGGTGGCTGGGATGTCACAATCCTCCATGATTCCCAGGTCCGTGTGAATGGTGTATGAATGTACAGTGACATAATTGGAGCCGTGGCATGGCGTTGCTGCTCACAAGTCCAGCATGGTGGGCTTGTGCTAATCCAATTAGATGAGGATGTGATGTGTCTGTTCTAGGGACCACAGTGGTGTGCATGCATGCATTCTCATTGTGCCATGATTAATGTGTGTGTTTAACGTGCAAAGATGTCTAATGTGAGCTGTCTCCTGGCTGCTCTTCCCTCAGAAGACGGGGTAACCTCGGTTAGGGGGGGATTGTCTGGTTCAGGGGTCAGGTCATCACGTATGTCAATCTGCAGGCCCTTTCTCACTGCGAAGTTGTGCAGAATGCAACATGCACCGATGATCTGGCACACAAAGTTTGGGGAATACAACAGGGTCCCCCCAGACTTATCCAGGCATCGGAAACGTGACTTCAGAAGGCCAAAGGTGCGCTCCACCACTGCACGGGTTTGGGCGTGGGCTTCATTGTATCTTTCCTCTCCTGGGGTTTGGGGGTTCCGGATAGGAGTCATGAGATGGGGTCCCAGTGCATATGCAGAGTCACCTGTAAGGGAAAAGACAGGAGGATGTTAGTAGTGCATGTGCCCCTTGTGATGTGTGCATCATGGGGGGGGACAGTCATGCCTGCCACCCATGTCACTCACCAACCAGCCAGGTGTCCCCATACACGTTCTGTTCGAATTCCATTCGGATGGGGCTCTGATTGTATATGTAGCTGTCATGGCTGGATCTGGGGTGTTTGGCACGGACGTGCCATATGAGGCCTTGGGCATCGACTATCACCTGTACGTTGATGGAATGCCAATGCTTCCGATTGCGGTATATGTGCTCTGTCTCATGGGGGGGGCTGGAGTGCCACATGTGTGCAATCAATGGCCCTCACGATGCGTGGGAATCTGGCAATTCTGTAGAAATCTGTCATTGCCTTCAGCCGCAGGTCCTTAGTGGTGGGTTTGATGATTTGGTTGGCCATGCGTCTGAGGATTGCAGGGACAACCTGGTGCACACATCTGCTCACGGAGGATTGTGACTTCCCAGCCACCACTCCACTTGTACGCTGAAAAGAGCCACTGGCAAGGAAATGGAGTGTTGCCATGACCTTGACCAGTGGCTGCACTGCATGTGAGCGTTGTGTTGGGCTGGTGATGTCCTCCTGCAGGGTTATGGTTAATTCCAGGATGGCATGATGGGTGAATCTGAAGATGTGATACACCTCAGAATCACTCATGCTAAAGAGGTCTATGCGGGTGCGGTATATCCTCTCCTGTGCCCTCCTCCGTGCCCTCCTCTTTCTTAGTTTGTCTAAAGTCACGGATGCGCCTGTCTAACGAAATTACGCTGGACAAAAAAAGTAGATTTCTTGCGTATCTCGTTTTGGGGATGCGGAGTATCGAAACGCATGTGCAAATTTAGACTTATGCCGCGCATCTCCTGTTACGCCGGCGTAATCGCTCTGTGAATCTGGCCCATTGTTTGTATATACAGATAGTGAGATATATGAACAAACAGATATATTTGTAATATCTTTATATATATATATATATAGAATTATATATTTATACATATATAGATTTTTGAAAATATCTTTATATATATATATATATATTTATATATATATATATATATATATATATATATATATATATATATATATATATACACATACATATATAACTATATATATATATGTATATATATAGATATATATATAATATATTAAAAATATATCAACAGTTTGTTCATATATCTCACTATCTGTATATACAAACAATATTTAAATATATTTTATTATGATACATTTTAAAACATATTATATATGTATATACATATACACACAAATACAAATATATAAATATATTTATATATATATATCTTTTATTTAACTAACTGAATACATTTAAATACGTGTGTGTGTGTGTATACACACACATATAGAGAGATTTCGATATTAACAAACCAATTTTTTTTTATTATTATTGTTTTTTTTTTAATTATCAGACAAACTTTTATTTTTAGATATGCAGACATAGATACATGTGTATATATATATATATATATCTATATATATATATATATATGTATATATATATATATATATATATATATATATATATATAGATATATATATATATATATAGATATATATATACATATATATAATTTTTATTCAATTTTTTGTTGTTGTTTATTTTCGTTGTAGTGGAATATTCTTAGAACCCAACTATTGTCCAGGTACCCGTCACGTGAAAACGATCCTGCCTTCCCAATAAACCCGACCATTGACTCTTCCAATAGGAGTGATTCCTCCCAATCCCAAGCGAATCGTGATGATAGAATTGGTAACAAAACTTGGTGTCGGTGTTGCATAGAAATGCCCACCGGAGTAGAAGCCGTTTGCTGTAAAGAACTTGAACCTGTGTTAGCATTTATACCTGAAGGAAAAAATTGCATCACAGAATCAGATATATTCTGTTCTGTAGTAGCTTCAGATCAAATGGTTCGAATAATAAATACTGTGGTATATATCGAGGAAAGACCAGAGGTAGATGCTGATAACAACAGGTAAAATTCAAAATACATATATTGGGCCAGATTCACAGAGCGATTACGCCGGCGTAACAGGAGATGCGCGGCGTAAGTCTAAATTTGCGCATGCGTTTCGATACTCTGCATCCCCAAAACGAGATACGCAAGAAATCTACTTTTTTTTGTCCAGCGTAATTTCGTTAGACAGGCGCATCCGTCCGCGCAAAACTGCGCTAGACACACCATTGATTTGCTATTCAAATATCTTAATGAGGGAGTTACGGGGATCCACAAAAGAACGTTGGTGCAGCGCAGGCTACGCGCTGTGCGCAACAGCTGAACGGCCTGTCTAAAATTAGACCATATAAAAGCTGCTCTAAAATTAGACAATTCGTCTACATGTCAGAAAAAGCAACACTGTTAGTGAGGAGCTGAGCAGTCACACGTGTTGCCCAACAATCTGTATGCCAACATGCCAGGGGCATCCTCGCTCATAGCTATACTACTGACTTTTAGAGGAACAAAGAAGTAGGAGGGCACGGAGGAGGGCACGGGAGAGGATATACCGCACCCGCATAGACCTTTTTGGCATGAGTGATTCTGAGTAGTGTTGAGCAGAATACGCCATATTCGCTTTCGCAATATTTCGCGAATATATAGGAGAATATTCGAGAAATATTCGGAAATTTCGAATATTCGTGATATTTCATCTAAAAAAAAATTGCGAAATTCATTGCGAAATTCTCGACCGCGCATGCGCATGCGCGTGGACAACACGCGGTCGCGAAAACGGCGATCATTTCCTGGATTCTTTGCCAGTGTATATTCGGATTGCTATTTAGTGCTGCCCTGCGAATCTACTGCTGCCCTGCGAAGCGAAGATGGTGTGGAGTAACTTTTCATCCAGTGAGGAAAAACTGCTGATTACTGTAAGTAATTTCACCACTTGTTATTTCATTATCTTTAACTGCATTTTAGACTAGTTAAAAAGTTAGGATGCAAGATCAGATATTAGTATTTCCCAAACAGTGTGTCTCCAGCGGTTGCAAAACTACAACTCCCAGCATGCCCAGGGTTGCCACCTTTTGTTCATTTCAAACCCGAACAGTTCAGCGTCGCACAGCAATTTTTTGTCTTAGTTTGCATAGATGTCGCTATTAAATAACATTTCTAACCATATGAAATTAATCACAAAAGTTCCTCTTTACATCAGAGTCCACAGACTTCCCCTTTTACATCAGAGTCCACAGAGTTCTCCCTTTACATTAGAGTTCACAGAGTTCTCCCTTTACATCAGTGTCCACAGAGTTCTCCCTTTACATCAGAGTCCACAGAGTTCTCCCTTTACATCAGTGTCCACATAGTTCTCCCTTTACATCAGAGTCCACATAGTTCTCCCTTTACATCAGTGTCCACAGAGTTCTCCCTTTAAATTAGAGTTCACAGAGTTCTCCCTTTACATCAGTGTCCACAGAGTTCTCCCTTTACATCAGAGTCCACAGAGTTCTCCCTTTACATCAGTGTCCACATAGTTCTCCCTTTACATCAGAGTCCACATAGTTCTCCCTTTACATCAGTGTCCACAGAGTTCTCCCTTTACATCAGTGTCCACAGAGTTCTCCCTTTACATCAGAGTCCACAGAGTTCTACCTTTTACATTAGAGTCCACAGAGTTCCCCTTTTACATCAGAGTCCACAGAGTTCTCCCTTTACATCAGAGTCCACAGAGTTCTCCCTTTACATCAGAGTCCACAGAGTTCTCCCTTTACCTTAGAGTCTACAGAGTTCTACCTTTTACATTAGAGTCCACAGAGTTCTACCTTTTACATTAGAGTCCACAGAGTTCCCCTTTTACATTAGAGTCCACAGAGTTCCCCTTTTACATTAGAGTCCACAGAGTTCTCCCTTAACATCAGAGTCCACAGAGTTCTCCCTTAACATCAGAGTCCACAGAGTTCTACCTTAACATCAGAGTCCACAGAGTTCTCCCTTTACATCAGAGTCCACAGAGTTCTCCCTTTACATCAGAGTCCACAGAGTTTTCCCTTTACATCAGTGTCCACATAGTTCTCCCTTTACATCAGAGTCCACATAGTTCTCCCTTTACATCAGTGTCCACAGAGTTCTCCCTTAACATCAGAGTCCACAGAGTTCTCCCTTAACATCAGAGTCCACAGAGTTCTACCTTAACATCAGAGTCCACAGAGTTTTCCCTTTACATCAGAGTCCACAGAGTTCTCCCTTTTACATCAGAGTCCACAGAGTTCTCCCTTTTCATCAAAAAGTCAAAATAAACAAACATATTATTGTTCATATGTAAAGATAGGGATGAAAAAAAATGATCTATTGTACAGGGCCAGTGTAAGGGTCAAAAAATAATTATAGTGGTCAGATGAATAGCAACTCATTTCTCCCCTATACGTCTATCCTGTGATGTTACTCATATATACATAATTATGCAAATGATAATGGCTGCTATATTTATTCCAAAAAGCTGGCGACCAAAATGGCAACATATAAAATCTGTCATGTTACCACTGTCAGTGATTAATAAGGCGAGAATGCTTCCAATTGTTGAATACCATACATTTACGTCATATATCCATAAGGGTTTAAACAAAAGTATTATAATATACTTTGTTCTTCATCTTGCAGAGATTCCTGCAACATGGTTACGACCTAATGAGGTGCCAGCAGGAAAAACAAAAAATCGTCCAGTCCGTATTGGAGGAATTACAGGAGTTTCATGGCGGGTCACATGACCACATGGCCATTCTCAAAAAATGGTCAGACCTGAAGAGGCGCCACATGGACCGGGTCACACAGATCCGCGATGAATTTCATCCAGGTAAGTTATTGGTGACAGTCATGTAAGGTGATATGTAATTAACCTTAGGGCAGATGTTGTTAACCCAGACGCCATGTTGTGGTAACATATATCACCACCGAAGGTATTCATAGTACTGTTGAAAAAAGACATTATTCCATCAAGTTAAACCATGGAATTAAAGTGGTGGTGTGGTGGGTTTCAAGGGGAAAGGGTGGTATTTTATAACTCAATTACCACTAAATTCCTGTGCTAGGCGTGGGGTTATCATAGTAATCCCGTGTACTCCATCAGGCCCTTTTTTTAACATGAGATCTTCAGAATAATACAAAGGAAACACAAACAGCTAATTTTACCATGGTGGCAGCCCAGCTCACACTCAGTCCCCTGTAGTGCCAGCAAGACCCTTTAGTATAACATTATCCCATTGGTTAACTGTCTATATAAATAAATGTGTATTCATATACAATACAGCAGAGTACACAGAATTTGCATATGTTATTAGAAATCATTTTTACATATATGAACATTGTGTTATTATAGGAGCTCCTCTACCATTTGTGCGCCCCAAGCGCACAAGGCGACAGGCCACAGAGGAGGAGGAGGAAGAAGAGGAGGATGAAGAGGAGGATGCAGAGGAGGAGAGGGATAAGGAGCAGCCAGGGCCCTCCGACTTACCACCCCCAGCTCCTGAGGAGCTGCAACTTCCCCCCACCCAACCTCCTGGTGAATGCCATGATGCAGAAGAGGAGCAGGAGGATGACACAGCGCCTGTGATGACCATCAGTCAGGAGGGTAAATATGTGCACAAAGATTAATAACATTTCAACAATAAGATGTAGATATAAAAATGGACAGTATTTAATCCTAATTTTTTTTTCTTATATCCTAACAGTTTTGAAAGAGATTGAGGCGAAATCCCGCATCATGGAGAGGAACAATCAAAAACTCCTGTCCAATCGGCGCAAAATAAAAAAATTGGGCCTAGAGAATGAAAAGATTTTAGAAGAGCAGAGAAAAAATTTCGAGGAGATGGCTGAGCTTTACAAGCGCATGAATAATTCCATGTAATATTTTTATTTTTGGTTATTAAACCTGTTATTCTTTTCAAATGTTTCCTTTCTTATTGAGATTGTTAGGTTTTTCAACACATCTAACTTCACATCTAACACATCAACATCAACACATCTAACTTCATAATAACCTAAAAACATTTCATACTATTATTTTATTTAACACAAATCTAATAAAAAATAAAATACACGGACACAGACACTACTAACACAAACTAAACTGTTGAAAAATTACTATAACAAAAGCTACAATATATATATATATATATATATATATATATATATATATATATATATATATATATATATATATATATATATATATATATAGATAGATATAGAGAGAGAGCGAGAAAGAGAAAGAGAGTGCTGATTTGCTCTTGCAGACAGGCTAATAGTTGCAGTAAAAAGGCCACAAACCAGGGTTTAACATAACGTTCAGTCATTTAGTCACACTTGCTGTTTGTTACGATCCGGTCTGGTAGCTTGTAGCGGAGGCTGTTTGTGGATCCGCTGTGACAGAGAGGTCATGAAGCATTACTCAGCATGAAGGCAGCAGCAGTAGTATTCAAATATAAAGTAATTATCACACACACAACATTTACAAGCAGTAGTGGTAATAGTACTAGATAGCATCTAAACACTTGGGCAAGACTTGACAGCAGCAGTAGTGGTAATAGTAGTATATAGTGGCAAATAACTTGTGACATAGGTGTCTGAGCACTGGCAGCAGCAGTATAGTAGTAACAGTACACAATATAGTGTTTTATCACTCGTGGAAGAGGTGGCAGCAGCACAGCAGCAGCATTGGTAATTGTAGTATATAGTGGCAAAGAATTTGTCACATAGGTATCTGAGCAGCAGAAGTATTAGTAACAGTACACAATAAAGTGTTTTATCACTTGTCGAAGAGGTGGCAGCAGCACAGCAGCAGCATTGTTAATTGTAGCATATAGTGCCAAAGAACTTGTCACATAGGTATCTGAGCACTGGCAGCAGCAGTATAGTAGTAACATTACACAATAAAGTGTTTTATCACTTGTGGAACAGGTGGCAGCAGCACAGCAACAGCATTGGTAATTGTAGCATATAGTGGCAAAGAACTTGTCACATAGGTATCTGAGCAGCAGAAGTATTAGTAACAGTACACAATAAAGTGTTTTATCACTCGTGGAAGAGGTGGCAGCAGCACAGCAGCAGCATTGGTAATTGTAGCATATAGTGCCAAAGAACTTGTCACATAGGTATCTGAGCACTGGCAGCAGCAGTATAGTAGTAACAGTACACAATATAGTGTTTTATCACTTGTGGAAGAGGTTGCAGCAGCACAGCAGCAGCATTGGTAATTGTAGCATATAGTGCCAAAGAACTTGTCACATAGGTATCTGAGCACTGGCAGCAGCAGTATAGTAGTAACATTACACAATAAAGTGTTTTATCACTTGTGGAACAGGTGGCAGCAGCACAGCAGCAGCATTGGTAATTGTAGCATATAGTGGCAAAGAACTTGTCACATAGGTATCTGAGCAGCAGAAGTATTAGTAACAGTACACAATAAAGTGTTTTATCACTCGTGGAAGAGGTGGCAGCAGCACAGCAGCAGCATTGGTAATTGTAGCATATAGTGGCAAAGAACTTGTCACATAGGTATCTGAGCAGCAGAAGTATTAGTAACAGTACACAATAAAGTGTTTTATCACTCGTGGAAGAGGTGGCAGCAGCACAGCAGCAGCATTGGTAATTGTAGCATATAGTGGCAAAGAACTTGTCACATAGGTATCTGAGCAGCAGAAGTATTAGTAACAGTACACAATAAAGTGTTTTATCACTCGTGGAAGAGGTGGCAGCAGCACAGCAGCAGCATTGGTAATTGTAGCATATAGTGGCAAAGAACTTGTCACATAGGTATCTGAGCAGCAGAGCAGTATTAGTAACAGTACACAATAAAGTGTTTTATCACTCGTGGAAGAGGTGGCAGCAGCACAGCAGCAGCATTGGTAATTGTAGCATATAGTGCCAAAGAACTTGTCACATAGGTATCTGAGCACTGGCAGCAGCAGTATAGTAGTAACAGTACACAATAAAGTGTTTTATCACTTGTGGAAGAGATGGCAGCAGCACAGCAGCAGCATTGGTAATTCTAGCATATAGTGCCAAAGAACTTGTCACATAGGTATCTGAGCACTGGCAGCAGCAGTATAGTAGTAACATTACACAATAAAGTGTTTTATCACTTGTGGAACAGGTGGCAGCAGCACAGCAGCAGCATTGGTAATTGTAGCATATAGTGGCAAAGAACTTGTCACATAGGTATCTGAGCAGCAGAAGTATTAGTAACAGTACACAATAAAGTGTTTTATCACTCGTGGAAGAGGTGGCAGCAGCACAGCAGCAACATTGCTAATTGTAGCATATAGTGGCAAAGAACTTGTCACATAGGTATCTGAGCAGCAGAAGTATTAGTAACAGTACACAATAAAGTGTTTTATCACTTGTGGAAGAGGTGGCAGCAGCACAGCAGCAGCATTGGTAATTGTAGCATATAGTGACAAAGAACTTGTCACATAGGTTTCTGAGCACTGGCAGCAGCAGTATAGTAGTAACAGTACCCAATAAAGTGTTTTATCACTTGTGGAAGAGGTGGCAGCAGCACAGCAGCATCATTGGTAATTGTAGTATATAGTGGCAAAGAACTTGTCACATAGGTATCTGAGCACTGGCAGCAGCAGTATAGTAGTACCAGTACACAATTAAGTGTTTTTTTCACTCGTGGTCGTGGAAGAGGTGGCAGCAGCACAGCAGCAGCATTGATAATTGTAGCATATAGTGCCAAAGAACTTGAGACATAAGTATCTGAGCACTGGCAGCAGCAGCAGCATAGTAGTACCAGTACACAATTAAGTGTTTTTTTCACTCGTGGTCGTGGAAGAGGTGGCAGCAGCACAGCAGCAGCAGCATTGATAATTGTAGCATATAGTGCCAAAGAACTTGAGACATAAGTATCTGAGCACTGGCAGCAGCAGCAGCATAGTAGTACCAGTACACAATTAAGTGTTTTTTTCACTCGTGGTCGTGGAAGAGGTGGCAGCAGCACAGCAGCAGCAGCATTGATAATTGTAGCATATAGTGCCAAAGAACTTGAGACATAAGTATCTGAGCACTGGCAGCAGCAGCAGCATAGTAGTACCAGTACACAATTAAGTGTTTTTTTTCACTCGTGGTCGTGGAAGAGGTGGCAGCAGCACAGCAGCAGCAGCATTGATAATTGTAGCATATAGTGCCAAAGAACTTGAGACATAAGTATCTGAGCACTGGCAGCAGCAGCAGCATAGTAGTACCAGTACACAATTAAGTGTTTTTTTCACTCGTGGTCGTGGAAGAGGTGGCAGCAGCACAGCAGCAGCATTGATAATTGTAGCATATAGTGCCAAAGAACTTGAGACATAAGTATCTGAGCACTGGCAGCAGCAGCAGCATAGTAGTACCAGTACACAATTAAGTGTTTTTTTCACTCGTGGTCGTGGAGGAGGTGGCAGCAGCACAGCAGCAGCAGCATTGATAATTGTAGCATATAGTGCCAAAGAACTTGAGACATAAGTATCTGAGCACTGGCAGCAGCAGCAGCATAGTAGTACCAGTACACAATTAAGTGTTTTTTTCACTCGTGGTCGTGGAAGAGGTGGCAGCAGCACAGCAGCAGCAGCATTGATAATTGTAGCATATAGTGCCAAAGAACTTGCCACATAAGTATCTGAGCACTGGCAGCAGCAGCAGCATAGTGGTACCAGTACACAATTAAGTGTTTTTTTCACTCGTGGTCGTGGAAGAGGTGGCAGCAGCACCAGCAGTAGTAAGAAAGTGGCAAATCTCACAGACAAAAGGTGACAGCACCAGTATGAGTAATATATCGGTACATAATCACTCAGCCTTTTGGCATTAGCAGTAGGAGCCCATATAGTGCCAAAATTACAAAAGTTTGAAATTGCATTAGCATGGTGATTACATTTGAAAAGCAGAATGACACAGGCCTTAAGTAGCTGTGGCACCGGGTGGAGTTTTTGGGTTGTGTTTTGCACGCCACAGGCTTTTCAAAAAAAAAAAATATCCAACTTCCTCCCAGCAGCAGCATAAGGAAAGGGGGATGCACTGTGATGTAAGGGAGAGGGGGAACTCCACTTCTGATGATGGGGTAGGATGGTGGGGTGGCCTTTGACATCTAATGTAAGGGCAGGGGATGCGCTGGACATATAATATTACAGATATAACCGGCCCTTTTGAGGGCAACCATAATGCTGATGCGGACCACGATGAAATTGAGTTTGACACCCCTGGTATAAAGAGATAGGAGAGGTATTGCCAACTGACAAGGGACCATTCAGCGCCCTGAACCGACGGTGGGTGCCAGAAAGTCACCGCCGATCCAGGACTCATTCATTTTGATGAATGTGAGTCTGTCCACGGAGTCTGTGGACAGACGGGTCCTCTTGTCCGTGACCACCCCACCTGCCGCGCTGAATGTCCGCTCAGATAGTACGCTGGAGGGGGGGCAAGACAATAACTCCAGCGCATACTGAGCGAGCTCGCGGCAGGTGTCCAATCTGGCAACCCAGTACTCCATGGGGTCGTCGGTGCTCATACTGTCAGAAGCACTGACGGACCCCATGTAGTCTGCCACCATGTGGGCCAGCCGCTGGTGGTGACTGCTGCTGCTGCTGCTGCTGGTACTGGGTCGCTCAGTTTGCATGAACATCCTCATCTCACCCATTAGGTCCCCTGCTCGGCTGCTGATGTTGCTGCTGGGTGCAGCCACCTGCTGGGTGAGATGAGGGGGGACAACTGGAGGCCGGGGAGTTGCCTGCTCCAACCGGCTGACTAGGCATGCCTGCAGTTCCTCCATCCGGGGCTGCCTCCGTCTGGCTGGGAGGAACTGCTCCAGTTTCCCCTTAAATCTGGGATCTACAAGGGTGGCCAGCCAAAACTCATCCCTCTCCTTGATGGCTTTAACCCGGGGGTCCCTCCTGAGGCATCTCAGCATGTGGGCAGCCATGGGGAAGAGCACAGCCCGCTGTGACTCCTCATGGCTGCCTGGGTCCATGACGTCCGCTTCCTCGGCATGGATGCGCTGCTGTTCGCGGTCAGTCATGCCAAACCCCCGGACTATCGGTGCCCCCAACACCGGCTCTCCCTCCTGACCAGACCCTGACTCCAGGACGCCACCAGTCACCTCCTGATCATCATCATGATCCTCCTCCTCCTCCTCGTCCTGGGCCTGGTCTTGGTGGAGCAGTGTTGCCTCCTCCTGCTCCACCAAGGCACTCTCCCCAGCTTCGAGCAGGCGATCTAGTGCCCTGTCCAGCAGGAACACTATAGGGAGCACGTCGTTGAGGCCGACATGCTCCCTGCTCACCATCTTGGTCGCCTGCTCAAAAGGGGCCAACACATGGCAGACCTGGTGTATCTGCCCCCACTCCAGACTGGTGATGTACGGGAGTGTGTGTTGTGATGGCCCGCCAGTGCCTTGCTCCAGCAGGTACTCCTTCACCGCCCTTCGCTGCTCCCACAACCTCTCCAGCATGTAGAGGCTGGAGTTCCACCGCGTCACACTGTCCACAATCAGCCTGTGAAGGGGCAGGCTGTTGTCCCGCTGCAACTTTGACAGGGACGCGGTAGCGGTTGGGGAGCGCCTGAAGTGGCTGGCAATCCTGCGTACCCTTAGCACAATGTCACTCAACCCGGGATAGGTGCGCAGGAACTTCTGCACCACTAGGTTGAGGACATGTGCCAGACAGGGCACGTGTGTCAGACTGCCAGCCTGGAGGGCGGAGAGGAGGTTGCTGCCATTGTCACAGACAACCAGACCTGCTTGGAGCCTTCGGGGTGTCAGCCACTTCTGGACCTGAGCCTGAAGTGCGCTCAGCACTTCTCGTCCAGTGTGTCTCCGTTCCCCTAAACTAACAAGCTGGAGCACGGCCTGACAGCGCACGTGCCCCACACTTGAATAGCTACGGGGGCGCTTGCTGGGAGGCTCAGCAGCTGCGGAGACAGTGGCTTGAGGGAGACCAGCAGTTCTCCCCTGGACACCCCGGGGCGGCACCACAAAATCAGATGCCGCCAATCCCTCCCCGGCGCCTCGGAGGGAAACCCAATGGGCCGTGAAGCTTATGTAGCGCCCCTGCCCATGCCTGCTGGTCCAGCCATCCATTGTCAGATGCACCCTGTTGCTGACAGCATGATCCAGCGACAGGGTTACATTCTGCACAATGTGCTGGTGTAGGGCAGGGACACCAGTCCTGGCAAAGAAATGGCGGCTGGGGACACGCCATTGGGGTTGGGCCTGCTCCAACATCTGCCTGAAGGGGTTGCAGTCCACTATGTTAAAGGGAAGCAGATGTTGGGCAATAACCCTTGCCAGGAGCCCATTGAGGGAACGCACACATCGGTCTGCAGGGGGGAAGGGAGTGTTGCGTTCCAAGGCGTCAGAAAGCGACGCCTGGCGCCGGACGGCAGTGCGGGACACCGAAGAGGAGGGTGATGATGTGGAGGTCTGGCTGCCGGTACCAGTACCTCTACTAGAGGGAGCGGGGGGGGCATGACCTGCTGGTAGCCGATGAAGCTGTGGCAGGGGCTGCTGTACCCTGCACACTTGTGGTGGTGGCGCTGCTACCACCACCACGCTTGATCTGGTCATGCTCCTGCCAGTGGTTAATCCTCAAGTGCTGGTTGAGTGCCGTGGTACCCACCCGAGCCAAGCACTTCCCTCTCTTCACCTTGGCACGACAGAGCTGGCAGATGGCTACTGTCGGGTTATCTGCTACCAAGGTGAAGTAGGCCCAGACAGGTGACTTCAGCGCCGCCCTCCTGTCAGATGGGGTGACGCTGACTTCCACCTGCTGGGACTCGGTGCGCAGAGGTGGAGCTGCCTGCTGCTGCTGCTGCTGCTGCTGCTGCTGCTGCTGACACCTCCTGCTGCCATCACCAGTGGAGACCCTGACGCTGGTCTCCCTGGTGACCTGGCGCACCGTTTCCCCAGGGTGCCTACCTTCCTCGTCGTCACTGATGCTGTGAACCGACGAGGCAGGTGGCACCCATGTTGGGTCACCCTCCTCTTCGCCCCCAGATATGTCAGACCCAGGGCTGACATATGGTGGTCTGAAGGAGACATCTGACATGGAGCCGCTAGCCTGGCTCCGATGTCCCCTCACAGACGCATGGGTCTGACTAGGTGCTGGTGTTTCCTGCAGAAAATCACCAGCACCACCATGAAGGGAGGTCTCTGGGCTACTGACAGCCGGTACCCCATCCTCCTCCTCCTCGATTAACCCTTCAAAAAGGTCCTGACCATCAGCACATAAATCTATGTCTGCATGATCGAGGGCCTCCCCCAAGATATCCATCTCACCTTCATCCTCAAACAGCATGAGGCTGGACTCTTGGGGGCTGGGGCTGGGTACTAAAGGCACCGGTGTACTGATGGTGGTGGTGCTACTTGGTGTGGCTACTGGTGATGACTCAGTGGCACTGCTGTGCCCCATGTACTCCACCACTGCTGGAGCCTGGGAAGGCAATATCGGGCGGCTGCCCGAAGTGAAAAACTCCCGGATGAGGCGGAATCCCCTTCCACCCGATCCTCTACTAGTAGTAGGGGCGCGAGAGGTACCCCGTGCTGGCAGCGACCCAGCACTGGGAGTAACTCCCCTACCCCTGCTGCCACGACCACGGCCACGGATGCTGCTCATGCTGATATGGGGGGGTGGGTAAACTTTATTGGGGGGGGGGTAAATGTGATAAAAGAAAAAACAGGCACGCAGACAAACACCTAGTAGCTATGCCACTAAACAACACTTAAACGAAAGGTAAATTTTTTTAATTTTTTTTTTTTTTTTTAAACTAACTGACTGACAGACAACAGACAAAAACTGACTGGGCAACGAATAAAAGCAATAAACAAACTAATATAGATAGAACAGTGACTCTGCTAACACAGCAGAGCCAGAGATCTGAATAAACTAAAAATAACTTTATTTTTATTTTTTATAAAACAGATAACTAAATAAACACAGTAAACGAAGCTAGCTAGCTTACAGAGGTGTACAAGTACACTCAAACCTATCTATCTAACACTAAATGAAACTGGAACACAAACACACAAATAGTAGCTTTAAAAAAAGCTGTTTGGTATCTTCTTGCTTTTAAAAAAGCAGTTTAGAAATATAAGCACTAGCAGCTGCTAATACTCAAATGAACTGAACACTGAACAGGAGCACAGAACTGAAAGGCACTGCAATGCTGATGCAATATAACACAGAGTACAGAAACACTTCTCCCTCTATATCCACCTTGTGAATCTGCAATGAGCACATGCTGGGACCTAGTTTATATAATGGTCGTGAGGCAGGTTCCTATTGGTTGATGTGGAGGTTGCTAACCTCTGACACCTGTGGAAATGGAACTCTGATTGGCTCTGATGCCAATGAAGGGCGGAGAAAATATTCGCGCAATACTCCTATTGCCGAATATTCGCATTGCGAATATTCGGCAGCATAAAAGGATCGCATGCGCTACTCGGCCCAGGGTCTCTCTAATCATACCACCATTGCTTTTACACGTCGATGGAGATCACTAGCATGTGATCTGTGTTAATTTTTTTTTATATAAAAATCCGAATATTCGACATTGCGAATATTGAGCGCGATATTCGAGATATTGCGCGATTACTCGAATATGCAATATTCGAGCCGAATATTCGTAATGCGAATATTCGTGAGCAACACTAATTCTGAGGTGTATCGCATCTTCAGATTCACCCCTCATGCCATCCTGGAATTAACCATAACGCTGCAGGAGGACATCACCAGCCCAACACAACGCTCACATGCAGTGCAGCCACTGGTCAAGGTCATGGCAACACTCCATTTCCTTGCCAGTGGCTCTTTTCAGCATACAAGTGGAGTGGTGGCTGGGATGTCACAATCCTCCATGAGCAGATGTGTGCACCAGGTTGTCCCTGCAATCCTCAGACGCATGGCCAACCAAATCATCAAACCAACCACTGAGGACCTGCGGCTGAAGGCAATGACAGATTTCTACAGAATTGCCAGATTCCCACGCACCGGGGGGGGCATTGATTGCACACATGTGGCACTCCAGCCCCCCCATGAGACAGAGCACATATACCGCAATCGGAAGCATTGGCATTCCATCAACGTACAGGTGATAGTCGATGCCCAAGGCCTCATATGGCACGTCCGTGCCAAACACCCCGGATCCAGCCATGACAGCTACATATACAATTTAGAGCCCCATCCGAATGGAATTTGAACAGAACGTGTATGGGGAAACCTGGCTGGTTGGTGAGTGACATGGGTGGCAGGCATGACTGTCCCCCCCCATGATGCACACATCACAAGGGGCACATGCATGACTAACATCCTCCTGTCTTTTTCCTTACAGGTGACTCTGCATATGCACTGGGACCCCATCTCATGACTCCTATCCGGAACCCCCAAACCCCAGGAGAGAAAAAATACAATGAAGCCCACGTCCAAACCCGTGCAGTGGTGGAGCGCACCTTTGGCCTCCTGAAGTCACGTTTCCGATGCCTGGATAAGTCTGGGGGGACCCTGTTGTATTCCCCAAACTTTGTGTGCCAGATCATCGGTGCATGTTGCATTCTGCACAACTTCGCAGTGAGAAAGGGCCTGCAGATTGACATACGTGATGACCTGACCCCTGAACCAGACAATCCCCCCCTAACCGAGGTTACCCCGTCTTCTGAGGGAAGAGCAGCCAGGAGACAGCTCACATTTGGCATCTTTGCACGTTAAACACACATATTAATCATGGCACAATGAGAATGCATGCATGCACACCACTGTGGTCCCTAGCACAGACACATGACATCCTCATCTAATTGGATTAGCACAAGCCCACCATGCTGGACTTGTGAGCAGCAACGCCACGCCACGGCTCCAATTATGTCACTGTACATTCATACACCATTCACACGGACCTGGGAATCACTTCTCCCTGGTCCTGGGGAACCCTTCTCCACCAAAACTGAGGGTGACACCCCTTTGCCAGCAGGAATATCACCCCCACATTCCCAAAACATTCACATAAAAAAAAAAAATGTCCAGCAAAAAAAAAACAAATTCCAGCAAAAAAAAAAAGAAGGGGGAACAAAAAATTAATGCCATTGGCGTGAGCCACGCCTGGGGCGCCCACGGCCACAACCCTGGCTCCTCAGGGAAGACTCATGGGGAGGGGGGGTAATCCGGAAAAGGAGGAGCAGCCCCTGGTCTCTGCCCACCTGGCGGTGGCGGCCTGCCCTCCAAGGCCACGGCAATTCTGTTCAGGCCAGCACCTAGTGTTGCCGTGTTGGCCTGGATAGCCTGGGTGAGGGCCCTCACATCCTGCCCAACGTCTGCTGTTGTAATCTGCAGTGCGTTTAGGCAGTTTGTAAGAACCCGGGAGTGGCAGTCCAGGTCCCCAAGCGTATCCTTTATGGAGGACAGGCTCTCCTCCATCCGCTACAAAGTCTGTCTGACTTGTCCCAGATGGCGGGTCTGAAGTGCCTGGTCCCTTATCAGGTTGGCGGGCAATAGCTTGGCCACCCCCCTGGTCTTCTGGGATGACTTTCTGCCTCCAGCTGAGGCTTGTGGCCGGGGAGAAGGGGAGGCCCTTGGGAGAGGAGCCCTGTTGGGGGAGGAGTTGGAGGGGCTAGCCCTTATGGTGGGCTGGCTGCTGCCAGCCAGAGAGGAAGACTCCTCCAAAAACAGCAAGCCACTGGCTGACATGACATCCTCCTCCTCCTCAAACTCCTCCTCCTCCTCAACCTCCTCCGAGGACTCCGGCCTTGTCGGGGGGTCCCCATCAGGCTGTTGTCCCTGGGATGGTGCGGTCAGCCCAGATGGCCCAGCACCCTCCTGCTCATCTGTGGATGACACAAAACATTCACAGGTTGGAGGATCCACACACTTGCCACATATTCCCTTTCACCCCCTCCCCCACACACCTGATAGGGAAAAAAAACCTTACCTGGCATCACGCCTTCATGACTTGAGTCATAGCTGGGCAGGCCCTCCACCTGTTGTCTATGAAAGGTCTGGGCCACTGCACGCTCCTCCGCTGTCAGCCTAACAGGGCATGGTGGGCCCCCTCCTGTGGCCCTGGCATGGGCTACCATTTTGGCCAGCTTCTTTCTGACCAGACGTCGGTGGTCATTGATCTTCTTTTCAATCCCCGACCGTGTCCGGGTCTCCCCCCGCCCCGATGCATTCACCTCGTCAGTAATGTTTTGCAAGATATCACGCCTCCTGGCCGGGGTGGTGTTGGCACTCTCCGGGCCGTGGAGGAAACGCCCATATTGGGAAATGGCCCGGGCAAGAATTTGTTTCTCCCCCAAAGTAAAATTTAACTTCCTCTTTCTCTCAGTCATACTCATACAAAAACTCTCTCCCAAACAGTCAGCAAAAATCACTCACAAAAACAAGCAGGAAAAATCAAGCAAGAAAACAAACAAACAAAAATCTATCAACCAAAAAGTCTCACAAGCAGTCACCAAAAATCACTTTCAAATATCTTCTACCAAACACTAGATCACACAGTCCACAAATATAACAAAGACAAATCACAATGCGAACAAACAACAGAACAAAAGCACCTTGCTGTATAGGGAGGGATACTGTCACGTACCTTACCAGAGGCCGAAGTGCTGAGAGGGCTTCCCGTACGACCAAGTGCAGAGCGCCCCCTGGAGGTAACACAGGGGGTGCTCGGCCCAAAGATGCAAGGGTTGCCAGCTGCGACTTGCTGCGTGTTGTTGGGGATCAGCTGTACGACAGGATACGTAGTCAGGCAGAGGGTACCACAGAAGTACCAGATGAAGTAGACTGGCAGGAAAACCCAGGGGCGGAGTCAGGAGCCAAGCCGGTAGTCATGCACAGGGAGCAGGAGGTGACTGGAACAGGTCAGAAGGCAAGCTGAGGTCATCTACTGGAACAAGCAGACCGGGACAAGACAAAAGGATAAGCCAAAAGACAAGCCAGGGGTCATGCACGGAGAAGTCTGGTCAGGCAAGCCGAGTCGTCAACAGGAACACCAAGAAACAGGAACAAGGAACTTAGGATCACACCAAGGGCTGAAGATCATGCAGCAGTTGATCCCTGCTGCAGCAAGCCTTTAATAGGGCACTGACGCCAGGAGTCCCGCCCGCATTGCGTGCGTACTGGCGCGCGCGCATGCGCAGTAAAGAATACAGCGTTGTTGCTCTGTTAGTTCTTCCACGTTTGGTTCTCTGACAGATACAATGGGATGTACTTTTGCAAATATAGGGCCAGATTCAGGTAGATGAGAGCATCTTTGCTCCAGAGTAACGCTTCTCATTTACG
This sequence comes from Rana kukunoris, assembly GCA_029574335.1. Lineage (NCBI taxonomy): Eukaryota > Metazoa > Chordata > Amphibia > Anura > Ranidae > Rana > Rana kukunoris. The sequence goes on along the minus strand of CM056053.1, from coordinate 381,199,407 downwards.
TTACTCTGAAGACCCTTTCAGCGCAAGTCCTGTAATTCACATAGCAGTTGCGCGTAAACTTGCGCCAGAGTAACGATAATGCGCTGGCGTAACCCGACGCAAGTGGAAGTGGGTGTGATCATATGTAAATGATGGGCGGAGCCCAGCGCAGAGGCTTACGTTCAGCGCATCAACCACGGAGCATGCGCAGTGAGTGCGGCTCTACTCGCCCCCTTTGTGCGCATGCTCACAACTTCCGTCGGCACCACTTCACGGGAAACGTCAGCGCAATGCCTTCCGTTGGGCGTTTAAATGCGCCCGTAGAAGCGCCATTTCGGCACTAAAGTATATCCTGCTCCCCTCCCCGCAGTGATGTTACTTTTGTTTTGAGATGGCTGCTCCCGTTCCCCGCAAACACACAGGAGAAAGCTGAACTTTAATGGCCAGGAGCTGTCAGCCGTCATCTCGGCTATGGAGACCTATGATGTCTTCCTCCATGGCTGTAAAATTTGACAGACAAGCATGGACAGAGGTGTTGTCCTGCAAGTGGGGGTGCTCAGCTAGCTCTTATCGTCGGTAACGCTGCTGTAGCTGCTCTCCTGCTGACCTGTGGCCATCTGGAGTAAAGATAAAGCAGCCTTTTGTAGAAATAACTTTGCGCCGGACGGACGAGATACGCGCGGCGCATGTAGCCAGCGTATGGTGCTAATCCGTTCGTGAATTGTGAAAAATCCCTCATTTGCATATTTGCAGGGGAAATCAATAGGCGCGACTGATGCGCCCAACGAAATTAAGCGCTGACGATACTCTGGCGTCGGAACGTTCCGCCAGTCGCAAATGACCCGTTATTGGGCGCATCTAGTTTGGTGGGTACGGGCACATAGAAACGACGGCGCATCATCACAGTTACGCGGCGCATATCGAAATACTCCAGCGCAAGTGTTCCTGAATCTGGCCCATAGTGTGTTTGTGTCTGTCTATTTATGCTGTCTGCATAGTTCACTAATTTGCCCTAGTCCACTTCCAATTTCACTGATTGTGCCGTTCCCAAGTTGTGAGCATGCGCACAGAGGTGCTGACCATGGTGTGCTTCAAGCGCGCATGCGCGAGCCGGCCGGCCCTTCATTTGCATGGGGTCACGGCTTATTTCAATGTAACACGCCCACGTCCTTCCCAATTTGTATTACTCCGCCTTGCGCCTCTGAAATAACGTTGCGCAGGCGCAAATTTCTGCGTAAAACCGATGAGAATAGGGTGATTGCGCCGCTACATTGCGCCAGTCTAACGTAAAGGCGGTGCACTACGCCGGTCCAATAATGCGCAGATGTACGTGAATCTGGCCCATTATGGGCCAGATTCAGGTACATGGGCGCTTCTTTACTTTGGAGTAACGTTTCTCATTTACGTTACTCCGCCGACACTTTCGGCGCAAGTACTGTTATTCACATAGCAGTTGCGCGTAAACTTGCGCCAGAGTAACGATAATGCGCTGGCCTAACCCGACCCAAGTGGAAGTGGGTGTGATCATATGTAAATGATGGGCGGTGCCCAGCGCAGAGGCTTACGTTCAGCGCATCATCCACGGAGCATGCACAGTAAGTGAGGCTTCACTCGGCCCCCTTGTGCGCATGCTCACAACTTCCGTCGGCACCACTTCACGGGAAACGTCAGCGCAATGCGTTACGTTGGGCGTTTAAATGCGCACGTAGATGCGCCATTCCGGCACTAAAGTATATCCTGTTCCCCCTCCCCGCAGTGAAGTTACTTTTGTTCTGAGATGGCTGCTCCCGTTCCCCGCAAACACACAGGAGAAAGCTGAACTCTAAAGGCCAGGAGCTGTCAGCCGTCATCTCGGCTATGGAGACCTATGATGTCTTCCTCCATGGCTGTAAAAGTTGACAGACAAGCATGGACAGAGGTGTTGTCCTGCAAGTGGGGGTGCTCAGCTAGCTCTTATCGTCGGTAACGCTGCTGTAGCTGCTCTCCTGCTGACCTGTGGCCGTCTGGAGTAAAGATAAAGCAGCTATTTGTAGAAATAACTTTGCGCCGGACGGACGAGATACGCGCGGCACATGTAGCCGGCGTATGGTGCTAATCCGTTCGCAAATCGGGAAATCTCCCTAATTTGCATATTTGCAGGGGAAATCAATAGGCGCGACTGATGCACCAAGCGAAATTATGCGCTGACGAGACTCTGGCGTCGGAAAGTTAAGCCGATCGGAAATGGCCCGTTTTCTGTCGCATCTAGTTTGGTGGGTACGGCCACATAGAAACGACGGCGCATATTCACAGTTATGCGGCGCATATCGAATTACTCCAGCGCAACTCTACCTGAATCTGGCCCTATGTATCCGATTTACACTACTATGTTTGTTCTTTTTTCTTTTTCCAATATTTATATTTTTTTATACAATTTATTCTTTTATTAGGAGATTAAGAAAAACGGCGTATAGGACTTATATAGCATGTATCTATGGTTACTTAGGGAAAGGTAACAGGAAGGTAATCCCGTCATGTGCTGTTAACGTTATACGCCAGCTTTTTCCTGATCCTAACGGAGCATACGTTGGGTTTTTGTATTCAGAGGACTATGAAGCATCAGAGATGGCATTTCATTAATTATTTCATTTAAAATGTTTGTTTTTGTTTAATATATTTAATTTTGTGTTTGTTGTTGTTTAATATATTTAATTTAATCTAATAAAAATATTTATGTTCAAAAACAAATGTAGTTTTTTTGTTTTTATTATACATGATGCTTTATGTAATATATATATATTTTTTTGAATATTTAAATAAAAACAGAAATAGTTATTTTTAAAACAAACTTTATATTGAACTGTTGACAAACCCAAAATATTTAACATATTTACAATATATTAAAAATAAAAATTAAATACAGCTGTTAGATCCATATTACATGGTATGAAAGCCAAAAGAACAAGGCATTGTTTAGTCTTTAGTAGTGGGAAACCGAGTCGTGTGCTTTTACAGCGACACTCGTTTCCGGCCTTTCCAGTGAGGCAATGTTTTGGGGCATATCCATTTTCCTGCTTCGCCAAGTACTTGTCAGCGTTCCATGCACTATTGAAATCATGTCTGCAAGCATTACAAATGCATGGTCATTGTTCATCTTTTGGTAGACGTTACGGACAATCCATTTTTTTCGACCCCTGGGAAACTCTAAGTTTTTACGTTCGACCCAATATTCGGCACCACTTTCATCTCTTTTTTTAGTCAGGGCTGGTTTCCGTACCACATTATGATTGTGGCTCAAGGCCGCCAATTTGGTTCTCGCATCCATAGAATCTATACTAAAATGGATTCTTTTAGGACGATTGTTTAAAATCATTCTGTGGTACGTCTCTATCACCCCTGTCTGACAAGAATACGTCAGGTGTTTCATGTCCTTATCAAGTTGTTCATTCAAAACAATTGAGGATAAGCTATGATATGCAGGTGTATTTAAAACCAACCAAGGAACAGTCGGATTTTCCACACTGACTTCACCGTGAAGGCATTTATGCTCCACATCGCCAATTTTCCATAGATGGTGTAGTAGAGAATGCCAAAGTTTGCGGAAAAGATCTTCGTTTCCTTCGCAAGCTCTAGAACACCAATAGAAATGATTCACTACGGGGAAAATCCACTTCAAAATTGAACGATATATTTTTTTTTTGGAAATTTTGGTCAATTTACTTTTTACATTTTTTGCATAATGCCACAGGTCAAATTGGTGCTTTATGTGTTTGTATTTTACTCTTAACAATTTTCGTATGCCAGTGTGCCGATCTGTTCCAATCATTTTGACATCTAATTCTTTGCCAATTATCCTATCCAAACATTTTTCAAAGCCAAATTTCTCCATCTCAACGGATGAGGTTGTTTGCGTTACCTGCACCATTTCAAAATCCACAATTTTTTTGGAATCAAGATCCATGAAAGTGTATATTGAATATTTGGCCGAAAAACCAGGGCTGTCGCATTGACCATCACCAATAAGGCACAAGGGCTTATCAATAAATTCTTCAGTCACCTTCTTAATTTCTGTTTGTTTGTTTGTGGTCGATTGCTTTAAAAATGTACTGATTTTGTGCTCGATTGAATGATGATTTTCCAAAAATCTGGATTCCGCAAAGGTCAAACATTTCTTTGACCTTTGTGTAATTTCCTCCACTTACACAGATTGTGCCTGCCAACAAAATGTTTCCTGCGGCATAATTTTTCACTTTGGGCTGGCTGCTCCAAAGTTTTAGTCGATGATCTGCCGAACATATCGAGTACACCACAATCATAGTACCGATGATTTGTTTTTCCAAATTTTTATAACCTCATGACATCCTTCACTGGGACAACTCAATTTCAAAAGTAGTTCATCAAGATTCTTTTCAAAAATTATGAATTTTCTCTCTTTCACCAAATTTTCAGGAAATGGCAGTTCATCCACAGGTTTTGGGTCAGGTTGAACTTGAGTGTCATCCACACTCTCAGCGAGACTCACGTCTCCCTTCAGAGGAGTGTCGCAATCAGATAAATGAAAACTGGGATCGTCTTCGTAGGCTAATTTACGCTTTCGTATGGGCAATGGAGTTTCAAATAATAAGGGTGACATTGCTCCTTGAGTGGCTGAGGAATGTGCGTGAATAATTGGTGTGGATGCCTCAAGTGGTGGTGCCATTTCAGATTCCTCGTTTAATAAGTAATCATGATCCAAATTTAATATTTCTTGATTTGCAATTTTACATGTTGGTTCCTCCGATTGATCGAGTGGCAAATCGAATATGGCTGTTTGTGTAGCAGCATCGACTTTTAACACATTGCATTTACATAGTAATAAAACTTTGGAGGTTGAAGCCTTATTCAATGTAGATTTTTTGATTCGGTTAAGTTTTTTTTGCCACTTATTTTGGGCAGATGTTGTCAAAGGGGTGTCCTCAAAGATTGTTGGTACAGCGTCCAGTTTGATTTTTCTCTGTTTGCCTTTCCCAGTAAACGATTCTTCGGTGAAGTGGTCTGAACAGAAGCGGTAAAAGTCGCTACGTTTATCTTGAAGTATAAGAGGAATTGTAATATCCCACTGCACCTCTTCTGCCATATAACCAGATTCCCTGCAAGACTACAGAGGTAACTCAGAATTGCCCACTAGATCACTCTCAGTATCACAGAAAGTTTGGGGTTAAATCATCATGCCCTCTGAGTACAAGACCTGCGGTGTATGAGACCCTAGCCTGTTCTGACAGGAGCTCAGGTTGCTAATGGTGAGTTCAGGTACACACAAAATAAAGAAGTCTCATCTATGAGTAAGATCTGTAATAGGGGTGATTCAAGGAGCTAAAGTAAATGAAATAACTATAGCCTAATGTTGCTGCACACTAGACCTAGTAAGGATAGTAGCAAGTCCGTTAGGACACATATACTTGCGGTTCAGCACTCATCTAAAATGGAATCAGGGAAGAGCGAGATGCCTGGATAATAAGCAGCCTGTGTGGATCCAAACAGGGACACGGAGAGGACGTGTTCGGGAGCTCTTCCTGGGTGCAGGTTAGTGCGGCTACAGGACGGAGGGTGTCTGTACGCAATAACAGAACACCCTACCGTCATCTCTGGAAGTTTAAATAGCCGATCTCGCGGTTAATTGGCAATGTGCGCTCGGCGCGCTTCCGCGTTCCAAGCTGGAACGCAAGGTCCGCGCACCGGAAGTGACGCGGAGGTTTGTGAAATACGGAGCGCAGCTGTCTGCAATAGGAATGACTGCGCTAGGAGCAACACGTATAGGGAATATTATTACATACTCCCCTCCTGTAACGGCTACGCCGTCACCATGAATAGGAGATGATTGGTAATTATTTATTCTGGAGGATACTCAGATTAAACCACCTGGTTGCTCTATGATGTTAAACAGAGCTCATGGGGTTATTTCATCACAACCTCCTGCGATATATCTCCTATTGATGGTGTGGTGCATCTACCATAGGTTATTTGAGAATCCACGTAATACGTCTCAGTCTCTACAAACATATGGTATCAGGCAATCAAGAACATATCATAGTATGCAATCCAGGATGAACAGTATTCTGAGTATACAGGCTTGATACAGTAAGCTGTGGGTACTTGCGGTTTAGATGTGACCAGGTGTGCAGTTCCTTCCTGGAGAGTGATTAGTAGCAGGTGCAGGATGCCTCTATGGTTCTGTAGATTGCCAGCTCTGTGGCCAAGCAGCAAGTCATAGATAGTAGCAGGGTCCGTGGTGTAGAACTTGGTGCTGTAAGCCTGGTGATCTCCTTTACAAGGTGAGGAACTGTGGGACTCTGGAGGAGGTCTTGGGTCTCAGATGGCGGCGAGCGTCAACTTCAATAACCAGACACCGAGCCGCCATCAGAGGAGGTTTAAATAGCCAGCCTGTCGCGGGACACACGCTGGGCGCGCTTCCGCGTTCCAGCGTGGAGCGCAGGATTCGACGGCACGTCGGAAATGACGGAATCAGGATGCTGGACGGGACGCAGGATTCGACAGCACGTCGAAAGTGTCGATAACAGGGTGCTGAATGGAGCGCAGCTGTCTAAGGATGATACAGCTGCGCTCGTTCTGTACAAAGTAACGCCGATGGTGTTACACCTCCCCAGGGAAGCTCCTACAGAGCTGCCAGTAGGTGCGGGTCTGTTAGGATAACGACGATGAAACTGTCTGATCAGACGTGGAGCATGTATATTCGTAGCATTTTCCCAAGAGTCATCAGATTGATCATAGCCTTTCCAACGTATGAGGTATTGAAGATTAGAAGTTATTTTCCTAGAATCTAAAATTTTGTCAACGACGTATTCAGTTTCACCGAGAACCTGTACAGGAGGTGGAGGAGGTGTTTTCCTGTTAGGAAAGGGGTTGCAGATGTACGGTTTGATGAGTGACACATGGAAGGAAGAATGTATTTTCCAGTCAGGTGGTAAGGTTAGTTTTACAGCATTGGGATTGATAATGTGAGAAATTGGGAATGGTCCCGTGAATTGATTTCTAAGTTTCTTGGATGGAATTTTAAGATGGAGATTACGGGTGGAAAGCCACACTAAATCCCCCACCTTGTAGACTGGTGGTGTAGATCGGTGAGAGTCATAATATCTCTTTTGTCTTGATTGCGCAACCTTCAAGTTGGAGTGGAGGAGAACTAGTGTCTATTTTATAGTAGAGAGGTAATCGGTTACTGCAGGTACTCTATTTGGAAGGAATGTAGAAGGTAGGCTGTTGGGGTGGAAACCATAGTTAGCAAAAAATTGTGAAAAGCCGGAAGAAGCACTAGTGGAGTTATTGTAGGCGTATTCAGCTAAAGAGAGTAATGGATTCCAATCGTCTTGAAGGTATGTACAGTAACAGCGTAGATATTGTTCCAGAATTTGATTAACTCGTTCTGTCTGCCCATTTGTCTGGGGATGATAAGCAGTTGACAATCGATGGTCTATCTGTAGAGAGGTAATAAGGGCTCTCCAGAATTTGGAAACAAATTGAGTACCGCGATCCGAGATGACCTGGGAGGGTAAGCCATGTAGTTTAAGGACTGTATCAATAAATGCCTTTGCTGTCTCTGAAGAGGTTGGTAATTTCTTTAATGGAGTAAAGTGTGCCATTTTTGTTAAGAGATCAACCGTAACCATAATGGTATTGGTACCGTTGGACCTAGGGAGATCTACAATAAAATCAATAGAGACCACTTCCCAAGGTCTATTAGGCACTGGAAGAGGAACCAATAACCCAGAAGGAGGTCTCCTAGATAGTTTGTTTCTAGCACAAGTCTCACAGGAGTTTACATACTGATGAACAAACTTAGAAAGAGAAGGCCACCAGTAATGTCTCTTGACAATATGGATGGTTTTAGTAGTTCCAGGATGGCCTGCCAAAGGGGAATCGTGAAGTAATCTGAGCAAAGGAATCTGTAGAATAGGAGGTACGTAGATCTTATTTTGGTAAGTATATATCCCATCTGGTTGTTTGATAAGGCCTGGTGGATGATTAACCGCTTCAATACCAGGCTTTTATACCACCTCCATACCGGGCCTATTCTGACACTTCTCTCCTACATGTAATAATCATAATTTTTTTGCTAGAAAATTACACAGTACCCCCAAACATTATATATGTTTTTTTTAGCAGACACCCTAGGGAATAAAATGGCGGTCATTCCAAAGTTTTATCTTGCACGGTATTTACGCAATTATTTTTCAAACGCCTTTTTTTTGTAAAAAAATTGTTTTATGAATTAAAAAAATAACAAAACAGTAAAGTTAGGCCAATTTTTTTGTATTATGTGAAAGATTATGTTACACCGAGTAAATAGATACCCAACATGTCACGCTTTAATTATGCGCACACTCATGGAATGGCGCCAAACTTCGATACTTAAAAATCTCCATAGGCAACGCTTTATTTATTTTTTACAGGTTACAGTTTAGATTTACAGAGGAGATCTAGTGCTAGATTTGTTGCTGGCACTCTAACGCACGCGGCGATACCTCACTTATGTGGTTTAAACGGCGTTTACATATGTCGGTGGGACTTGCGTGTGCGTTCGCTTCTGCACGCGAGCTATCGGGGACAGGGGCGTTTTAATTTTTTTTTTATCTTTTATTTATTTTTTTGACTTATTTTTTATTTATTTTTACACTTTTTTTCATTTTTTTTTTTTTCCACTTTTATTCCTATTACAAGGAATGTAAACATCCCTTGTAATAGGAAATGTGTGTGACAGGTCCTCTTTATGGAGAGATGTGGGGTCAATAAGACCTCACATCTCTCCTCCAGGCTGGAAACCATGAGATCGGTGAAAAAAAAATTCACCGATCTCATGAATGGGGGCTTACAGCCGCAATCGCGGCTTTGTTTACTTACGGGGACCCGGGCGTGACGTCATCACATCGCGCCCGGGTCCTCCGACGGTCATAGAGATGACTGGTGACCATCTGGTCACCAGTCATCTCTATGCTTCCTGCCGCCGCCGACGATTCGTTCTCCGGGCCCCCGAAGGCACAGGTAAGCCCGGAGAAGCACCGGATGGCGGCGGGAGGGGGGGGATGTCCCCTCCCGCGGCCTGTAAGAACGATCAAGCGGCGGAACCGCCGCTATGATCATTCTTACCTTGTGCAGAATCGTCGGCTGAAGAAGAGGATATCTGGATGATGCCTCTGGCTGCAGGCATCATCCAGATATTCGCCTGCAATGCCCAGGCCGTCAATTGACGGCCACTTAGGATGGTAAATCCCATCCCAGGCCGTCAATTTTCTATGGCTGGGTATTGAAGTGGTTAAGAGTCTCTGAGGATAGTGTCTGGGAGAGTAGCTGTCTAAACGAAGTGGTATTGCCAATGAAACGATGAGAAGGGATGATAGAAACTGGTGGGTTCTCAGGGAATTGATCTTCATACATTCGTGAGAGAGAGTCGGCTTTAATATTTTGTGAGGCAGGTCGATAGGTGATGAAAAAGTCAAATCTATCGAAGAAGAGAGTCCATCTAACCTGACGAGCAGAGAGAGTCTTACAAGATTTCAGATGCTGTAGATTACGGTGGTCAGTGAGTACAGTTATTGGATGGGTTGAGCCTTCAAGTAAATGTCTCCAGTTTTCTAAGGCGTCTTTAATAGCTAGAAGTTCCTTTTCACCGATGGGGTAATTTCTTTCAGCTTGAGACAACGTTCTGGAATAGAAGGCTACTGGATGCAAAGGGTCGGAGAGAGTTGGGCGTTGAGAAAGGACTGCTCCTAAGGCGTAGTGGGAAGCATCAACCTCCAAAGTGTAATGATACGACGGATTAGGGAGTTGAAGAACAGGAGCTGAGGAGAAACAACGCTTCAAGGTGGAGAAGGAATTTTGCGCTTCTGGAGTCCAAATGAAAGATGTTTTTGCACTAGTAAGGGCATTCAAAGGTTTAACTATCGCAGAGAAGTTTTTAATAAACTTGCGATAATAATTTGAGAATCCTAGGAAACGTTGGAGAGCCTTCCTTGAATGTGGAACTGGCCAGGAGATGATAGAATCCACCTTGGAATGGTCCATCTGTATACCCTGAGGGGTAATCTGGTAACCTAGGAAGGTGATACTGGTCTGACTGAAAAGGCATTTCTCCAACTTTGCATATAGAGAATGTGTCCTGAGCCTGGCTAAAACCCATCGGACATGTTTAGTATGAAGCTCAAGGGAGTCTGAGTAAATTAATATATCGTCAAGGTAAATTACAACGCAGATGTCAAGCAAATCTCTGAATATATCATTTATGAACCACTGGAAAGTGGCCGGTGCGTTACACAGGCCAAAAGGCATCACAGTGTATTCAAATAACCCATATCTGGTCTTGAAGGCAGTCTTCCACTCATTTCCAGGACGAATTCTAATCAGATTGTAAGCGCCGCGAAGATCCAATTTTGTAAAAATCCTTGAAGTTTGGAGGCGCTCTAAGAGTTCTGGGATGAGTGGTAAGGGGTAGCGATTTTTACAGTAATATTATTTAGACTTCGGTAATCAATGATGGGACGGAGAGAGCCATCCTTATTTTTGACAAAAAACATAGCGGAAGAAGCAGGGGAGGTGGAATGTCTAATGAAACCTTTTCTAAGATTCTCGTCTAGGTACTCCTTGAGGTGAGAAAGTTCAGGTTGTGATAGTGGATAAATATGAGCGGTTGGGATAGGACTATCCGGTATAAGATCAATTGGGCAGTCATAAATTCTGTGAGGAGGAAGACTCTCTGCCTTGGTCTTACTGAAAACATCACTGAAGTCAAGCAAATAATCCGGAAGAACATTGTCTTGTTGCTGGATACACATCAAGGGGTAGTTGGAGTAGCAGTTGTGCTTACAGTATGAGGAATCCAATTTAAGAGATAGGTTAGCCCATATGAAAGTTGGTTGATGCAATAACAACCACGGGAGACCAAGGATAATTGGGAATAGAGGGGATGGAATAATGTCGAAGACCATAGTCTCTACGTGGTTGTTAGTACAGGTGACCAGAATAGGGGTAGTTTGGGATAGGATAGGACCTGAAGTGGAGGTTGAACCGTCGATAAAAGTGACAGAGAGTGGAGTTTGCTTGAGTACAGAGGGAATATTATTGGACTTAACAATCTCTGAATCAATAAAATTCCCGCAGGCACCTGTATCAACCATGGCATCAATGGTGGTATTACTGTGTTCCCACTGTAAAACAAGAGTAACAAATGTGAATTGGTTAGAAGGGGTGTGTGGTTGTTTGGTATTGTAAATATTAGAGATTGTACCTTCGTTATTCCTCATGAGAACAGGACAAGTGGATACTATATGATCTGGCGACGAGCAATAGAGGCAAAGGTTGTGAGCTCTGCGACGCTGCTTTTCTGCGGGAGAAAGAGGCCCTTTAACAGTTCCAAGTTCCATAGGAACCGCTCTAGGTGAGGTATTATACCTCTTGGGGGGTGAGACTGAAATGGAGCAGGCACGTTCAGCCTTTCTTTCTCTTAGTCGTCGATCAATAGTGAGGGATAATTGCATTAACTCTTCTAGAGAGGATGGAAGCTCAATGCGAGCAATCTCATCCTTCATGCCCTCAGAGAGGCCTATGCGAAATTGGTTATGTAAAGCAATATCAGTCCATTGAGTGTCCCTGCACCAACACTTAAATTCGGATATGTATTCCTCGACAGGTCTCTTCCCTTGCTTGAGGTTTCTAATAGTATTTTCCGCAGTAATTTGTTTATGGGGGTCCTCGTATAAGAGGGACATCTCATCTAAAAAACTATTAAATGATCCCAGAAGGTCACCATTCTCTTCAACACAAGCGTCAGCCCAGACCCTGGGTTCTCCTTTGAGATAAGAAACCATAGTAAGAATCTTGACCCTGTCTGAATAGTAGGTACGGGGGCGTAATTCATACATAAGACGGCAGGAGCTGACGAACTGACGGAAAAGTTTTCGGTCCCCTGAGAAGGGGTCTGGGGGGCAAACCTTTGGTTCAGGCCTATCACGGTGTTGGGCCAAAGCTTGATTCCGCATCACATCATTTTCTAACCGAAGCTCATTCATGGATGCAGTGAGGGTCTCTACTCTCTGTGATAGGGCAACTAAATGATTAGCAAGTTCTCCTGGATCCATCTGAAGGAGAAGTTATACTGTACAAAAAATTTTTTTTTTTTTTTTTTTTTATATATAGGTTCTGTTATTATGTAATATCCCACTGCACCTCTTCTGCCATATAACCAGATTCCCTGCAAGACTACAGAGGTAACTCAGAATTGCCCACTAGATCACTCTCAGTATCACAGAAAGTTTGGGGTTAAATCATCATGCCCTCTGAGTACAAGACCTGCGGTGTATGAGACCCTAGCCTGTTCTGACAGGAGCTCAGGTTGCTAATGGTGAGTTCATGTACACACAAAATAAAGACGTCTCATCTATGAGTAAGATCTGTAATAGGGGTGATTCAAGGAGCTAAAGTAAATGAAATAACTATAGCCTAATGTTGCTGCACACTAGACCTAGTAAGGATAGTAGCAAGTCCGTTAGGACACATATACTTGCGGTTCAGCACTCATCTAAAATGGAATCAGGGGAGAGCGAGATGCCTGGATAATAAGCAGCCTGTGTGGATCCAAACAGGGACACGGAGAGGACGTGTTCGGGAGCTCTTCCTGGGTGCAGGTTAGTGCGGCTACAGGACGGAGGGTGTCTGTACGCAATAACAGAACACCCTACCGTCATCTCTGGAAGTTTAAATAGCCGATCTCGCGGTTAATTGGCAATGTGCGCTCGGCGCGCTTCCGCGTTCCAAGCTGGAACGCAAGGTCCGCGCACCGGAAGTGACGCAGAGGTTTGTGAAATACGGAGCGCAGCTGTCTGCAATAGGAATGACTGCGCTAGAGCAACAAGTATAGGGAATATTATTACAGGAATATATTCCTCTATCAATGCTTCCTGCATACCAGCATTTCCTAGCCATGTCCTGATCTTCTGACTATCTTTTGGAAACGTAAGATATTTTACATCTGTCTCAACTCCTTTAGGAGGACCAGTGTGTTGTTTGCACACTAAGGCAAAACAGCCCGGCATTTCTAAATAATGAATAAATAAAAATATTATAATATTTTGAACGCAAGTACGTATAACAGCTTGATAAAAAATCAAAATCTACAAGAAAAATTACTCTGCAATGTTTTAAACACAATGGGCCAGATTCAGGTACATCTGCGCATTATTGGACCGGCGTAGCACACCGCATTTACGTTAGACTGGCGCAATGTAGCGGCGCAATCACCCTATTCTCGTCGTTTTACGCAGAAATTAGCGCCTGCGTAACGTTATTTCTGAGGCGCAAGGCGGAGTAATACAAATTGGGAAGGACGTGGGCGTGTTACATCGAAATGAGCCGTGACCCCATGCAAATGAATGGTCGGCCAGCTCGCGCATGCACGCTTAAAGCATACCATGTCAGCACCTCTGTGCGCATGCTCCCAACTCGGGAAGAGCGCAATCAGGAAATTGGAAGTGGACTAGTGCAAAATCATGAACTACGCAGACAGCATAAATAGACAGACAGAAACGCACTTCCTTTGCAAAAGTACATCCCTTTGTATCCCTCCGTATACAGCAAGGTGTTTTTGTTCTGTTGTTAGTTGCGTTGTGGTTTGTCTTTGTGATATTTGTGGACTGTGTGATCTTGTGTTTGTTAGAAGATATTTGTAAGTGATTTTTGGTGACTGCTTGTGCAAGTTTTTGCTTGATAGTTTTTTGTTCGTTTGTTTTCTTGCTTGATTTTTCCTGCTTGTTTTTGTGAGTGATTTTTCCTGCTTGTTTTTGTGAGTGATTTTTGCTGATTGTTTGTGTGAGTGATTTTTGCTGACTGTTTGGGAGAGAGTTTTTGTTTGAGTATGACTGAGAGAAAGAGGAAGTTAAATTTTACTTTTGGGGAGAAACAAATTCTTGCCCGGGCCATTTCCTAATATGGGCGTTACCTCCACGGCCCGGAGAGTGCCAACACCACCCCGGCTAGGAGGAGAGAGATTTTGGACAGGATTACTGATGAGGTGAATGCATAGGGGGGGGGGGAGACCCGCACACGGTCGGGGGTTGAAAAGAAGATCAATGACCTCCGGCGTCTGGTCAAAAAGAAGCTGACCAAAATGGTAGCCCATGCCAGGGACACAGGAGGGGGCCCACCATGCCCTGTTGGGCTGACAGCTGAGGAGCGTGCGATGGCCCAGACCTTTCATAGGCAAGAAGTGGAGGGCCTGCCTGGCTATGACTCAAGTCATGAAGGCGTGATGCCAGGTAAGGTTTTTTGCCCTATCAGGTGTGTAGCATGTGTGGGGGAGGGTGAAAGGGAATATGTGGCAAGTGTGTGGATCCTCCAACCTGTGAATGTTTTGTGTCATCCACAGATGTGCAGGAGGGTGCTGGGCCATCTGGGCTGACCGCACCATCCCCAGGACAGCAGCCTGATGAGGACCCCCCGACAAGGCCAGAGTCCTTGGAGGAGGTTGAAGAGGAGGAGGTTGAGGAGGAGGAGTTTGAGGAGGAGGAGGAGTCCATGTCAGGCAGTGGACTTTTGGTTTTGGAGGACTCTTCCCCTCTGGCTAGCAGCAGCCAGCCCTCCATAAGGGGTAGCCCCTCCCACTCCTCCCCCAACAGGGCACCCCTCCCAAGGGGCTCCCCTTCTCCCCGGCCACAAGCATCAGCTGGAGGCAGGAAGGCGACCCAGAAGACCAGGGGGGTGGCCGACCTTCAGCCCGCCAATCTGAGAAGGGACGAGTTTCTTCAGACCCGCCATCTGGGAGAGGTCAGCCAGACTCTATAAAGGATATGCTTGGGGACCTGGACTGCCACTCCCTGGCTCTTACAAACTGCCTAAATGACCTGCAGACTACAACAGCAGGCGTTGGGCAGGATGTAAGGGCCCTCACCCAGGCTATCCAGGCCAACATGGCAACACTAGGTGCTGGCCTGACCAGAATTGCCGTGGCCTTGGAGGGCAGGCCGCCAGGTGGGCAGAGACCAGGGGCTGCTCCTCCTTCCCCGGATTACCCCCTTTACAATGAGTCTCCCCTGAGGAGCCGGGGCCGTTGCCAGGGGCGCCCCAGGCGTGGCTCACGTGAACGGCATTAATTTGTTTTTCCCCTTTTTTTCGCCCTTAATTTTGGCCTTTTTTTTCTGGAAATTTTTTGTTTTTGCTGGGCTTTTTTTTTTTTGGGTTGTGAATGCTGTTTGAATGTCGGGGTGACATTCCTGCCGGAAAAGGGGTGTCGCCCTCATCTTTGGTGGAGAAGGGTTCCCCAGGACCAGGGAGAAGTGATCCCCAGGTCCGTGTGAATGGTGTATGAATGTACAGTGACATAATTGGAGCCTTGGCATGGCGTTGCTGCTCACAAGTCCTGCATGGTGGACTTGTGCCAATCCAATTTGATGAGGATGTGGGGTGTGTGTGCTAGGGACCACAGTGGTGTGCATGCTTGCATTCTCATTGTGCCTTGATTAATGTGTGTGTTTAACATGCAAAGATGCAGAATGTGAGCTGGCATGAGATGGGGTCATGAGATGGTGTCCCAGTGCATATGCAGAGTCACCTTGAAGGGAAAAGACAGGAGGATGTTAGTCGTGCATGTGCCCCTTGTGATGTGTGCATCATGGGGGGGGGGACAGTCATGCCTGCCACCCATGTCACTCACCAACCAGCCAGCTGTCACCATACATGTTCTGTTCGAAATCTGTGGGGATGGGGCTCTGATTGTATATGTAGCTGTCATGGGTGTCATGGGTAGTGTCATGTGTTGGGCTGGTGATGTCCTCCTGCAGGGTTGTGGTTAATTCCATGATGGCATGAGGGGTGAATCTGAAGATGCGAGACACCTCAGAATCACTCATGCCATAGATGTCTATGCGTGTGTGATATATCCTCTCCCGTGAAGAGTGAAGAGTGAGGGGCTTGTATCAGATAAGAATATTGTATTAGATTAGTTTAAATTGTAAAGTTTATATAAGCAAAAAAAATGTTTTACCAAAAAAAAAAAAAATCCCTCAGTGCCCTCCTCAGTGCCCTCCTCAATGCCCTCCTCCTTCTTTGCTCCTCTAAAGTCAGTAGTATAGCTATGAGCATGGATGCCACTGGCATGTTGGCATACAGTTTGTTGGGCAACATGTGTGACTGCTCAGCTCCTCACTAACAGTGTTGCTTTATCTGACATGTAGACGAATTGTCTAATTTTATACCAGCTTTTATATGGTCTAATTTTAGACAGGACATTTAGCTGTTGCGCACAGCCCGTAGCCTGCGCTGCACCAATGTTCTTTTATGGATCCCTGTAACTCCCTCATTAGCATATTTGAATAGCAAATCAATGGTGTGTGTAGCGCAGTTTTGCGCGGACGGATGCGCCTGTCTAATGAAATTACGCTGGACAAAAAAAAGTAGATTTCTTGCGTATCTCATTTTGGGGATGCGGTGTATCGAAACGCATGCGCAAATTTAGACTTACGCCGCGCATCTCCTGTTACGCCGGCGTAATCGCTCTGTGAATCTGGCCCAGAATATATATATATCTGTATTTAGACAAAAACACACACACACACTAACAAGATATATAAAAAAGATCAAACATCTTAAAATAAAATAATCTTCTTCACAAAAATATATAAATACAACTTTTTACATTTATATACACACACACACACACACATATATATATATATATATATATATATATATATATATATATATATATATATATATATATACACACACATATACTTAGAGTCGGTTCACACTGGGGCGACTTGGGATCAGACTTGAAGTCGTCTCAAGTCGTCCCAAGTCGTGCTGTCCAGAAAAGCAATGTAAGTGAATGGGAGCGGTGTTAATACACACTACTCATGTCGCTCCGACTTCAGAAGAGGTTCCTGTACTACTTCAATCAGACTTCTAGGCGATTTGTACCCATTGATTTCAATGGAAGTCGCTTCCAAGTCTGATCACTGTTTAAATTGAAGCGACCTTTCAGCAAGATAACATACATTTCTCAGGCAAACCCCTCCCTCCCCTCTCTCTCCCAGAGCTGATTGTTGTTTTATTGGCCACTGGAATGTCTCCTGACCTGAAAAGGACTTCAAGTCGTGTTGTAAATCGCCCAAGATCGCCCTGTGGTTCATGCTCATGTCGTGTTGAAGTTGCTTCTGAAAGTCGTGCTGGAAGTCGTGTCGCCCCAGTGTGAACCGACTCTTATACACACACACACACACAGACCAAAACAATTATACATATTAAATTAAAAACATTTAAACATCATTTTTGAAATTGATATACACACACACACACAAAAAATAAAAAAAAATAAAAGAAGACACTAATATGAAGATTAGACGCATACAGTGCAATAAGCAATTACAGTAAAAAAAAAAAATATTAATATAACAGAAATGATTAAACACTGTTATTAGAATATATATATATATATAACAGGAAGAAAAAAAATATTACCATGCATCGTAAAAAAAAAAAAAAAAAAAGATTTTAGAGATTTTAGCCTAACACATACAAATACATACAGAATTTTCTAATAATACATTCAGTGTACATGCTTGTTAGATTAACAATTACCTTAGAACTAGATGAAAACGGATTGCTAGCAGTTGAATTCCGTGCCACGAGACTTCAGCTGTGTGTATTTCTCCTTACAGGATCAGTATCTGCGCTGTAATGGAGAAATTTTAAACACCCGCCCTTTCCTTTGTTTACTACTGCGTCACTTCCTGTAAAAGAAGTTGCGCGATGTCTCGGCTGATACAGCAAATTATTGTAATTAGGGAGGTCAGACAAAAGCCCCCAACATGCATAGCGAGAGACAGGAAGAAGCAAAAACCCGACGAAAACCCGACCACCAGCAAAACCGGAAGCCTCGGTGTTTATAAGGTATTCTAACGCCGATTTTTTTTTAATAGCCAATTAGGGATTCTTTAGCAGCAGGATTATTATTAAAGTAAAGTGATTTTAAGGGTGGAGCTCCGCTTTAACGCTATATGCACTGCTTTTCTGGCTTATTACTGTCAGCAAGTTCACTTACAATTGTCACGGTAACCTACTTGGAGCTTTTTTTATCCCAGGTTTACCTCTCGAATTTTATGTGTCACTCTTTTCACTTTAGATTGGTTTTAAACCATCTTTACACATCCAGCCTGCCGTGCCATTTTTCACCATCCTGTGGCTGATAAATAGGTAGAGGCTGGTATGTGTTATTTTTACATGTACTTGGTCACATTCTTTATTTATTTTTACTAATTTGGTTATTAGATCTAATCAGCTATTACCATGTTTATCCCATTCCTTTTCTTTTTCGTCCATGATAGATGTGCCCCACCTTGGATATCAATGAGACATTTTTGGAAGTCTGAATACACTACCAACTATTATAATCCTGTTTAACCACTTTCCCACCGCACCATAAGCATTTTACTGCTACGGCGTGGTGGAGTTATCTTGGGACAACGTCCCTGGGACGTCGTCCTTCACTTCCGCGATTGCGCGTCCCCTGGGACGCGCTAGCGAAAGTGTCCGTGCTCACCGGGTCTAGAAGACCCGGCGCATCACGGATCACGGTAAATTGCTGCTGATAGCAGCCGTTTACCACGTGATCGCGCCGTTGAATGACGGCGCAATCACTTGTAAACAAACCGGCGTCTCATTTGATGACGCCGGTTCCTCCCTCTCCTGCGTCTCCTCTCTGTACCGTTCGGTACAGTGTGCGAGGAGAGGGGGGGAGCGGGGTGTCAGCAGCTGAGCTGTGGCTGGATCTGTGACAAATGCAGTCACAGATCCAGCCATCCCTCAATCCATCCCAGCTCTGCAATCCCCAGTACCCAGCAATCCCCCAGTACCCAGCAATCCCCCAGTACCCAGCAATCCCCTAGTACCCAGCAATCCCCTAGTACCCAGCAATCCCCCAGTACCCAACAATACCCCAGTACCCAACAATACCCCAGTACCCAACAATACCCAACAATTCCCCAATACCCAACAATACCCCAGTACCCAACAATACCCCAGTACCCAACAATACCCAACAATACCCCAGTACTCAGCAATACCCCAGTACTCGGCAATACCCCAATACTCGGCAATACCCCAGTACTCGGCAATACCCCAGTACTTGGCAATACCCCAATATTCGGCAATACCCCAGTACTCGGCAATACCCCAATACTCGGCAATACCCCAGTACTCGGCAATACCCCAGTACTCAGCAATACCCCAATACTCGACAATACCCCAATACCCTGCATGATACTTTGCAATACCCCAATACTCTGCAATACCGCCTATGGGGATTTTTAGGTAGCGAAGTTTGGCGCCATTCCACGAGTGTGCGCAATTTTGAAGTGTGACATGTTGGGTATCTATTTACTCAGCGTAACTTCATCTTTCACATTATGAAAAAAAATTGGGCTAACTGTACTGTTTTGTTTTGTTTTAAGCACAAAACTGTTTTTTTTTAAAAACACGCATTCAATAAATTTCTGCGAAAATACCGTGCGAGATAAAAAGTTGTAACGGCCGCCATTGTATTCTCTAGGGTCTTTGCTAAAAAAGCATATATAATGTTTTGGGGTTCTATGTAATTTTCTAGCAAATAAATGATGATTTTTCCATGTAGGAGAGAAATGTCAGAATTGGTCTGGGTGTTCCAGAACGCCTGATGGCGTTCCCTGCATGTTGGGCCTCTGTATGTGGCCACACTGTGTAAAAGTCCCACACATGGGGTATCGCCATACTCGGGAGGAATAGCAGAATGTGTTTTGGGGTGTAATTTGTGGTATGCATATGCTGTGTGTGAGAAATAACCTGCTAATATGACAGAAACAAGTTTTTTTTTTTTTTTTTTTACAGAATTTTCAGTCGTTTTTCTTTTATAGCGCAAAAAATAAAAAACCCAGCGGTGATCAAATACCACCAAAAGAAAGCTCTATTTGTGTGAAAAAAAGGACACAAATTTCAAATGAGTACAATGTTGTATGACTGAGTAATTGTCATTCATATTGTGAGAGCACCGAAAGCTGAAAATTGGTCTGGTTAGGAAGGGGGTTTAAGTGCCCAGTGGTCAAGTGGTTAAAACTATCTATCTTCAAGTATTTTCCAGTACTTTATATGGTAGGCACATCTAGTTAACCTGCCCCATTATATGGCTTCGGTGGTGGTGGTACCATACCTCTACAAGCGCACACTTCCCTTTGGATTAGCCCTTTCCCCTTTGATCAGTTATGGATGGTTTACTGTATTGGACTGAGTGAGTCAACCAATCAACATCCTTGTACTATTGGTATGAAATATTACACTGTTCCTATTTCATAATTTTTTCTGGTGTGTCCCCACACCCCCTCCCTGCTGGGCCTTTAGCATGCGGTCCTTCTATGGTGACGGATTTAGTAGTCCTCTACTCTACTCGCATGTTTTGCTTGTTCTACGGTGCTTTAATGCACATGATATACTTAACTCTTTTTTTATATAAAAAAACCCTTCTCCCTGTTTTTTGACTATTTATTTCGATACATTTTTATGTTTATAAAATCCAGAAACCAATAATAGTCTGTTTTCTTTTAAAAATATTACTAGCTCCCGAAGAAGCGGTCTCCGCGAAACATGTCGATATAATCTGCGTCCTACTATGCACAATAGTCATTACATCTCTTTTGAGATCTGATGCCTCCCTTTGGTTCATTATTGGATTATTTCGCTGTTACCGCAGTTGCTACTGTGGTTCCCTTCTTTTGTTTTAATGTTCTAATTTATTTTATTGTGCTGTTTTTTCTGTTTGTCCAATAACCCTTTTGGGTTTTGTGTCAATAAATGTATTTGTACCTTTATAATTGGTGCCTACAAAGTCCATTTTTGTCTACCCCTAACATTTGTTGTTTCAACCGCTTGCAGACCGCCGCATGTACATTTACGTCGGCAGAATGGCACGTACAGGCACATTGGCTTACCTGTACGTCCCTGCCTTGACGCGGGTCGGGAGTCCGATCGGGACCCCCCCCCCCCCAGTACATGCGACGGTCTCTGCGGCTCTGGGAGCGATCCGGGATGAGGGGGCGGCTATTCGTTTTTGTCCGCTCCCTCGCGATCGCTCCCAGCCAATGCCAGCTACACTGACACCAGTACATGTAGGCACATTTAACCCCTTGCGATCACCCCCCACCCCCTCCCCCCTGTCACAGTGTCACTGAATGCAGTGATTATATGCATGATCACTGAAGTTAGTGTCAGTGTGACAGGCAGTCAGTGTTAGGTTCAGGGTAGCCCCCGTACCCCCCCTAATACATTTTTAACCCCTTGATCACCGCCCTAGTTAACCCTTTCACTCCCTATTGCCAGCGTCACTAAGCGATAATTTTTCTGATCGCTGTATTAGTTTCGCTGTTCCCGCTAGGTAGCTAATTTTTTTTTATTGCAATTTTTTTTTACTAAAGACATGTGGCTAAATAAATTTTGGCCTAAATGTTTGACTAAAATTTTGTTTATTTGATTTTTCTTATAACAAAAAGTAAAAAATATATATTTTTTCAAAAATGTCGCTCTATTTTTGTATATAGCGCAAAAAATAAAAATCGCAGAGGCAATCAAATACCACCAAAAGAAAGCTCTATTTGTGGGAAGAAAAGGACGCAAATTTTGTTTGGGAGCCACGTCGCACGACCGCGCAATTGTCAGTTAAAACTACGCAGTGCCGAATCACAAAAAGGGGCCTGGTCATTTACCTGCATTTTGGTCCGGGTCTTAAGTGGTTAATATATCTAGGACGTGGCACTCCACTCTCATAGATACCCACAGTCCATTCTGTGTTTGGTGATCTCTGTTTTTAATAATTTTAAAAGCCAGCAGCATACCGCAGCTGCTAACTTTTAAGTTTAGCGATGTCGGCAACGCAACTGATGTTTCCATTAGCTGTCGGGTGCATGCCGCCTCCATTGTGAATAAGGGAATCCGGTAGTGAAGCCTTACGGCTGGAATCCTACTGCGCATGTGCAAAGCTCCATCCCTCTCTCCTACTGGCCCGTGACAGGGGAAGGAGGCTCCCAAGAGTGGAGAAAGCATACCAGGTATGCTGTCTTCTAACAAACCCACCACCCCACCCCCCGAAAGGTGGCAAATGTGGCACCGGAGGGGGAAGGAGTACAATGAGTAGAAATTCTACTTTTGGGTGAAACTCCACTTTAAGTGTGCATTATGAAGGATGGTTGCATATCAACGTATTACAGTATTTCTTAACATACAAATTTAAACATAAGACAGTCTGTATATTTATTATTTAAGGTATATCAACTAATAGTGCAGAGCAACACAAACCATATAATGATCTAAAAGATAATAAACACAAACCATATAAGTGATCGTGAATTAATAACAGAGAAATCATACAATTCTAAATTCATGATGTGAAGAAATATATATATATATATATATATATATATATATATATATATATATATATATATGCAAATAAATCTAAAAAAAAACACTTAGTCATGAATTGAGATATAAATAGATAATCAATGCAAATCATATAAAAGTCCACCAATATTGTGTATCAGCCACAATGATGAAAGTGCATCAAACATGAGTGCTTCAATCAAAATGCATGTGCAGAAAAATGTGCTCCATCACCAGTTCATGCCGCCTCTTACCTCATATAAAGACCCCCACAATGGTAAGGTCAGTCATAGCCTTCCCAGATCCCTAGGTAATGTCACTGCAGCAATACACCAAGGGCACCCTGAGAGCACAAGGAACAGTTTTCTCTCCACAATACTATTACCTTCCCACTTAGCAAGGGATGTAAGAAATGAAATCTCATAGTGTAGTATGTCAAACATTCTGCTATTTTATTAACCAAGTACAATTATTACTCACAAAGGAGGTGCCCTATATAATCCAGTGCACTAGATAAAGATTGCCAGTTTGACATCAAGAAAATTTCACATCTGTAATTAGCATTGGGGTTAATGGGGAATTTAAATTACTATACCAGTTGAAATTAAAGTAATAGGCAAGCAAAGAAATTTAACACCAAAATGATGGAATTCCAAGAGGTACTGAGACATAAAAAATAAAAAAAAACTTTTGTTCACTCTTTTAAAAATGTTTTCATTAGGTTTTTGAGCTTTTTTAGACAACATAAAGCATAGCAACATTAACAATTAAAAGACAGCGCATAAGCTGTTTAATTTTTCTCTTTCTAAATATATTTAAAATCTATAATGTGAACAAAATGGAGCAGATGATATGCCTCCAGGGCAAGACAAGAATGTCACATGACAAGATGAACAATAGGGCCCAGATTCACAGAGAGTGGGCGCACATTTATGCCAGGGTGGCTTTGGCCAATTATGGCTCAGGGCTTTAGCACACGCCCCACACTATAAAAGGCCGCCTGCTGGGCGGCCTCGTGTAGTGTGTTGCGGCGGTGTTAACGAAAAGATCAGTCCTAGAGAGAGAGAGAGAGAGAGACAGTGGGGTTTATTTACTAAAGGCAAATCCGCTTTTCACTACAAGTGCACTTGGAAGTGCTGTTGCATTAGATCTATAGGGAATATCTGAAATGAGGGGAAGCTCGGCTGATTTTATCATCAAATCATGTACAAACAAAAATGCATTTTTTTATTTTTCTTGCATGTCTCCCTCAGATCTACAGTGACTGCACTTCCAAGTGCACTTGTAGTGAAAATTGGATTTGCCTTTTGTAAATAAACCCCAGTGTCTTTTTTACTAGATAGATAGATAGAGCAGGCAGGCTAGTCAGTTTAGTTTACAGTGTGTAGAGGATATATATACATCCCAGGAGTTGTACATATATGTATACACTGTATAGTTTATCTAGATCAGCTATTCCTATTTGTCAGGCAGTTGATTGTGCTAGCTGCAGTCTTCTAACATGTTGTATTGCCCATGTGCTGTATAGTTTGCACTTGAACATACTTGTAGTTGACTGCACTTGTGCTGTATAGTTTGCACCTAAACGTACTTGGTGTTTACTGCACTTCTGCTGTATAGTTTGCACCTAAACCTACTTGGTGTATACTGCACTTGTGCTGTATAGTTTGCACTTAAACGTACCAGGTGTTTACTGCACTTGTGCTGTATAGTTTGCATATAAACCTACTTGTAGTTTACTGCACTTGTGCTGTATAGTTTGCACCTAAACGCACCATGTGTTTACTGCACTTGTGCTGTATAGTTTGCACTTAAACCTACTTGTAGTTCACTGCACTTGTGCTGTATAGTTTACACCTAAACGTACCAGGTGTTTACTGCACTTGTGCTGTATAGTTTGCACCTAAATGTACCAGGTGTTTACTGCACTTGTGCTGTATAGTTTGCACCTAAACGTACTTGGAGGTTACTGCACTTGTGCTGTATAGTTTGCACCTAAACCTACTTGGTGTATACTGCAAGTGTGCCATTAGTTTGCACATAAAGCTACTTGGTGTGTACTCCACGTGTCCTCTGCAGTTTGCACCTAAAGCTACAAGGTATGTGTACTGATTTCGTCCTCTGCAGGCCATTATAATGTCTGGAAGGACAACAAAGAAAGGCAGAGAGTCACAAGGGCAAGCAGGCTCTGCATCTAGAGGCAACAGTGCTGGTGGTGGACACGGTGCATCCTCTTCAGCACGTGGCCGTTGCACACGCTCGTCCTTCTTTTTGCGAGCTTGCCTTGTTGAGCCTCAACATGCAGACAAATTGGTAGAGTGGATGACCAAGCCATCCTCATCCTCCTCATCCTCACACCCAGGCTCAGGGTACTTTGTCTGGCAAATTAGCTGCCAAGGCGTCCTCTTCCCTCTGCTCAATGGCATCACTTACTCCTTCCATAGTCCCACCATGTCCTCCTGAGGAGTCCCCCTAACTGTTTTAACACAGCGTTGGGTACATCCTGCCTGAAGATGCGCAGCATTTTGAAGGCTCCGATGATGGAACACAGATAGAGGAAGACAGTAATGTGAGCCCAGAGAAAGGGAGTGCCCAAGAGAGACAGCAATCTGGCAGTCATGTTCCCCCAGCTGCAGCATACTGCCAGGTTTTCGACAGTGATGAGAAGGGAGGGGATGATGAGGTCACTGACTCTACGTGGGTGCCTGATAGGAGAGAGGAAGAGGAGGAGGCAAAGGCACATCTCCAAAAAAGCCGGATGCCCCCCAGGGCACAGCTTAAGGGCAGCACACCAACTACATTACATCGCAGAGCTACGCCTGTGCAGGGCGCTGCTGTGTCTCAGCGTTACTGCAAAAGTTCTTTGGTGTGGGCCTTTTTTGAGACATGTGCATCAGATCGCACCATTGCTATTTGCAACATATGTCTTAAGCATATCTTGCGTGGCCAAAACATCACCCGCTTGGGCACCACATGCTTGACCAGACATATGTCGACCTGTCATGCAGTTCGTTGGCAAGCATACCTGAAAGACCCACACCAATAAACAAAGCGGACCTCCCCTTGCCCCTCATCAGCTGGGATCTCCAACCCACTATACCCTCAGTCCTCTCTGAAGCCTGCACTGATAGGACTGAAGGTGTAGTATTAGGTGTGTCACAACCTAGTAGTACATGCGAGCAATCTACTATCGGTACACCAGTGTCAGATTGTATCAGCCAAATTTCCCTGCCCCAGCTGCTGCAGCACCGAAAGAAGTACTCTCCCAGCCATCCACATGCCCAACGGTTGAATGCTAGCTTAGCGAAATTTCTAGCACTTCAACTGCTGTGCCAGTGGGCCTTGATCAAGGATGCATGCACTGTCCTGTCACCATTTGAGGAGGCCACAAGGATGGTGAGCAGTGACAGTGCATGTATCAGTGAGACTGTCCCTCTTATTCACATGTTGGAGCACACGCTGTGTGGAATAATGGCCAGGGCCCTTGAGGCAGAACAGAGGGAGGAAGAGGAGGACTTCCTAACCTCTCAAGGCCCCCTTAATCCAGACAGTGGTCCTGCTTGCCCGCCTAGCACACAGGAAGAGGACGAGGAGGAGGAGAAGAAGGAGGAGGAGAAGGAGGAGGAGAATGATTGTATCATCAGCATGGAGGTGGAGCCTAGCACTCAGCATCAGCACCAGCAGTCTTCAAGGGATCATTTACAGTCCCAAGGAACCCATTTTGCCTCAGCAAACCTACGCTGCATGGCCTCCCTGATCCTGCATAGCCTGCGTAAGGATCCTCATATTCATGGTATCAAGGAGAGGGATCATTACTGTCTGGCAACTCTCCTTGATCCACGTTACAAGGGTAAGGTTGCAGACCTTATCTTGCCATTGCAGAGGGAGCAGAAGATAAAAAATCTTAGGTAGGCCTTGCAGAAAGGTCTGTGCAACGCGTTCCCAGAACCTGGGGGATTACCAAATCCTGGTCCTGGACAACGTGTTGCTGAGGCTTCGGTGAGTCACAGAAGGAGGGGTGGAGAAGGTGGCCGTCTGACCGATGCGTTCAGACAATTTTTTAGTCCACAGCCCCAAGGTATGACTGGTTCCAGCAACCATCGCCAGCGTCTGGTTTACATGGTGCGGGAATACCTAGGGGCAAGATTAGACTTGGACACCTTCCCCACCGAAAATCCTCTGGCTTACTGGGTCTTGAGGATGGATCACTGGCCAGAGCTTGCACAGTACGCAATTGAGCTACTGGCTTGTATTGCATCCAGCTTTCTTTCAGAACGCACATTCAGTGCTGCTGGAGGCTTTGCGACCGATCACAGGGTGCGCCTCTCCACCCACTCCGTCGATCGACTGACCTTCATAAAAATGAATCAGGCTTGGATCAACACCAGCTACCAAGCACCTGATGCTGATGTAACTGAATAATTTTTTGGAAGTGAAAGATAACTGTGAGGGCTTATAGTGTTGTGGCAACACCAACACCTAGGGCCCAAATTTCTGCAGAGTATATACGTCAGGCCCCTACTTTCAAACATCCAACTTAAAAACGACTCCTACTTGCAAACGGAAGGAGACATCAGGAAGTGAGAGGAAATCTACCCCTAGGAGGGGAAATTCTCTTCTGTAAAAAAGTGAGGTGCAATCTTCTGTAAAGTCTAAGCAGCAGTATTTCTGAAGAGAGCCAGGTGGCTTAGCATTTTCCATTGATTATTATTTTACTGCTGTATCAACCTGAAACCCCCTGCATGGGAATTCTGGATAGACGTTTTTTCTTTCTTTAATAAAAGTGGGCCAACAAGCCCTTAAAAAGCACAACTGGTGTGGACTCTCACTGGAATGCTCTACACAGAAGCTAAACAACCCCCAACATTACAAATATATATATATATATATATATATATATATATATATAAATAAATCTAAAATCTAAAAAAAAAAAACACTTAACACTAAGTCATAAATGAATATATAAATAGATAATCAATGCAAATCATATGAAAGTCCACCAATATTGTGTATCAGCCAATACTGAAAGTGCATCATACATGAGTGCTTCAATCAAAATACATGTGCAGAAAAATGTGCTCCATCGCTGTGCTCCACCACCAGTTCATGCCGCTTCTTACCTCATATATAATAACCGGTTCCCTACTGCACATGCTCTAAACGTGTTGCGCTTTCCAAATGGCCTGGCAGTGGGGGAAGGAGGAGGGAGGGGTCGAACTTCTGAGTGATCTCTTTGTGGTGAGATCTCCTGAAAGTGGGGATGGGTATCTGTCAAAAACAGGTACCCACGCCCCCTTCCCACCTAAAAGGTGCCAAATGTGGCCCCGGATGGGGGGGATAGATAAGTGGAGCTTCCTCTTTTGGGTGGAACTCTGCTTTAAAGTGGGGGTCCGCTGCGAAACTTAAAAGCCAGCAGCATACAGCAGCCGCTGACTATTGAGTCTAGCAATGTCGGCATCATAGCTGATGTTTCCATCAGCTGTCAGGTGCATGCTGCCTCCATTGTGAACAAGGGAACCGGGTAGTAAAGTCTTACGGCTGGAACCCTACTGCGCATGCGCTAGGCTCCGTTGCTCTCTCCTACTGGCCCGTGATAGGGGAAGGAGGCTCCCAAGAGTGGAGAAAGCATACCAGGTATACTGTCCCCAAACAAACCCACCCCCCTGCCCCTCGAAAGGTGGCAAATGTGGCACCGGGGGGGGAAGGAGTACAATGAGCGAAAGTTCTACTTTTGGGTGGAACTCCACTTTAAGTGTGCATTATGAAGGATGGTTGTATATCAACGTATTACAGTATTTCTTAACATACCAATTTAAACATGGGAGACAGTCTGTATATTTATTATTTAAGGTATATCAACTAATAGTGCAGCGCAACCCAAACCATATAATGATCTAAAAGATAAAAAACACAAACCATATAAGTGATCGTCAATTGATAATAGAGAAATCATGCAATTCTAAATTCATGAAGTGAAAATATGTATGTATGTATATATATATATATATATATATATATATATATATACACAAAAAAAACACACTAAACACCAAGTAATAAATTAATATATAAATAGATAATCAATGCAAATCATATAAAAGTCCACCAATATTGTATCAGCCACAATGATGAAAGTGCATCAAACATGAGTGCTTCAATCAAAATGCATGTGCAGAAAAATGTGCTCCATCACCAGTTCATGCCGCCTCTTACCTCATATAAAGAGTAAAAGACCCCCACAATGGTAAGGTCAGTCATAGCCTTCCCAGATCCCTAGGTAATGTCACTGCAGCAATACTCCAAGGGCACCCTGAGAGCACAAGGAACAGTTTTCTCTCCACAATACTATTACCTTCCCACTTAGCAAGGGATGTAAGAAATGAAATCTCATAGTGTAGTATGTCAAACATTCTGCTATTTTATTAACCAAGTAAAATTATTACTCACAAAGGAGGTGCCCTATATAATCCAGTGCACTAGATAAAGATTGCCAGTTTGACATCAACAAAATGTCACTACATCTGTAATTAGCATTGGGGTTAATGGGGAATTTAAATTACTATACAAGTTGAAATTAAAATAATAGGCAAGCAAAGAAATTTAACACCAAAATATTGTCATTCCAAGAGGTACCAAGACATACCAAGACATTTAAATAAAAAATGTGTTCACTCTTTTAAAAATGTTTTCAGTTGTTATTTGAGCTTTTTTAGACATCATAAAGCATAGCAACATTACAAATTAAAAGACGGCGCATAAGCTGTTTAGTTTTTTTCTTAATTTTTAGTTGTTTGATTTTTTTAACATATAACAATAAAATACGTCAATACATTTTTTTTTTAAATCTATAATGAGAACAAAACAGGGCAGCTACAAACACAAGCTGTTGAACTGAAGGGGACCAAGATGATATGCCTCTAGGGCAAGACAATAATGTCACATGACAAGATGAAAATAGGTCTTTAATAATCCCAAAGCCCTGGTTCACACTGGTGCATTTTGGTGCGTTTTTACATACGATTTGTCGTGTCAAATCGCATGTCAAAACGGTGGTACTTGCCGCAAATTGCCGGAAATGGCACTGTCCCAATCGGTGCGACGCTGCATCTGCGGCATTGCACCGTTTTCAAAAAGTTTCTGTATTACTTTTTGCGATTTCGGCCAGCGATTTACATTGACATCTGTGCAGAAACCTGTAATTGCGGCCGAAATCAGGACTGCCAGCGGGAGTGAAATCGTGCGAGTTCAGCTGAACTCACATGGCTTCACTCCCACAGCCCATTATGAACCTGGGCAAAGGGACATTGGTGAAATGTATCAACAACTAGGGATAAATATATCTCCCCAAGTTCAATTAGTAGGCGGTTGTCTAATCACAGTCCAATAAACCTGAACATAATATTGTATCGAACCATATTGAAGTGAATCTTGATACTAAATTCTGGTCATTTTAAAAGCTAATAGACAAAAAAAGGATTGGAGCCAGGCGCTGCCATGTGGGACATTTGAAAAAGCAAAAGCATTTAAAAAAAACTACAGCAGGGAGAGAATCCTCTTAATGTGACTTTGAGAGCAACATACAGTATCTCACAAAAGTTATTACACCCCTCAAATTTGTTTTATTTTATTATATCCTTTTATGTGACAACACTGAAGAAATGACACTTTGCTACAATGTAAAATAGTGAGTGTATAGCTGTTATAACAGTGTAAATGTGCTGTCCCCTCAAAATAACCCAACACACAGCCATTAGTTTCTAAACAGCTGGCAACAAAAGTGGGTTCAACCCTAAGTTGAAATGTACAAATTGGGCACAAATTGTCAATATTTTGGGTGGCCAACATTATCTTCCAGCACTGCCTTAACCCTCTTGGGCATGGAGTTCAACAGAGCTTCACAGGTTGCCACTGGAGCAGGGCTGTCTTAATGAGAGGGCACACCTGGGCACTGCCCAGGGGCCCCAGCTGCATTAGGGGCCCCTGCACTTTCCCCAAAGCAGCTGGTCTTTGAGCCCACGCTGCCCCAAAATTGGGGGTCCCATGATGGCACTGAGAGTGATAGATACACAGGGGAGGCAGTCTGCCTCCTACCTACTTGATGTCTGTTTACCTGCACTGTCATCATTGTAGGGGCCCCAGAGCATTACTTTGCCCAGGGGCCCATGATGCTATTAAGACGGCCCTGCACTGGAGTCCTTTTCCATTCCTCTATGATGACATCAAAAAGCTGGTGAATGTTAGAGACCTTGCACTCCTCCACCTTCCTTTTAAGGATGCCCCACAGATGCTCAATAGGGTTTAGGTCTGGAGACATGCTTGACCAGTCCATCACCTTTACCCTCAGCTTCTTTAGCAAGGCAGCGGTCATCTTGAAAGTGTGTTTGGAGTCGTTATCAAGTTGAAATTCTGCCCTGTGGCCCAGTCTCCAATAAGAGGGGATCAGGCTGTGCTTCAGTATGTCACAGTACATGTTGGCATTCATGGTTCCCTCAATGAACTGTAGCTCCCAGGTGTCAGCAGCACTCATGCAGCTCCAGACCATGGCACTCCCACCACCATGCTTGACTATAGGCAAGACACACTTGTCTTTGTACTCCTCACCTGCTTGTTGCCCCACACGCTTGCCACCATCTGAATCGAATAAGTTTATCTTGGTCTCATTAGACCACAGGACATGGTCCAAGTAATCCATGTATTAGTCTACTTGTCTTCGACAAACTGTTTGTGAGCTTTCTTGTGCATCATTTTTAGAAGAGGCTTCCTTCTGGGATGACAACCATGCAGACCAATTTAATACAGTGTGTGACATATGGTCTGATTGGGGTTAATGGGGAATTTAAATTACTATGCAAGTTGAAATTAAAATAATAGGCAAACAAAGAAATTTAACACCAAAATATTGTCATTCCAAGAGGTACCAAGACATAAAAAAAAATGTGTTCACTCTTTTAAAAATGTTTTCAGTTGTTATTTGAGCTTAGTAATCCATGTATTAGTCTACTTGTCTTCGACAAACTGTTTGTGAGCTTTGTTGTGCATCATTTTTAGAAGAGGCTTCCTTCTGGCATGACAACCATGCAGACTAATTTAATACAGTGTGCGACATATGGTCTGATCACTGACAGACTAACACCCCAATCCCTTCAACCTCTGTGATTCTGCAGCAATGCAGGCAGCACTTATATGTCTATTTCCCAAATACAACCTCTGGATATGACGCTGAGCACATGCACTAAACTTCTTTGGTCGACCATGGCTAGGCCTTTTCTGAGTGGAAACTGTTCTGGTAAATCATTGTATGGTCTTGGTTCACCTGCTGGTTGCACTGGGGTTCACTTTGCAGATGGCTGCAGTTCCAGTGTCCACCAGCAGGTGTCTCCCATAAGCCAGCAGGTTCTAATCAACACACCTGGCTCCAGCTGCCAAGTGAATATTTAAGGCTGCTCCTCCCTTCCCACAGGGCAACACTATCCTGTCTGCTTGCCTCCTTGCTACCAGCTTGTGCCTGATAACTTTCCTGAACCTTCCAGTGTCCTGATCCATCCTGCACCCCTCTGCCTTGTTCCATGCCCTTGTACCCAGTCGTTTCCCCTTCCTTGCATCCCTGTTGCCTTTGTCCCTTATGCAGAGGCGGCTCTTTAATTAGGCAAATTAGGCAGTCGCCTAAGGCCTCACAGTCACAGGGGCCTTGCGGCCGCCTAACTTACCCGATGCATTACCCTAGTTTTAAGGGACAGGGGACCTTAAGGCTGCTGTGCTCAGGCAGCGTTAAGAGCCCTGACTCAGGATCGGGGGCACCAGTGTCTCTAACAACCAGTGAATATTGGTGACACCACCCCTTGTGACGTCAATGACTCAGCATGCCCTCAGTCAATGATGTCACTAGGGGGCAGGTTCACCAGGTGAAATCATTGGGTGGCCCACGCCCCTAAAGAGCAGGATCTGGGGGGCTTCCAGATTCCGATAAGCCCCCTGCACGCAGACCCCCACAACCACCGGACAGGGTTGTGGAGAAGAGGCTCTTGTCTTTGAATTATTTTTTCCAGAGTGGGGCCCTATGTCAAGTTTTGCCTAAGGCCTCAAAAAGCCTAGAGCCGCCTCTGCCCTTATGTTGTAGATATTGTATATATATATAGCAGTTAGGTTCATTAGTTATTCTTGTTGTTTGCTGGACAGGTTTATGCTTTCACTGGTTGCTGTGTATGTTTATTTGTGTGTTCACTGTAAATAAATATCACTTTAACGATAAATACTTTGTTTGGTCTCAGTTCCTCTGTGTAGCTACATCTCTGGTGGTCTTAGCTGCTGACCCTGACAGTAGAGCAATAATTATTTATTTCAGATCCTCAGAGAGTTCTTTGCCATGAGGTGTTATGTTGAACTTCCAGTGACCAGGACAAGAGAGTGAAAGCGATGACACCAAATTTAACACACCTGCTCCCCATTCACACCTGAGACCTTGTAGCACTAACGATTTACATGACACCAGGGAGGGAAAAATGTCTAATTGGGAAAAATTTACATTGAAGAAAAGTGTAATTTCTTAAGTGTTGTCACATGAAAAAGATATAATAAAATATTTACAAAAATGTGAGGGGTATACTCACTTTTGTGAGACACTGTACATAAACACTTTATTTTTTTCTTTGCACTGCATCTGGTCTTATCTTGTTGCTTGTTGTGTTTTGTTGAGATCTGTCTGTCATTTCTGCTGACACATCGCTTTGAGAGGAGTCCAAGAAACCTGTTGCACACACCTGCAATGGATACAGGGTCCATGCCCTTATGTAGATTTGTAATTGTCCCTTCAGTTTAGCAGGGGCTCCTGTGGAATTGGAGGGGGGTAACACAACCGAACACGTGGAGCTTTTCTCGGAGACAGATACCCAGATAGCAAGCATTTGAGCTTCAAGTTTCAAAATGACTTGCTAAGCCATTGATAGACTTACCAGGCTTCACAAGCTTGTTGCACAGTTGTAGCAAGTCTGTATACTATGATTCCAGAGCAATTTTCTTTGCAAACATTCTGCAAGTCTGTTGCAAGTTCTGGTTCAGGTATGTTGTGCAATAGTCATCCTACCACAAGTGTCACTGTGGCTGAATTTGGAAAAGTGTCAACTAGAACTTGTGCTTCAAGTGCTCTGCAAGTATACAGCATGCCAGTAAAAATGTGCAGCAAGTTAACAAGATTTACAATTCAACACTGCCACAAATTTGTGGCAAGATATCCTTGCTTGAGTTTATACAAAAGATGTGGACCTATTTGTTTTTATTAGAAATTAAAGATAGTTTTATATAATTTGATTAGGATATATTTAAAGCGTGAAATAGATGCATTTTTGTAGTAGGATATATTTGGGTGCATTAGCTTATTATAGCTGATTGTTTCAGTTAGGGATGGGCAAACGGTTCGACCCGAGCATGAGTTCAGGCTGAACATTTGCCTGTATGGGCATTCACGGAACACCTGAATTTGCAGGGTGTTCACCGGCGGTTCGCCCCGACAAACAACCCGCACAGTGCATTCTGCGCCCTGATTGGGCAAAGCTTTACCCAATCAGGGGGAAGCGTACGCTGGTTGTTAGGGAGTGGGTCAGTGTCCTTAACAACCAATGAGTCATCAGCTATCAATGGTTTCCCCGCTGACAGCTGAAAAAAATTGAAATAAAAGAACTGCATGCAAACCCCCCCCCCCCAGTCCCCACCAGTCCCTTTGGGCCTGCTTTGGATTTTAAGGGGAACCCCACATCATAATTGGCAGGGGGGGGGGTCTGTCCATCCCTATTTTCAGTGTATTCCTTGTTCTTCGGACAGTAATGGGCTACATGTTTGAGATAAGTGATAAACATTGTGAATATTTCAAGGAAGACAGCTATTGAAATAAATCATATGTGTAAATGTTAATATACACTGATCAAAATTTATAAACGTAGGCGCTCGTGAGCAGCGCATGGAGACGGTCATACCTTAGCCTCGCTCCTCGCCGCCTGGACACATCGGCCGCTTACCGAGCAATGATAGAGGGTATCCCCGCTTGTTACTGTCCCCCGCTGACACCCGCAACTGCCGTGCATTCAGCAGAGTGCAGAGCAATGCTCACGCAAGCATCCAGCTCGAGAGCCGCGGATCGCACATTGCCTGAGGCCTCCCTGCCGGACGCCATGTTTGAAGCCTCGGCCTCGAGTCCAGACCCCTTCTCACAGCTTGCGGCTGAGGATCTGGAGCTGTCTCCTGCTGCGAGCGAGGGCCCGGCGGCAGCTCCGCTCCAACAGCCATTACTGCAGGATGCAGATCTCCTGTCCCGCTTTAAGACCATGCTGCAGGCAGAGCTCTTGGCAGCAACCACCAAGCTGGCCACCCACCTCACTAAAGAAATCAGGAAGCTTGGCTCCCGCACAAATGACCTGGAGGATAAGATGGATGCCATCGCTACTGTCTTGGAGAACCATGAGCAGGACATATCCGACATTAAAAAGGAACTGGAGATGGCCATATTGTGCCTTGAGGATTTTGATGCGGGGCATCCCTGAATCGGTCATAGATCTCACTTCCACTGTGAAGGCTCTGTTCCAGGAATTTGACCCGGCTATCCCCATTGACAGGCTGGAGTTCAATCGCATCCATAGGGCACTCGGCCCCAAGAAATTGGAGGGACCAGCCTGCAACGTTATTATTAAGTTCACCTACTACCGCAGCAAGGAAGCCCTCCTACGTGCGGCTAGGGACAAACCTGATCTTACGTTTCAAGGTACCGTTATCAAGTTTTTGCGAATCTTTCCAAGACCACAATTGTGAAGAGAAGACAGATGAAACCCTACACTTCAGCTCTTCAGTCGCATCAAATTCGGTAACGCTGGGGCTTCCCCTTTAAGCTTTCCTTCTCCCACAATGGTCGTAGCCACGTTCTGACTTTGCCAGATGAAGCTCAGTCCGTCCTGGACTC
Organism: Rana kukunoris; assembly: GCA_029574335.1. Taxonomy (NCBI): domain Eukaryota; kingdom Metazoa; phylum Chordata; class Amphibia; order Anura; family Ranidae; genus Rana; species Rana kukunoris. The sequence continues at coordinate 381,164,066 of CM056053.1, read as the reverse complement.
ACTCCAGTTGTTACCACCTAGGGTAAGCACTCAAAGCCCAGCCAAATCAGCTTCTCCACAACCCTCCAGTAATCTCCCGGGTCAGCCGTGGGAAAAGGTCAAGGGATGGAAGGGCCCTCCTCCCTCCTCTCCATCTGTGGTTGACTCTCAGGCCGCGTACACACGATCAAATTTGTCCGCTGAAAACGGTCCGGTGGACCGTTTCAGCAGACAAATCCGATCGTGTGTACGGACTAGCAGACAGGTTTGTCCATCGGACAAATTTCAAAGCATGCTTTGAAATTTGTCTGCTACAAACCTGTCCGTCGGATATGTCCGCTGGTTAGTACGGGAAACCAGCGGACATATCTTCCCGCACATGCGTTGTATCCTGTGAATGGATCCGACGCATGCGCGCGGAAGTGTTTACTTCCTGGTGCGGTGACGTAGCGGTGACGTGGCGGCGTCAACGTCACCGCCGCGTCACCACGCTGTCTGCCGGCGGGGATTTTGATCCGATGGTGTGTACACGCCATCGGACCAAAATCCGATGAGACATGTCCGCTCTAAACTGTCCGTCGGACAAGTTTGAGCGGACATATCTCATCGTGTGTACGAGGCCTCAATGTTCTGCTCCGGGTTGACTCTGTGTCTGTGGTGCGGACTTTGATGCCAACTCTCTCCTCCCATCTGTGATTTTGATTGACCCTCACTCTTTATATCCACTCGCCCTTTGAAGTATTGATCATGTTGACTGATTGCCTCGGAACTTTCTTATTCATCTCTATTTCCTGTGGGATTTAATTGTGATGCTCCTGGATTTCCAAACGTCCCTGTCGATTCCCGGATGTGCGGCACCTCCTCCCTTTTTAATTTTTTTTTACTAGTGACTGTCCAATTTGTTCACTCAGGGTCTCCGCATGGGACTTTTATGCTATATTGTTGTTGCAGACTTCTTAAACGGAAACTCTGTGCCTTGAGTTCCTTTGTTTGGTTTGAATCAGGGGATTTCCCCCCGTCCTTTGTAATATATGTTTCCGAGGGCGTATGGTATATTGGAACTCACCGTACCCCTTTCCCCTTCCTTTTCCTCTCCTCCCCCCTTTTTTCCCCCTCTCCTTTCCCTTACCTTCTATTCCCCCACCCCCCGGGGGTTTGCCTGTTTGTAGCTTTGCATTCAAAAGTGGCTGGCCGGATTTGTTCTTTGATGTTTTCAGATAATATTGCACTTAATGTTTATATTATGCTTATTTACCGTATTTCATTTTCAGGCTGATAATCTATGTCCGACCTCCTTTTTTTCAGCCTACTCTGGCTCCCTGGGGCCCCGCTTCCTGATGGTATTTTAGCCGGGTGGCTGGCTTCCGGGGATCTCCTGGTGGACTTTAAGTCTGGTCCCCTCGGCCTTCTGGCTGAGGGCCGGTCGAACTGTATGTTTTGACCTTTAGAGGTTGTTTAACGTATTTGTGTTTTCCTTTTTTTTCTTTCTCTTTCTCTAGGAGGAAAAAATGGGGGGGAAGGGTAACAAACCCAGGGACTTTAAACGGTGTCAATAAAGAGAAAATATATCAAGTAGAAAAATACATAATTTATTTGATTTTAACATACATAATTAAAAATGGAAGTAAATACAACCATGAATGGATCCTAGTCGGATATGCGTGGCTTCAAAAAGAACCACAAGAATAACCTGTACATGAAGTGCCCAACATGTTTCGCCCAGGGCTTCGTCAGGAGCTTGTACAGGAAATACTATAAAGAAAAGAAAGAAAATATAATAATGAATAAAAAATCAAACATTGAGACAATAGTCATTAAACAAGTTCAATGCACAGTACACATACTCAGAACAAGTATTATATATTGGAGTAAACGTTTTTACATCAAAAACGTTAAACGGAAAAGGGAGAAACAATTTATCACAACAATGTAAGATGCATATACCTACATAACAGCATGAAGACACATCACATAATCGCCACTAGGCAAAACCACTTACCGTTAGGACAATCCAAATGCGTAGTGAAGACAATATTGAGATTCAATAAAAAGTTGAGAAGGAGGAATATGATAAACAAAATTCCCCAACAACTGCCTTAGAGGGGAGCCCTCAAAATCCGATCCATTCCACACTGGAAGGGGAGGCTATAGTAAATAAAATAAAAAATAAAAAGGGTGTAAATAATGAATACAAAATTGGTTGCAGAAAAGCAAGCCAGGGAGGCGAATCAAGAGGACACAGGGATAGTGGACCTCTGTGCCTAAACGAAACATTCAGTTAGTGTGGTAAATACCTGGTAATGTAAGGCTCACACGTAGGGTCAAAAATGAACTGGCTGTGATGAGAAAGGAGAACTCCAAAATTTGCAATCTCCACCGCCCAACAAGGCATACACAGCAGCCAGAGCAGCCCGAGCTGGATAACTGTTTAAACAAACAGTAAAAATTACAAACTTAGTCAAAAAGACCGATGATAACATAAAAGGGAAGCCTGCAGAACTTGCAGTGCCCCATGGTGGGAACAGTATTTTGCAACATACCTATGTGAATGGATCCAAAAAGGAACGCTGGATTAGCAGCAAATGGTAATGTCCGTGGCCAAACAACCCAGTCAGTTTTAACAGCGATTGCTGAACTTTTAAATACCCCCCAGTGGTGTCTGACGTCTGACAGATGTCAATGGACATCATGCAAACAAGAGCCTATGAGCCATGGGATGTGGGCGTGCACGGGAAGCCTCAATGGGTGTGTCCGGCGGCGCAGCATGCACGCCGGGATAAAAACGGCATGGGATGACGCCGATGGTACGGGCGCCATCTTGGAAGCTGGAAGGTTGCCAACACCTATGGTTGACAACCCCAGCCAGAGAGCCCGTTCAGTCAAGGGTGGAATGGAGGCTAGAAAGAGCAGCGATGCCCAGTGTAACCGGACATCCTGCAAAAGGTAGCCTGTGGGCCGTGAGGTGCAGGCGTGCACGGGAAACCGCCGTCCGCCTCAATGGGCGTGTCCGGTGGCACAGCGTGCATGTCAGTCAGCAAACAGATGGCGTGGGATGACTTCGATGGTACGGGCGCCATATTGGAAACTGGAAGGTCGCCAACAAAACCGGACGGCGACCACAGCCGAAGGGCCTGACCAGTCCAAGATGGAAGAGAGGAAGGAGAAAGCAACGATGCCCAATGAGAGCTGAAGGGGATCACCCAGGGGGAAAGTTATGACCAATGGTCCCTAACACCGGGTAGTGCCTATAGTGCCCGTATAGCCAATCACACAGTTGGAAATGGATCGGGGAGGGGGCCCCCTGGAGGGTGGCAGAAGTAAAAAATATATATAGCAGAAAGAATCTTTATGTATTGGAAATGGTGTTAGAGAATAATTTTTTTTAAGCTAATAAACAGACAAATGTCCAGAAATCAAAATTGTTGAATAACTACTACACGCATTTGGATTGGATGTCCACAGGTACAGTGGGAACGCCCAGTAGACAATCTATGTTGGGATAATACACTGACTGTTTACATTGGATACAAATTGTGAAAAAAACATTATACATATACATCTGTCGGTAAATGCCAAAGGAATTAGAGTAAAGTAAAGAAAAAATAATAAATAGACAGAGAAGGGACAAGGCTTTTAGAGAAACGGTTTGAAGCTGAACCCATCATTCAAACCTGGCAGTTTTAGGGCTGATAGGTGGTGAATCCATTTAGCTTTCTTCTGTAGGAGCTGTTTGAGGCGGATTAGATTGAGGGCGCCTGTGGACCCCTCCCTCCTTTGGCCCTTGGGTTCAACCCGCCACCCATCATGTCGAAACAACAAAATTACAAACCCAAGTCACGGATGTTCCCCACTCTCCAGGGGAACCCCAGTGTCTGGGCCTTCACCAAGCAGGTCACTCAAACAATCTGCAACACTAGATGGCAAAACCCATCCCAAGCCAATTTAACTCATTGATTTACAACGGAACCCCAACATTGTCATAAAACCCTCGGATAAGGGTGGCAACCTGGTGGTGATGGACATCTCTCACTATGAATCGATGGTATTGGCAATATTGAACAATGCTGAATGGTATCGCAAGGTGTCATCTAGCCACCTTAAGTTAACTACTTCCCTGTATCAGAAACTCATTTGTTCTGCCTATTACAAAGGGGTGATTACCAAACAAACGTGGGAGCATCTAAATGTTTCTTCTCCCCGAACTCCAACACTTTATGCCTTGCCCAAGATCCATAAGGATGTCCATCATCCACCCGGTCGTCCAATTGTTTCAGGGAATGGTTGTCTAACTGAACAGCCTAGCGCCATGATTGATGACTATTTAAGACCTCATGCGGAGGGACTAGTGTCCTACCTCAAAGACACTGGGGACCTGCTGAGGACCCTGGATGGTCTTAATGTTCCTCCGGGTTCTTGGCTCGTTTCCCTGGACGTTGAGGCCCTCTACAACTCCATCCCCCATTCCTTGGGGCTGGCTGTTGTAGAGGGCTTCATATCGGAAAGAAGTGAGGCCTCACCCACTTACAACCAATTTTGTCGTGGTTGATTGCCTGACCAAGATGGCTCACTTTGTACCTTTGCAAGGCACTCCTTCTGCTACAGAGACTGAAGTTCTTTGACAGGAAAAAAAGGGGCAACCTAAATCTAGAACCAGGGGATAAGGTCTAAACACGCAAAGTTCGCCACAAAACGACCGCCAGGCAAACCGGCAGGCCATCTTTACTACCCACAACAGAACATTAAAAAACACACAAGAGGAGGGAATAATCCCCATATATGGGAGAGAGGAAAGGAGCCCAATCCGCAGAAATCACAGGCAACAGGAACAAAATGTAAATACAGTGCCTTGCAAAAGTATTCACCCCTCTTGGCATTTTTTGTTTTTTGTTGCCTCACAACCTGGAATTAACATGAATTGTTTGAGGATTTGCATCATTTAATTTACAGAACATGCCCACAACTTTGAAGATGTGTTTTTCTTTCTTTTTTTTTTTTTATTGTGAAGCAAACAATAATAAAATAACAGAAAAAGTCAATGTGCATAACTATTCACCCCCCCTAAAGTCAATACTTTGTAGAGCCACCTTTTGTGGCTATCACAGCTCCAATGTGCTTTGGATAAGTCTCTATGAGCTTGCCAAATCTTACCACTGGGATTTTTGCCCATTCCTCCTTGCAAAACTGCTCCAGCTCCATCAAGTTGGATGGTGTGTGCTTGTGAACAGCAAACTTTAAGTCTGACCACAGATTTTCTATTGGATTGAGGTCTGGGCTTTGACTAGGCCATTCCAACACATGTACATGTTTCCCCTTAAACCACTCAAGTGTTGCTTTAGCAGTCTGTTTGTTATTGTCCTTCTGGAAGATGAACCTCCATCCTAGCCTCAAATCACACACAGAGTGGTACAGGTTTTGCTCCTGAATATCCCTGTTTTTAGCACCATCCATCTTTCCCTCAACTCTGACCAGTTTGAGTTTCCCAGTCCCAACTGCTGGGATGTTGTTCTTTGGGTGATGTGATGTGTTGGGTTTGCGCCAGACAAAGTACTTTTTACATTTTCTTTGATGGCCAAAAAGTAACATTTTAGTCTCATCAGACCAGAGCACCTTCCTCCATACATTTTTGGAGTCTCCCACATGCCTTTTTCGCAAACTTAAAATGTGCCATTTTGTTTTTTTGTGGAAAGTAATGGCTTTCTTCTGGCCACTAGGGATGAGCTTCGAGTTCGAGTAGAACTCATGTTCGACTCGAACATTGCCTGTTCGCCGAACAGCGAACTATTTGGGGTGTTCGCGGCAAGTTCCTGTGAACTTTAGAACCCTGTTAAAGTCTATGGGACTCGAACGTTTGAAATCTAAAGTGCTAATTTTAAAGGCTAATATGCAAGTTATTGTAATAAAAAGTGTTTGGGGACCTGGGTCCTGCCCCAGGGGACATGGATCAATGCAAAAAAAAACTGCAGTTTTTTTGGCAGCAGTGATTTTAATAATTCCTTTAAGTTAACCAATAAAAGTGAAATATTCCTTTAAATTTCGTACCTATGGAGGGGGGGGGGGGGGGTATAGTATGCCTGCAAAGTAGCGCTTGTTTCCAATGCTTAGAACTGTCCCTGCACAAAGTGTAATTTCTGAAGGAAAAAAAAGTCATTTAAAATCACTCACGGCTATAATGAATTGTCGGCTCCCAGAAATACAGAGAACAGTCATTCATAAAAATAAAAAAAATGTGTGGGGGTCCACGGCATTTTTTTTTTTGACACAGGGTTCCCCTTAATATCCATACTAGACCCTAAGGTGAGTGATTTTAAATGTTTTTTTTCCTTCAGAAATTACATTTTGTGCAGGGACAGTTCTAAGCACAGGAAACAAGCAGACATACATACACCCCCCTAGGTACGAAATGTAAAGGAATATTTCAATTTTATTGTTTCACTTTAAGCATTATTAAAATCACTGCTCCTGAAAAATTGACGTTTTTAAAAACTTTTTTTTTGCATTGATACATGTCCCCTGGGGCAGGACCCAGGTCCCCAAACACTTTTTAGGACAATAACTTGCATATTAGCCTTCAAAATTAGTACTTTAGATTTCAAATGTTCGAGTCCCATAGACTTTAACAGGGTTCTAAAGTTCACACGAACTTTTGGTCTGTTCGCAGGTTCTGGTGCGAACCGAACCCAGGGGTGTTCGGCTCATACCTACTGGCCACTCTGCCATAAAGCCCAACCCTACTGTAACACCATCAGCGTTACTTTGTACAGAACGAGCGCAGCTGTATCATCCTTAGACAGCTGCGCTCCATTCAGCACCCTGTTATCGACACTTTCGACGTGCTGTCGAATCCTGCGTCCCGTCCAGCATCCTGATTCCGTCATTTCCGACGTGCCGTCGAATCCTGCGCTCCACGCTGGAACGCGGAAGCGCGCCCAGCGTGTGTCCCGCGACAGGCTGGCTATCTAAGCCTCCTCTGATGGCGGCTCGGTGTCTGGTTATTGAAGTTGACGCTCGCCGCCATCTGAGACCCAAGACCTCCTCCAGAGTCCCACAGTTCCTCACCTTGTAAATGAGATCACCAGGCTCACAGCACCAAGTTCTACACCACGGACCCTGCTACTATCTATGACTTGCTGCTTGGCCACAGAGCTGGCAATCTACAGAACCATAGAGGCATCCTGCACCTGCTACTAATCACTCTCCAGGAAGGAACTGCACACCTGGTCACATCTAAACCGCAAGTACCCACAGCTTACTGTATCAAGCCTGTATACTCAGAATACTGTTCATCCTGGATTGCATACTATGATATGTTCTTGATTGCCTGATACCATATGTTTGTAGAGACTGAGACGTATTACGAGGATTCTCAAATAACCTATGGTAGATGCACCACACCATCAATAGGAGATATATCACAGGAGGTTGTGATGAAATAACCCCATGAGCTCTGTTTAAAATCATAGAGCAACCAGGTGGTTTAATCTGAGTATCCTCCAGAATAAATAATTACCAATCATCTCCTATTCATGGTGACGGCGTAGCCGTTACACCTACGGAGCATACGGCTTATTGTCTTCCTATGTACAGATACTCCAGTCTCTGCTGTGGAACTCTGCAGCTCCTCCAGGGTTACCTTAGGTCTATGTGCTGCTTCTCTGATTAATGCCCTACTTGCCCAGTCCGTGAGTTTTGGTGTGCGGCCGTCTCTTGGCAGTTTTGCTGTTGTGCCATGTTCTTTCCATTTGGTTATGATAGATTTGATGGTGCTCATAGGGATTATCAAAGATTTGGATATTTTTTTATAACCTAACCCTGACTTGTACTTCTCAACAACATTGTCCCTTACTTATTTGGAGAATTCCTTGGTCTTCATGGCAGTGTTTGGTTAGTGATGCCTATTGCTTAGGTGTTGCAGCCTCTGGGGCATTTCAAAAAGGTGTGTATATGTAATGACAGATCATGTGACACTTAGATTGCACACAGGTGGACATCATTTCACAAATTATGTATCTTCTAAAGGCAATTGGTTGCACCAGAGCTTGTTATGGGCGTTATAACGAAGGGGTGTTAGGGTTAGGTTGCGTGTTATAAGCCTGTGCGTGTTATACGCCGATAAATACGGGTATATATTTTTCTTCACCAACTTAGACTATAGTGTTCTGATCCATCACATATAATTCAGATTAAAAAAAAAACATTGAACTAAAGACTGTACTGTAGCAAAATGGGTAAAAAGCCAAGGGGGTGAATACTTTTGCAAGGCACTGTATAATTACACACATAGGTTGGACTTGATGGAATTGTGTCTTTTTTCAACCTCACCTACTATGTAACTACTATGTAAATAAACCAGGTGTCGGTGCAGTAACTGGTCAAATGAAGCACGCGATCAAATCTGTCTCCTGAAACCCGTCTGACGGGCCGTTTCAGCAGACAGATTTGATCGTGTGTACGGGCAAACCGACGGATTTGGCCACCCGACAGATTTCAAAGCATGCTTTGAAATCTGTCGGCTGCAAACCCATCCGCCCGACATGTCTGCTGGTTAGTACCCTAACCAGCAGACATATCTTCTCGCACATGTGTCGAATGGATTCGACGCATGCGCGGAAGTGTTTTACTTCCGGGTGCGGTGACGTGGCGGCGTCAACGTCACCGCCACGTCACCGACACGTCAGCGCGCTGTCTGCCGGCGGGGATTTTGGTTTGATCGTGTGTACACGATCAAACCAATACATCCCAGCAGACAGATTTGTTCAAATCTGTCTGTCCGACGGATTTGAACAAATCTATTTGCTCGTGTGTACGAGGCCTAAGAATGTCTCTTTCTAGAGGTATAGAGTGTAAAGACTTTCCAAATGTAATAACTGTGTCTCTGTATTATAACTAGCACTAAGAGGCAGAGAAGGGATTGCCCTTTTCTAAACTAAGTCCAAGTTCAATTTTGAGATATACTGTATACTGTATACAGTACTGTACAAACATTTTAAGCAGGTGTGAAAAAATGCTGTAAAATAAGAATGCTTTCAGAAATAACATTATTAATAATTTATTTTGATATATTAGAAAATGGATAGTAAATGAAGAGAAGTGAAATCCAAATACAATCAATATATGGTGTGACCACCCTAATGCCTTCAAAACTGCATTAATTCTGCACTTGTGTACAAGTTGCACTTGTACACAAGTTGTGAAGGAACTGGGCAAGTAGGTTGTTCCAAACATCTTGGAGAACTAACCACATGTCTCCTGTGGATGTAGGCTGCCTCAACTACTTCTGCCTCTTCATGTAATCCCAGACAGACTCGATGATGTTGAGATTAGGGTTCAGTGGGGGCCAAACCAACACTTCCAGGGCTCCTTGTTCTTTATGCTGAAGGGTTAAAACTTTGGTCAGGTTCTGTGGTGTCCTCTATGTTGCGAAATATAGATATTTATCCATCATGCCATATCAGGGAGGGGTGTGATTAATGCAGCAGGACAACGACCCCAAACATACAGCCAATGTTATTAAGAACTGGAAATGTGCCAACTGGTTTTGTTTCGGAATTTTGGTTTCGTCCGATTAAATGTATTTAGTTACTCCCGAAAATGTGTTTTTATTTATTTTGTTTCGTTAAAAAATGCATTCTTCCGAAGATCCGAATTACGGTCGAATCTGTCAATTGAAGGCTTATGATGTCATATGTTTTATGACTAATAATAATTATATTTAATAATAATTATATTAATTATTATAACTAGTCAACCAACATTTGAATTTTTCTATAATAGCCTATGGGTGGAGCATTTGGCCATAAATGTCCGTTTGTGGCGATCGTATGTTTTCAGCTGTTTTGTTGAATCTTCATGTCTCTATAATGTCGAATCTTTTCTCTCTCTCTGTCGAATAATCTTGGACCAATAGAGTTAGGTTAGGCACATTCAACCGCAGGTTCGATAGACACAGATTTCTATTGTCACCGTCATGTCGAATCTTCTATCTATATCGAACTGTTGTCACAAGGAAATGAAAATAAAGCATTTTTTATGTCTGATCTTTCGGATTTTGGATTCTGCACATTCATTGTTGTTTATTAAAACGAACGTGAAAATCCCAGAAATTTGGACGAAAATGCATTCAGACGAAAACGAATGCACATGTCTATTAACTGCTGGCCGCCTGCCGCACGCAGATATACGTCTGCAGCATGGCATGGGCAGGCAAAAGGACGTACCTGTACGTCCCCTTTAAAAAGCGGTTGTTGCGGGCGGGCTTGTGCCCACCGCGATCTTCGTGAGCGTGCCCACAGGTCCTGCGGACTTGATCGCCATGGACATACCCACGATTGTCTGACAGAGAGATAGAACGGGGAGACGTTAGTAATAACACACAAAATCTTCCCGTTCTGCCTAGTGACACTGTCACTGATCATGTTCCCTGCCATCTGGAACATGATTAGTGATGTGTCACAGAAAGCCACTCCCCCCTACAGTAAGAATCACACCTTAGGGAACACTTAACCCCTACAGCGCCACCTAGTGGTTAACCCCTTCACTGCCAGTGTCATTTTCAAAGTAACCAGTGCATTTTTATAGCACTGATCGCTGTGAAAATGACAATGGTCCCAAAAATGTGTCAAAAGTGTCCAATATGTCCGCCATAATGTCGCAGTCATGATAAAAATCGCAGATCGCTGCCATTACTAGTAAAACAAAATTATTATAAAAATACTATAAAACTATCCCCTATTTTGTAGACACTATAACTTTTGCGCAAAGCGATCAATAAACGCTTATTACGATTTTTTTAGCAAAAATATGTAGAAGAATACGTATCGGCCTAAATAGAGGAAAACCATTTTTTTATATCTTTTTGGGGGATATTTATTATCGCAAAAAGTAAAAAATATTGAATTTTTTTCAAAATGATCGCTCTATTTTTGTTTATAGCGCAAACAAATAAAAAATGCAGAGGTTATTAAATACCACCAAAATAAAGCTCTATTTGTGGGAAAAAAAGGAAGCCAATTGTGAGTTAAAGTGACGCAGTGCCGAATCGCAAAAAGTGGCCTGGTCCTTTAGCTACAAAATGGTCCGGGGCTTAAGTGGTTAAGAACTATCTTCAGCGTAAAGAAGAACAAGGAGTCCTGGAAGTGATGATTTGGACCCCATAGAACCCTGACCTCAACATCACAGAATCTGTCTGAGATTACATGAAGAGACAGAAGGATTTGAGGCAGCCTACACAGAAGATCCGTGGTTTGTTCTCCAAGATCATAAAATCCATGCAGCACCACCAAAAAAAATTGTTATGTGTTATGATATTGCAAAATAAATTCCACTTTACATTTAAAAAAAAGTCCACTTTAGAACATGTCTATGTGTATCTTCCACCAATCAGAAAAAAAAAAACACCACATGTTACATGCCTTGCCTCTATCTCTATGCCCTCATCGGCTCACGGGCTGAAAAGAGTGCAGCAACAGCACATATATGAAAGATGATCACTTCAGCTTCACCACTTTTAAGTTTTTAACAAGCCGTAGTACTTTTCACTAACTGGAAAATGCACATTCCGGACTTTATTAGGCAATGATACTCATCACCACCAGAGGGCAATGCACATCTAGGTCTTAATACTGCAAAAAAAAAACGCTCACCATGTGGATCCCAAAAAAAGATGTATATAGTGTAGTATTTTATTTCTAAAAAAAAGTTTAAGCATTCACACTAAAATTATACATTCATCCAAAAAAATGTATTTATCCTAGATAGAGTAAAACAATAAGAAAGCATCTCACCAGCATAAGAGCCAATTACAATAGCAAATTCACTCACTAAGATTTTTGGAAAAACCTACCTGCCTAGTTTAAAAACTGTGTGCAAGTCTACCTAGAAGAATTAATGGTGTTTTGAAGACAAAGGGTAGTCACACCAAATATTGGTTCGATTTAGATTTGTTCAAAATCTTTTGTTCGCTCACTTTGCATTTTATAAATTGATCAAAATAAACAATTAAAATATATATTTTTGAAAACATTCTTACTTACAGCATTTCTTCACACATGCCTAAAACTTGAACAGTAATATACAGTATATTACAGACATGGGCGTCCACAGGTATGGAGGGGCAAGGGGGGGCGAGTGACCCCCCTGGAATCGCCAACGGTCTGCCGCGGACGCACTGTAGCTGAGCTGGCTCTCTGGGTTTGTGCAAGTCCACAGCAGCTGCAAATCTGTGTCATTGAGCTTACAGAGCTCTTTACTGCCACCTCTGGCTGCTTCCTGTGTGTGCGCCCCTCGTGTTTGCTTTGCTGCCTGTTGTATTTTCACAGGGACATGTGGAAACAGGACTTGGGAGAAGGAAGACCACAGTGGGGGCTGTGAGTACAAGTGAAGGCAGGAGGCTGTTTGTGTACAGGGGGGGGGGCAGAGCTGTGTGTGTGTGGGGGCATGACATATATACAGATGAGGGGAACAGCTGAGTGTATACAGGTATGATCAGTGATGGGGAACTACATCTGTGCGGCAGGACGCTCTCTACGTGTTAGAGAGTTCAAGGAGGTGTGCCGCAATGCATACTGGGAAATGTAGTTCTTACATGAACGAGCACCGCAAACCAGGAAGTGAATGAGAGAACAGAAACTAGAATGTAGATATAGATGAAGGAATTTAATAGATATGTACTTGTTTTTTTTTAACAGAATCATTACACTATTCTGTATGTCTACCTTGCAGACATAAATTTTTTGAGGCAAATTTTTTTTTTCCTTTTGTAGCACCCCCCTACTTTCAGTATGGGTGCTATGCTAAAGTTAGTGGGGAATGGGAGAGTTATTTTGCTCCCATTCATAACTATGTAAATTTGGGCAGCTGTCATTCAGAACTGTCCTATGGGCCAGTCTGCGCTCCAGGTGTGATGTTTACACCCCTGAGCGGCAGGTGGCGCTAGAGGGGTTCTGACGAAGCCGCTTTTCTCAGCCAATTGGAGGAGTTTTCGCTCGCGGGGCATGCTGGGGGAGGGTATATCCGTGGCGAATGTAATTTTCTCTGGTTCTTCGTGGGTTCCAGGTGCGGCACCCACCTTCAGGGTGTGCGCATCCAACGGACCCCGGCAACATGGCCTACCTGGCCGGGGTCATATGCTACGCGGAGTTCCATGTGGATGCTGAAAGGGGCCCCAGTAACTTACTGGGTCCTCAGCTACACTAAAATGGATCCCAGGCTGTGTTCCATTCGATTTGGGAAATGGCTTGAGGAGAACCCAGAGGCAGGTGATCCAAGAGGGCTTGAACGAACCATCGGGGATCTGGTGACCGGGAGATTGGATTGACAGGTACACTTCAAACTGTCAACCGGTGACCCTGAGTGAACTTACTGGGAGGATTCGCTCAAGAATCCATTTAGCTCATCCAAGCACTAGGCCTGTGGCAGAGGTCCGAGCCAGGCCTGTGGCAGAGGTCTGTTCTAATTTAATAGGTAATTACTGTAAGTACAGGCAACTCATGTTTAGTGAGTTAAAGTTAAAACAGGCATTGTACAAAAAATTCCATTTATGGGAGAAGTCCTCAGATCAGTCACTGTTCTTCTCTTTCTTGCTGGGGCGCTGTGCTGTCTGAAGTCATCTATTTCACCACTGTAGGGTGTTGAGGCCAGCGGTGGTGGGAGAGCTTCAGAGCCAGGCTGGATGTTTAAAATTTGCGGCAATCTGAGGGCAGTGACTTCACTGGTGTGCAAGCGGTTTCCGAGCAGGCGTACTCTCGGAAACGGTACGCCCGCTGGGAAACGCATCACACACCAGTGACGTCACTGCCCTCGGATTGCCACAAATGTTTTAAACATCCAGCCTGGCTCTGAAGCTCTCCCACCGCCGCCGTCCTCAACACCCTACATCGGTGAAATAGACGACTTCAGACAGCACAGCGCCCCAGCAAGAAAGAGAAGAACCGTGACTGACCTGAGGACTTCTCCCAAATGGAATTTTTTGTACAATGCCTGTTCAGGGCCGGCGCTAGGCATAGGCAAATCAGGCGGCTGCCTAGAGCGCCAGGGTAGGGGGAGCGGCAAAATCTGGAACCCCAGCCACCCGCTGGGGATTCAGATTGTTAAAATACCTCCAGGGCTGTCATTTTTTTAAAACATGCCTTTTGGCGCCAGCCGCCAGGCTAGGGGGCGGTTGCGCCTGTAGAGACAGACATCAGAGTGAGCCGGGATGACAAGGAGCAGCGTGTGTGATAACAAGGAGCAGCCGACCGGAAGTGCTGCATGATGACAAGATTGATGGTGGAACCGGCCAGGGAGGGTGAGATGCTGACTGAAGCTTGCCGCCGCCGTGATGTCCAAACCCCCTCCCACCCCTCCTTCCTCCCTCCCTCCTTCCTCATGTGAGTAGACACTGGATAGACGCTGGCTCAGATACATCATGGAAGCACAGGCAGGACACTGTTTATAGTGCATTGCACTGTGTTACAGAGGGGGGAACTAGTTTGTGTGTGTGGGGACAGATCTATATGTGTGTGTGTGTGGGGGGGGGGGTATAGAGTGGGAACTGGTGTGTGTGTGTGTGTGTGTGTGTGAACTGGTGTGGGGGGGGCAGGTGTGTGGGGGGGGGGGGACAGAGTGGGAACTGGTGTGGGGGGGGGGGCAGATGTGTGGGGGGACAGAGTGGGAACTGGTGTGGGGGAGCAGGTGTGTATGTGGGGGCAGGTGTGTATGTGGGGGGAGGGAGGTGTGGGGGGCAGGTGTATGTGGGGGGGACAGAGTGGGAACTGGTGTGGGGGGCAGATGTGTGTGGGGGGGACAGAGTGGGAACTGTTGTGGGGGGGCAGGTGTGTGTGGGGGGGCAGGTGTGTGTGGGGGGGGGACAGAGTGGGAACTGGTGTGGGGGGCAGGTGTGTGTGTGGGGGGGAGTGGGAACTGGTGTGGGGGGGCAGGTGTGTGTGTGTATGGGAACTGGTGTGGGGGGGGCAGGTGTGTGTGTGTGGGAACTGGTGTGGGGGGGCAGATGTGTGTGGGGGGGGACAGAGTGGGAACTGTTGTGGGGGGCAGGGGTGTGTGTGTGTGTGTATGTGGGGGGGGGCAGGTGTGTGTGTGTGTGTGGGGGGGGCAGGTGTGTGGGGGGGGACAGAGTGGGAACTGTTGTGGGGGGCAGGTGTGTGTGTGGGGGGGGCAGGTGTGTGTGTGGGGGGGGCAGGTGTGTGGGGGGGACAGAGTGGGAACTGGTGTGGGGGGGCAGGGGTGTGTGTGTGTGTGTGTGGGGGGGGGACAGAGTGGGAACTGGTGTGGGGGGGCAGATGTGTGGGGGGGACAGAGTGGGAACTGTTGTGGGGGGCAGGTGTGTGTATGTTGGGGGGGGCAGGTGTGTGTGTGGGGGAGGCAGGTGTGTGGGGGGGGACAGAGTGGGAACTGTTGTGGGGGGCAGGTGTGTGTATGGGGGGGGGCAGGTGTGTGTGTGGGGGGGCAGATGTGTGGGGGGGACAGAGTGGGAACTGGTGTGGGGGGGCAGGGGTGTGTGTGTGTGTGTCGGGGGGCAGGTGTGTGTGGGAACTGGTGGGGGGGCAGGTGTGTGTGGGGAACTGGTGTGGGGGGGCAGGTGTGTGTGTGGGGACAGAGTGGGAAGAGTGGAACTGTTGTGGGGGGCAGGTGTGTGTATGTGGGGGGGGGCAGGTGTGTGTGTGGGGGGGAGGCAGATGTGTGGGGGGGACAGAGTGGGAACTGTGTGGGGGGCAGGGGTGTGTGTGTGTGGTGGGGGGGGCAGGTGTGTGGGGGGGGCAGGTGTGTGTGTGGGGGGGGGGGGGCAGGTGTGTGTGTGTGGTGGGCAGGACAGTGTGTGTGTGTGGGGGGGGACAGTGGGTGTGTGTGGGGGGGAACTGGTGTGGGGGGGCAGGTGTGTGTGTGTTGTGGGGGGCAGGTGTGTGTGTGTGTGTGGGGGGGGCAGTGTGGAACTGTTGTGGGGGGGCAGGTGTGTGTAGGTGTGTGTGTGTGGGGGGGGACAGAGTGGGAACTGGTGTGGGGGGGCAGATGTGTGTGGGGGGCCAGAGTGGGAACTTTTGTGGGGGGGGGGGACAGGTGTGTGTGTGTGGGGGGGGGGGCAGAGTGGGAATTGGTGTGTGTGTGTGGGGGGGGGGACAGAGTGGGAACTGTTGTGGGGGGCAGAGTGGGAACTGGTGTGTGGGGGGGTGTGTGTGTGGGGGGCAGGTGTGTGTGTGGGGGGCAGGTGTGGTGTGTGGGGGGGGGTGTGCGGGGGGGGGGACAGAGTGGGAACTGGTGTGGGGGGGGGCAGATGTGTGTGTGGGGGTGTGTGGGAACTGGGGGAGGGCAGAGTGGGAACTGTGTGTGGTGGGGGCAGGTGTGTGTGTGTGGGTGGGGGGGGGGGACAGAGTGGGAACTGGTGTGGGGGGGCAGGTGTGTGTGGTGGGGGCAGGTGTGTGTGTGGGGGGGGGCAGGTGTGTGTGTGGGGACAGAGTGGGAACTGGTGTGGGGGGGGGCAGATGTGTGTGGGGGGGCGGGGGGGGGACAGAGTGGGAACTGGTGTGGGGGGGGGGCAGGATGTGTGTGTGTGGGGGGGTACAGAGTGGGAACTGGTGTGGGGGGGCAGGTGTGTGTGTGTGGGGGGGGGGGTACAGAGTGGAAACTGGTGTGGGGGGGGGTGTGTGTGTGGGGGGGGGGGGACAGAGTGGGAACTGGTGTGGAGGAGGGACAGATGTGTGTGTGTGGTGGGGGGGGGGGGGGGACAGATGTGTGTGGGGGGGGGGACAGAGTGGGAACTGGGGTGTGGGGGGGGGGGGGTACAGAGTGGGTGGTGTGGGGGGGCAGGTGTGTGTGTGTGTGTGGGGGGGGGACAGAGTGAGTGGGAACAGGTGTGTGTGTGGGGGGGACAGGTGGGAACTGGTGTGGGGGGGCAGATGTGTGTGGTGGGGGGGGACAGAGTGGGAACTGGTGTGGGGGGCAGGTGTGTGTGTGTGGGGGGGGGTGTGTGGGGGGGGGGCAGAGTGTGGGGGGGCAGAGTGTGTGTGTGTGGGGGGGGGGGGTACAGAGTGGGAACTGGTGTGTGGGGGGGGCAGATGTGTGTGTGGGGGGGGGACAGAGTGGGAACTGGTGTGGGGGTGTGGGGCAGGGGGGGGACAGGTGTGTGGGGGGGGGGTACAGATGTGTGTGTGTGAGTGGGAACTGTGTGTGTGGAGGGGGGGAACTGGTGTGGGGGGTGGGGGGGGGGGGGGAGGTGGGTGGGGGGGACAGGTGGTGTGTGTGGGGGGGACAGAGTGGGAACTGGTGTGGGGGGGGGGGGAGGTGGAAACTGTGTGTGTGGGGGGGGGGTGTGTGTGTGCAGGGGGGGTGTGGGGACAGAGTGGGAACTGGTGTGGGGGGGGCAGATGTGTGTGTGTGGTGTGGGGGGGGGCAGATGTGTGTGTGGGGACAGAGTGGGAACTGGTGTGTGTTGGGGGGGGGACAGAGTGGGAACTGGTGTGGGGGGCAACAGAGAGAAACTGGGAACTGTGGGGGGGGAACAGATGTGCAGGGGGTTACATATAGAAACTGATATGTGTGTGTGGGGGGGGGGGGGTGTTTAAGGGGAACAAAGGCGTTCAGGATGATACAGTGATGGGGTGATCTGAGGTGTGAAGATGGAGGAATTGTGGTGATCTGAGACCTAAAAATACAGGAATTGGGGTGATTTGAGGTGTGGAGGTTCAAATCCAGCTTTGTAAAAAAATAAAAAAATAAATGCAGGTCTTTTTGCAGGTCAAAAAAATGTGCATTTATTATTATTATTTTAGGCCTATGGACCACAGCTGAAGAAATAGGTGAAGAGGCACCACAACAATCTCAGTGAGGGGCGGAGCGAATGGCAGAGGGTGGGGGGGAGACAAAATGAGGCTTCGCCTAGGGTGTCAAAAATCCTTGCACCGGCCCTGTGCCTGTTTTAACTTCACTAAACGTGAGTTGCCTGTACTTAATTACCTTTTAAATTATTTTAAACATCTACTCTTAGAGGCGCCTCTCCCCTTGCTTTTGGACTGGGAGCCTAAGTGGAGGAGCAGTAGCCTGGCATAGAGCGAACCAACACACTCACTTTCGCCTACTACCCCTGCAGGGGTATCTGGATCTGGTGAATGGGGTATCAAAGGGGGAGCACAAAAGTCACCCTGACCTGTACACTAGAGGATAAAGTCTTCATAGGACACCAAGGAAAATCGCAAAAGTCACTTTATTGGAAGATCTAGTGAAACTGTATTTCTCTTTTTCACTTATCATATGAATATTGGACACTGCAGCTTAATTCCTATTTACTCAGTATCAACTGTATTTTTAGATTTTCCCACGTGTGGATATTCCTTGTATTGTTTGGGATATATCAAATTCCTCCCTGTTGGGGACGGATACACAGGACACATTTATTTATCTTTCACACATTATTGCCCACAGGTGTTTGAGTATAGGGCAATTATATTATATGATTTTTAGTTTTGCTTTTGATGTTCATTTGGTTTGATATTTAGCACATGGTGTTTATATACTTGGATCCACTATAGCCATTAGTGCACTTGAGGATTTATATTTAACTCACACGGGTCAATATTACCCACAGAAGGGTCACATTAGTTTGGATCACTTTTTAAGTTATTTACTACCACTTTGTAAACTCTGAGGACCAATCTCTTCCCAAAAGCAATAAACTAAAGGGAGGATTGTCCGAGTAGTAACCACATTTGGTATATACATCCCTTGCTGACTGGCCCCCAGGAAGAGCGACTCGAATACAGACTCGCCCTTCATAAGTGGCATGTAGCAACGGGCTTTACTTGACACCATTAATATAAATTGTCAGTTTTGTAGGTTCATCACCAAATTGGATATAATCACTCAAGTGGAAGTGGAAGTTTTTTTAATAACACTATTATAATTTAACCTACTGAAGCACTTAACTATTTTTCTACCCACACTGTCATTCTAGTGGAAGGCAGCGCCACATACCCCAACACCACTTAGATTTCTCAATATCGACATTCCTTCTACCAGGGATCTTTAGGGGAGGCAGCAGCCCAGGAATATTTCCTAAGCGTGGATCTAACAATTAAAAACAGTAAAATACTTCTAGTCCTAGGATCACAACACTCACTCTCTCACCTTTATCAGGACAACAGAAATAAGATTTGGCCATTTTCCATAACAGCGGGTTGTGGTTTTGGTTTTGTAGTCCACAGAGAACAATGTAATTAAAAAAGGTCAGCTCAGATAGAGAGCATAGGAAGTTATCTGTTCACAAGTTTTCTGGCAAGATCAGCATGTGTTTTTTTTTTATGTATTAAACTAGGGCTGTGCAAATTAACTTTTAATTAATCGATTAATTTTTAATTTTTTGATCGATCAAAATCTTTTTGATCGATTAAAATTCTTTTGACTGGTACTCACCTCTCCACCGGCTCCTGGGCCTTCAATGAGTTCCGTCGGAGATAGAGTAAAATGACAGACACCGGCGGGGCTTCCCGTGTTCATCTGAAGGGCTGCTTTGCTGTGCCTTCATATGTGCATGCTGGCGGGACCTTACTATCTGCCACATGCAAGGGCTGTTACACTTCCCTCTATCAACCTGGGATTCTACAGCCATCCACTGGGAGTTGTGATAGTTCCCTTCATGGGACATCTACATGCCGACAAACTGATGGTAACCTCTCCTCATCTGGATTCAGCAGTGGTATCGTTGGACACATTTTTATACCAGTATATGACTGCTTTTGGTACCGTTTTGTATTACTCGCACCATTTTTACAGTTTATATAGCTACATCGATTTTATCTCCAGTGCAATATTTATTTGGTTACCTACTTGAAGACTTTAAAAGTTTTAATGCATCCCATCGAGCGCTGCCTTTGTGTGTTTTTTGTATCCTGCTCTCCATTTTTGTGTGTTTTTTGTATCCTGCTCTCCATTTTTCCAGTAGCTGCACTGGGAATCAGCCTGCAAGGGAGCAGCTAAAAGTAGTTGGATCTGTATTTGCGTTATAATTAATCGAAATTAGTCGATTAATCGATTAAAAAACAAAACGATTAATCGAACACAAATATTTTGATCAGTAACAGCCCTATATTAAACAGATACAGTAGAACCTTGGATTACGAGCATAATCCGTTCCAGAAGACTGCTTGTAATCCAAAGCACTTGCATATCAAAGCACGTTTCCCCTATAGAAGTCAATAGAAACTAAGATTATTCGTTCCACATTGACTTCTATTGTATGCAGTACAGCATGTGGCCAGAGGTGGGGGGCACCAGAGAGACTCAGAAATACCCAGATGCACTCGAAACCCTCGGAAAGGCTTGGAAAACTCAGGAATGGAGTATTTAAGTGTGTTTCCAAGTGCATCCGAGCGGCTCCGAACAGCTCTGAGTGTCACCGGCGCCCCCGCACATCTGCCCAAATGTGGTACTGCACACTGCAGCGGCTTGAATTCTGCTCATTTTGCAAGACAACACTCGCAAACCAAGCCATGATTTAAAAAAAAAATAATAGCTTGTTTGAGAAACGGTCGTTAAACGCAATCCAAGGTATTACTGTATAACAAAATGCTTTGAATGGTATATTTTGCAGATGGAAAGATACCAAAAAAATAAAAGTTTATTGTTAAAGGTTTGCATACACTGTAAATACAGTAAAAAAACTAAAGTTCAGCCTCCTCATATCCATCACACTCTTTGGAATTTATTTATAAGAATTTGCAAAGTATAAGTGCATGTGCCACAGTTGGTCACTAGATGGATTAAAGTGATTGTAAACGAACACCTTATAAAACAACACATTCCGTTTAAAATAGAAGTGAAAAGTAAAACATTTGTGGATAGCTATATATAAAAAAATAATATATATAAATGTAATTTTTCCCATTTTTTTATAAGTGATCACATTCCCTCTGTTCTCAGCTGCATAAGACCTGGGGGAGGAGAAACAACAGCACACTGAGATTCCCAGTGAATGGCTGTGCAGGGGGGGGGGGTGTCAAGATAAGTGCTTATTGGAGCAGAGCAGACTGAGTTCCCAGCATAGCTAGAGAACTGGTTGCAGTGTGCTCTCCTGCCTAGTGTGGTCAGATTTTAACAGAAAAGCAGAGGGACTGGCAGGAACACCAGGAAAAACATCATTTCACACAAAAAGTGTTGTCTTTTACAGTGGTGCGTGGGTGCCATTAAATTTAATGACACCTCGAAACATCTAGTAAATGTACATACGTTTGCACCTGCAAAAATGCATGGTACCATAGTACCCTGTGTTTTGGTGCTGTGCAATTTTAAAAATCATGTCGGCACACTTTTGTGCATTTCACATGCAGAGCAGCTCATTAAAAAATTAATTGTGAAAAAAAGCACCTGAGCTCGGAAAGACCGCCTGGTGTGAACGAAGGGGCCCTGCGTGGCTCCAAAACATTGCCGTATGTCGTCACTTCCCTGACGAAGGAGTCCTACGTGGCTGCCAAATGTTGCCATATGTGTACCGTGTGACCATGTGATTAAAGCTTTGGACTCTTCTGAGGAATCCTTGGTGTGCTGATGACATTTCTACACTTTTTCCTGGTGTAAAGGAGCCCTCAGACTGCTGTACCCCGGGATTATGCATCATTTTAAAGACTGCCTTGACTGAACACCAGGGCCAGATTAAGAACATCATGGGCCTGGTGCTGAGGATTTTGGTGGGGCCTTTTATAAATAAAAAATACATGCGTGGGAATGACATCAATGCAGCCCGGCCAAGGCAAGTGACCAAAGGCATAGAACCCAGAAGGAAGACCGGGTGAAGATGGAAGCGCCCGGGCCCCGCCGGATTCATCACAGTGCAGCACTGGAGGGTTCAGTCTGAAAATTTAAGTGTACCCTAATGTGCTAATATGCTGTGCATACTTGTATGTTGTGGCATAACCTACCGCAGGGCCTCTAAAAAGTAGTAATGTCAGGAAAGTTTACTACCGCTTTAATATCACAGTATCCCATGAGCCTCTCATGGGGCCCTATACTGACCCGGTGGGCGGTAGCCCTTGGGCAGTGCCTAAGTGCATAGTTGCCAACTGTAACGGTCACCACCGCTTACGACCTTCCATCCAACCACGACAAGCTTATCTGACACACTCCGACAATATTGCATACACGATCCATATCCTTTCCCAGAATAAGACGAGACAGAGCTCCGTTCTTGCTTCCAAAGATATGACAATTTATTGGTATTTTTCTCAGCTTCTTATACAGTCTCAAGCATAATGCAGTTTATCACAGGATAATGCAATCTCCACCCCCCTATTCACTCACTGAGGATAATTCTTTAATTGGTAGCTAGACATGATGGCACTGTATCATCAATAGGGTTCAATTAACCTTGAATAGTAACACAGACATCTAGTTGAATAAGTTCTCTAGACAGCTTTATCACACAATGGCAGAGTCTTGTGAGAGTGGGTGCAATCCACACCTTTAACGGAATGTCTTTACAGTGAGTAGCCAACACCTTAAGATATTTCAATAGCATATTATACAAAGGTATGACTCGCTCTGGTCTTGTAGACCTGAATTAACACCTTTCCAAATCATGTGTGCCCAGATTGAATAGCTAACCGCTTTTGGTATTTGAAGACATCCTGCAAACATGAATTATTATTAATGTCCCTTATTAATGTCTTTTGTAACATATGAATTATGATTCTTTGTCACCCTATGGCCCTAGTGGACATAAGGTGACCCTAGACATAGGAATATCTCAGTCTGTCACGGTGCATTCCGTTACACCAACATTTAAAAAATATTTTCAGGGACACTTTTTTATACAAGTGCTATATTTAGAGTAGCTGAGATCCCCAATGTTCCTCTATACATCACAATAGTAATTACAAAATTAAATGAGTACTAATAATGGGGCAGAACAAATATGAAAACTGAGATTTCCTTTAGTTGAACTATCAAAAGTGTGTCCATTCTAGAGCTGGTAACATTGAGGGTATTCAGTATAATTTTAAAGAACTGTTTTTGTGGGTAAGCGACATAGGGGAGGAGTATGGACGGTATATAAGTCGGAAGTATGTGCAGGTGAGGGAGAGGAATGTGGAGGGTCTAACATTGGGCACTATGTACAGGAGAGGAGTGCAAAGGGTATGGCAAAAGGCACTATGTACAGGAGAGGAGTGTGAAGGGTACGACAGTGGGCAGTATGTACAGGAGAGGAGTGTGGAGGGGATGACAATGAGCAGTATGTACAGGAGAGGAGTGTGGAGGGGATGACAGTGGGCAGTATGTACATGAGAGAAGTGTATGACAGCAGGCACTATGTACAGGAGAGGAGTGTGAAGGGTATGACAGTGGTCAGTATGTACAGGAGGAGTGTGGGGGTATGACAGAGGGTAGTATGTACAGGAGAGGAGTGTGGAGAGTATGACAGTGAGCACTATGTACAGGAGAGGAGTGTGGAGAGTATGACAGTGGGCACTATGTATAGGAGAGAAGTGTGGAGGGTATGACAGTGGGCACTATGTACAGGAGAGGAGTGTGGAGAGTATGACACTGAGCACTATGTACAGGAGTGGAAGGATGTTTAGGGACTGCATAGTGGTTAAGCGGGTCATACATGGATTGAAATTACACCAATTATGCAGAGACCAGCCATAGTCGATCTATGTATGGGCTAGCTAGTTTTACACAAGTCAATCTATTAATCTTTTTGAGTACAACCAGACTGTTAGGTTTTTCCCAAAACAATCAGTGCTGCCAGCTATAGTTAGCAACACTGATTATTGTATTAACTGGCAGAACACAATAACACTGCAGGAGTGATTTCCCCACCCACAGGTCAGCAGGTGGGAGGGTGGGTGGGGGACAGGCTGGGGAGAGATTCTAGTCAGTGGCTGGGTAGGCACTGGCTAGTATCAGAGCCAGATACACACAGGTTACATACGCCACGATCGTTAGAGCGAGAGCAGTAATTCTAGCAAAAGACCTCCTCTGTGAGGCCTCATACACACAAGGGAATTTATCCGCTGAAAATGGTCCGACGGACCATTTCAGCCGATAAATCCGCTCGTCTGTAAGGGCAAACGGACAGTTTTGGCCGGATTTCTCCTAATAGATTGACTTGTGTAAAACCAGCTAGCCCATACATAGATCGACTATGACTGGTCTCTGCATAATTGGTGTAATTTCAATCCATGTATGACCCACTTAACCACTATGCAGTCCCTAAACATCCTTCCACTCCTTTACATAGTGCTCAATATCATACTCTCCACACTCCTCTCCTGTACATAGTGCCCACTGTCATACCCTCCACACTTCTCTCCTATACATACTGCCCACTGGCATACCCTTCACACTCCTCTCCTGTACATACTGCCCACTGTCATACTCTCCACACTCCTCTCCTGTACATACTGCCCACTGTCATACTCTCCACACTCCTCTCCTGTACATAGTGCTCACTGTCATACTCTCCACACTCCTCTCCTGTACATACTACCCTCTGTCATACCCCCACACTCCTCCTGTACATACTGACCACTGTCATACCCTTCACACTCCTCTCCTGTAGATAGTGCCTGCTGTCATACACTTCTCTCCTGTACATACTGCCCACTGTCATCCCCTCCACACTCCTCTCCTGTACATACTGCTCACTGTCATCCCCTCCACACTCCTCTCCTGTACATACTGCCCACTGTCATACCCTTCACACTCCTCTCCTGTACATAGTGCCTTTTGCCGGAGAGCTAGCCGTCGGATATGTCGTCGGGGAATTTGATCCGATGGTGTGTACAGCCATCGGATCAAAACAGCCTGGCGTAAATATGCGCTGTAAACGGTCCGGGGACCGTTTACAGCGGATAAATTCCCTCGTGCGTGTGTACGAGGCCTAATTCTAAACATGTAACCTAAAAAAAATTAAAGCATCGCTTAGGATACCATTTAATGAATGAAACAGTTTATTTCCAAAAAAACACATTTGAAAAATTGCTGCGCAAATACCGTGCTAGAGCTGCACAATTAATTGTTAAAAAATCGTGATTTCGATTCAACCCCCCTGACGATCTCCAATGCAGAGTTTCTGATTCTTTCATATAACAA
The DNA here is from genome assembly GCA_029574335.1 of Rana kukunoris. Lineage (NCBI taxonomy): Eukaryota > Metazoa > Chordata > Amphibia > Anura > Ranidae > Rana > Rana kukunoris. The sequence goes on along the minus strand of CM056053.1, from coordinate 381,139,019 downwards.
GTGGAGAGACTTTCAGCTGTCAAAAGAAAATGGGCAGTCTGCTAAGTTTTTACCATAAAACATTGTAACTAACGCTTTCTTCTTAGATCAAAGGGATGAACTTCTGTGTGTGTAAAGAACAAATCCGGGCAGTCTGCCAAGTTTGTAAACAACATGAAACATTGTAACCAACTATCTTCTTAGATCAAACTTCTGTGTGTAAATGCAGGAAATGTAACCACTTAGGGCCAGATTCTCGTAGATTTGCGTATCTACGAGCGGGGCGTAGTGTATGTCATTTACACTACGCCGCCACAAATTACTGTAGCAAGTGCCGTATTCTCAAAGCACTTGCTCCGTAATTTGCGGCGGCGTAGTGTAAATGGCCCGGCGTAAGGCCGCGTAAAGCAAAGGGGGCGGCTTGTATTTAAATCAAGCGTGCCCCCGTGCCGAACGAACTGCGCATGCGCCGGCCTTAAAAGTAGGCCACTGCGCATGCTCCGTAGTACGCCACAAATACATTGGTTGCGACGTGAACGTAATTAACGCACAACCCTATTCGCAACGAGTTACGTAAACGACGGAAAAACCCGACGCTGTCCCGACAGCCATACTTAACATGGCATACGGCGGACTGACGTAAGGTTACCCCTCATATAGCAGGGGTAACCTTACGCATATGCAAACTACGTAAACTACGTCGACGCGGCGCAAAAACGTTCAGGAATCGGCGTATCGGCTCATTTGCATATTCGGCGCTGAAATCAACGTAAGCGCAACCTATCGGCCGGCGTAGTATTGCATTTAGGATCCGACGGTGTAAATGACTTACGCCAGTCGGATCCTAGCGTAAAACCGGCGTATCATGTTTTCAGAATAGAAAACAATGATACGCCGGCGAGAAATTTCGAATTACGCCGGTGTATCTGTAGATACACCGGCGTAATTCCTTTGAGAATCTGGCCCTTAAAGTCCAACACTTGTTTCTTAAGTTAAAAAGCAATATTTTTTGCTAGAAAATTACTTGGAACCACCAAACATTATATATATTTTAGCAGAGACTCTAGGGAATAAAATGGCTATTGCTGCAATATTTTATGTCACACTGCATTTGCCCATTTCAATGAATAATAAAAACCATAAAAACGAAGTAGTAAAGTTAGCCCATTTTTTTTTGTTTTAATGTGAAAGATGATGTTACCCTGCAAGAATCGTGAGAGAATCGTGATCTATCTTCTAAGCAAAAAAATTGCAATTCTCATTTTAGCCAGAATCGTGCAGCTCTATACCGTGCAACATAAAAAGTTGCAAAGACCACCATAGAGTAATTTTCTAGCAAAAAACAAATGATGATTTTTACATCTAGTAGAGAAGTGTCAGAATTGGCCTGGGTGGCAAGGGGTTTAATTACCATGAGTAATATACAAATAATTATTATAAGCACTGTGATCCTATCAGTCTGCTGCAGTGTGTCAGCTTGTATTTATATCTGTATGTAGCTTCTGACAGGCTGTGCAAACAGGCCCGTATCTCCGGAACCATAAATGATAGCCGTCCCATATTTTGACCAGTTGTGGGGTAGGTCTTCAACTGCCTACCCCCCAAATGTGGTGTTTCTGTGACCTCTGCTCGTCGAGCTAAAACTCCCGAAGTCAATCTTTTTTTGGGGGGGGGGCAAATGGGCCTATCTTGAGAAAGGGGCCTGGAGCTGCAGCTCCATCAGCCCCTATGTTAATCTGGCCCTGCTGAACACATATTGAAAAACACTGGTCTACCTGATTTAAGTCTGGACAATAAATCCACTTCATCCTGGACAGAACAGCCAGTAATTTTCCATCTGGCTCAGTTAACTTGTAAATCTGCTTTTACCAAGCCAGGTAGTGAATGCAGGGCCACTCATGGTCGAAATTTTAGGGGATTCCTTACAGAATAGGAAGAGCACAAGCTCTTTGTGTAGCAATATGGACGTGCAATGAGCCCCATTTGAGGCCCACTGTATATTTTATGTTGACCATCATTGATATACAGTAGATCATTTTTTCTTAGTTATGTATTGAACTTCAGTTGTGATATCTATCTCTAATTAAGTGGCAGTTGGTGCTCCAAATTTTTTGGGGGGGTTCAAACAAACAGAAAAAAAACATCAATTGCAGCCTTGCTGTGCCCATCAATTGTTCCAAACTGTGCCATCAATTGACGCCACTGTGCCATCAAACGCAGCCACTGTGCACATCAATTGTCGCCACTCTGCCCATCAATTGTTGCCACTGTACCATCAATTGTCACCACTGTGCCATCACTGGTCGCCACTGTGCCATCATAAACTGTGCCCATAACACAGCCACTGTGCCCATAAACTGTCACCACTGTGCCATCAAACGCAGCCACTGTGCCATCAAACGCAGCCACTGTGCCATCAAACGCAGCCACTGTGCCATCAATTGTCGCCACTGTGCCATCAAACGCAGCCACTGTGCCATCAAACGCAGCCACTGTGCTATCGTGCCATTAAACGCAGTCGCTGGCTCTGATAGACACTTCCAAAACACACCCACCACTGTTATTCAGATGGCCGGTGCTCAACAGGGGGCCGATGTCTTGTCGAGCTAGTTCCCCTATCAATATGGTTCCCTGCTTGACTGCGCAGGTGCAGACGAAGCCCACGGAAACCTGATCAGCTGTTCTTCAGGTTTACACGGCGCATGCGCGGCTTGGGGCGCCATCCAGGCTCATTCCTTACCATCGCCGAGCGAGCCCACTGAGCCGTCCGAGCGAAGCGAGAAGGTGAGGTCAAATGGCCACTGCCAGAGAATTCCACGTCACCCTGGAGGGGCGGCTACACCTGAAAACAGCTGATTAGGTTTGGTGATTTCCGTCAGCTCGTCTGTTCAGTCAAGGGGGAACCATATCGATAGGAGGAACCATATCAGATCAACGGCCACCTGAATAGTGGGCGGCGGCGGCGACAATGCATAGATTCATGCAATGCATGAATCTATGTATTGAGTGACGGGTGCAGGAGAGAGGGGGCGGCGCTCCTGCGCCCACTATGGACGCACCGCCACTGCTCTAATCCCCCTTTTCAGAACTTCATGAGGCTGGTTTACTGAAGGAGTTGAGAAGATTCACACAATAGATTTTGTAGATTAAATTCAGTTATCCAACAACGTAATAAGAAAATGTCTGTTTACTTATTTCATTTGCACAGGACTGGATAACTGAAGTAAATAGTCACACTAGTTATAGGCAACCAGCCCAAATGTACATTTCCTAAGGAAATCATGTTCCCTATGGATGGAGGAATGATAATTTCAGGGCTGGAAACTCCTGGACAAGACTCAGTGTGCACATCTCCTGAATAGCATTTCAAATGTCATTTTTGGTTTTCAATTCTGTTTATTCAAAAAGACTTTACAGAAAAAAATTCACATAACTGATCATCACATATTTAACAAAAATATATATAAAAAAATAAAACTTGTTTAAATTAATCATATTGTATTTTGTATAGTTACCTAACAAATGTAGGTCATCAGCATTTGAACTTCATTCCTAATTACGGTTTCTGGAGGGTGAATTGCATTTGAGTCAAATGCATTGGTCATATCCCATCCATTGACAAAACCTACATTTAGGTCAGTGAAAACTATTTCCATTATGAAATAATGAATAGAGGCATGAAAATCGCTCATGGTTTCAAAGTTCTTTTTCATTTCACCCGTATTCTCAGTCTTAATGATAACTTTGGTTTGTGGACTTCTAAGAAAGAGGCGTTCAATAGCACGTCGTATATTAAGCAGCCGTCTAATAAAGTGATAAATAGGATATGCTCTAAAATGTACCCCTATATTTAGTATAATCACAGTACGCTGATCACCTCTAATTAGGTCAATTTCTCGAGGAATAGTGCGCTCCTCTTTCCAGGACTGATATGAGGTAGTGATGAATGGATAGGTGTGCCTTTTCCAGGTTATCTTCATATTCCTTTTCAGGTCTAAATGGAATATCTGATTTGCCCAATTGTCTTCATAAAGGTGGAATTGTGTCAATGCTGAGGAAAGAAAAAAATTAAATTAAAGGCATGCACATAATTAAGTAACCTTTGTACTATATTACCAAAAGTGTTGGGACGCCTGCTGAGTTTTTGAGTTGGCCCACCCTTAGCAACTATAACAGCTTCAACTCTTCTGGGAAGGCTGTCCACAAGGTTTAGGAGTGTGTCTATGGGAATGTTTGACCATTCTTTCAGAAGCGCATTTGTGCGGTCAGTTACTGATGTTGGAGAGAAGGCCTGGCTCGCAGTCTCCACTCTAATTCATCCCAAAGGTGTTCAGTTGGGTTGAGGTCAGGACTCTGTACATTCCGGTCAAATTCCTCCACCCCAAACTTGCTCATCCATGTCTTTATGGACTTTGCTTTGTGCACTGATCCAAATAATTTGACCCTTTGAATTTGGTGTGGATTTCAAAAGGGAACCTCATAACAAAATGCCTAAGGTCCCCCAGGATGTCCATACCAGATCTTTTGGGTCTTATATGAATTATAAAGGGGAACACCATGCAAACACACTCAAGAAAATACATGAACCCCCCACCCCTTTAAAAATCTAAACCAGACCCTTAATATAAGTGTAGCACAGGTCTACTACCAAAAGTTAAAATTTTAAGACATGTATTGTTTGTGGCCATTGAAACGTTATCAGGATTGTGGAAAATATAGGACAATGAGGAAGCACTCATGTTAAATTAGGCTGGGAACTTCAAACCCACAATGCCAAGCTACAAACCCACAATGCCGAGTCACAGCACAGCCTGCTGGGTAAGCAGATAAAAGGACAGGCGTGGCCTGCTTTCTCTCACTCTGGATGCCATCCAACAACCAGCAAGAGGCTTGTTTGTGTGCTCAGGGCTGGGAGAGCCTGCGGCCTACAGCAGAGAGAGGATCACCTGCCTCAAAGGGATCCTTGTGAGCAGCCCTGCCGATCGGGCAGGAGAACCAGCCAGCGCTTCAGAGCTTTTAAAACCATCTGCCTTCCAGGATACCGGGAGAAGCAGCATGGCGCGGGGGTGCCTTCTATACAGACGGAGTCCACAGCCAGCTGGGATCTAGAGTGGTGAGAAGGCATTTGCCTATCCATGTAGTGACTGTACTATTGTTAAGTGATTGCCTGCTATACAGACTGCTGATGAGACCTGTTATTCCCACGGCTGTGGATCTATTGCACCTGAGTATTCTATAGCTGGATCCTGGGGTTTTCTGTATCCTTTTCCTCCATGTTGCAAGGTCAGCCCTGTACTCTTCACTCACAGAAGGAATTACAAGTGGGGATAGTTTGCAGCTAATTAATCAATCTCACCATTTTCTACAGTTACTGTTTCCTTTGCTATTTTGGATTACAAATACATGCACCACATCACAAGCAGTATAATTAAGCTAGCTGAAGACAAGAAAACTGGAACTGGAGGAACTTTCAGTACCTTATTCTTTCACAAGGCTTTACTGCTATATAATTGTGTATCACTCTGAACTTCACTCTAGGGGGATCCATTTAGCAACAAACAGTTGGAACTTGTACTTTTAATATTGTGTTCACTGTTGTGTATTCTGCGTGCAGTGGCCTATGTGCTGAGGTCTCAGTGGGGAGGTACTTCAATACAGGTATTAAGGTATTGAGGATCTATTCCACTGTACACCTGTTTACATATACCCTTATCAGGTTGCTATTGGATACAGCAGTGTGACGTTATTGCTTTGAACAAATATCTCTGACAATCAATACTTGTGTTATTTATCTGTTATTCACACCATTTGTTATTTTTCACTAATTTTCATCATAGTAAACTTTTACAAGTTGTTCATTGATATCTTATGTGAGTCTCTATTTACTGCCACAACTGATAAAGTTGACGGAACCCAGGGTCTCGATAAATATACTATATGCTCTTTCATTATTGTGTCACTTTCTGTTGCTGGGTTCTACACTAACATTGTTAAGTAGGTATGCCAGAGGGGATAGGGGACAGTGGGATGGACAGGCGACAGTGGGATGGATAGGGGGACTAGACATGTGCAAGTCGTTTAGTTTCTAATTTGTTTTTTAACGAAAATTCAGAATTTTGTTAATTCCGAATTTTCGAATTTCTGAATTTTCTAATTTCCGAATTTTCGTATTTCCGAATTTCGGAAATTCTTATTTTCGGGAAATTCGGAAATATGAAAAGGTTTCTAATTTTCGATTTCCTAATTTTCGAAATTACGAAATTTAGATTTTTTTTAATTTTCGAATTTTCGAAATTCAGAATTTTCTAATTTTTGACATTCCGAATTTTCGAAATTTCGAATTTAAAAATGTAAAAATTTTCTAATTTTCTAATTTTTAATTTTAGAATTTCGAATTTTTCAATTTCCGAAATTTCAATTTTTTTTTCTTTTTAATTTTCGAATTTTTAATTTTCGAATTTCGAATTTTTTATATTTAGAATTTTGAATTTCAAATTTTTCAATTTTAGATGGGGTTCGGGTCCCGAACCCGGACTTTTTTCCGAAGTTCGGCCGAACCCGCCAAACCATCCAGGTGTCCGCTCAACAATACATACACAAGAGGGACACCAACCATCAAGGTAGGGGGTACCTAATACAATGTATAGGAAGGGATAAAGCATGAGGTAATCTAAATAACTAAGGCACACACAGGTATTCATACAGAGAAGGGACAGAGCCACCCGATTCCACACAATGAGCTCACAAAGTAAACCTTGTGCTGTCATGTGATGGGGGTCCAGTACAGGCTGAGCTGACACTATACAACCTAAGACAGCCTATACGTGTGACACTGTGGTATGTAGGTGGCGCTCTATTACTGCATACCCGAGGCTGAAGACAGGAGTTGTCCAGAGAAGAACAGGCTTCTTCTTTTTTTTTTTTTTTACTTTTTTTTTTGGACTGCATGGGGGCGGTGCCCATGCGCCCCCTATGGACGGGTCGCCACTGGCGGAAATGCTACAGGAGATGGTCAGACTGTGGACATAGTACAGGAGATTGTCTATATTTACCTGGAGGGATTGGCATTTAGGTGGTTAAAACAGGCAGGACATATCAACTCACTGCCTGTCAAATGCCTCTGAAAAGTGACCTGAGCATGGATCACTTTTCAGAGGAGTGGCAGTGCCTGCTGTAAGTGAATACAAGCCTTTGGGCTCACACTGGTGTGCTGCGGTTTGGCTGCAGTGCTGGTGTACTGGTGGGTTTCCTTAGCCGCAGAACCTCAGACTTTTAGGTTGTACATTTTTGTTGCATTTTCTGAAAGTGCACCAAAGATGCAGCATGCAAGACATTCTGTGCACTTTCAGAACATGCAGTAAAAATGTGAAACCTCTATGGAGCCAGGAGCAACATGCAGGAAGACTGCCAGTACACCAGCACTGCAGACAAACAGCAGCATGTCAGTGTGAGCCCATTTCACAACACCTAGGAGGGCATGGTAGTGACAAAGGCTGCTAGAAAAACAAATCTTTAGCTGCACTTGGCCAGTCCCAGCCGGGCACCTGCGATTACCGGCGATCACGGCAGGAGTGTGGATCCGTGTGTGTAAACACACAGATCCACCTTTTGTCAGCGGTGAGGAGACCGATGTGTGTTCCCAGTACAGAGGAACACACATCGGTCTCCTCCCATTGTGAGTCCCCCTCCCCCTACAGTTAGAACACACTTTAGGGAACATTGTAACCCCTTCAGCGCCCCCTAGTGTTAACCCATTCCCTGCCAGTCACATTTACACAGTAATTAGTGCAGTTTTATAGCACTAATCGCTGTGTAAATGTGAATGGTCTCAAAAACGTGACAAAAGTGTCGCCGCAATGTCACGGTCACAATAAAAAAACGCAGTTTGCCGCCATTACTAGTAAGAAGAATAAAATAAAAATGCCATAAATCTATCACCTATAGATGCTGTGGCCCAGATTCAGGTACATCTGCGCATTATTGGACTGGCGTAGCGCACCGCCTTTACGTTAGACTTGCGCAATTTTGCCGCAAAATCCCCCTATTCTCGTAGCTTTTGCGCAGGAAATTGCGCATGCGTAACGTTTTTCCCGAGGCGTAAGAAGGAGTAATACAAATTGGGAAGGACGTGGGCGTGTTACATTGAAATGAGCCGTGACCCCATGCAAATGAAGGGCCGGCCGGCTCGCGCATGCGCGCTTGAAGGAGACCATGGTCAGCTCCGCTGTGCGCATGCTCACAACTCGGGAGCGGCGCAATCAGTGAAATTGGAAATGGACTAGGGCAACGTTGTGAACTACGCAAACAGCATAAATAGACACACACAAATGCACTAGCATTGCAAAAGTACATCCCTTTGCCCCTTCCCATTTAACCTAGTGCTTTTGTCCTGTTGTTCGTTGCGGTGTGTTTTGTAGTTGTCATTTTGTAATTTGTTTTTTCCCCTTTTTTTTGCTGGAAAATTTTTGCTTTTGCAGGTAATTTTTTTTGGGTTGTGAATGCTGTTTGAATGTGGGGGTGACATTCCTGCCGGAAAAGGGGTGTCACCCTCAATTTTGGTGGAGTAGGGTTCCCCAGGACCAGGGAGAAGTGATCCCCAGGTCCGTGTGAATGGTGTATGAATGTACAGTGACATAATTGGAGCCTTGGCGTGGCGTTGCTGCTCACAAGTCCAGCATGGTGGACTGGTGCCAATCCAATTTGATGTGAATGTGATGTGTCTGTGCTAGGGACCACAGTGGTGTGCATGCATGCATTCTCATTGTGCCATGATTAATGTGTGTGTTTAACGTGCAAAGATGCCCAATGTGGGTTGTCTCCTGGTTGCTCTTCCCTCAGAAGACGGGGTAGCCTCGGTTAGGGGGGGATTGTCTGGTTCAGGGGTCAGGTCATCACGTAGGGCAATCTGCAGGCCCTTTCTTACTGCGAAGTTGTGCAGCATGCAAAATGCACCGATGATCTGGCACACAAAGTTTGGGGAATACAAGAGGGTCCCCCCAGACTTATCCAGGCATCGGAAACGTGACTTCAGGAGGCCAAAGGTGCGCTCCACCACTGCTCGTGTTTGGGCATGTGCTTGATTGTATCTTTCCTCTCCTGGAGTTTGGGGGTTCCGGATAGGAGTCATGAGATGGGGTCCCAGTGGATATGCAGAGTCACCTGTAAGGGAAAAGACAGGAGGATGTTAGTCATGCATGTGCCACTTGTGAGGTGTGCATCATGGGAGGGGATAGTCATGCCTGACTCCCATGTCACTCACCAACCAGCCAGGTGTCCCCATACACGTTCTGTTCGAATTCCATTCGGATGTGGCATTGGTTGTATATGTAGCTGTCATGGCTGGACCCTGGGTGTTTGGCACGGATGTGCCATATGAGGCCTTGGGCATCGACTATCACCTGTACGTTGATGGAATGCCAATGCTTCCGATTGCGGTACATGTGCTCTGTCTCCTGGGGGGGCTGGAGTGCCACATGTGTGCAATCAATGGCCCCCACAGTGCGTGAGAATCTGGCAATTCTGTAGAAATCTGTCATTGCCTTCAGCCGCAGGTCCTCAGTGGTGGGTTTGATGATTTGGTTGGCCATGCGTCTGAGGATTGCAGGGACAACCTGGTGCACACATCTGCTCATGGAGGATTGTGACATCCCAGCCACCACTCCACTTGTACGCTAAAAAGAGCCACTGGCAAGGACATGGAGTGTTGCCATGACCTTGACCAGTGGCTGCACTGCATGTGAGCGTTGTGTTCGGCTGGTGATGTCCTCCTGCAGGGTTGTGGTTAATTCCAGGATGACATGAGGGGTGAATCTGAAGATGCGAAACACCTCAGAATCACTCATGCCAAACAGGTCTATGTGGGTGCGGTATATCCTCTCCCGTGCCATCCTCCGTGCCATCCTCCGTGCCCTCATCCTTCTTTGTTCATCTAAAGTCAGTAGTATAGATATGCGCGACGATGCCCCTGGCATGTTGGCATACAGATTGTTGTGCAACACGTGTGACTGCTGAGCTCCTCACTAACAGTGTTGCTTTATCTAACAAGTAGACTTTTTTTCTCTTTTTAGACCAGCTTTTATATGGTCTAATTTTAGACAGGACATTTTGCTGTTGCGCACACTGCATCGCCTGCGCTGCCCCAACGTTCTTTTGTGGATCCCCGTAAGTCCCTCATTAGCATATTTGACTAGCAAATCAATGGTCTGTCTAGCGCACTTTTGCGCGGACGGATGCGCCAGTCTAACGAAATTACGCGGGACAAAAAAAAGTAGATTTTTTGCGTATCTCGTTCTGGGGATGCCGTGCATCGAAACGCACGCGCACATTTCGACTTACGCACGCGCATCTCCTGTTGCGCAGGCGTAATCGCTCTGTGAATCTGGGCCAATAACTTTTGCGCAAACCAATCAATATACGATTATTGCATTCTTTTTTACCAAAAATACGTAGAAGAATACGTATCGGTCTAAACTTTTTTTTTGTAAGTGATATTTATTAAATAAAAAAGTAAAAAATATTGTGTTTTTTTTTTTTTTTTTCTTATTGACGCTCTTCTTTTGTTTATAGTGCAAAAAATAAAAACCGCAGAGATGATCAAATACCACAAAAAGAAAGCTCTATTTGTGTGGGGAAAAAAACATAAAGATTTAATTGGGTACAGTGTTGCATGACCGTGCAATTGTCATTCAAAGTGCAACAGCACTGAAAACTAAAAATTGGTCTGGGCAGGAAGGGGGTGAAAATGCCCTTTATGGAAGGGGTTAATATATATATATATATATATATATATATACAGTATATAAAAAACGGTATAGGAATAAAAGATAAGACGCTCTCTGTTGAAGTCGTTAGGCGAAACGCCGCGTCAGAGCGTGACCCACGACATCCCCGCTAACCCGGAAGTGATATGCGCTTCACCCACTTCGCTCTCCAAACTAGGAAGCCGCTACGGTGTCTGCAAGGATTCCCCTGCTCTCCATGGATGGCTGGATCTGGTGATAGCGCCTTCTGGGGTCACATTTATGCTCATTTTATTGTGGTTTGATGTATGTAGATAGGTTTAAGACCCCTTTCACACTGAGGAGTTTTTTAGGCAGTACAGAGCTAAAAATAGCGCTGCTTTACCGCCTGAAAAACTCCTTCACTGCCTACTCAATGTGAAAGCCCGAGGGCTTTCACACTGAGGCGATGCGCTGGCGGGAGAGAAAAAAATCTCCTGTCAGCAGCATCTTTGGAGCGGTGAGAGGAGCGATGCGTATACCGCTCCTTCACCGCTCCTTCCCATTTAAAACAATGGAAAACCGCGGCAATACCGCCCGCAATGCGCCTCTGCAGAGGCGTATTGCAGGCGGTATTAACTCTTTATCGGCCGCTAGCGGGGGTTAATACCCCACCGCTAGCGGCTGATTCGGATCAATAAACAGGATTACACTATATTGCTGTTCCTTGTTTTTATGACCTTGTGTGGAGCTCCTGTGCCTGCTGTCCCCACCTGCTGGTGATGGTCTGTGACAAAGTGGCTGATGTATTCGCTTACTTAAGGCTCTGATTTTTCACTCTTTTGGTGAGTTTAACCCCCTTGGGGGAGTGCATCACGCGGTGGATTGAGATCATTGTTTTCCCTGGTGGAAGGTGCACGCTAGTATTACCACTACTGAGACACCATTCAGGACTTTGGATTGTTTACATCACCTTGACTACATCTCATGCCACATACACACAACTGTTTTTCGGGTTGTATATAACGTAATTTTTAATGGTCTAGAAAAAACAACGTTTTTTTCAACCCGACCGTTAAAACTACCTTGCCTACACACGATTGTGAAAAAAAAAAAAACTGCTGTAGCAAAGCGCGGTGACGTACAACACGTACGACGGCACTATTAAGGGGAAGTTCCATTCGGATGGCGCCACCCTTGGGGCTGCTTTTGCTGATTTGTGGGCAGGGGGTCTGTGTACTGGGCAGGGGGTCTGCGTACTGGGCTGGGGGTCTGCGTACTGGGCAGGGGGTCTGCGTACTGGGCAGGGGGTCCACGTACTGGGCAGGGGGTCCACGTACTGTGCAGGGGGTCCACGTACTATGCAGGGGGTCCGTTTTCTTGCGCAGGCATCTGCATAATGTGCAGGGGGTCCATGTACTGAGCAGGGGGCTGTGCAACATGTTTTTCCTGAATCTTCACTCTTAAAGCTAAGTTGCATGTTATACGCCGATAAATACGGCACACTGTAACAAAAGTTATGTTACAATGTATTTATCATTGAAGTTGTCAGTAGAAACTGGGACCTGACAACTCATCCTGGATTTACAGTTTCACCAAGGAAATATCACTCTTTTATATTATTTCAAGCTTACTTTTGATGTGATTCTTAAGATAAGCTATCCATTGTCTTAGAGTTGAATCACCAAACAGATAGATGAACTTCCATTTCAAGCATGTGTCCAGTTCTTCCAGATTGTCATATTTCAGCATACTGCATGTCCTTGGATACCATACATCCTTCATGACATATCCACTAGGATATTCTAATTTCATTCCCAATGTGCACTTTTCTTTTACTTCAGTAACACCTACGGATAAAAAAAAGACAAATGATATTTGTTATTTTGCCTCAAAATATATGTAGCCCCCTGGTCCTAAACTGGGACTATCAAGAAAAGCCCGGAGCAAAATAAATAAAAATAAGGAAGTGCAGGGCTGACATGACAGAGGAAAAAGGGTACACATAACAGGAGATAGGGGTGGATTGTAAAGTGCAGAGTGGGAGGGGACGAGAGTGTGATAAAAGGGCTGGCCCCTCCCCATGAGTCACCACAGCGTACGGGGAAAGTTCCCACCCACCATCCCCTTGTATCGTTTTGTGGTGTTCTTTTTTCTGACAGGTTCGTGGGATGTCGGATATGTTGGCAGTGGCGGGTGTTGGTCTTTGCAGGGGAAGGAAGATATTTCAGAAGGAAGAGTTCAGCACCTATCGTTGGTATGGGTCCTGATGGTGGTATTCCAGCTAACGGAGGTTTAGCTGGGAATTGGTAATGGGTGCACTGCGATCAGTGGTTGTCTCTGAGCCAGCCTGTGAGCTTGAGGCCTATTAACACATTTTGAGAGGTACCGCAATGCAGTATTGTTTTCATAGATGGTTATGGAAGACCCTGCAAAGATCAACGCTAGGTAGACTGATGGGTTAATAACAGATGTTTTATGTTGATGTTAAAGGAGTTGTAAAGGAAAAAAAAAATTTGGCTAAAATTATTGTCTGCAAGGTAGACAGACAGAATAGTGTTAAAAAACAAGTAAATACCTATTAAATTCCTTCATCTATATCACCTCCGGCGTTCTAGTTTCTGTTCTCTCATTCACTTCCTGGTTTGCGGTGCTCGTTCATGTAAGAACTACATTTCCCAGTATGCATTGCGGCTCGCCCAGTTATTCACATCTCCTTGAAGTCTCTAATACTGCCGCACAGATGTAGTTCCCAGGAGGGGGCGAGCACGTCACTGACCACTGCAGTAAAGCCTCCCTTCACGGTGGTGAGTAACAATTAGACAATCAGGAAGTGAACAGAACAGAGAAGAAATAGAGCAACTTCTGAGCAAAAACGAACAATGAGGAAGTGAAAAGAGGAATGTCTGCAGGTAAAGGATACTTATTATGAAAAAAAAATGTTTCCTTTACAACCCCTTTTATTTTGAATATATTTGTTTAAATAAATTAGGCTGCGCCTGCTACGGCCTAGGTTTTACTCCAATCTTGGTGTGGTCTCAATTAATATAGTTAAGGTTAAGAAGAGTATGGGGTAAGAAAGTGGTTTAGCTGTAGGTACATCTGTTATACAATAACAGATTGATTGAAAAGGAAAAAAAAAAAATACAGCTCCAGAAATATTGATTGAAAGAAGTAAAATTAATTGAGGAGTTTGGGTAAGTGCAGGTTCACACTACAGCGACTTTGGATCCGACTTGTTAGACCTCAAGTCGCCCCAAGTCGCATGACATCAGAAATCCCATGTTAGTCAATGAGAGCCATCATAATGTACACTAATGAAGTCGCTCCGACTTCAGAAAAGGTTCCTGTACTACTTGAAGGCGACTTCTAGGCAACTTGTACCCATAGATTTCAATGGAAGTTGCTTGCAAAGTAGAATCTCCATCTTAACTGAAGCAACCTTACAGGAAGAGAAAATTGTTTACTCAGGCAAACCCCTCCCTCCCACAGAGCTGATTATTCAGTGATTGGCCATAGCCGAAGTCGCCTGTCCTAGAGGTAACTTTAAGTCGCGTTGTAAGTTGCTCCAAGTCACGCTGAAGTTGCGCTGTAAGTTGGGTTGCCCCTGTGTGAACCGACACTAAGAATGCTGCTGCTAACTTGTTGGTGATACACAGATAATCTATTTACAAACAAAGGACCAAACCTATTACACCCACTAATAAACCTAATAATAAAAACAGGTATATAATCTGTGTTCCATTGTTTACCAATCATTTTTTGCACATAGGCGTTTCATTTTTGAACACATTTATTATGTCTATATAATATTGTTTTTACACTGCATAGTTTACATACCAGTTTTTATTATTAGGTTTATTAGTGGGTGTAACAGGTTTGGCTGAGACAGTATAATATTGTGCTGCTCCTCCTTTCTTTGTAATAACTCATATCGATTGTACATTTTATGGGCCAGATTCAGGTAGAGTTGCGCTGGAGTATTTCAATATGCGCCGCGTAACTGTAAAGATGCGCCGTAGTATCTATGTGGCCGTACCCACCAACCTAGATGCACCAGAAAACGGGCCTTTTCCGATCGGCTTAACTTTCAGACGCCAGAGTATCGTTAGCGCATATTTTCGCTCGTCGCATCCGTCGCGCCTATTGATGTGCCATGCAAATATGCAAATGAGGGAGATTTCGCGATTCGCGGACGGATTAGCACCATACGCTGGCTACATGCGCCGCGCGTATCTCGTCCGTCCGGCGCAAAGTTATTTCTACAAATAGCTGCTTTATCTTTACTCCAGACGGCCACAGGTCAGCAGGAGAGCAGCTACAGCAGCGTTACCGACGAAACTAGCAAGCTGAACAACCACACGTGCAAGGACAACACCTCTGTGTGCCAACATGCCAGGGGCAGTCGCGGTCCTAGCACTACTGATGGGTCCCCCGGTACGGAGGAGGCGGGCACGTGAGAGGATATACCGCACGCGCATGAGCCTCTTTGGCATGGGGGATGAGGAGGTGTATCGCCTCTTCAGATTCAGCCCTGATGCAATACTTGAACTAACCACAACCCTGCAGGATGACATCACCAGCAAGACACACCGCTCACAAGCAGTGCAGCCACTGGTGAAGGTACTGGCAACACTTCATTTCCTTGCCAGTGGATCATTCCAGCGTACAAGTGGAGTGGTGGCATCTTTGGACACTAAACCATAACATTAATCACACAATCAATGCACGCATGCACACCACTGATGTCCCTAGATCACACACACCACATCCACATCGCATTGGATTAGCCCAAGTCCAACATGTAGGACTTGGGAGCAGCAACGCCAGCGTCAAGGCCCCAATGATGTCGCTGTCCATTCATACACCTTTCACACGTCATTCATACAGCCGTGGGGTTAACTTCACCACCACAGCCGAGGGTGACACCCCTTACTGGCAGGAGTGCCACCCCCTCACATTCACACACCATTCACACTGCAACGTGTGCAGTATCAAAAAATAAAATATCTCATATGCAGAGCATAAACACAAATCAAAAAGCTCATAACCTGAGCATAATCACAAATAAAAAAACTCATAACCTGAGCATTCAAAAAAAAGAAAAAAAAATTCATCTGGGATGCCGGGGGCTCCTTCTGGTGGCCCCTCTCTGGCTCCTCAGCTGCCTGGATGGAGTGGGTGGGGGTGGGGGGGCATCTGGAGGTGGCTGATCCCCGGGTGGGCCACTCCTGGCAGGTGTGACCTGCATGCCCTCCAAGGCCACGGCAATCCGGCCGAGGTACGAATTGGTCTGGGCCTGTACCCTGAGCTGCTGGGCCTGCATCCTGAGCTGCCGGGTGACCTGGTAATGCTGGGCCCGCCGACTCTGCCTCCCCTGGTCCCGGATGGCAGCTGTGTTTGCCTGGACGGCTGCAGTGAGGTGCCTTATATCACCCTGCACCTCCCCCAGACTGGTCACCACTGCAGCACAGTTGCAGCTGACATCCTGCACTGCAGAAGATATCTGGGCCACGGAGCACAGGTTGTCAGCCACTCTGTCCAGGTGCCCAACTATGTCCCCCATTTGCTGGGTCTGCCTGGCGTGATCCCTCGCCACCTGGTCCTGGACCAGATCAGACACCTCCTGGTCTTACGGGTGGCCTTCCTGGGGCCAGTGGATGGTTGTCCCCGGGGGGATGGAGTCGCCCTTGAGGGGCTTCCTATGATGGGGGAGGGGATCTGAGAGGGTCCTGCAGAAGAGGAGGACTCCTCCAAAAATAATATTATGTCCTGCTCTTCCACAACAGGCTGCTCCTCAACGACCTCTGCAGGTGTGGTGTGGGCACTCTCCTCCTCCACCTCGGTCTCTTCACCACCCATGGGCTCGGGCACAAGATGCCGTTGGGGGGATGGGGTGGACTGGCCGCCAACAGATGATGGCCCAGCTCCGTCATCTGTGGATGACACAAAGCAGACACATGTTGGGTGGTCCTACACACTTGGCACATGTACCCTCCCCCCCCCCATATGCAACACACCAAAAAGGGGATAAAAATCACTTACCTGTCCTGGAGCCTTCCTCCATGGAGTCATATCCAGGGACCCCCTCCAACTGCTCCCTGTCCAGGCAGCGGGCGACCACCTCCTCATCCGTTATCAGGCTGACCGGACATGGGGGTCCACCACCCGTGCCCCTCTCATGCCTCCTGATGGTGGCCACCTTGCCACGGACCTTGCGCCGCAGGTCATTAATTTTTTTCTGGATATCACCAGCAGTCCGGGTGGAGTACCCCAACACATTCACCCTGCCAGCAATGGTCTCCAGGATGCCCTGCTTCCTCTCCCGGCTGGTCTTCCGACTTTTGGTGCCGTGGAGGAACTCATTAAAAGTCTCCATAGCCGAGATGATAACAGACACCTCCTGGGAGTTTAAATTGAGGTTCCTCCTCTCTTTGGGGGTAGCGGGAGCAGCCATCACAGTGCAAAAGTAACTTCCCTGGGGTGGGGGGAAACGGAAATACTTTTGCGCCGGAATGGCGCTTCCGCTGGCGCTTTTATACGCGCAACGGAACACATTGCGCTGGCGATTCCCGTGAAGTGGTGCCGACGGAAGTTGTGAGCATGCGCAGAGGGGGCCGAGTGAAGCCTCACTCACTGCGCATGCTCCATGGATGATGCGCTGAACGTAAGCCTCTGCGCTGGGCTCCGCCCATCATTTACATATGATCACACCCACTTCCACTTGCGTCGGGTTGCGCCAACGCATCTTCGTTACTCCGTCGCAAAATAACGCCCATGCGCTTGGTGAATGCTGTACTTCACTCGCTAGTTTGCGTCAGCGCAGCGTATATGCGTTGCGCTACGCTGGCGAAAAGATGCGTGCATCTACCTGAATCTGGCCCTATCTGTTATTTCCCTAGTCTCAATAAGGTTATGCGTTTCTCACTGTCACCAGTAGGTGTCCCTGATACCACAGGCTTGTATGAGGTAGTACAATTAGGTTGAGTTATGATCATTTATTCTTCTGCCAGCCAGGCCAGTAGGAGGTTCTTTGCCACTGGTGCATTCTGGGAGAGGATTTATATTTGTAAAGGGCCATGTTCTCACTCTCTTCCTTTGGCCCCTATGGCCTGGGGAGGTGATACGGAAGACCCTTGCTGGAGAGAGCCAGGATAAAGGCTGGTCTCTTAGGAGGGCCTGGTGACTCGTTTGGAGGACGCACCTATATCTAAAACATTTTTACAGTTTTGCTGAATCGTGTTCTAAATCTGAAAATGAAAGTGACTGGCGCCTCTGGAGGTTACACTCTGCCTTCAGTAGAACCAGGTGGGTACTACATATGCTTTTGATATTTATGTATGTTAAAATGAAAAAATGAAAATCACAGCAGGCTACCAAAAATTGTGTAAATTACAACATCTCTCTATAAAACCCTTAAATTATATGTAAACCCTAACAACATACTTATGTCATTTCCCCCCTTTTGGTCTGTTAAAGTGGTTGTAAGGGCAGAATTTTTTTTTATCCCAATGCATTTTATTAAAAAAAAAAAACTTCTGTGTGCAGCAGCCCCCCTGAGCTTCCCTAATACTTGCCTGAGCCAGATCTATATCCAGTAATGTTATACAAGAGGCTTGGCTGTCCTTCTCCTGATTGGCTGAAACGCACAGAAAATGCCATTGGCTCCCACTGCTAGGGATGAGCTTCGCGTTCAACTCAAACCCATGTTCATATCAAACATTGGCTGTTCGATTGTTCGTCGAAATTCGAACAAAACGGGTCGTGTGCGCCAAATTCGAGTGACGCATCACGGCCCATATATCACTGCGGCATTGCGCGCTGATGATTGGCCAAGCATGCACTATGACCCGCATGCTTGGCCAATCACAGCGCGCAAAAAACGGAGAGACATAAATGGCCAAAGCCAGGGTGGCTTTGGCCAATTATGGCTCAAGGCTTTAGCACACGCCCCACACCATAAAAGGCGGCCTTGTGTAGTGTGTTGCGGCGGTGTTAACGAAAAGATCAGTCCTAGAGAGAGAGAGAGACAGTTTCTTTTTTACTAGATAGATAGATAGATAGAGCAGGCAGGCTAGTCAGTTTAGTTAAATTTACAGTGTGTAGAGGATATTTATACATCCCAGGAGTTGTACATATATTTATACACTGTATAGCTTAGCTAGATCAGTTCTTCCTAATTTACTGGCAGGCAGGTGATTGTGCTAGCTGCAGTCTTCTAACATGTTGCATTGCCCGTGTGCTGTATACTTTTCACCTAAACTTACTTGGTGTTTACTGCACTTGGGCCGTATAGTTTTCACCTAAACGTACTTAGTGTATACTGCAAGTGTGCTCATTAGTTTGCACATAAAGCTACTTGGTGTGTACTGCACTTGGGTTGTATAGTTTGCACATAGACGTACTGGTGTTTACTGCACTTGGGCCATATAGTTTAGTTTGCACATAGACGTACTTGGTGTTTACTGCACTTGGGTCGTATAGTTTTCACCTAAACGTACTTGCTGTTTACTGCACTTGGCCCGTATAGTTTGCACATAGACGTACTTGGTGTTTACTGCACTTGGGCGGTATAGTTTTCACCTAAACGTACTTGGTGTTTACTGCACTTGGGCCGTATAGTTTGCACATAGACGTACTTGGTGTTTACTGCACTTGGTCCGTATAGTTTTCACCTAGACGTACTTGGTGTTTACTGCACTTGGGCCTTATAGTTTTCACCTAAACGTACTTAGGGCCAGATTCACGTAGTCCAGAGCATCTTTGCTCTGGAGTAACGCTTCTCATTTGCGTTGCGCTGCCGATTTTTTAGGAGCAAGTGCTGTCATTCATGAAGCACTTGCTCCTAAAGTTGCGGCAGCGCATCACAAATGAGCCGGCGTAATTCAAATGGGCGGGTACTTGGGCCGTCCCGCCGCCGATACTGCGCATTTGCACATCCCCGTGCGCATGCTCCAAAATCTGTGAATACTCAATGACGTCACATTCCCATTCATGACCGTTTACGCAAGCGACGTTTTTTTTTTTTTTCCCGCGCGATGACTTACCTAACATAGGATACGCGTATATAACTATGTTTCCGGAAACGTCACCTGCGTCGCGCCGGATTTCGATCGTGAATTGCGTTTCCGCTCATTAACTTGGTGCGGGAACGCCCCCGGCGCCATTTAAGTTGAAGTAACTGCACGAAACTCAGTTACGCTCACCGCATCGCCAACCCGGCGTTTCTTGTTTTCTGGTTACAGAAAACAGAAACGCCGGCTAAAGCCACTTTACGCTCACCTATCCGCCAAACCTTTGTACTGGCCCTGTGTATATTGCAAGTGTGCTCATTAGTTTGCACATAAAGCTACTTGGTGTGTACTGCACTTGGGCCGTATAGTTTGCACATAGACATACTGGTGTTTACTGCACTTGGGCGTATAGTTTTCACCTAAACATACTTGGTGTTTACTGCACTTGGGCCGTATAGTTTTCACCTAAACGTACTTGGTGTTTACTGCACTTGTGCTGTATAGTTTGCACCTAAACGTACTTGGTTTATACTGCAAGTGTGCACATTATTTTGCACATAAAGCTACTTGGTGTGTACTCCACGTGTCCTCTGCAGTTTGCGCCTAAAGCTACGAGGTGTGTACTGATTTTGTCTTCTGCAGGCCATTATAATGTCTGGAAGGACAACAAAGACAGGCAGAGAGTCACAAGGGCAAGCAGGCTCTGCATCTAGAAGCAACAGTGCTGGTGGTGGACACGGTGCATCCTCTTCAGCACGTGACCGTTGCACGCGCTCGTCCTTCTTTTCGCGAGCTGGCCTTGTTGAGCCTCAACATGCAGACAAATTGGTAGAGTGGATCAACAAGCTATCCTCATCCTCCTCATCCTCTCTCACCCAGGCTCAGTGTACTTTGTCTGCCAAATTAGCTGCCAAGGCGTCCTCTTCCCTCTGCTCAATGGCATCACTTACTCCTTCCCTAGTCCCACCATGTCCTCCTGAGGAGTCCGCCAAACTGTTTTTAACACAGCGTTGGGTACATCCTGCCTGAAGATGCGCAGCGTTGAAGGCTCCGATGATGGAGCACAGATAGAGGAAGGCAGTAATGTGAGCCCAGAGAGAGGGAGTGCCCAAGAGGGACAGCAATCTGGCAGTCATGTTCCACCAGCTGGAACATACTGACAGGTTTTGGACAGTGATGAGGAGGGAGGGGATGATGAGGTCACTGACTCTACGTGGGTGCCTGATAGGAGAGAGGAGGAGGAGGAGGCACAGGCACATCTCCAAAGAGGCAGGATGTCCTCCAGGGCACAGCTTAAGGGAAGCACACCAACTGCATTACATCGCAGAGCTACGCCTGTGCAAGGGGCTGCTGTGTCTCAGCGTTACTGCAAAAGTTCTTTGGTGTGGGCATTTTTTGAGACATGTGCATCAGATCGCACCATTGCTATTTGCAACATATGTCTCAAACGTATCTCGCGTTGCCAAAATATCACCCGCTTGGGCAAACCACATGCTTGAGCAGACATATGTCGACCTGCCATGCAGTTCGTTGGCAAGCATACCTAAGAGGCCCACACCAAAGAACAAAGCGGACCTTTCCTTGCCCCTCATCAGCTGTGATCTCCTACCCCACTATACCCTCAGTCTTCTCTGAAGCCTGAACTGATAGGACTGAAGGTGTAGAATTAAGTGTGTCACAACCTAGTAGTACATGCGAGCAATCTACTATCAGTACACCAATGTCAGATTGTACCAGCCAAATTTCCCTGTCCCAGCTGCTGCAGCGCCGAAAGAAGTACTCTCCCAGCCATCCAAATGCCCAGCGGTTGAATGGTAGATTAGCGAAATTGCTAGCACTTAACTTTACCTGCTGCCTTTTCAGTTGGTAGATACTGCCCCCTTCAGTGAGTTTGTGGAATGTGTGGTACCTCAGTGGCAAGTTCCCAAACGCCACTTTTTCTCACGGAAGGCGATTCCGGCTCTCTACCACCATGTGGAAGGCAATGTCCATGCCTCGCTGGACAGGGCAGTCAGTGGTAAGGTGCATATTACCGCTGACTCATGGTCCAGCAGGCATTAACAGGGCCGTTACCTCTCTTTCACGGCGCATTGGGTGACTCTGCTGGCAGCTGGGAAGGACGCAGGGCAAGGTACAGTAGTGTTGGAGGTTGTACCACCACCACGCCTCCAAAACACCACTACTGGTTGTGACACACCTCTCTCCTCCACTCCCTCCTCTTCTTCTTCCTCTGTGGCCTCTTCCTGTGCTGATGTGTTCGTGGAACCAGCCGTGCTCTGTAGGCGTACAAGGGGCTACAGAGAAATGCAGGCAAAGAGCGGTGCTAGAGCTGGTGTGCTTGGGAGACAAGAGTCACACTGGGGCCGAGGTTCTGTCAGCTCTGCAGGGGCAGGCTCAGAGGTGGTTGACGCCACACCAGCTTAAGCCTGGAATGGTGGTTAGCGACAATGGCACCAACCTCCTCTCTGTCCTGCGACAGGGACAACTGACCCATGTGCCCTGTTTTGCTCATGTCCTGAATTTGGTGGTGCAGCGGCTCTTGGGCAGGTACCCGGGCTTACAGGATGTCCTGAAGCAGGCCAGGAAAGTCTGTGTGCATTTCCGAAGGTCATATAATGCCACTGCTCGGCTGACAGACCTCAAAAGGGAATACAACCTGCCCAAGAACCGCCTAATCTGTGACATGCCCACCAGATGGAATTCTACATTGGCCATGCTGCAGCGCCTGCACACGCAGCAGAGGGCCATCAATGAGTACCTGTGCCAATATGACAGCAGAACTGGGTCAGGGGAGCTTGTTTTTTTCCCCACGCCAGTGGGCCTTGATCAGGGATGCATGCACTGTCCTGTCACCATTTAAGGAGGATGGTGGGCAGTGACAGTGCATGCATCAGAGAGACTGTCCCTCTTATTCACATGTTGGAGCACACTCTACGTGGAATAATGGACAGGGCCCTTGAGGCAGAACAGAGGGAGGAAGAGGAGGACTTCCTTACCTCTCAAGGCCCCCTTTATCCAGACAGGGGTCCTGCTTGCCTGCCTAGCACACAGGAAGAGGACAAGGAGGAGGAGGAGGATGATTGTATCATCAGCATGGAGGTGGAGCCTAGCACTCAGCATCAGCACCAGCAGTCTTCAAGGGATCATTTACAGTCTCAAGGAACCCATGGACTTTTACGTGGCTGGGATGAGGTGGCTTCAGATCCTGTCGTCCTCAGTGACCCAGAGGACTGTGCCCCGAATGCCTCTGCAAACCTACGCTGCATGGCCTCCCTGATTCTGCAAAGCCTGCGTAAGGATCCTCGTATTCGTGGTATCAAGGAGAGGGATCATTACTGGCTGGCAACTCTCCTTGATCCACGTTACAAGAGTAAGGTTGCAGACCTTCTCTTACCGTCGCAGAGGGAGCAGAAAATGAAAAATCTTCGGGAGGCCTTGCAGAAAGGTCTGTGCAACGCGTTCCCAGAACCTGGGGGATTACCAAATCCTGGTCCTGGACAACGTGTTGCTAAGGCGGTGGAGAAGGTGGCCATCTGACCGATGCGTTCAGACAATTTTTTAGTCCTTAGCCCCAAGGTATGACCGGTTCCAGCAACCATCGCCAGCGTCTGGTTTACATGGTGCAGGAATACCTAGGGGCAAGATCAGACTTGGACACCTTCCCCACCGAAAATCCTCTGGCTTACTGGGTCTTGAGGATGGATCACTGGTCAGAGCTTGCACAGTACACAATTGAGCTACTGGCTTGTCCTGCATCCAGCGTTCTTTCAGAACGCACCAATCACAGGGTGCGCCTCTCCACCGACTTCGTCGATCGATTGACCTTCATAAAAATTAATCAGGCTTGGATCAACACCAACTACCAAGCACCTGATGCTGATGTAACTGAATATTTTTTTGGAGGTGTCAGATCCCTTGAAGACTGCTTATGCTAATGCCGAGTGACTATCCTGTTATGCTGACTGAATATTCTTTTCCTCCTCACTGATCTTGCTGATGGCTAGTATGAACATTGTTGGTTCTGGGCTTAGCCACCGGTGCCTAAGGCCCAAGTTTTCTGCCCCTGTTTATCAGGGACGTGTAATAACAATTTTTGATGCAATATTTTGCATGTGGCTCTTTTCTGCGCTCCAATTACAGTATCTGTGAGGGGTTGCAGTGTTGTGGCACTAGCACCAGTGGCTAAGGCCCAATCTTTCTGCCCCTGTTCAACAGGAGTGTGTAATTACAATTCTTGATCTAATATTTCACAGCAGGGCATTCCAGCGCCCACCAAGACTAACTGTGAGGGCTTACAGTGTTGTAGCAACACCAACACCTAGGGCCTAAATTTCTGCAGAGTATATATGGCAGGCCCCTACTTTCAAACATCCAACTTACAAACGACTACTTTGAAACGGAAGGAGACAACAGAAAGTGAGAGGAAATCTACCCCTAGGAAGGGAAATTCTCTTCTGTAAAAGGTGTCTCCTGTCTACTGATGCTTTATCACCAATCCTTGTTTCACCAAAAAAAAAAAATCATTTGACATTGGGACAGAAAGTGAGGTGCAATCTTCTGAACAGATGCACACAGACAGCAAAACAAATGTTACAGGTGTGATAATAACCCTTCTCTATGTTTTCTGAAAAGCTTAAAAAAAGATTTTATGGCTGAAGCTACACTTTAAAGAAGTACCAGTTGAAAATTACAAACAGATTCTACTTAACAACAAACCTACAGTCCCTGACTTGTTTGCACCACCTGTATACTGCTGTTCAAAGTATATAGGGCCAAAGGGGCTGGTAATGACCTGGGGGGAGGGGGGCGGTGAACCCTA
This sequence comes from Rana kukunoris, assembly GCA_029574335.1. Classification (NCBI taxonomy): domain Eukaryota; kingdom Metazoa; phylum Chordata; class Amphibia; order Anura; family Ranidae; genus Rana; species Rana kukunoris. Next base: position 381,114,489 of record CM056053.1, on the reverse strand, counting down.
TGCTATTTTTTTTTTAGTGCTTTTTATCCATATTGCAGGGACCAAACATTACATTAAAGCCGCAAGCAGTCTTAAATTACTTTTTTCTTATAGTAATCTCGTTTTGTGCAGGGACAGTTCTAAACACGTGCCACTACTATAGACACCCAGCAGGTATGATATTTTAGGTATTTTTCTTTTTTTTTTCACTTTACGCATCATTAAAATCACTGCTCCAGAAAAAAATACAGTTTTTAAAAAAATGTTTTCCAGTGATACATGTTCCCTGGTGCAAGACCCGGGTCCCCAAACCCGTTTTACGACAATAACTTGTATATTGGCCTTTAAAATGAGCACTTTTGAATTCGAACGTTTGAGTCCCATAGACTTCAATGGGATTCTAAATGTTCACGCTAACGGGAAGTCCGTTCAAAGGTTCGTCGTGTACAACCATTGCAAGCTGCTTGCTGTGGGGGTACTCAGCAGAAGGGAGGGGCCAGGAAAGCCAGCAAGGGACCCAAGAAAAGGAGGATCTGGGCTGCTCTGTGCAAAACAATCTTCACAGAGCAGGTAAGTATAACAACATGTTTGTTATTTTTTAAACAATAAAAGACTTGAGTATCACTTTAAATATACCATTAATATCATGTGTACTCTGCAAGGGTTTTCTCAAACAATGTTATCAGGAAGTATGTTAGTACCATAGATCCCCTCATGTGTTACAGAGAAGAGGAGAAAGGGGAAATGTTCAGTAGTTCCAGAACAATTCCAGTCCTAGTGTGACAGCTCTGCTACTCTACAAATACAGTACAGGGAGTGTGTGTTGTCACCTTAGGACTGGAAGTGTTGCTGTTGGAAATATCAGGTAAAATTAGAGAAAATAGGTCCTCGGCTTATATTCGGGTCGGCTTATACTCTAGTATATACGGCATCTTTTAAGGCAGGATTACATAGCATTGATGTTGAATGTAGAAACCAGTAGGGATGAGCTCCGCGTTCGATACGAACGTATGTTCGTCTCGAACATTGTCTGTTCGTACGTTCGACGAAATTCGAACAAAACGGGTCGTTCGGGCCAAATTCGAGTGACGCGCAACGGCCCATAATTCACTGCGGCCTTGCGTGCTGATGATTGGCCAAACATGCACTATGACCCTGCATGCTTGGCCAATCACAGCGCGCAAAAAACGGAGAAACATAATTGGCCAAAGCCAGGATGGCTTTGGCCAATTATGGCTCAGGGGTTTAGCACACGCCCCACACTATATAAGGCCACCTGCTGGGCGGCCTCGTGTAGTGTGTTCCGGCTTGTTAATGAAAGCAGTCAGAGAGACAGAGAGATAGTCTTTTTATATAGCTAGTGTAGCAGAGCCTCCCAGAGAGAGCCTGGGAAAGTCCAGTTCGGGGTTTATACCTCTCCCAGGCTCCTCTCTTACACGTTCAGGGATCTCTGATCCCTGATCCAGGTCAGGTGTTGGCCCTCTCCCCCAGGCCAATTTAAGCTCACCTGAGCTAACAGCCATTGCTCTGTCCTGGGAAACAGTGTGAATCTGTGAGAGCAAGGAGGCTGCTGAAAAAACTGGTGAGAAGTTTGTGTTTGAGCTAACAAGCGGTAGGCTTGTTTAGCTTAGTAGTTAGGACCTGCATATCGTGTAGTTAGAGCCGAGACACAGCTAGGTGTTTGTTTGGCTATTTTTGTTTTCTGCACACTGTACAGCACCTGTAAATAGACTTTGTATAGCACCAATAAACATCCCACTGTTGTTCACTTATCCTATGGACTTTGGTATCTGTGCTGGCTCATCCCAGGGAGTTTTTTGTACCCGCTACCTATCCCCAGCTTACATATGGTGGAGGCTGCAATCAGCAATAGTAGGTTACTATTTAAAAGGCCAGTAACTAAAGTGACAACATGGAGGAAATCCTCAAACAAATGGTGCTATTCAATGCTGTACAACAGCAAGCAAACGCTGCACAACAGCAAACAAATGCTGCGCTGCAGCAAGCCAACGCTATCGCACAGGAGCAATCGCAGAGGCAGATTAGTGCTGTACAGGAGCAATCGCAGAGGCTGTTTGAACAGCTTGCCACTGCTGCAGAAGCGGATAAGAAAACCCTGACTAAGGTTGCAGAAACGCCAGCACAGTGGGCACCTGCGAAAATCAAGGATATTAGAGACAAGCCTTCAGCCATCCATGTGGCTCGCTTTCTGTCTAAAATGACTACGGATGATGATCCAGAGGCCTTCCTGCTAACATTTGAACGGACCGCTGAGAGGGAAGGTTGGCCTAAAACCAAGTGGGTGGGACTGATCGCCCCCTTACTTTCTGGTGAATCGCAGAAGGCCTACTATGATCTGGAGTCGGCAGAAGCGGGAGACTATGAAAAGGTCAAGCAGGAAATTCTGGCGCGACTCGGTGTCACCTTGGCCGTTCGAGCCCAACGGGTCCACAGCTGGTTCTTCCAAATTGAGAGGCCCCCAAGATCGCAGATGTTCGACCTAATCCACCTGGTGAGAAAATGGCTACAGCCGGAGTCCCTGTCTGCGCCACAAATAGTGGAGCGTGTGGTCATGGACCAATTCCTGAGGTCACTCCCAATTCCCCTGCAGAGGTGGGTGAGTCAAGGGGACCCCAAGTCAGCAGATAACTTGGTGGAACTCGTCGAAAGGTACTTTGCTGCAGAGAACCTGGTCACCACCCCAACAGCCGCACAGACTTTCTACCCAAAGCCACGGTCTCCCCAGGCAACCGGTAAGACTGTTCCAGGGGAAGTGGGTGGTAAGCATGGCAAGGAAATAGGGGGGAGGATGTTTGGTGCCAGGACGGAAGTTTGGCGTCCCAAGCAAGGGAAACCACTGCCTGTCAGCAAACCAACTTGGGGAAACATCAGGTGTTTTCGTTGCCAAGAGCTGGGACATGTTGCAGCAAATTGTCCTTTGACTGATGAACCAATGCAGTGTGATCTGTCTATTAGAAGGCAGTCTATGTTTGCTGCTGTTTCATGCGCTGCAGTGCCAAATGTGGGGAAACACATGTATCACATGACTGTTAATGATAAGCCTATTACAGCCTTACTGGACTCTGGAAGTCTGGTTACTTTGGTTACAGCTGAGATAGTTAAAACTGTGAATTTTCATGAAAAAAAAGTTGCTGTGATCTGTGTACATGGGGATACCCGGGAATATCCTATAGCCACAGTTCAGTTTAAAACTGGCTTAGGTACGGTGTCCCATGCGGTCAGACTTGTGCCCCACTTGGTGCATGAGGCCATCATTGGTAGGGACTTCCCGAAGTTTTGGGAGCTGTGGGATCGTCCCGACCCGGTCGCAGTACCTGACTCAGTCGCAGAGCCAGAGCTCCTGGCTACTTCCGATATTGTGGGTTCAGGAGACTCATCTCAGGGCTCTCCGAGTTTTCCTTTCTCGGTTATGGCAGGGGAGCTGGAGGAGCCTGAGGAAGTCCCCACAACCAGTAGAGCCGGACAGCCGTCTGCCGACTCTGAGCCTACGTTGGAGTTTACTGACCTCAATGTGCACAAGGAAAATTTTGGTACTGAACAGAGAAAAGACCCTACCCTTGCCAGGGCCTGGGAAAATGTAATGGTGATTAATGATGTACCTGTCGAACCAGGGGATAGGCCCTGTTTTCCTTATTTCAGCAGCAATGATGATTTACTGTATCGTGTATGTAAAAAGAATGATGAAGTTATTGAACAGTTGGTGGTCCCTAAGCCTTATAGAAGGGTGGTGTTGGAATTTGCCCATGGGCACTTGCTAGGAGGCCATTTAGGGGTTGAGAAAACCACTGAAAGAGTGTTGCGCAGGTTTTACTGGCCTGGGATACAGAAAAATATTGATAATTATTGTCAATCCTGTCCGGTGTGTCAGATGTCAGTCCCCCAGCCCCACTTCCGAAGTCCTTTAGGCCTCGTACACACGATCGGACATATCCGATGAAAACGGTCCGCGGACCATTTCCATCGGATATGTCCGATCGGGAGTTTGATCCGATGGCGTGTACACACCATCGGATCAAATTCCCCGCCGCCGGACGGCGCGGTGACGCGGCGGTGACGTTGACGCCGCCACGTCACCGCACCAGGAAGTTAAACACTTCCGCGCATGCGCCGAATCCATTCGGCGGCGGCGCGCCGGCGGTGGGGCACTACATGTCTGCTGGTAAGTGTACTAACCAGCAGACATGTCGGGCGGACAGATTTCACCGGATGGATTTCAAAGCATGCTTTGAAATCTGTCGGGTGGAGAAATCTGTCCGCTAGCCCATACACACGAGCGGAGATGTCTGCTGAAACGGTCCATCGGACCGTTTTCAGCGGACATATCCCCTCGTGTGTACGAGGCCTTAGTGCCCTTGCCCATCATTGAAGTGCCCTTCGAGAGGATTGCCATGGACCTTGTGGGTCCGCTCCCCAAATCCGCCCGTGGTCATCATCATATCCTCGTGATTATGGATTACGCTACCCGTTATCCTGAGGCCGTTCCCTTACACGCCGCATCTGCTAAAAATATTGCCAAAGAGCTGTTTATGGTGTTCAGTCGGGTTGGCATCCCTAAAGAAATCCTTACAGACCAGGGTACCCCATTTATGTCACGGATAACTAGGGAGCTGTGCAAGTTATTTAAGGTGACGCAGTTGCGAACCTCTGTGTATCATCCGCAAACAGATGGCTTGGTGGAACGTTTTAATAAGACGTTAAAGGGCATGTTAAAAAAGGTTGTTGACAAAGATGGGAAAGACTGGGACTTCCTGATACCGTACCTGATGTTTGCTATCAGGGAGGTTCCCCAGTTCTCTACAGGGTACTCTCCATTTGAGTTGCTTTACGGGAGACACCATCGGGGACTCTTGGACATAGCCAAGGAAACTTGGGAGGGGGAACAGACACCTCACAAAAGCATAATTGAGCATATCGCTCAAATGCAGGACAGGATTGCAGCAGTAATACCAGTGGTGAAAGAACATTTACTACAGGCACAAGCAGCCCAACAGAGAATATACAACCGTGGGGCCCAACTCCGTGTTTTCTCACCGGGTGACAGGGTCCTTGTATTAGTTCCCACTGTTGAGAGCAAGTTCCTGGCTAAGTGGCAGGGCCCCTTTGAAGTAATTGAAAGAGTTGGGGAAGTCAATTACAAGGTGTATCAACCAGGTAAAAGGAAGCCGGAACAGATTTACCACGTAAACCTGTTAAAGCCCTGGAAGGATAGACTGGCGTTAACTGCAAGGTCCCTCCCGGTAACGCCTAAGGGTACTGAATCCCCTCTGATCCCTGAGGTCACGATTCCAGACACCCTGTCATTTTCCCAAAACAGGAAGCTAGAGAGTTCCTGATAAGGAATAGAGAGAAATTTTCAGAGTTGCCTGGCACGAGTTCGGAGGTTCAGCATGATATTGTTACTGAACCTGGGGTCCGTGTCAAGCTCAAACCGTACCGAATTCCTGAAGCGAGGAGAAAGGACATCAGTGCTGAAGTTAAAAGAATGTTGGAGCTAGATGTCATTGAGGAATCCAATAGTGATTGGTCGAGCCCCATCGTGTTAGTCCCAAAACCGGATGGCACCTGGAGGTTCTGTAATGACTTCAGGAAGCTTAATGCAGTGACAAAGTTTGACACGTACCCAATGCCCAGAGTAGATGAACTTATAGACCGACTTGGCAAGGCTCGCTATCTGACTACTTTGGACTTGACAAAGGGTTATTGGCAGATACCCCTGACTGCTAGTGCCAAAGAGAAGACTGCATTTGTGACCCCGGAGGGTTCCTTTCAATATAAAAAGATGCCTTTTGGGTTGCAAAATGCCCCTGCGACATTTCAGAGGGCCATGGACAGGACCCTAAGACCTCACCGACAGTATGCTGCAGCCTATCTGGATGACATAGTGGTGCATAGCACTGACTGGGGCTCTCACTTGCCCCGTGTCCAAGCGGTCCTCGATTCCCTCTTCAAAGAAGGGTTTACGGCAAATCCCAAAAAATGTGCCATTGGTCTAGAGGAAGCCAAGTATTTGGGCTACACTATTGGCCGTGGTGTCATAAAGCCCCAGGTAAATAAAATAGAAGCCATCCAGGAGTGGCCACGTCCGGCAAACAAGAAGCAGGTCAGGGCCTTTCTTGGCATTGCGGGGTATTATAGAAGATTTATCCCAAATTTTGCAACTTTAGCTGCCCCACTGACGGACCTTACGAAAGGGAAAGACTCTGTAATGGTGAAATGGTCCCCAGTAGCGGAAGAATCTTTCCAAGCCCTAAAAAAAGCTCTTTGTGCACAGCCAGTGCTATACTCCCCCGATTTCGCCAAAGACTTTTTGGTACAGACAGATGCCTCTGATGTAGGTATCGGGGCAGTATTGTCACAGGTACACAACGGGGAAGAACACCCTGTGGTCTACCTAAGCAGAAAGCTCAATGATCATGAGAAAAAGTATGCAGTCATTGAAAAGGAATGCTTAGCCATAAAGTGGGCCGTGGACGCGCTCAGGTACTACCTGTTAGGGCGCCAGTTTGAGCTAATAACTGACCATGCTCCCTTGAAATGGATGGCCCAAAAGAAGGAGACTAATAGGCGGGTGAACCGGTGGTTTTTGGCTCTACAGGATTATTCCTTTACAGTAAAACACAGGCCAGGTGTTGAGATGGGAAATGTAGATGCCCTGTCCAGTGTTCACTCCTGTTGGGCTACAGGTGTTCCAACCCTGGGGTTGAAACAAGGGGGGAGGGTGTGTAGCAGAGCGTCCCAGAGAGAGCCTGGGAAAGTCCAGTTTGGGGTTTATACCTCTCCCAGGCTCCTCTCTTACACGTTCAGTGATCTCTGATCCCTGATCCAGGTCAGGTGTTGGCCCTCTCCCCCAGGCCAATTTAAGCTCACCTGAGCCAACAGCCATTGCTCTGTCCTGGTAAACAGTGTGAATCTGTGAGAGCAAGGAGGCTGCTGAAAAAACTGGTGAGAAGTTTGTGTTTGAGCTAACAAGCAGTAGGCTTGTTTAGCTTAGTAGTTAGGACCTGCATATCGTGTAGTTAGAGCCGAGACACGGCTAGGTGTTTGTTTGGCTATTTTTGTTTTGTTTTCTGCACACTGTACAGCACCTGTAAATAGACTTTGTATAGCACCAATAAACATCCCACTGTTGTTCACTTATCCTATGGACTTTGGTATCTGTGCTGGCTCATCCCAGGGAGTTTTTTGTACCCGCTACCTATCCCCAGCTTACACTAGATAGAGCAGGCAGGCAGGTAGGCTAGTCAGTTTAGCTTAATTTAGAGTGTGTAGAGGATATATATACATCCCTAGGAGTTGTACATATATGTATACACTGTATAGCTTAGCTAGATCAGCTATTCCTAATTTACTGGCAGGCAGGTGATTGTGCTATTTAAAGACGTTATCACAGGTATAGACACCCAGCAGGTACAATATTTAAAGGAATTTTTCATTTTTTTATTTTTTATTTAAGCATCATTAAAATCACTGCTCCTGGAGCAGTGATTTTAATAATGTTTAAATTAAAAAAAAAAAATGAAAAAATTCCTTTAAATATTGTACCTGCTGGGTGTCTATAGTTTGCCTGGGAAAACGTCTTTGAGAACCCGGGTCTTGCCCGACAAGACATGTATCAATGGAAAAAAGTTTTAAAACGGTCTTTTTTTCAGGAGTCCTGCTCCACTTTTTTCCATTGATACATGTTCCCTGGGGCAAGACCCGGGTTCTCAAAGAAGTTTTCGACCAATAACTTAAATATTGGTCTTTAAAATGATCGTTTTTGAATTTGAACGTTCGAGTCCCATAGACTTCAATGGGGTTCTAAATGTTCAGGCGAACGGTCGGTCTGTTCGACGGTTCTGGTGCGAACAGAATGCAGGGGTGTTCGGCTCATCCCTAGAAATCAGCTGGTTAGTGCAACGTTTACCCTACTACATTCACTAGAAATATAAATATATCGTAGGTTTTTAAATCAAAAGTTTTTGAGAACAGATGTCCTCTTCACAGTCAGAACCAGAAATGTTGCAGATATATTTGTGCACTGATTGATACATTGTGAAGTCTAATAAATAAATAAAAGTAATGTGAATAATAAAGACAGTCCTAGAAATCTCTCACCTTTATCATGATTTACTGGAGGCACTTACATCCAAGCTTTACTGTTTTCAGAAAGACTGATGGATAGGCATGTTCACTTTTCATCTTAGCAACCATCACAAAATGAATAAAACATGTTGCAATAAAAACACTTACTGTTGTTGCAAGATAACACATTGATAGTCCCAAAATCTTTTGGAATTTCAACTCTGATGTTAGACCTTAAAATCAACATCAAAAGTTATTGGTAGATAAATTAACCATAAAAACATTTAATTTGTATTTATTTGTATTCTATACTTGCAAATACTTTTAGCTTAAACATGATCTCTAGACTTCTGGGACTTCTGAAGCACTAAACATTAGCATATATATACATACATAGATAGATAGATAGATAGATAGATACATAGATAGATAGATAGATAGATAGATAGATAGATAGATAGATAGATAGATAGATAGATAGATAGATAGATAGATAGATAGATAGATAGATAGATAGATAGATATAGATGCTAAGGAAATATGTCTATCACATTGCAAGAACAGTGATGAAATTGAATTTGAAACAATAAAAACACGGTTTATCTCCAGGCAACATTGTTTTTTTTAGACAGAGTTAGGAAAGTCTATAACTTCTATCAAGTTTTTATTGTTGTCTGAGGCCTCCTTGGAAAGTTATACTCAGCATCTGTTCTGGTGACAGTGTTATCACCAGAATTTAGTTAAAGCAGTAGTAAACTGCAATAATAATAAATAATAATAATAATAATATGATAATGTGCTAGCACTCATCGTATACTAACATATTATGGAAGCCCTCCAGCGGCACACTGTTACTACTGACAGGGCTTTCATTTTCTCCCGGTCTTCTTTTCGGGTTTGCGGGCTTCCGCTGTTTGACTGGCTGAGCTGAGATGACGTCACTCTACAGCTCTCTCAATGGACAGCACATAATCCATTGAGAGTGAAGTGTGCATGCAATGGTGACATCACTGACTGCTACTATAGTAAATATTTCCGAAATGGGGCACTTTTAGAAGTTATTTAACAAGGTCAAGTGAAAAGGAATTTTCCCAATGGAGTCTGTAACAAAAGTAAAAATATAACAGAAGTTCTAATCCTTTCCCACTCTACCCAAAACTATAAACTAAAAAACATGTTTTGAGATACACTTTAAGATAACAAAATAAAAATACATATGCAAATACAGTGGAACCTCAGATTGCGAGTAACTCTGTCAACGAACGTTTCGCAATACGAGCACTGTATTCTTAAAAATCCTGACTCGGTTTGTCTCGCAAAACAAGCAGGATTCAAGCCACAGCGGTGTGCAGTACCATGTTTGGCCTGAAGTGGGGGGGGCACGGGAGCCGAATGGAGTCGAACAGTGCCGATCGGAGCCAATCGGCGCTGTTCGGAGCCGTTCGGAAAGACTTGGAAATACCCCGTTCCCAAGTCTTTCCGAGGTTTGCTGAGGTCAGCTGAGCTGTCATTGGGACTTTCTGTGTGTTCCTGAGGCTCTCATGTGCCCCCCCCACCTCTGGTCGCATGCGGTATTGCATGCCATTGAAGTCAATGCGGAACAAATTATTTTCGTTTCTATTGACTTCAATGGGGAAACTCGCTTGATATGCGAGTACTATGGATTACGGGCATTCTCCTGGAATGGATTATGCTCATAATCCGAGGTTCCACTGTAGATAAAAATAACTTAATTACAGTATTTTTCAAGTCCTTGCTGACCATGACCACGCGTACTTCATTGTATTACTTTTCTATGAAATTCAGACATCACTTGCAAATTTTACATATACAGTAGATAAATAAACTTTCTTCTTGTTTAGCTTCAATTAAAGGGGTTGCAAAGGTACAATTTTTTTTTTCTAAATAGCTTCCTTTACCCTAGTGCAGTTCTCCTTCACTTACCTCATCCTTCGATTTTGCTTTTACATGTCCTTATTTCTTCTGTGAAATCCTTACTTCCTGTTCTTCTGTCTTTAACTCCACACAGTAATGCAAGGCTTTCTCCTTGGTGTGGGGTGTCGTGCTCGCCCCATCCCTTGGACTACAGGAGAGTCAGGACACCCACTAACACACAGATCATATCTCTATCTGCAATCTAGAGAGTGTCCTGACTCTCCTGTAGTCCAAAGGAGGGGGCAAGCACGACACTCTACACCAGGGAGAAAGCCTTGCATTACTGTGTGGAGTTACAGACGGAAGAATAGGAAGTGAGGATTTCTCAGAAGAAATAAGAACATTTAAAAGCAAAATCGAAGGATGAGGTAAGCGAAGGAGGACTACACCACGGTAAAGGAAGCTATTTAGGAAAAAAAAATGTACCTTTGCAACCCCTTTAACCACTTGCTTACTGGGCACATAAACCCCCTTCGTGCCCAGGTGAAATTTCAGCTTCCGGCACTGCGTCGCTTTAACTGACAATTGCGCGGTCGTGCGACGTGGCACCCAAACAAAATTGGCGTCCTTTTTTTCCCCACAAATAGAGCTTTCTTTTGGTGGTATTTGATCGCCCGTGCGGTTTTTATTTTTTGCGTTATAATGAAAAAAGAGCAACAGTTTAAAAATATATATAGATTTTTTACTTGTTGCTATAATAAATATCCCATTTTTTTTAATATTTTTTTTTCTCAGTTAAGGTCGATACGTATTCTTCTACGTATTTTTGTAAAAAAAAAAAAAAAAATCACAATAAGTGACTGCTTTGCGCAAAAGTTATAGCACCTACAAAATAGGGGACATAATTATGATTTTTTTTTTTTTATTTTTTTTTTACTAGTAATGGCGGCGATCTGCGATTTTTATTGGGACTGCGATATTGCGACGGACACATCGGACACTTTTGACACATTTTTGGCGCCATTCACATTTATACAGCGACCAGTGCTATAAAAATGCACTAATTACTGTATAAATGTGACTGGCATTGAAGGGGTTAACACTAGGGGGTGAGGAAAGGGTTAAATGTATTGCCTGGGTGTGTTCTAACTGTGTGGGGGGAGGGGGGTGACTGGGGGAGCTGACCGATGCTGTCTCCCTATGTACAAGGGAAACAGCATCTGTCTCCTCTCACTGACAGGACGTGGAGCTCTGTGTTTACACTCAGAGCTCCACATCCCTGCTCTCTCACCGACGATCGCGTGTACCTAACGGACATCGCGGCCGCCGGGTACACGCATCGGATCCTCGGTGATGCGTCGGGACTGTTTTTCCCCGCCGCGCGCCACCCTGTGGCGCGCACGGGGAATTACAAGTAAATCACGTCCAAAGACGTGACCCGGCGCCTCAGGTCCGCGCTGTTCACGTATTATGTCAATAGCGCGGACCTGAAGAGGTTAAGGTGGTCTTCCAGATAATCCCCCAAAAAGCTGTGGGTGGCTGTTACAGAATATTGTATTGTGTCAAATAATACATTATATTTAGACTGCTATCCAGGGAACTGGCATTCCCCTTCTTTGATCATTTGCAAGCTATAAAAACTTAACAGGGGTTCTAATCTTCCCTACTCTTATCCTAAATTTTTTTTAAAATTGGCTAAATCACACTTTATTAATCCCATGAAGAGTGCATACTTCACTTACGCATCAAATAAACTATGCTCAAACTTAGTGCATAGAGTCTTGTCATGTCTCCACCAGCTCTTCATATCAGTAAGGGATTCACAGCTAAAATTTTGTGGTTTGACACAGTAAAAATGTTCTTCATCTCTCTGGTCTTTATATTCACAAAGCTCTTCTGTTTTGTTGAGTTCAAATCCACATTCTGCCTCTTGTACTTCTTGATGTCTTGTAAATTTGCCCAAATGGTCTACATATCCATGCCATTGGTTTCTAAACCTCCAAAGAGCTGATGATGCTTCACTTGAGTGTATGATAAATATAGAAATAGTTATATTACCTTCCCAAAATAATGTAAAATGGACATGATAAGTCCCATTATTGAAAATCATTAATTTTACCAGAAGATCCTGCTCTGAGCTCTGGTGTAAACATTCTTGCCCTCAGATAGTCTCCTCCATATGTCTTTTTGTTTCCATTGTAGTCAAACATTTCAACTTGTACTATTAAATGGTCTCCAACACAGTAGCTGCTCTTTGGATTTCTTAGGAAGACTTTACTGTTTTTAGCACTGGTTGTTTTTTCTTTTATTTGAACAGTAGTTTTAGGAAATGTCTGATTTATTTGATCAAAAATGCGGTTTATTTCCAGTTGAAGTTTTGAAGGTTTGAAGTTTTGAAGGTTTGAAGGTTGTGCCACTGGGGTGTTTGATAATGTGTCAGAGACATCTTTCTTCCACCACTTTTAAACAAAATAGAAGAAAAATATTACAACCATAATTCAACAGTATATATATGTTAAATATATAGCTTGTACTTTAGGGCCTCATTTCCACTGGCGTTTTTACAGCCACGTTTTTTTACAGCTTAAAAACGCCTGTCCATGTTTATTTTAGAAAAAAAAAAAAAAAAAAATAATTTTTTTTTTTTTTGGAGCTGGAGCTTTAAAAACGCTGCGGCCGCGTTTTTGAGCGTTTTTGAGCGTTTTTGCATTTCCACTGGCGTTTTTACAGCCACTTTTCTGAGCGTTTTTTGCAGCTTAAAAACGCCTGTCCATGTTAGTCTATGGCCTCATGCCCACCATGACGTTTTTGAGCTGTAGATGGCTAAGCTGCAAAAAAAACGCGGGACCAGTGCGTTCTGAAGCTCCAGCAATAGAGCTGTAAAAACGCCAGACATTAAAAACGCTCAAAAACGCGCAAAAAAGCGGCCGCAGCGTTTTTAAAGCTCCAGCTCCAAAAAAAAAATATTTTTATTTTTTTTCTAAAATAAACATGGACAGGCGTTTTTAAGCTGTAAAAAACGTGGCTGTAAAAACGCCAGTGGAAATGAGGCCTAATTGTTAACCTTTAAATAGGAAGATGGGCAGCACCAGGTTAGCTAACAGCAATCAAAAGAGTATTTCCATTGAGGGCTAAGCCTCGTTTATTTCAGTGCAGCCTTACATAAAATAAGCTAGTGTGGCATTGCAATTCCTAGAAGGGAAAGAAGACTTGGTTCTTCCTGGGAGCTTGCCTGTGAACCCCCTGGGAGCCTGTGCTACTCTTCACTGACCTACGAGCATCCTGAATGTCTTTGGAGACAACCTCACCATCCATCTGAAGGTACATTTTATACACCTATCTCCCCCACAGCCAGGTTTCTATGCTTGTTCCCAGGAAGATAGCCTCATAGTTACACCACCACCTGTTGCCAGGTCCCAAGCCTTACGGCCCCATCTCCACGGTGCCTTTTGCAGATCCATAAAGGCCCATACATTCTTCCCCCGCCATCCTGAGGTACCCTGATGTCCCTGTACTATGCAGAATAGAGTGACACATGCACGGCCAGCAATAGTGATGGACATTAGTGTTGCTCAAGAATATTCGCATTGCGAATATTCGTTACGAATATTGCATATTCGAGTATTCGCGAATAACTCGAATATCGCGGTGAATATTCGCTATTGCGAATATTCGTATTTTTTCAAATTTATTTTTAAAACAGATCACATCGACGTCTAGTGATCTAGTGATCTCCATCGACGTCTAAAAGCATTGCTGGTATTATTAGAGACCCTGGGCCGAGTAGCTGAGGCGATCCTTTTATGTTGCCCAATATTCGCAATGCGAATATTCGTATTACGAATATTCGCGAATACTTTCTCTGCCCTTCTTTTGCATCCGAGCCAATCAGAGTTCTCCTACCACAGTTGTCAGAGGTTAGCAACCTCCATAGCATCCAATAGGAACCTGCCTGCACGACCATTATATAAGATCACTCCCAGCAGTATTTCAGTACAGATTCACAAGGTGGCTAGAGAGAGTGGAGTGTTTCTGTGCGTTTTTCCTGTGTATTGCGATCTTAGAGCTTAGCATTGTGCTTCCTATAGTGCTTTCAGTTCTGAGTTTCCTGCTTCTAAAACCAAATGCTTTTTTCAAAGCAAAAGACCCAACAGCTTTTCTAAAAGCTCAGATTTGTGTTGTTTTGTCCAGGTTAGTGTAGCTTAGTGTTAGATAGATTTCTGTGTAGTTAGTTTAAGTGTACATTTCTTTAAGGTAGCTTAGTTTAGTGTGTGTTTAGTCTCTGTGTTTTGTGTATAAAAAAAAAAAAAAAAAAAAATTAGCTTTAGTTTAGCCATATAAGTTTGTGTAAGTAGAGTAAGGCCTCGTACACACGATGAGATATGTCCGCTCAAACTTGTCCGACGGACAGTTTAGAGCGGACATGTCTCATCGGATTTCGGTCCGATGGCGTGTACACACCATCGGATCAAAATCCCCGCCGGCAGACAGCGTGGTGACGCGGCGGTGACGTTGACGCCACCATGTCACCGCTACGTCACCGCACCAGGAAGTAAACACTTCCGCGCGCATGCGTCGGATCCATTCACAGGATACGACGCATGTGCGGGAAGATATGTCCGCTGGTTTGCCGTACTAACCAGCGGACATATCCGACGGACAGGTTTGTAGCGGACAAATTTCAAAGCATGCTTTGAAATTTGTCCGATGGACAAACCTGTCCGCTAGCCCGTACACACGATCGGATTTGTCTGCTGAAACGGTCCATCGGATATTCGATATTAACGAATATTTCACGAATATTCTTCTATATATTCGTGAAATATCGCGAAATCGAATATGGCGTATTCCGCTCAACACTAATGGACATGTCTTAGTTTTGTTCTGATCCCGGCTTCCTTTCTACGGGATCCTGCTCCGCCTCAAAAGCTTTCTTAGCCACAGGATCAATACTAGCTGCCTACGGACACCCCTGGGCACTACATGGGCAAAGTAGGATTTCAGAAGGATATTTATCAAGGTTTTATCCCGGTATTAGACCTGAAACTGCAGGCACTGTTACAGGACCTGACACGCAACATAACTAAAGAAGTTGGAAAGCTTGCTCAAGAGCTCAGGGTGAGATCGATCAGCTCGGAGAGCGCACAGCCACTTTGGAAACCAAATTCGATGAGACTGTACAGTATATACATGCTCTGGAGGAGGAAAATGCCTATCTTAAGCACACAGTTTCCCAAATTCATCTTCAGCAAGAAGATTTGGAGAACAGAGAACGCCACTCAAACGTACGGATCCGTGGGCTCCCTGAAACAGTCAACGATAAGGACTTATGGGTATATTTTTTAGATTTGTTTGTCACGCTGGCTCCTCACATACCTGACATTGACTGGCGCTTAGACAGAGCCCATAGATCCTTGGCTCCCAAACCCCCTCCTGGATCCAACCCCAGAGACATAATAGTCCGTTTTTACTATTATGATAGCAAGGAAGCCTTAACAACAGCTACACGCAACAAAAATCGTATTGACTTTAAAGGTTTCAAAGTCCAGATCTTCAATGACCTCTCTCCTATTACCCTGGCTAAAAGGCGCAACCTTCGCCCAATCACAGCGCACCTCCAACAACATCAAGTCTCCTACAGATGGGGTTTCCCTTTCCGACTTTCAGCTTCCAAAGATGGCACACAATAGTCTATCAGAGATCTTCACGAATGTGAACATTTCATCCGCAACCTGGGCCTGCCACCTGTTCCAGAGGAAGAACTTCAGCTCCCTCAGCCTGCTCTGGCCACCAGACCCCTTCAGGCTCCCGCTGCTATTTGGACCCCGGTCCGACGAAGACAACAGAAGGCTTTCTCTACTCCGCAACGCTCTAATTTGCCTAGACCCCCCACCTGAAGACCGAGACCTCCTTGATTTACACCCCCTTATTTGCTTTTTTTTTTATTCCCAGTCGCCTAGGATCTTGGCCATCCTCTTCTGGTATCTGTGGGGAGTGCTCTCCCCTACAACCCATCCACATATTTTTTTTTCTTTTTTTTTTTGGTGGGCTCATTAAGCTACGTTACAAATGTATGTCCATTTTCCACACTTATTGGTGGGCCAATGTTCTCTTGCTGGCTCCTTTTTTCCTTTTTCTTGTTTCAACTTGAAGTGCTATGTTCTTCACATCGTTAATTATCACTACGTCTGAGGACAAGAATTTTCTACACGAGCAAGCCACAACCCGTCGTTTTTGCTGACCGTCATGTTTCTCTATATGTCCAAGGTGTCCCGCCTTGGTCCCCTGAAGGACTTTTTTCCTTCAGGCTTTCAAAACATGTGTTATTTTCTTTTTTGTATGTATCCTATTCTCCTTGCTTTTTGTTTTTGCCAATACTCTTCAATTTTTATCAGGTCTTTTTTTGACCTGTTGCTGTTCTTTTTTTTTTTGTTACAGGTTATGATGTCATCATACATTGTCTTATTGCTCAGAAATGATGATGTGTCTATATGTCTTTCAGTTATCCTTGGGTTGGACTATCTCCTACCCGTGAGTTATGTTCAACTATCTTCTGCTTCTTTACCCATGTATATAATATGGCTTTACAGATTTTTTTCTTGCAATGTCTGGTCTAAAAGGAATTCAAATCCTCTGGAGCTGATGTGGTGATGGTTCAGGAGACGCATTTTCGCCCAGGGGGTTCCTTTAAATTTGCATCTAGATGGTTTTCCACAGTTTATATGGCCTCTGATCTGTCTGGGAAGGCTGTATTAGCCATATTGATTAAACGTTCGTGCCCCTTATGGATCCTTGCTTCAACTCTAGACCCCAGGGGTCGATATGTCCTCCTGAGCTGCACTCATCTGAATACCTCCTTTACCTTAGCTAATATTAACACAGGGAAGATTGGTTTTCTCACCGGAGTTCTTGAGAAGCTGCGTTCCTTTTCTCAGCCTTTCACAATCATAGGTGGGGACTTTAATGTGTGTATGTCTCCTAGTAGAGATAGACGAGTTCTATTTCACCAGACCCCTTCTCTTCAGGTTCTTAAATTATCTACCTCCTTCCATAAGCTGGTTAGGTCCTACAATCTTTTTGATACGTGGAGAGTAAAGCACCCTACTCAACTTCAATATACTTTCTTTTCCCCTCTGCATAAGCTATATTCTCGCCTAGATCATTTCCTAGTAACCGCTCCCCTGCTACCTAACATAGTCTCCTCTGAAATTGATCCTATAACGTGGTCTGATCATGCCCCCATTACCCTGAGCCTAATGCTCCAGACAGCTTCGCCTAAGACTTGTCATTGGAGGATCAACGAATCTCTTTTACGACGTGCTGAAACTAAGGATAGGCTTCTCTGGAATTTGGAAGAGTTTTTTGATTCAAATGTGGATTCTGATATATCTACTGTTTGGGAGGCTCATAAGGCCTTTTTAGGGGAGAATGCATCTCAGCCGGCTCGCGCCTGAAACGAGATTCTATTAAGCTGAGGTTGGAGATTGTGGTCCAGCTGCGGGCGGCGGAGACACAGTTACTCCGCTCTCCTACAGTGGGTCGCTTGCATACGGTGATTGCTATTCGCAATTGCATTAAGGCGGTAGATACAAACAAAATCTCTAAGTCAATATTATGGTCCAAGCAAACATTTTATGAGTATGCGGATAAGCCGCATAGGATGCTTGTCCATAAGCTTAAACCCCACCCTTTTCTAAATATCCCTGATCACATAATACAACCAGATGGCTCGCCTACATACTGTCCCCAGACCATGCCTGAAGTTTTTGGAGATTATTACAAAAAAAACTTTACAATTGCTTGAGCACTCACCCGCAGACCCAGTTTTCACAAGACGGATTAGATGCTTTCCTGTCATCTGTACATCTCCCAAGACTCTCATTAGATCAACCTATTTCCACTGAGGAACTAACTGAAGTAATTAAACACCTCCCTTCACATAAAGCCCCGGGCCCAGACGGTCTTCCTTATTCCTATTATAAAGCATTTTTGCAGACTCTGACTCCACATATGCTAACCCTAATTCTTTCGCTACTTCAGGGCAAATCACTGCACTCTTCGTTTTTGCACGCTTCTGTAACCGTGATCCCCAAGCCGGGTAAAGACCCATCCTCCCCCAATAATTACCGTCCCATCGCCCTGCTAAATTCAGACTATAACATTTTCACCAAGATTTTAGCAAATAGACTCTCTCTAATTCTACCAGCACTAATTCATAGAGACCAAGTGGGATTCGTCCCCATGCGACACGCAGGTGACAACACACGGCGGATGATTGACCTTATTGATCTAATTAACAGAACTAAAAACCCTGCTTTGATCCTTAGTTTAGACGCCCAAAAAGCATTTAATCGCCTTAGTTGACGATGTCCTCCTCACTCGTACACACCCACATTCTTCCTTGCCGCATCTACATGACATTCTAGATGCCTTCAGATGCCTTTCAGGTTTTAAAATTAATCCTGTCTTCCCTCCAAAGCAAATATAAATACCATTGGTGCTCACAGTCACTTAAATATCTAGGGGTTCAGCTCACAGCCTCTTATGACACTCTATATCGGGCCAACTTTCCTCCCCTGTTTTCGGAAATTAACCGTTTACTGACTCAATGGACCGCCCTGCCTCTATCCATGTTGGGGAGAATTAATGTTCTTAAAATGTCCGTCCTGCCTAAATTGTTATATTTGTTTGAAACGCTACCAGTAGCGGTCCCAATGACGCAGCTTAAAACCCTTCAAAGGAAGAGTCTTCGCTTTATCTGGAATAATTCCTCCCATAGGCTGGCTGGGACAGTGGTAAATATTATTTTGCCTCACATCTTAGAGCTTTCACCTCCTGGACCTCTCGAAAAGCCCCGAATAGGTGGGCGGAGATAGAAATAAGTGTCACAGCTCCAGTCCAATCTTGTTATATGCTCTGGCCTTCTGCTTCCCTTCATATGCCCCAATTGCGGAAAATTTGTTTAGCCTCCATGCTGTTCACGTTATCTATTTGGAGGCGCTGTTCTGAGCGCTACTCTTTGTCCTCTTCAAGCCAACCACTCTTGAATGTTCTAGTCAACCCGGACATCCCAGATAGCCTCTCTTACGACTGTATGCTACCTTGGACTCAGGCAGGACTTTTCCAACTACGACACTTTGTTAACCCGGTGACCCAACATTTTCTGACTTACCCCGAGTGGCAGAGTCGGCATCAGATTCCCCAAAAGCTTTTCCATTCATATCTACAGATTAGACACTTTTTCTCTACTTTGTCCCCTTCTTTGATTTTGGAAAGGCCAACTGACTTTGAAGCCCTATGCTCTAGAGGCCCTCATGAGCCCCAAATGATCTCTACCATCTACAAAATATTGCATGAGGCAGTTCCTATGGTGGTGAATACTCACCTCTACATGAGAAATGGTCCCAGATCTTACAACACGACATCTCCTTGTTAGATTGACAGAGCGTGTGGAGGCACACTTCCAGGATTTCTCATTATGTAGCCCATAAGGAATCTGCATACAAAGTCCTGATGCACTGGTATAGGACCCCAGACATATTGCATGCCCGCAACCGAATGGTCTCAAAACAATGCTGGAGGTGTAATAGTGCTGTGGGCTCTCATTTCCACATCTTCTGGGAATGTCCCCCTGTTCACTGTTTTTGGCTTCAAGTCCAGAAACTGGTAGAGGATTTGGTGGGGATTCCCGTCACTCTGACGACCATGTACTGCTTAGTGGGTCTCCCATTCCCCGGTGTCTCTAAGGCCTTGGGCCGATTGATATCTTTTATACTGCTGGCTGCTAAGAGGGTCATCCCTAGACTGTGGTTGTCCACCTCGCCCCCAACAATCCCACAGCTGCTTGCTACTGTAGCTGACATTCGCAAAATGGAGCAACTGACGGCTACAGTGGAGGGTTTGGAAGATACATTTTCTGTAAGGTGGTCAGTGTGGGATGACTCAGTTTATGGGTCTGAAGGAGGCGACCCGAGTTAGTTAGCTTCACTTACCTATGCATTCCACTAGTGTGTTTACCACTATTATGTACAGTTTTTTTCTGTGCTGTTTTACAGTTTGTTTATAGAGTGATTATGTTGCCTCCATGGCCATTGAACAGATGATTATTGCAATGATATTTCGAATGTTCTCTTTTGGTATTTTCCTTATTTTGTTTTTTGGTTTATTTTTTCTATTTTATTGTGATGGACTCCCTTACTCCCACTCAAGACAATCGTTTTTCCACATCGCCATTCCTATACTTATACTATTTTTGTATGCTCAGTAGTTTACTAAGACAATGTATACCTGTGTTTTTTTATACCATTAATAATTGATCTGTACTTTTTTTGTACGATTTGCAAAACTTATAAATAAACAATTAAAAAAATAATAATAATAAGCTAGTGTAGCGGTACTCCCGAAGGAGCTGCTGAGATATGATGGGATGGCATGTTACCTCATGGCTCCGGTGAAGTGTCTAGGGTGAACGATGAATGCAATAGCAGTAAAGGAATGTCCGCAAATAGGAAGTCGCTTTATATGTGCTCTTTATTACCCAGCCAAGTAAAAACCCAGCCAAGTAAAGGCCTTGGATATGGAAACAATCCTGTCTCCGACAACAATCAGTTTTCTTTCACCACTCTAGCCTGAGTGGGTATAGGGTACCTGGACAGGTCTCTCTCACCGACCTGGCAGCCAGAGTATCGCTCGGAACTTGAGAAGGAATCTCTCTCACAGACTCTTCCAGTTGAGCATCAGGAAAGCGCCTCTGCCACAGGCCTTTCCTGAGTGTAGATATGGAGGAACTACTCCTGAGTAAAGTTTTGCCTGAATCTTCCTTCAACGTCGCCCAGGTACCCACCGAGAGAGGAATCAATCCCTCAGTGTTCAGTACCTTGATCCCCGATGGTTCATCTCAATACTGTTGGACCGCCAGCCTCTCAATGTCGCTCCTCAACTAGACTCCCCACCGAACAGCCAAACTTGCTTGGGATCTTTAGAGGTGGGAACCCAGTCGATCACTGGGTTCCCGTACTGCTAGGATGTTCTGGACCAGCTTGGCTCCGGAACCAAGTACACAGCGTAGCACCCACGCCCCGGCCAGGTAGGCCACAATGCTCGAGCACGGTAATGTGGCCACCCTAAAGGTGGGTGTCACACTACAGGAAGAACCACCTAAAATGGCGTCTGCCTCATAAGTATCCTCTCCCAGCATGCCCAGCGAGGCCCAAGCCTCCTGATTGGTCGCTTGGAGAGAACACTTAAACCTCAGCTTCCACTGCTGCCACCTGTCGTCCCAGGGTGGAACAACACCCCAGGCACAGCAGAATAAGCCCACAGCCAAGCTGAAACAGAGAGCCTTACAATAATCAGAATTGAGATCAGAGTCACTTACACTCTGATCATCCCATTAAATTTCACTAGCACCTGTACTTGGAAGTACATGGGCACTACACTAGCAACAGAATGATGAGGAAGGTGGCTAATCCTGCCTTTGCCAAGCTTAACAGCAAAGCACATAGACATGGAAAGGAGCTTTCCCTGCTTGTATATGTAGGCTCTGCCAATGTAAAGTGTTCACTGTACAAGTAGAGAGTGGTGTGTGTGAGCTGTCTGGCACTTTAACAACAGATGACTTAGTAAGCCAGATCCATTCTAGTGGAGCTCTGCAACAGTTTTCTATAGTGAAAACTAGTGAACTAGTGCGGGTGGTGCAGAAATATTTGAAACAGGTCTATCTGCTTTTTTGATGTGGCTTATGCCATGTGCACCTATTTTTTTGCCATTATAATATGAATACCCCCATGTTTCTAAATTTTTGGCAGATCTTAGGCATTGTAACAATGTATGCGACCTCGCATTTAACCTATTGATTGCCAAAACCTGTTCTAAACATCATTTTAAAAATGTAGTACCCCTTCTAGGTTAGTCAATTACATTTAGAATATGATATGGCAGTAAAAGGGGTTACAACAAGCTTTCTACTGCAGTAACAATGATGAGTTTATTTTAATTCTTATACTGGCCTCTTCACTAAATGTAGAAGTGATTTGAGCAGCTACTAGGCTAGTGAATGCCCTCTATATATCACTGTCCTGCCATGGGTTCAATTTCAGGTCCTGTACCTTGAAAGGCTTGCTCCAACCTCTTTTCACGTGATATTTTTTCAAGATGGCATGTAGGAAAATGGAAGTAAAGCTAAGAACCTGGAGAAAAACCATGCATACATACGGAGAACCCAAGCAAATACAAATAGTATCTTCAAAAAATTAAAGCAGGCAATTTTTTAAAACCAATTAAACTACTGCCAGCACAACAAGTGTACATGCACTGTATATAATATATATATATATATATATATATATATATATCATACACACATAGTTCCAAGGGTAGTCGCTGCACTCTATACTTGAAGTAAATGCCCAGGTGTTCTCCCACAAAGAGATTCATTTAAATCCAAAACTGGTTTAGAGGCACTCACGGGTCTTGCATTGCAGAGGAGGAAGATCAAAAACAGCAGTTTTACGATTGTCAATGTTTTGTTGAAGCTCAATTCATCAGTCCACACCTTGAAAAAAATGGACTGAGCTTCATTAAAACGTTGACAATAAAAAAACTGCTGTTTTTAAACTTCCTTCTCTGCCAGACTCATGAGTGCCTCTAAACCAGTTTTGGCTATATATATATATACAGTATATGTATATATATTGGGTGGCATGTTACCTCGTGTTCATCCGCCGTCTAGGGGTATTTGGTGAAAGTTGTAGTAACAGAAATTTCTTTTTATGTGTTCTTTATTACCCAGCCTGGTAAAAACAATAAAACTTGGTGAAAAATAGAGGTTTAGCGAAAGTGGAGATAGCAGATTCAGGTGTGAGCAATAGGGAAACAGTCCTGCTTCCAACAATACTTTCTTTTTCACCACTCCAGCCTGAGTGGATGTAGTGCACCTGGACAGGCCTCTCTCACAAACCTGGCAGCCAGAATGTCACTCGAAACTTGGGAAAATAAGTCTCTGCCACAGACCCTCCCTATGGTTGAAACAGCGGAGATAATCCTCCTTAGTAGACTTGATACCTAGGTCTCCTTCAGGTAGTTTTAAATTAGGGTACCGACTGACAGATGGCCAACATCCAGCCACTCAGTGTCCGGTTCCCCTAGTCCCCGATGGATGACCAGGCCCCTATTGGAACACCAGCCTCTCTTGGTTCTCCTCAGGCAGACTCTCCACTGTACAGCTTCCTCCAACAGGCTGGGACCTCCTTAGATGGGACCCAGTCGACTACTGAGTCCCCAAGCGGCAGATCAATTGCTCCGGGCCAACGTGGTCCCGAAGCCAGGATCTCTGCGTTCCACACGCACCCTGGCCCGGAAGGCCATTTGCCGTGTGTGCCACACGCGGAGAAGACCCAGGAAAATGGCGTCTTCCTCATAAATACCCCCCAGCATGCACAGCGAGGTAAACTCCTTCTAATAGGCTGCTAGGTAAGAGCACCCAATTGTCGACTCCATAAAGGGAAAACCGCCGCTCCAGACGACACTCTTCAGTGGTGAGTAAAGTTCAAAAACCCAAATAGGTGCAGGCAATGCGTGGTGCAATATAAGGAAAGAAAAATGGACAGCCGCACTCCAATGGATGAAAAGACTTAAAAAAAGTGCCTGTTTATTCCAGTCAAAAAACGAAAACAGCAAAAACAGCAAACAGTGTTACCCCACTGTTTGCTGTTTTTGCTGTTTTAGTTTTTTGACTGGAATAAACAGGCACTATTTTTAAGTCTTTTCATCCATTGTAGTGCGGCTGTCCATTTTTCTTTCCTTATATTCCAATTGTCGACTCCACTGCTGCCACCTGCCGATACAATAGAATGAGCCCACAGCACAGCCAAAGCTGAGACAGAGACCTTAATTTGAACAAATTAACATGGTCAGAGTTACCTAACTCTCTGACCCCCCCTCTAAAAAAAAATCTTTTGTACAATAAAAGTTCAGAGCGGGCCACAGAAAAGCAGAGTTAATTTTCTTCCCGGTAACTCTGTTTCCAGTAGTCTTCCAAGGCAGCCCTTGAGAGGATAAACAAGAACTCACCAGATCTAGGGAGGACTTTCCAACCAAAAGCCTAGTCCTGGCTGGAAATCAGATCCAGTCTGTAATGCTGAACGAAGGTCGAGAGTCTTGACCAGGTTGCAGCTCATATTTGTTCTGGAGTGGCTCCTGCCCTTTCTGCCTGAGAGGCTGCTGAAGCTCTTGTAGAATGAGCTTTAAGTTCTTTTGGTAGTGTTTTTTCTATAACACTGTAGGGCCGCGTACACACGGAGGGACATATCCGATGGAAACTTTTCTCGGACCGTTTTCATCGGATATGTCCGCTGGGCTATTTTGGTCCGATGGCGTGTACACACCATCGGATAAAAATCCCTGTCGGCAGACAGCGCGATGACGTGGCGGTGACGTTGACGCCGCCACGTCACCGCACCAGGAAGTAAACAACTTCCACGCATGCGTCGCATCCATACGACGCTTGTGCGGGAGGATATGTCCGCTGGTGAGTGTACTGACCAGCGGACATATCCGACGGACATGTCTCCGGCGGACAAATTTTAAAGCATGCTTTAAAATTTTTCCGCCGGACAAATCTGTCTGCTAGCCCATACACACGATCGGATTTGTCTGCTGAAATGGTCCGTCGGACCATTTCCAGTGGACAAATTCGATTGTGTGTACGCGCCCTTACACTCTAGAATAGCTGCCTTGATCCATCTGGCAATTGTCTGTTTGGACGCTTTTTTGCCCTTCGGTTGGCCGGCGTACAAAATAAATAAAGCATCTAAAGTTCTGAATTCATTAGTCACTTCTAAGTATTGAAGTAGACACCTTTTGACATCCAGGAAACTTAATTCTTGCTCTTCACTGTTTTTTGGTGAACTGCAAAATGAAGGTAAAACTATATCCTGGGATTTATGAAAAGTTCACGTCACTTTTGGAGTAAATCCTGGATCTGTTTGAAGAAGTATTTGATCATCACAGATCTTCAAAAAAGGTTCTCTAACCGATAAAGCTTGTATTTCTCCTATCCTGCGTGCCGTTGTGATGGCTACGAGAAAAACTGTTTTTTAAGTCAATAATCTTAAAGATGTTTCTTGCAGTGGTTCAAAGGGAGGTTTGATGATCCCTCCCTAAGTACCACCGATAAATCCCATGTGGGACATTTCTGTGTCTGGGGCTTTTTGTATTTCGCCAACGCCCTACAAAAATGAGAGACCAACGGGTCCTTTTCAGATACACTGACAGCGCTGCAATCTGAACTTTCAGTGAACTGAGCGCTAGCCCTTTGTCAATGCCTTGCTTTAAAAACTCAAGGATAGTCGGTGTATCCATTTCTGTCTTTGGTTTTCAGTGCACCTTTAAAACTGTTAAATTTTTTCCAGATCTTTTTGTATATGGCTCTGGTGTTTGGCTACCTGGCGCTCAGAAGCGTTGCCACTACCTTCTCCAAGAGTCCTTTTGATCTCAAAAGGTCCTCTTCAGTAACCAGTCCACCCATTTGAAATGTTCCTGTTTTAGGCCTGTTAGTGGACCCTGACACATCAAGTCTGTCCTGTAAGGTAAAATCCATGGCTCTTCTGCTGAGAGACTGAGGAGTTGAGAGAACCAGACTCTCTTGGGCCTGTATGGTGCAATTAGTATGAGTTTCGTCTGTTCCTGTAGAAACTTTTTTACCACCCGTGGAATCAGATGAACCGGAGGAAAGGCATAGCATATTTTGAAATTCCAAGGGTTCTGGGGAGCGTCTATCCCATAAGGTTGGTCTTGCTGGTTTAGCGAGAAGAAACACTTCACCTTAGCATTCTTACAAGAAGCAAACAGATATATGCTTGGGACTCCCCAGCGGGCTGTTATTTATTTGGATACAGTGGGGTGATTATTACCGCGCTTACCATAAACGGGGGGGGACAGGGAAGGAAGGTGGGTGGGTACAGCTGCTGCACTGAATGGTGTATCGACCAAAACAGATAAAAAATGGAGGGGTAGTGCTGCGATGTGAGAAAGGGAGTTGGGGATGGAATAAATGCGGAGAAGAAGTGTAGCAAAAAAATAGATGTATGGAAAAAAGGGAGAAAGGAATACCTAACTATTGATAATACATAACAATCACAGAAAATGACAGTGATATAAGTAGCAAAATAAATTAAATTAAACGTGCTACAATGCAGCCAAGTGCAAAATAACATATAAAGTGTAAATTCCTTCTACACAATCCGGTGCACAGAGTGCCAGAAAAAACACACAACAGTGTTACTTGGGGTGAGTGTCCATACAGCAGGTAACAATAGGTAAATACAGTGTATGAATAAAGTTAAAAAAATTGCTGGTGTGAAAGCCAAAAATGACGTGATGACAAGTTGCAGGTGCTATCTCCAAAAAAAGTATAGATGTCCCCTTACCTTACTGCTGTAAGGTAACAGCAAAAACAAAGCCCAGGAGCACTTTTCAGGTTGAATCCGCTTGTGATGTCATCCAAATAGACCAGGGGTCTCAAACTCAAATTACCTGAGGGCCACAAGACGAGTTTTCATATCCCACGCTGGGAAGCAACCCCAACCCCCCCTCCTCTCCTATTTTGCATGCGGCCCCTCATGGGATATGAAAACTCGTCTTGTGGCCCTCAGGTAATTTGAGTTTGAGACCCCTGGTCTATTTGGATGACATCACAAGCGGATTCAACCTGAAAAGTGCTCCTGGGCTTTGTTTTTGCTGTTACCATACAGCAGTAAGGTAAGGGGACATCTATACTTTTTTGGAGATAGCACCTGCAACTTGTCATCACGTCATTTTTGGCTTTCACACCAGCAATTTTTTTAACTTTATTCATACACTGTATTTACCTATTGTTACCTGCTGTATGGACACTCACCCCGAGTAACACGGTTGTGTGTTTTTTCTGGCACTCGGTGCACCGGATAGTGTATACGGAATTCACAATTTTATGTTATTTTGCACTGTCATTGGTTTGGCAGCCGGCCTTGGCTGCATTGTAGCACGTTTAATTTAATTAATTTTGCTACTTATATCACTGTCATTTTCTGTGATTGTTATGTATTATCAATAGTTAGGTATTCCTTTCTCCCTGTTATTTCTTTGAACGCCTCCGGGTGTAGTACCCATTCCTCTTGGGAGATCTCCTGAGAGAGTCCGCCACTTGGTTTTGTTCTCCTTTTAGATGGACTGCACCTAGTGACAGCCGGTTCCTTTCTGCCCACCGGCATATCCGATTGGAGATGTGGCATAGAGATGGACTTCTTGTGCCCCCTTGTTTGTTTACATAAGCCACTGCTGTGGCGTTGTCTGAAAGTACCAGGATGTGACTTTCTGCATCCAGTGTAGCCAGTGTAGCCTATTTTTGACTGCAGGCCATTCTTGGTGTACTTTTTCTAATATACTTCAGGCGGTGTACACAGTACACAATATAGTGCACACCTAGTGCAGTTGCTATTAATTTTTTTGGTGGTGTACACAGTACACAATAATGTGCACCCAGAGTTAGACTTCTGGTGGTGTACACAATACTGTGCACCCCTAGTGCAGTTGCTACCACTTTTCTGGTGGTGTACACAGTACACAATACAGTCTAGTGTGGTTTTGCTAAACAACATTTACATCATTTCTGGAAGGCCACCAAGGAGAGGCAGACGCTCACAGACCACTAAAAGAGGGCAAGCAGGCTCTGTGACTACAGTCAACAGTGCTGTTTGTGGACACGGTGCATCCTCTGCATGTGGCGGTGGGGCACACTTGTCCTTTTTTTCTGCAGCTGGCCGTGTTATTGAGCCACAACATGCAGAAGAGTTGGTGGAATGGATAACAAAGCTGTCCTCATTCTGCTTGTCCTCTGTCAGTCCAGGCTCAGAGTAGTCTATTCCATTGGCTTCTTGTCAACAGTCACTCCTTCCATCTTGCATGGAGGAATCCCTGGAACTATTCGACCACAGTGCCGGGAACATGCTGCTGGAGGTTGCGCAGCGATTTGAAGGCTCTGATGATGGTACCCAGGTTGAGGAAGGGAATAACATGAGCCTAGAAAGAGGGGGTGCCCAAGAAGGACAAGAAAATGGCAGTCATGTTCCCCCAGCTGCAGCATACTGCCAAGTCTTCTCCAGTGACGAGCAGGGAGGGGATGATGAGGTCACTAACTCTGCTTGGGTCCGTGATAGAAGAGAGGAGGAGGAGGCACATCTCCAAGGCAGGATGCCCTCCAGGGGGCAGCTTAATGGCAGCCACCCTATTGCATCACACCACAGAGCTAAGCAGGTGAAGGGCACTGCTGACTCTCCGCTTATTTTGAAAAGTTCTTTGGTGTTGGCCTTTTTTTGGCACGTGTGCAGCAGATCGCGCCAGTGCTGTTTGCAACCTATGTCTGAAGCAAATCAAGTGTGGCCAAAACAGCAGCCGCTTGGGCACCACATGCTTGACCTGACATATGACAACCTCTCATGCAGTCTGTTGGCAAGAGCACTTAAAAGACCCACATCAAAGAACAAGGCGGACCTTTCCTTGCTACTCATCTGGGATCTCCAACCCCACTATACCTCCAGTCCTCTCAGAAACCTGCACTGAGAGGAATGTAGGTATAGCAATAGGTGTCCAAGTACTTGCGGCCAATCTGCTAGGGGTGCACCAACATCCAATTTTAGCAGGCAAATTTCCCTGACCCAGTTGCTAAACCGTAGAAAGAAATTTGGTCCCAGCCATCCGAATGCTCTGAATGTTAGCTTGGCCAAATTGCTAGTTCCACAACTGCTGCCTTTTCAGCTGGTAGACTCTGCCCCCTTTTGTGAATTTGTTGAATGTGCGGTACCTCAGTGGCAGGTTTCCAAACGCTATTTATTTTCATGGAAGACCATTCCGGCTCTCTACCAGCATGTGGAAGGTAATGTCTTGGCCTTGTTGGACAGGGCGGTCAGCAGTAAGGTGCATATTACTGTTGACTCATGGTCCAGCAGGCATGGACAGGGACGTTACCTTAATTTCACGGCACACTGGGTAACTCTGCTGGCAGCTGGGAAGGTTACAGGACAGGGTTCATTAATATTTAAGGGTTCACCACACCTCCAATAGGCTAGTAGTGGTGATTCTGCCACAGCTCTCTCCTCCACCTTCTCCTCTTCTTCCTCTATGGCCTCTTCCTCTATAGATTTGTCCTCGGAAACCAGCAGTGCTCCGTAGGCATTCAAGGGGCAGAGGTTTACTGTCAGCTCTGCAGGGGCAGACTCAGAGGTGGTTGATTCCACGCCAGCTTCAGCCAGGAATGGTTGTATGCGATAATGGCACCAACCTCCTCTCTGCCCTGTGACAGAGACACTTGACCCATGTTTGGCTCACGTCCTAAATTTGGTGGCCCAGCGGTTCTTGAGCAGGTACCTGGGCTTACAGGATCTCCTGAGACAGTCCAGGAAAGTCTGTGGTCATTTCCGCTGGTCATATAATGCCAGTGCTCGGCTGGCTGACATTTAGAGAGAATACAACATGCCCAAGAACCGCCTCATTCGTGACATGCCCACCAGGTGGAACTCAACATTGGCAATGCTGCAGCAGCTGCACATGCAGCAGAGAGACATCAATGAGCACCTATGTGAGTATGACACCAGGACAGGGTCAGGGGAGCTTGTTTTTTTTTGCCACACCAGTGGCTACTGATCAAGGATGCATGCACTGTCCTGTCACCATTTAAGGAGGCTACGAGGATGGTGAGCAATGTATGCATCAGTGATACTTTCCCTCTTGTCTTCCTGTTGGAGCACACGCTTTGTGGAATAATGGACAGGGCACTTGAGGTAGTACAGCGGGAGGAATAGGAAGACTTCCTTACCTCTCAAGGCCCCCTTTATCCAGATAGTATTTCTGCGGGCCCACCAAACACACAGGAAGAAGAGGAGGAGGAGGGTTGTGTCAAAGACCTGGTGTAGGAAGGAGGGATTTGGGTTTCTAGAGCACTGGGCTGACTTTTCATTGGGGTGCAACCTATATGCTAAAGATGGTTTGCACTTGAATGGAAGGGGGTCTGCTGTGCTGGGGGAGAGGTTTAGGGGAATGCTGGAGGAGTATTTAAACTAGACTTGAGGGGGGAGGGTGAACTAGAATTACATCGGGCACACAGGTCAGTTAGGGGTCAGACATTAATGGAGAGTGGAATGGGGATAGATGGAGGTGGGGTTATGGCAGATGACAAGAAAGTTCCCATGTTGAAAACAGCCATTGGAAATTATAGTGCCATTTGCACTACTAAAAAATTATATGAAAAACACCAGCGAAAAATGTAACAATACATTTAAGTGTTTGTTCACCAATGCCAGAAGCCTTCCAAGCAAAACAGGTGAGTTGGAAGCTCTGGTGCATGAGGAGAGCTATGATGTAATCGGTATTGCTGTAACTTGGCTTCAATCCTCACATGACTGGGCTATTAATATTCCTGGCTATGCTCTCTTTCGGAAAGACAGGGTAAAAAGGAAAGGTGGAGGGGTCTGTCTCTATGTGAGAAGTGACCTCAAAGCAAGCATGAAAGAGGACCTGGTTGATGGAGAGTGTGATGAAGTTGAAGCATTATGGGTGAAACTGCATACAGATGTGCGTAGTTCAAAGTTAATCATTGGAGTTTGTTATAGACCACCCAATGTTAATGAGGAGGTGGAGACTCGGCTCCTTGCACAGATGGAAAGGGCTGCAAGGGCTGGGACAGTGATAATAATGGGGGATTTTAACTACCCAGAAATTGACTGGAATAATGGAATTTCTGGGACAGTTAAAGGACAAAAATTTAAAAACCTATTGCAGGACAATTTTATGGTCCAGTTTATTGAGGCCCCAACTAGGAATGATGCTCTGTTGGACCTGGTAATCTCAAACCATGCAGAGCTTATTACTAATGTTCAGATAAAGAAACACCTGGGTAGCAGTGATCATAACATGATTTGATTTAATGTTAACTATAAGCAAGAAATACATACAGGAAAGATAAAAACACTTAATTTCAAGAGAGCAAATTTTCAAAGGATGAGGACTGCTCTCCAGGGCTTGGACTGGGAGGGAATATTGGCACCGATGAACACAGAACAGAAATGGGAATTCTTCAAAAAGACTCTTTGGAACCTCACTGCAAAGTATATTCCCATGGGCAATAAGTTTAAAAGGCTAAAGATAAAACCTATGTGGCTCACAGTCATTGTTAAAAAAGCTATAAACAATAAGAAAATAGCTTTTAAAAAATATAAAAATGAAGGAACACTAGTGTCGTTTAAATGTTACAAAGAATATAATAGAATATGTAAAAAGGAAATCAAGGATGCAAAAATTCAAAATGAACGACAGATTGCAAAAGATAGTAGGACAAACCCCCAAAAAATCTTTAAATATATTAATAGTAAAAAGGTCAAGTCTGAGCATGTAGGCCCTTTACTAAATAATCTAGAGTGGGTGACTGAGGACAAAGAGAAGGCAAATTTATTAAATGCTTTCTTCAGCTCTGTGTATACAGTGGAGCATGGGGGAGATCATGTCCATAATGGGGTGGGAGTGACACAGCCCCAAATCCACAATGGCTCAAAAGTGATATGGTTCAGAAATATTTAGACAGAACAAAGGTGGATAAAGCACCTGGACCAGATGGCATCCACCCACGGATCCTAAAAGAATTGAGCTCTGAAATTTCAAAGCCACTGTATCTAATATTTAGGGACTCATTAATGACAGGAATAGTACCACTGGATTGGCGTAGAGTAAATGTGGTGCCTATATTTAAAAAGGGAACAAAGTCTTTACCAAGTAACTATAGACCTGTTAGTTTAACTTCTATAGTTGGGAAGATACTGGAACGTTTAATAAAAGACCACGTGGATGAGTTCTTGCTGGAAACAAACTATTTAAGCAGCAGACAGCATGGATTCATGAAAGACAGAAGTTGTCAGACAAACCTGATTTCCTTTTATGAAGAGGTAAGTAAAACCCTGGACAGAGGCGTGGCTGTGGACTTGGTGTACTTGGATTTTGCAAAAGCGTTCGATACAGTTCCAGACACACGGCTCATGTGTAAGGTAAGGTCTACAGGATTGGATATAGCAGTTTGTAAATGGATAGAAAACTGGCTGAAAGACAGAATTCAGAGAGTTGTGGTTAATGATTCTTACTCTGAATGGTCCAAGGTTATCAGTGGTGTACCTCAAGGTTCGGTGTTGGGTCCCTTACTTTTCAATATATTTATAAATGATATTGGGTCTGAGATCAAAAGCAACATTTCTGTCTTTGCAGATGACACCAAGCTATGCAGTGGAATAACGTCCTTATAGGATGTCTCCAATTTACAAGCCGACCTCAATGCTCTGTCTAATTGGGCGACTATGAGGCAGATGAGGTTTAATGTTGATAAATGTAAAGTTATGCACTTAGGGGCTATGAATATGCATGCATCATACATACTAGGGGGCGTACAACTGGGGGGATCTGTAGTGGAGAAGTATCTGGAGGTTTTAGTTGATCATAAGCTCAATAATGGCATGCAATGCCAAGCTGCGGTTTCCAAAGCGAGCAAAGTCCTTTCTTGTATTAAGAGAGGTATGGACTCCAGAGAGAGAGAGATATAATTTTGCCCCTGTGCAAATCATTAGTAAGACCTCATCTGGAATATGCAGTCCAGTTTTGGACACCAGTCCTCAAAAAGGATATGGGAGAACTGGAGAAAGTGCAGAGAAGGGCAACCAAACTGATAAGAGGCATGGAGAAGCTCAGCTATGAGGAAAGATTAGAGGAACTGAATTTATTCACTCTTGAGAAGAGGAGAATAAGGGGGGATATGATCAACATGTACAAATATATAAGAGGTCCATATAGTGAACTTGGTGTTGAGTTATTCACTTTAAGGTCAACATTGAGGACAAGGGGGCACTCTTTACGTCTAGAGGAAAAGAGATTTCACCTCCAAATACGGAAAGGTTTTTTCACAGTAAGAGCTGTGAAAATGTGGAACAGACTCCCTCAAGAGGTGGTTCTGGCCGGCTCAGTAGATTACTTTAAGAAGGGCCTGGATTATTTTCTAAATACACGTAATATAACTGAGTACTAAGATTTGTAGGTAAAGTTGATCCGGGGTAAATCCGATTGCCTCTCGGGGGATCAGGAAGGAATTTTTTCCCCTCCTGTAGCGAATTGGATCATGCTCCGCTGGGTTTTTTGCCTTCCTCTGGATCAACTGTGGGTATGGAGTTGGGTGTATGGGATTGTACTGTGTCTTATTTTGTTTGTTTAATTTTTTTTATGCTTGAACTGGATGGACTTGTGTCTTTTTTCAACCTGACTCACTATGTAACTATGTAGCATGGAGGTGGAGGATAACACTCAGCAGCAGTCTTCATAGGATTGTTTTCAGTCCCCAGAAACCCATGGAGTTGTAGATGGCTGGGAGGAGGTGGTTGCAGATCATGTGATCCTTAGTGACCCAGAGGACTTAGGATCGAATGCCTCTGCACACTTACGCTGCATGGCCTCCCTGATTCTGCAAAGCCTGCGAAATGACCCTAGGATTTGTGGCATCAAAAAGAGAGATCATTACTGGCTGGCAACCCTTTTTGATCCACATTACAAGGGTAAGGTTGCACAACTTATCGAGCCTTCACAAAGGGAGCAAAGGATGAAACATCTTCAGAAGGCCTTGAAGAAAGGTTTGTGCAATGCATTGCCAGAGCCTGGGAGGTTACAATTTCCTGGTGCTGGACAACGTGTTGCTGAGGCTTTGTTAAGTCACAGAAACAGCCGTGGAGAAGGTGGCTGGCTGACCGATGCCTTCAGACAATTCTTAATTTCTCAGCGCCAAGGTGTAACAGCTCTGGTAAACGGGAGTGAACCACAACTGCGGTTAGCAAGGATTTCAATGCACTTCCATATGTAAGAATTCAGTATTGGACCCCAGGCGTCACTCCACACAAACAGGAGTTTGGGGGTTCCCTACATCATCTCTATCTCACATAAAGAAAGGCGTTGAGCTACTAAGGATGGACGCATTACAACATGCGACTAGAGCTTACCATTTAAAATTATAGCATACACTTGAAGATTCCAATGCACCTCTATATGCAAGTGATTATCAGTACGGGACCCCAGGCGTCACTCCGCGCAAACAGTGGTTTGGGGGTTCTCTACATCAGACCTCAAATTTTCCACTCGCCTACTCGCATTTTGCGAGTGGAAAATTAGGTCTGGCGAGGAGCTGGCTGCCTGGAAGTGGGGGGGGGGGCGAGCACGGCTGGCGATCGGGGTTAATCGCGAGCCGTTCTCGCAGTGATCAGCCCAATGGCATAGAGGAAGCGGAGAGCTGTGGGATCGCAGAGCGGTATAGCCCGCTGTTACAACTTGCATTGAAATTTCATCCGCTCTGCTCGCTCCCACAGCCCCGTCTCCTCCTGACCCCGCACCTGTGATAGACAAGACGTCTCAGCATTGGACCCGTATTCTGTCTATTACAGGCGTGGGGTCAGGAGGAGGTGGGGCTGTGGGCAGAGTGGAGGTAATTTCAATGAAAGTTGAAACAGCGTGCAATACCGCTCTGCGATCCGCGGCTCTCCTCTTCCTCTATGCTCCCTGCTCTCCTCTTCACTTTTACAGTTCACTGTAAAGCCTTCAATTAGTAATAATAATTGCAGCCACCAATCAGCAGTCCCCCTGGTACTTGTAGTCCCCCCGTTGTGTATAGCTGTGTGTCTCCTCCCTGGTACTTGTAGTCCCCCTGGTGTGTATAGCTGTGTGTCTCCTCCCTGGTACTTGTAGTCCCTCCGGTGTGTATAACTGCGTGTCTACTCCCTGGTACTTGTAGTCCCCCCGGTGTGTAGAGCTGTGTGTCTCCTCCCTGGTACCTGTAGTCCCCCCAGTGTGTATAGCTGTGTGTCACCCTCCTCTCCCGGTGTCACCCTCCTCTCCCTCTAATCTCCTCCTCTAAGAAGGATCAGCCGGCATGAATGGTCAGACTGTCAGATGCAGAGCAGGTTGTGTCTCTGACACTCAGGACAAGCTCAGGCATTCCTCCATCTGATCCCAACACACAGAGAGGGAGAGAGAGAGGAATCCATCGGGAAGTTCCATCCACACCATGGACCTATAGAGAGGAGCGCCCCCGGAGTCTGCCCCCATACATGGGATGTGGAGGGTGAGTTCTGCAGTAAAGCTGCACTTTGTTCAGTCTGGGAAGGATTTGTCTAATCTTCTTAGGCTTGGAGCGGCCTCATCATTCCCCACCATACGCACACACACAAGGGTCCCATTCATCGGGAAATCCATTCAGGGGGTCCTCACTGACCTAGGATAATGGGGGAGTCCGCAATAGGGGCTGGGTGAGTCCACAATAGGGGCCGAGTGAGTCCTCAATAGGGGCACGGTGAGTCTGCAATGGGGGCACAGTGAGTCTGCAATGGGGGCATGGTGAGTCCGCAATGGGGGCCGGGTGAGTCCACAATAGGGGCCCGGCCATCTTGGTACACCCATAGCATTACAGCCTTTTTTTTCCCCAATCTGAAAGCTAACACCCCCCTTTGCATAATATTGATCCAGGGTTGTGACCAATCGCCTATTGGGATCAGGAAGGAATTTTTTCCCCAGGTAAGGCAGATTGGCACAGTACACCTGGGGTTTTTCGCCTTCCTCTGGACCAATTGCAAAAAGGGAGGACATATAGAAGTGACAAGTTCGCTTCGCTATTCCTCCTCCCCAGCATCGCCAAACCCCCCCCCCCCCCTATAATCATCAATACTTCCCGTCTTTTTTCTGCAACTATGGGTTATCTGAAATACTCTGCAGAAACCATCTGGGAATTAAAACCATTTGCCTCAATACTCCCAACGGTCACCGAAAATGCTCTAAAAAGCGAACAACTGTTAAGAATCAATAGACGATTAACAGAAAAAAATTGCATTAGAACACACCAGCCCAAATGCATTTCCTGCGCTCTGGTCAACACTAGATCAGCAGTAAAACACCGGCAAGAAATCCATGATTTCATCCATCTACATGATATAGACTGCCTCTTTATTACAGAAAGCTGGCTCACAGGCGACTGTAACACCATTCTGGAAGAATTGATGCCTGCTAATTATCGCATCCAAATGCAGAACAGAGTGGGGCAAAGAGGGGAGGTCTGGCGGTGATCCACAAGATTCACCTCTCGATCACCAAACCAGTCCTCCAATACTCACTTCCATTCATGGAAACTCTCACTCTACAGCTGCAATCAAATCCCCAAGACACGGTCCATATGTTACTGTGCTATAGACCCCCTGGCCCAAAATCTGACCTTCTCGTGTCATTAACAGAATTTATCTCCTCTTACACCCTAAGCATCAAACACCTTTTGGTGCTTGGGGATTTCAACCTCTGGGCCAACTCATCATTGGACCCCGTCGCTGACGCTTGCATCGACCATCTAGAAGGATTAGGTCTGCAGCAATTAATACGATACCCCACTCATGTCTCTGGCCATACCCTCAATCTCATTTTCAAACAGCATTTGGAAATTGAGATCGGGGAAAATTAGCAACTACCATGGACCGATCATCATGCCATTAAATTTAAACTCGCCATTCACCTCAGGCCAAATAAAACAAGAAAAACGGTGATAACTCACTGGACTAGGTCTCAGAAGAAGCTCCACTCGGAACTCTTCAAATCCCCAATACAACATAAACAAACAGCAGTAGAAACACTGGGTGGCACCAAAACGCAAAACTTGCATTCGGAAAAACAACGCCGGCTGGTTTAACGACCAGCTGACGTTGTTAAGGCAAGAGCGTCGAAGAGCAGAAGCTGCATGGAAAAGGAGCTCTTCAGATAGAAACCTCACTATTTATAAGACAATAACAAAGAAATATCATAAGGAAATCTTTATTGCGAAAAAAAATCATTTTGCCAACATCATCACCAAGGCCCTAAACCGCCCTCGCGAACTCTTCAAGCTGGTTTCGCAATCGATGAATCCAGCCTGCCTAGAGCCCCCCAATGCTGATTCACAAGAATTTTGCAACGAACTATCGGATTATTTCATTAATAAAATCAAAAGAATCCGACTAAGCATCAAGCAAAATGGAATCTGCATGAATCCCAACCCTGATACCAGTATACACCCACCTCAAGCACAGAAATTCACCTTAAAACCCATCTCCATCGCTGCCACTAAAAACATAATGTGGACTCTGCGCAACAGCACAGCACCCAATGACATCATTCCAACTAAACTGCTGAAAGAAAGTGCCGATATACTGGCACCAGCTATCACGCAGCTCATAAACCAATCATTCAAGGAGGGCATGGTGCCTGCCTTGTTGAAACAAGGTACCATAAAACCTATCCTGAAAAATCCCACCCTTGACCCGAAAGACCCAAACAATTGGAGACCCATAACGGGTCTAAATGTTTTCTCCAAAATAACGGAGAAAGAAGTTGTACAACAGTTACAACAGCATTTAGAAACCCAAAATTTACTTGATACGTTTCAATCAGGTTTCCGGCCCGGGCACGGAACCGAAACTGCTCTGGTAAAAATATGGGAATCTTCTCTCCTGATCCTGTTGGACCTAAGTGCGGCCTTTGACAATGTAGACCACGGACTACTACTGGCTAGGCTAGCTGAAGTGGCCAAAGTCGCAGAAGAGGATCTACCCTGGTTCTCTTCCTTCTTGGAAAACAGATCACAAACGGTGAAATTGGGATCTTTCACGTCAGAAATGCGTACGGTATCATGCGGAGTCCCTCAGGGATCTCCCTTGTCACTGGTACTGTTCAATATCTATCTCCGTCCTCTCTTTGAGATCATCAGCAACCAGAAGATACTTTACCATTCCTACGCAGACGACACTCAACTGTATCTCCGCGTCAGTAACGGAAAGGATCACTACCCTGGATTAGAGAGAACTCTCACCCTAATAGATAGCTGGATGTCATCCAGCTATCTTAAACTCTATGGTTCAAAAACGGAGCTTCTCCTGTTTCACGCAAACAGGAAAAGTCACCCCACCTCAACTTGGACCCCACCACCCATCCTGGGAAAAATTATCACCCCGAGCGCCAAAGTCAAAAGTCTCTGAGTCATTTTTGACTCCTACATGACAATGGATGCACAAATAGGGGCGGTAGTCAGCGGATCCCATCATCTGCTGCGCCAGTTACGCCGGCTCACCCCTTTTATTCCTAAAGAGGACATTGCAGTTGTGGTGGGAACTATCGTCAATTCCAGACTCGACTATGCAAATGCCCTCTACTTAGGTCTTCCCAAATACCAAATCACTCATCTGCAAGTTGTTCAAAATACGGCTGCACGATTAGTGACTGGTAAAAAAAAACATGGGAGTCAATCTCCCTTTCGCTTAGACCTCTTCACTGGCTACCAGTGAAAGACAGAATCACTTTTAAGGCACTCTGCCTAACATGCAAGTGTATTCAAGGAAACGCTCCCCAATATCTATGCGAAAAAATAAAACCCCACAACCCCAATCGCACTCTGCGATCCACAAATCAAAACCTCCTGCACATACCAAAGGCAAGATACAAATCCAAAGGAGATCGGAGATTTGCTGTCCAAGGACCGCGACTGTGGAATGCACTACCTACCACCATCCGACTGAAGTCGGACCACTGGGGCTTCAGGAGAATGATTAAAACTCATCTCTTCTGAGGCAAAGCCTTTCTTTATCCAAGGAATGCAAACAGCGCCCAGAGGCGATTCAGTTCGCAAGCGTTGCGCTCTATACGTTTTTCATTCACTCACTCACGGTGAGTCTGCAATAGGGGCACGGTGAGTCCACAATGGGAGCACGGTGAGTCCGCAATGGGAGCACGGTGAATCTGCAATGGGGGCACAGTGAATCGGTAATGGGGGCCCAGTGAATTGGCAAAGCTGGCAAAGTGAATCGGCAAAGAATGCAAAGTGAATCTGCAATGGGGGATGGTGATTCCGCAATGGTGGGCACGGTGAGGCTGCAATGGTGAGCACGGTGAGGCTGCAATGGTGGGCACGGTGAGGCTGCAATGGTGGGCACGGTGAGGCTGCAATGGTGGGCACGGTGAGGCTGCAATGGTGGGCACGGTGAGGCTGCAATGGTGGGTATGGTGAGGCTGCAATGGTGGGCACGGTGAGGCTGTAATGGTGGGCAGGGTGAGGCTGCAATGGTGGGCATGGTGAGGCTGCATTCATGGGCACAGGTGAGGCTGTGCTGAGGAGAACTGATAAAGTTGTTGTTAATATTTATTTTAGCAATTTAATTCTGCATAAAACATTTTACAAGATAATTTATGAGTGCGTGATTAGCAGGAGAATTAGGGGCGGGGTAGGGGTTGGGTGGGGCAACTAGTGGCGAGTAACCCTTGAGGCCTGGCTAGTGGCTCAAGACTTGAAATTTTAAAACCCTGCTCTACGTCATATTGCTTAAACATATAGAGATGCATTAGGCCACTACGGGAGTTGGTATGAAATACCATCAACCCTTAGCATAGATAAGTTGGAGCGAACATGTTCAGCAAGTTAGGGCAAGGCCCATAAGCAAATCACACTTATGTCAAGCACGTAGTAAATAGGAGTTGTTAAGACAACTAATAGTTGCATATGAGAGGCGAATATAGCTCAGGTAATTTTGAGAGTAGATATCCCTTTAAGATATTCCTCTATGAACAGCCATTGGCACAACAGGTAGTCCCAAGCAGTATGTTAATAGCTACAAGCCATAATAAATAACAGCAATTGTTTAAGATGGAATAAAACAAAAGTATCTGTGAGGGGTTCCAGTGTTGTGACACCACCTCCACTGCCTAAGACCCAATTTTTCTGCCCCTGTTTAACAGGGGCGTGCAATTACAATTTTTGATCTAATATTTCACAGCAGGGCCTGTTCCTGCGCTCAACAAGAGTATCTGTGAGGGGTTACAGTGTTCTGGCACCATCACCACCACTGCCTGTTATACCTGAAGGGTTCCACATGTACTGTCACTTTAAGGCTGGCTCCACCCAGGAGTGATGACAAGGGTCAAGGGGCATGGTAGCCACCTTAAAGCACATATAAGGAAGCATAATAAGATATACCTGTCCTGAGATGCATGTTGGAGTGTACAGGCAGTACTGAAATAAACATCAGTTGTTCCAGACCAGAGTCTTGTGTCTCTCACAACTCAGAGGATATAACAGTGGCGACGAGGATGGGATTTACAAAGTGTCTATCAGTCTGAAAGAGAAACAAAGGCAGTGTGGATTGTCACCTGGATAAAAGCACTCACAGAGCCCAGCAGGAAAATTTAATTAATCGGGACATTAAGTGAATTTGATGAGGAACAGACATTCTGGAGTTCCTGGGTTAAGAGACTGGAACAGTATTTCAGTGCAAATGCCACCCCAGACAACAGTCAAGTAGCAGTATTTCTGACAGTGGTTGGTGCTAAGACACATGACACTCTTAGGGACCTCCTTTCCCCTGTAAAACCAGCAACTAAGACATTGGCAAAGCTCCTCACACTGTTATGCCACGTACACATGTTCGGAAATTCCGACAAGAAATCTGTGGATTTTTTTCCGGCTGAATTTTGGCTCATGTGTATTGCATACACATGTTCACACAAAATTCCAACTGTCAAGAACGCGGTGACGTACAACACTACAACAAGCCGAGTAAAATGAAGTTCAATGATTCCGAGCATGCGTTGACTTGATTCCGAGCATGCATGTTTTTTTGTGCCTCAGAATTGCATGCAGACGATTGGAATTTCTGACAAGAACTTTTCCCGTCGGAAAATTTAAGAACCAACTATTCTTCTGACAGAAAAAGTCCAATGGGGCCTACGCATGCATTTTGCGACCAAAAGCTCACATCAAACCTTTCTTGTTGGAAATTCCGATTGTGTGTACACGGCATTAGAGGATCACTTCCAGCCCAAAGCACCAGAAAGATTCCGGTTCTATCAGCAGCAGCAACAGCAGTCAGGTGAAGAAATTAAAGCTTATGTGCTCGCTCTTCACAGACTAGCCTCTACCTGTTATTTTGGGGAGTACCTACCTACTGCAGTGAGAGATAAGTTTGTCTTGGGACTGAATTGTGAGCCTAGCCAAAAGAGACTGTTAACAGAGAAAGATCTTACCCATATAAAGGCAATTGAGCTTCAGTGATGGAAAAAGGAGGAATTGAACCCCCAGGGCAGAAGGGAAGAGGTGAAACAGGAAGTTTTTAGAACAGCAGTCAAGCCAACTGCCGCAAACTGGAAATATAGACCCCCATCAAGCCGGGAGTCAGCCTGCTACTATTGTGGGACTCCAGACCATGATCACACAGTCTGCTGGTTTGAGGATCAGACCTGTCATAATTGCGGTAAGACAGGCCATCTTAAACGAGTTTGCCATAGCAAGAAGGTGCAAGATAAAAAACCTCTGAACCCCAAGACAAAGACATGTATGTGGTGGGAA
Source organism: Rana kukunoris (assembly GCA_029574335.1). Lineage (NCBI taxonomy): Eukaryota > Metazoa > Chordata > Amphibia > Anura > Ranidae > Rana > Rana kukunoris. The sequence goes on along the minus strand of CM056053.1, from coordinate 381,073,103 downwards.
GATATTCATCATCATCTGAGTCAGAGAATGAGGAAGTGCTCCACAGATTAGACATACATCATATGCATTCAGCACCCTCTGCAATGACTGTAGAGGTAACCGTAGAGGGAAAGAAAGTCAAGATGGATGTAGACGACACAGGAGCAGCAGTTTCAGTTATCACCCAGAAACAATGGAGACAACTTCTGACCCAAACAACTGTCCACCCAACACCAATCAAACTGCAGACATGCTCAAAGCAGATACTCCACTCATGTGTTTATGCGAAATTACAGGTATTGTACAAGGGTCAGGCAAAGAGACTGCCATTATATCCTAGAAAATATGGGACCCCCCTCTCTTTGGGAGAGACTGGATTGCTCACTTTGGTATGCCAGACACTGCCATTAATCCCTGTAACATTGTTACAGGTGTCCCTGAAGCAGCGGTTCCCAAAGATCTTTGATGACCAGTTGGGGAAAATAAAGCATGACTGTGCGAGACTCAAGCTGAAACCCAACTCTCAGCCTAAGTTCTTCAAAGCTCAGACAGTACCTTTCACACTCTGAGCAGTAGTGGAAGCTGAACTGAGTCGGCTGGAGGAACAAGGTGTCATCTCAAAGGTAGAGCACAGCGAGTGGGCATCACCAGTTGTACCAGTTTAGAAAGTGAATGGAGACTTACGCATTTGTGGCAATTTCTGCATGGCAATGAACTCCCAACTGGAGATAGACGAGTATCCCCTACCCAGAGTAGATGACATTTTTGCCTTCTCTTGCAGGAGGTCAAAAGTTCACTAAGCTTGATTTTAGACAAGCAAATTTACAGTTTGAGGTCCATTCTTCCTGCAAGTTTCTAACCATCAACACCCACAAGGCACTGTATGAGTACAACCGGCCATTTGGCAACGAAAAATGGACGAGATTTTGGCGGACATTCCTTTCTAGATGACATTCTCATCACAAGATGGACAGAGCAGGAACATAAGCGGAACACAAGCGGAATGTGGAGCTTGTGTTAGCGAGACACCAAGAACAGGGTCTAAAAGTGAACTTAGCAAAATGCCAATTCATGGTACATGCACCGTCACACAATTAACTGTGGCTGGCAACTGTGTTTTATGGGGAGACAGGGTGATCATCCCCCAGACCCTCCTGAGACACATTCTGAAGTTGCTACATGCCAGTCATCCCGGGGGTACACGTATGAAACAAAAGGCCAGAGGCTATGTGTGGTGGCCAAAACTAGACTCAGATATCACGACATATGTGAATGCTTGTGCTGGATGTGCACAAACTGCAAGAGACCCTTCTCAAGGGTGCGGCCAGCTCTGGACTTGGCCCACAGTTCCTTGGTTTCGCCTACACTTGAACGTTGCCAATTCAAAGTGGCCCGAAGTTATTCCTGTTACTCAACTACTAAGGCAACGGTTTCCATACATTTACATCTCGCTGCTACGTTTGGATACCCCAGAAAAATCATCACGGACAACGGTGCACAATTCCCTAGTCAGGAGTTTCAGCATTTCCAGACTGCCCACAACATCAAGCACAAGTTGACCTCACCTTACCACCTGGCTACAAATGATCAAGCAGATCGGTTTGTGCAGACTTTTTAAACGCTATTTCAAAGCTACAGTGGCTGTAAGTAAACAACAGTCCCTGACACCCTAGCAGCTGGACCCCTTCTTTTCTGCTTGCAGAAACACACCACATGCTCCAGCTGAACTCCTTCTGAGTCGGCAGCCATGGACTGTTTTGGACATGCTCCGCCGTCAAACAGTTCATTAGATGTATTGCAGTCCCAAGACAAGATGGTCAAACACAATGAGCTCCCCCGATTCACAGCCCAACAAAAGGTATGGGCCCGATCTTATGGGGCTTCCAACACCCTTTGGCTTACTGCTGTCATTGCAGAGACTTTGGGCCCAAGCTGTATATGGTCTGACTGAAAGATGGTTCCATTTGCAGATGACATGCAGACCAACTGCACCCTCGTTCTCAACTGCCCGAATCCCTGATGCCGGCTGAACCACCAGTGTCACAAGGATCTGCTCCCAGCAGATCAGGATGCATGGGTACTGATTATTTGGGGGACTCTGAACTTTTGAACTCAGCTCCAACAGACCCCTCCAGCCCTGGTCCGGAGGTCTGTTCACCCTCTGAGCTAGTGGATCCCTTCTTGGCCCCGCCGGTGCCCATTCCAGCCAGCCTTGTTTCCTCCAGTCCCGAGTCTCTGGGTGCCTGCCCTCAATGACACTGTCACCCTCCTGACCGGTTTCAGCTGCAAGACCAGTTACGAGACTTTCAGCGGGGCCGCCAAAAGTGGTCCGATGACATTTTATCCTCGCAGCTATCCCTGGAAGATTGGTCTCACATCTGGGTGCGGGAAAAGTCCTTTGAATTTCCTGTGTTTGGAGGACTGTTATTGGACAGTTATTAGTTAAAGTGGATGTAAACCCCAGTTTTTTTGATGTCACAATGTAGAGTGTAAGATTTCCTATCATCTGTGCCCAGTCTTGCCACACAGAGTTAATCCAGCTCTGAGAAATCCTTTTTTTTTGTTCAGTGAAATACAACAGACTTGTAGATAAAAAACCAAAGTCCTTGCTTCTGAAAAAAAGTGCACAATTCACATCCCCTCCCCTGTGTTTTGATTAAATGTTTTCAAAATATGGGGTGAGTCACAGTTCAGTGGCATGAGAAAATGCAACAGCCATCAGAATATACATCGAGCTGGAGGGAAGAGGAGAGGGGGATGTGAATTGAGCACTTTTTACAGCAGCTGTGTATGTCTGCAAGCAGTGCACGAGATATGTAAATAACCTGTCACTCAAGCAAGGACTTTGGTTTTTATCTGGAAGTCTGTTTTATTTCCCTGAACAATAAAAAGAAGATTGCTCAGAGCTGGATTAACTCTGTGTGGCAAGACTGGGCACAGATGATAGGAAATCCTATTCTCTACATTGTGACATGGATGGATGGATGAAAGGTGTTATACCTGAAGGGTTCCACATGTACTGTCACTTAAAGGCTGGCACATGTAAGTAAGCATATTGAGATATATCTGTCCTGAAATGCATGTTGCAGTTGTAGCGCTCACCCCCTGAAGGAGCCGCTGATTAGTTTGGGACCGGCATGTTAGGTTACCAGTGATTCTTGTCTAGGGATAATATTAGTGAAGGTGGTTAAAGAGCAAGTGTCCAGACGTCAACTTGAGTTTTCAATGCTTTATTCGAAGGCCCAACACGGCCAACATCAACATGACACATGATAGAGAAAAGGTTGATGAGCAAGGAGAGAACTGTAGTATCAGGCCTTGGATATCAAAGGGAGAGCGAACCTGCTTTCAGCATAGTCAAATTTAAACGTCGCCACTCTTGCCAGAGTGGGTAAAGTGCCCCCGGACAGGCGATTCACTTGAGCCTGGCAGCCGAAGGGCCACTTTTAAACAAAGTCACTGGGAGGAAACAGGGCCTCTGCCACAGGCCTGATAAATTTCTCTTAGATTTGTCAAAGGTTAGAACCAATGAATCCTCCCAGTAATTCCAATTTCAAGGTCACCGATTGACAGCTAAAGTGTACCTGTCATGTGGCGTGGTGACCGGATCCCCGGTGGTTCGTCCAGGCCTCGCAGACAACCTCTGCCTCTGGGTTCTCCCGAGACTATCCCCCACCATTCAGCTCCGCTTAGGATCTGGGACCCAGCAAGCTGTTGGGGCCACTCTCTGCATCAGAATAAGGTTCCGCTGGGTACCCAACCTCGGCCAGGCGCATAGCGCAACTCACGCAGGCGACTGCCCCAGATATACCCTCCCGCCAGCACGTCCAGAGAAGAAAATGCTCCTCTGATTGGCTGCTGGGAGAAGGTGGGTCTGTCAGAACCCCCTCTAGTGCCGACTGTCACTCAGGGGTAATAACACCCCCCTGACATGCAGACCGACCTACAAGGCAATTTGTGAATGTGAGTAACTTAATTCTCCCATTCCCCACTAACTTTAGCGTAGCACCCCACCAATAGGGGGGGGGGGTTACACAGTGTACAGGCAGTACTGAAATAAACATCAGTTGTTCCAGACCAGAGTCTTGTGTCTCTCACAACTCAGAGGATATAACAGCCTGTTTAACAGGGGCATGTAATTACAATTTTTGATCCAATATTTCACAGCAGGGCCTGTTTCTGCCCTCAACAAGAGTATCTGTGAGGGCTTACAGTGTTGTGGCAACACCACCACAACCAAAGGCCCAATTTTTCTGCCCTGATTAATGGCATGGAATTACAATTCATATAATATTTCACAGCAGGGCCTGTTCCAGCGTCCACCAAGAGTAACTGTGAGGGTTTACAGTGTTCTGGTACCACCAATACCTAAGGCACAATTTTCAGCAGAATATATAGGGCAGGCCATATAGTATATACAGGCGGTCCCCTACTTTCAAACATCCGACATACAAATGACTCCTACTTACAAATGGAGGGAGGCAAATTATTTTTTCATTTATTTTGCTGCAGGGACTTTTCTAAACACGGGAAAAATGTGCCACTTTACAGGCATACTATAGACACCCCCCCCCGGTACAAAATTTAAAGGAATATTTCACTTTTATTGTTTCACTTAAAGTGGTTGTAAACCCACTCTGACATGTTTTACCTACGGGTAAGCCTAGATTAACCACTTGACCACTGGGCACTTAAACCCCCTTCCTAACCAGACCAATTTTCAGCTTTCGGTGCTCTCACAATTTGAATGACAATTACTCAGTCATACAACATTGTACCCATTTGAAATTTTTGTCCTTTTTTTTCACACAAATAGAGCTTTCTTTTGGTGGTATTTGATCACCTCTGGGTTTTTTATTTTTTGCACTATAAAAGAAAAACGACTGAAAATTCTGTAAAAAAAAAAAAAAAAAAAAAAAAAAAACTTGTTTCTGTCATATTAGCAGGTTATTTCTCACACACAACATATGCATACCACAAATTACACCCCAAAACACATTCTGCTATTCCTCCCGAGTATGGCGATACCACATGTGTGAGACTTTTACACAGCGTGGCCACATACAGAGGCCCAACATGCAGAGAGCACCTTCAGGCGTTCTGGAACACCCAGGCCAATTCTGACATTCCTCTCCTACATGTAAAAATCATAATTTATTCACTAGAAAATTACATAGAACCCCAAAACATTATATATGGTTTTTTACCAAAGACCCTAGAGAATACAATGGTGGCCGTTACAACTTATTATCTCGCATGGTATTTTCGCAGACATTTAAAAAAAAAAACTGTTTTGTGCTTAACCACTTAAGGACCGCCTCCTGCAGATTTACGTCGGCAGAATGGCACGGCTGGGCACATCAACGTATATATACGTTGGTTTTAGTACCCAGCCGTGGGTCGCGGGCGCGCGCCCGCGACCCGGTCCGAAGCTCCAGGACCGGGACCGCGGGATTCGCGGACCCGATCGCCGCTGCAGTGCGGCGATCCGTCCCTGGAGCGGAAGAACGGGGAGAGCCGTGTGTACACACGGCTTCCCCGTGCTTCTCTGTGGCCGGAGCATCGATCGCGTCATCCCTGTAATAGGGGGACGCGATCGATGACATCACACCTACAGCCACACCCCCCTACAGTAGTAAACACACATTAGGTACACATTCCCTACAGCGCCACCTGTGGTTAACTCCCAAACTGCAGCTGTCATTTCCACAGTAAACAATGCAATTTAAATGCATTTTTTGCTGTGAAAATGACAATTGTCCCAAAAATGTGTAAAAATTGTCCGAAGTGTCCGCCATATTGTCGCAGTCACGAAAAAAATCGCTGATCGCCGCTATTAGTAGTAAAAAAAAAAATAATTAATAAAAATGCAATAAAACTATCCCTTATTTTGTAAACGCTATAAATTTTGCGAAAACCAACCGATAAACGCTTATTGCGATTTTTTTTACCAAAAATATGTAGAAGAATACGTATCGGCCTAAACTGAGGAAAAAAAATGTTTTTTTATATATTTTTGGGGGATATTTATTATAGCAAAAAGTAAAAAATATTGCATTTTTTTTTAAATTGTCGCTCTATTTTTGTTTATAGCGCAAAAAATGAAAACCGCAGAGGTGATCAAATACCACCAAAAGAAAGCTCTATTTGTGGGAAAAAAAGGACGCAAATTTTGTTTGGGAGCCACGTCGCACGACCGCGCAATTGTCTGTTAAAGCGACGCAGTGCCGAATCGCAAAAACCCCTAGGGTCATTTGCCAGCGTATTGGTCCGGGTCTTAAGTGGTTAAAACAAAACAGTAAAGTTAGCCCAATTTTTTTTCATAATGTGAAAGATGAAGTTACGCCGAGTAAATAGATACCCAACGTGTCACACTTCAAAATTGCGCACACTCGTGGAATGGCGCCAAACTTCGCTACTTAAAAATCCCCATAGGCGGTATTGCAAAGTATCGCGCAGGGTAGTGGGGTATTGCAGAGTATCGCGCGGGGTATTGCAGAGTATCGCGCGGGGTATTGCAGAGTATTGGGGTATTGCAGAGTATTGGGGTATTGCAGAGTATTGGGGTATTGCAGAGTATTGGGGTATTGCAGAGTATCGGGCAGGGTATTGCAGAGTATCGGGCAGGGTATTGCAGAGTATCGGGCAGGGTATTGCAGAGTATCGGGCAGGGTATTGCAGAGTATTGGGCAGGGTATTGCAGAGTATTGGGGTATTGCTGAGTATTGGGGTATTGCTGAGTACTGGGGTATTGCAGGGTACTGGGGTATTGCAGGGTACTGGGGTATTGCAGGGTACTGGGGGATTGCAGAGTACTGGGGGATTGCAGAGTACTGGGGGATTGCAGAGCTGGGATGGATGGAGGGATGGCTGGATCCGTGACTGCATTTGTTACAGATCCAGCCACAGCGCTGCTGCTGACACCCCGCTCCCCCCCCCCCTCTCCTCGCACACTGTACCGAACGGTACAGAGAGGAGAGGGAGGAACCGGTGTCATCAAATGACACCGGTTTGTTTACAAGTGATTGCGCCGTCGCGTGGTAAACAGCCGATATGAGCGGCAATTTACTGTCATGCGCCGGGTCTTCTAGACCCGGCGAGCACAGACACTTCCGCGCAATTGCGGAAGTGAAGGACGACGTCCCAGGGACGTCGTGTCACAGCAACTCGACCGCGCTGTAGCAGTATTTTTGCTATAGCGCGGTCGGCAAGTGGTTAAGGCTTACCTGTAGGTATTTGCAATATCTCCTAAACCTACACGGTTTAGGAGATATTTGCCACAAAAATTCACCGTTGTAACGGCGCAGGTGCACTGAGAATGCCAGTTTTATGAATGGATAATGCTGGCTTTGAAAAAAACATATATATAAAATTAGATTCCACGCTAAAGTAAGGTAATGGCTGCTGCCCCCCTGATAAACCATCCTAGAAGGAATAAAAATGCTAGTGGTAATATGTAAGGGGTAATGGCGCTAGGTTGCTAGGTTGGTATTATGAGTCCTATCCTGGCTAACTAAAGCCCTCAATCCACAAATTGTGTACTGTGCTCAAGTGTGATGAATATGTGTCGGGTAGCTCCTGATGGGTAAGCTCATAAGTAGAGATTCCCCTCCGTGGCATCAGGAGGTGCCCTAATACTGATCAACCCTAACTGGCATGAAACTGATTCCTGAGCAGGATTAGTATAATGAATGAGTGCTTCACCTGTGATTGTGAAATTCTAGTGAGTAATATAAATTCTCTTCTATGTAAAGGCTGAAATAAGCCTATAAGTGTTCCACGTGATATGGTGCTCAAATAGTAAATGTATGTGCCAATAAACAAAGTACGTCCCCTTGGGGAGTGGCAATAAATAATAAATGAATAAATGGATAAATTAAACCAAGGAAAACCCCAAAAACAAGAAACAAAAAACACAAGTAAAGGGGGTAGGACCCTCAAAATGAATGGAGCACTAGATGGTCTATTAATATGTGTATGCAGGTAGGCTGATATAAACTCAACACCTAACTTCCGATGAATAAACACAAATAAAAATAGTCCAGGCACTAAATTAGTGACTCTGTAAAATAGCTGTATCCTGAGGTTCTGTCTTCATTTATGGTGACTTCCATGCTCCCCCCTTTTTATCCCCACTCACCAAATTGTGGTCCCCCTGATGGGGGTGTAGCGCTCTGAGATCGAGGGTTAAACTAGCTGTGTGCCTCGGCCTGACTCCACAACCGCCGTCAATCAGCGTCCAGCAGGGGTAGGACTCCCAATGCAGCACCCAGAATCACATGTAGCCAATCCAAAAAAGAGCGGTGACCCGCATTGTGTCATAAATTTTACCAAAGGGTTTATTAAAAAATTTAAATTGATGACTTGCTAGCGATAAATCAAGCAAGATCAAATTAAAAACAAGTGTAAAATAAAAAATCTGGGCGGTACTCCGTATTAGGGAATGATGTGTGTTTTGTCTATTTGCATTCCATGGCCACACTCCCTGTACCCAGAAGTGATGTATGACATCTGACGCTGTTCTACTAATGCGTTTCGTCCAATGACTTTCTCAAAGATGATGACAGCTATCCTTAGTCTATATCCTTTATAGCAGTGCGGCATGTAGGTCCCACCTGTGTGGGCATTACTTGGGTCTCTGCAAATAGCGTACCACTGACTAAATCTAATTGTGTAATCTCCCTTCACTCCCTAATTTTACTAGGAATGATATATATATTAAATTATACGGCACCATTACTATAGTAAAAAATATATATATCTGATGCACATTAGAAATGGTCATAATTGTAATTCTGGTGTATCATCCTAATATAAAAAGTTCCCCTACTGGATAAGGAATGTAGTGTCCTAAATGCCACAGAGCTATACAATACAGATATTACCCGGTAAAACTGGGTCATAATGAAATCACTCTATGATAGAAATAAATAATTATAAATAAATGGATAATGATAAAATGAGCAAAAATTAAACTACAATATTATTAGTGTATGTTTAGGAGGGGCTCATGAGGGTTATCTTGTGGTGCTTCATTTGAGTACTCCTCTGTAGCTTGTAAGTGACTGAGCTAATATTCCTCACAGTGATAGGTACGAATGAGCTTCCCTCATATTAGTGACAGGTAGGGAATACATAGCCCAATCTATAATTGTATAAATCATATGTTATATTAATTTTTAGAGGATGAAATAAAGGGATATTTAGGTTTAATCATAATGTATTTCGAGGTACCCCAAGGATAGTAATATCAATATTAATTAAGCTAATATGTAGGTCTGTCGACCTTTCCATATAATATATAATGCTAATTACAATACAGGAGTTGCAATAAAAAATGTTTATGTTTACCTAATGTATTCCTGTTCCTAAATTAAATAGTACCCTATGGGGCAGGTCTCCTATGGATTAAAGTTTCCCTAAGGGTATCAGTAATTTGATATAAAACAATTAAGGTCTATATCCAGGTTGAGGCCCCCTGGCGCAAAGGACCCCAACCTGTATATCCATTGGGTCTCATTCTGTGACACCGGGGTCTTTTTGTTTTCTCCCCTCCAATGATCTTTTATAATAATATCTACTGCATAAAAAAACATCCTTGATGGTTCCTTATGGTTGACTTCACTGAAATGTTTAGAAAGGCTATGGTTAGTAGACATGTGCACACTGAAATATTTTGTTTCGTAATTTTGTTTTCGTCCGAAAAATACATTTATTAAGTTACTCCCGAAATTTGTTTTTATTTATTCTGTTTTTAGTTAAAAAAAATCATTAGTCCGAAAATCCAAATTAAGGTCGAATCTGTCTTTGAAGGCTTATGGTGTCTGTCGAATGTTCTAAGGAAAAAAAAAAAAAAAGGCACATTCAACCGCAACAAAAACGAAAATAAAGCATTTTTTTTATCTGATCGTTCGGTTTTCGTATTCTGTGCTTTCGTTATCGTTTGTTGAAAATACCTGAAATTCGGACGAAAATGCATTCGGACGAAAACTAATGCACATGTCTAATGGTTAGGGAACCCTTTGCATATGTTTTTTTTTTTTTTTCAAATATCAATTTTATTAGTTTTTTTCCAACCAAGAAATACAGAAAATTACAGAACAGAACAACTGTGGTCTCACTAGACCATGTCATAAACATGTATGCTTTGCATTGAGAGTCACATTTCACTTGTAAAATCAAGCATCTAGACTGTCGCCAAACCTGTTCAGTATCATGGCACTCCCATAGGTAAACCATAGACAGTTCCGCCCCAGCGAGCTAGCACCTGCAGACTGTCCAACCACACAAATTACAAACCCACAACAAGAACAGGAAAATAAAATAAGATCTCAATTTAAGAAAAAATCAGATCAATTTCCGGATCTTAATACCAACCCACAAATCATGGCGTTTCTTATTGCCACCATCTATGAAATAAAAAACATGCCAGTGATGTCAGTACCATCCAATTTATCCAAGCAACAATCTAGAGCCCTAAAGGACTTACAAACAAGAAAGGACACTGTCATAAAGGCCTCCGATAAGGGGGGCAATATTGTGTTGCAAACTTGCAAACAATATGAAACAATGGGGCTGATTTACTAATGAATCTGCGCTGCGCCGGTACATGCCTTAATTAGTGCGCTGGATGAATCCCTAATTAGGCGCATGAACCGGCGGCAGCAGCAGCGCGATGTGATTGATAACTAAAGCCGCCGCCGAACTCCCTGTATAAGTCTATGGGGGAAATCTTAATAGTGAATTTTAAAGGCTAATCTGCAAGTTTTGTCCTAAAAAGTGTTTGGGGACCTCAGTCCTGCCCCAGGGGACATGTACCAATGCTTTTTTTATTTTTTAAAACGGCCGTTTTTTCGGGAGCAGTGATTTTAATAATGCTAAAAGTGCAATAATAAAAGTGTAATTTTCCTTTAAATTTCGTACTATGGGGGTCTCTAATGTCAGCATGTGAAAAAGCGCATGTTTCCCGTGGTTAGAAATGTCTCTGCACAAAATGTCATTTTTCAAAGGAAAAAAGCCATTTAAAACTGACTCGCGGCTATAATGAATTGTCGGCTCCCGGCAATTGCAGGAGAATTCATTCATTAAAAAAAGGAAAAAAAAAGCGTGGGGGTCCCCCCAAATTCAATAACCAGACCCTTTAGGTCTGGTATGGATATTAAGGGGAACCCCGCCGTCAATTTAAAAAAAAAATGACGTGGGGTTCCCCCCAAATATCCATAACCAGACCCTTCGGGTCTGGTGTGGAATTTAAGGGGAACTCCACTCCAAATTAAAAAAAAAATGGCGTGGAGTCCCCCCTAAAATCCACACCAGACCCCTTATCCGAGCACGTTGACCTGGCCGGCCGCAGAAAAGAGGGGGGGACAGAGCGCGGCCCCCCCCCTCTCCTGAACCGCACCAGGCCACATGCCCTCAACATTGGGAGGGTGTTTTGGGGTGCCCCCCAAAACACCTTGTCCCCATGTTGATGAGGACAAGGGTCTCTTCCCCACAACCCTTGCCCGGTGGTTGTGGGGGTCTGCGGGCAGGAGGCTTATCGAAATCTGGAAGACCCCTTTAACAAAGGGGCCCCCCAGATCCCGGCCCCCCCCCTGTGTGAAATGGTAATGGGGTACCTTGTACCTCTACCATTTCACGAGAAAAAAAATGTAAAGGGTTAAAAAAGACAAGAGCCGGTTTTTGACAAGTCCTTTATTATCTTCTTTCTTCTTTTCTTCGGGTTTCTTCTTCCTCCTCCTTCTTCTTCCTCTGCTTCTGTCTTGGGTCTTCTATTCCCGCATCTTGCCCGGCGTGTTCTTCCATCTTCTTCCGCTGTCCTTCTCGTCCGCATCTTCTTCTCCTTCTTCTTCTTCGCCGGAGGCGCCGCTTCCAATTGAAATCCCCGCTGTCTGCCGGACCACGCCCCCCCCTCTGACGCCACGGGCAAGCTCTTAGGAGTGTGCTGCAAGTGCGTCCGAGGGGGGCGTGGTCACATGTCAGAGGGCGGGCAATTCAATTTGAAGCTCGTGCGCGGCTTTTTCTTTGCCAGAGTCGCCGCTTCCAATTGAATTGCCCGCTTTCTGGAACATGTGACCACGCCCCCCTCTGACGCACTGGCACCACACGGGGACTTTCCTAAGAGCTTGCCCGTGGCGTCAGAGGGGGGGGCGTGGTCCGGCAGACAGCGGGGATTTCAATTGGAAGCGGCCGCTCCGGCGAAGAAGAAGAAGAAGGAGAAGATGCGGACGAGAAGGACAGCGGAAGAAGATGGAAGAACACGCCGGGCAAGATGCGGGAATAGAAGACCCAAGACAGAAGCAGAGGAAGAAGAAGGAGGAGGAAGAAGAAACCCGAAGGAAAGAAGAAAGAAGATAATAAAGGACTTGTCAAAAACCGGCTCTTGTCTTTTTTAACCCTTTACATTTTTTTTCTCGTGAAATGGTAGAGGTACAAGGTACCCCATTACCATTTCACACAGGGGGGGGGCCGGGATCTGGGGGGCCCCTTTGTTAAAGGGGTCTTCCAGATTTCGATAAGCCTTCCTGCCCGCAGACCCCCACAACCACCGGGCAAGGGTTGTGGGGAAGAGACCCTTGTCCTCATCAACATGGGGACAAGGTGTTTTGGGGGGCACCCCAAAACACCCTCCCAATGTTGAGGGCATGTGGCCTGGTGCGGTTCAGGAGAGGGGGGGGGCCGCGCTCTGTCCCCCCCTCTTTTCTGCGGCCGGCCAGGTCAACGTGCTCGGATAAGGGGTCTGGTGTGGATTTTAGGGGGGACTCCACGCCATTTATTTTTTTACATTTGGGGTGGAGTTCCCCTTAAATTCCACACCAGACCCGAAGGGTCTGGTTATGGATATTTGGGGGGAACCCCACGTCATTTTTTTAATAAATTGACGGCGGGGTTCCCCTTAATATCCATACCAGACCTAAAGGGTCTGGTTATTGAATTTGGGGGGACACCCACGCTTTTTTTTTCCCTTTTTTTAATGAATGAATTCTCCTGCAATTGCCGGGAGCCGACAATTCATTATAGCCGCGAGTCAGTTTTAAATGGCTTTTTTTTTTTTTTTTTTTTTTCAGAATGTCATTTTGTGCAAAGACATATTTCTAACCGCAGGAAAAGTGCGCTTTATTCACCTGCTGACATTCCCCCCCCCCCCCCCCCATGGTACGACATTTAAAATAATTATTCAAATGACGTGGGGGTCCCCCCAAATTCAATAACCAGACCCTTTAGGTCTGGTATGGATATTAAGGGGAACCCCGCCGTCAATTTAAAAAAAAAATGGCGTGGAGTCCCCCCTAAAATCCACACCAGACCCCTTATCCGAGCACGTTGACCTGGCCGGCCGCAGAAAAGAGGGGGGGACAGAGCGCGGCCCCCCCCCTCTCCTGAACCGCACCAGGCCACATGCCCTCAACATTGGGAGGGTGTTTTGGGGTGCCCCCCAAAACACCTTGTCCCCATGTTGATGAGGACAAGGGTCTCTTCCCCACAACCCTTGCCCGGTGGTTGTGGGGGTCTGCGGGCAGGAGGCTTATCGAAATCTGGAAGACCCCTTTAACAAAGGGGCCCCCCAGATCCCGGCCCCCCCCCTGTGTGAAATGGTAATGGGGTACCTTGTACCTCTACCATTTCACGAGAAAAAAAATGTAAAGGGTTAAAAAAGACAAGAGCCGGTTTTTGACAAGTCCTTTATTATCTTCTTTCTTCTTTCTTCGGGTTTCTTCTTCCTCCTCCTTCTTCTTCCTCTGCTTCTGTCTTGGGTCTTCTATTCCCGCATCTTGCCCGGCGTGTTCTTCCATCTTCTTTCCTCCCGCTGTCCTTCTCGTCCGCATCTTCTCCTTCTTCTTCTTCGCCGGAGCGGCCGCTTCCAATTGAAATCCCCGCTGTCTGCCGGACCACGCCCCCCCCTCTGACGCCACGGGCAAGCTCTTAGGAAAGTCCCCGTGTGGTGCCAGTGCGTCAGAGGGGGGCGTGGTCACATGTTCCAGAAAGCGGGCAATTCAATTGGAAGCGGCGACTCTGGCAAAGAAAAAGCCGCGCACGAGCTTCAAATTGAATTGGCCGCCCTCTGACATGTGACCACGCCCCCCTCTGACGCACTTGCAGCACACTCCTAAGAGCTTGCCCGAGGCGTCAGAGGGGGGGGGCGTGGTCCGGCAGACAGCGGGGATTTCAATTGGAAGCGGCGCCTCCGGCGAAGAAGAAGGAGAAGATGCGGACGAGAAGGACAGCGGAAGAAGATGGAAGAACACGCCGGGCAAGATGCGGGAATAGAAGACCCAAGACAGAAGCAGAGGAAGAAGAAGGAGGAGGAAGAAGAAACCCGAAGGAAAGAAGAAAGAAGATAATAAAGGACTTGTCAAAAACCGGCTCTTGTCGTTTTTTAACCCTTTACATTTTTTTTTCTCGTGAAATGGTAGAGGTACAAGGTACCCCATTACCATTTCACACAGGGGGGGGGCCGGGATCTGGGGGGCCCCTTTGTTAAAGGGGTCTTCCAGATTTCGATAAGCCTCCTGCCCGCAGACCCCCACAACCACCGGGCAAGGGTTGTGGGGAAGAGACCCTTGTCCTCATCAACATGGGGACAAGGTGTTTTGGGGGGCACCCCAAAACACCCTCCCAATGTTGAGGGCATGTGGCCTGGTGCGGTTCAGGAGAGGGGGGGGGCCGCGCTCTGTCCCCCCCTCTTTTCTGCGGCCGGCCAGGTCAACGTGCTCGGATAAGGGGTCTGGTGTGGATTTTAGGGGGGACTCCACGCCATTTTTTTTTTTAGTTGGAGTGGAGTTCCCCTTAAATTCCACACCAGACCTGAAGGGTCTGGTTATGGATATTTGGGGGGAACCCCACGTCATTTTTTTTAAAAATTGATGGCGGGGTTCCCCTTAATATCCATACCAGACCTAAAGGGTCTGGTTATTGAATTTGGGGGGACCCCCACGCTTTTTTTTTGGTGTTTTTAATGAATGAATTCTCCTGCAAATTCCAAGAGCTGACAATTCATTATAGCCGCGAGTCAGTTTTAAATGGCTTTTTTCCTTCAGAATGTCATTTTTCACATGCTGACATTACACCCAGGGCCGCCATCAGGGGGGTACAGGCAGTACACCTGCAGGGCCGCCATTAGGGGGGTACAGGCATTACACCGCCCGGGGGTCCCCAGGGGCCCCCAGGGGCCCGGATGGGAACCACCCTAAAACAAAAAAAACTATTTTTTTTTTTTTTTTTTTGTTTAAGGGCTCCGAAGGTCCCCAGGGGCCCGGAGGCCACTAAGGGCCCCAGATGGCAAGCCCTTTTTTTTAAATAAAATATATATATTTAAAAAAAAATATATATTTTTTAAATATATTTGTTTATTTTTTTTTTAAGGAAAGGGCCCAGAGGTCCCCAGGGCCCTGGAAGGCTACCCCCTTGTTTTTTAACTTTTTTTCGATAAATGTTATATTTAAAAAATATATATATATGTATTTTCTCTCTTTTGTATTTTTATTTGATAAAGAGCACAGAGGTCCCCAGGGCCCCGGATGGCTACCCCCCTTTTTTATATATATTTTTCTTTATTTCTTATTTCTGTCAAAATTTTTGTAAAGGGCCCCCCCGCTCCTCAATTTGCGGCACCACCCCCCCCCCCCCCCGCTTCTCAATTTCATACGGCAGCACCCCCCCCCCCGGTTCTCTGCTCCAGGGGGCCCATGCCTGAAGCTGTGTAAGGGGCCCCAAAATTCATGATGGCGGCCCTGTACACCTGTAAGGGGCCCGGGGGTCCGGAGGTGCCCAGATGCCTGGAGGCCCCCCAGTGCCCCAGCCCCATGGTAACCCCCCTCTTTTTTTTTTTGTATATATATATTTGTTAGTTGGTTTTTGTAGGATTTTTTATTAAAGGGCCAATTTTTGGAATTTAATATTTTTTTGCAGTCTGGAGGTCCCCAGGGCCCCGGGTGGCAACCCCCCAAATTTTTTGTTATTAAAGGGCCAATGTTTTGGTTTAGGGGTCTGGAGGTCCCCAGTGGCCTGGTCCCCAGTGGCCCGGAGATCCCAGGGCTCCAGATGACAACCCCCCACCTTTACAAAAAAAAAAAAAAAAAAAAACATATGATATATTTTTTGGTTATTTTTTAAACATATATATATATAATATAATTTTGAAAGCTCCCAGAGGGCCCCAGATGACAACCTTTTTGCTTCTAAAAATGTTATAAACATTTTCCCCAGGTTTGTTACTTTTTACTTTAATTTCTTTTTTAAAGTGTATTTTGTGCGTGAAGTCGAGAGAGAGAGAGCTGGACTTGCAATCGCCATCCTTCTCCATGCCCCCGGTGGCAATGGTGGGTGTGAGGGGGGCCTCCCACTCACCCCACCTGCTACACTTGGGAGCCCGATGGGACAGAGGGACTCCCCCTATGAAGGAGTGTAGCCCACCCAGCCAGCCCTGTAGGTCCTTCGCCTCCCTTTATTTTAGGAGACCTCATGGCCAAAGTGTGTGCAAGTGTGGTGTTTTTTTTGGGGGGGGGGGGTGGGCATACTAAGCACAGGCGTACCTTGCATAGCACACCCACCGGGAGCCGGGCTGACACCACCAAACTCAATTCATATGTAGCCGAGACCGGGATCCGAACCCTTGGCTGCAGAGGTGAACGGCTTGTCAGCGCAGTGCCATTCACGTTGAGCCACCACAGCTCCCACCCAATGTTATTTTTTTTTTAGATTTTTGGTAGTTATTTTTTATTAAAGGGCCCAGAGCTCCCAAGGCAACCCCCTTTTTTATTATTTTATATATGTAGATATTGTAATTTATTTTTCATTAAAGAGCCCAGAAGTTTCTTTTTATTAAAGGGCCCAGTGGTCCCCAGGGCCCCCGGATGGCTACCACCCTTTTTAATATATATTTTTCTATATGTATTTTTTAGTAAAGGAACCCCCCGCTTATCAAATTGCGGCAGCCCCCCCCCCTTCTTAATATCAGGCGGCACCCCCCCCCCCTATTCTCTGCTCCAGGGGGCCCATGCCTGAAGCTGTGTAAGGGGCCCCATAATTCCTGATGGCGCCCCTAATTGCCTCCCCCCCCCCCCATGGTACGAAATTTCAAGGAATTTTTCACTTTTATTGGTGCACTTTAACCACTTCCATACCGCGCCTATTCTGGCACTTCTCTCCTTCATGTAACAATTATATTTTCTTCCTTGAAACTTACTCAGGACCCCCAAACATTATATATATTTTATTAACAAACACCCTAGGGAATAAAGTGGCGGCCATTTTTTCGGACACATTTCCAACAGTATTTGTGCCAAAAATGTTCTAACGTTTTTTTTTTTTTTTGGCTTTCCAAAAAAAAACCTGTTTCATGAATGACAAAATAAGAAAGCAGTAAAGCTAGGCCAATTTTTAGGGATAAGGTAAAAGATGATGTTACACCGAGTAAATAGATACCTAACTTGTCACGCTTTCATATTGCGCACACTCATGGAATGGCGCTAAATTTCGTTATAAAAAAATCTCCATAGGCAACGCTTGACTTTTTTTCTCAGGTTACCACTTTTGAGTTACAGAGGAGGTCTAGTGCTAACATTATTGCTCTCGCTCTAACGCACGCTATGATACCTCACATGTGGGGTTTGAAGGATGTTTACATATGTGTGTGGGACTTGCATGCGTGTTCGCTTCTGAGTGCGAGCTACTAGGGACAGGAGCATTTAAATTCCTTTGTTATTTTATTTTTTTACTTAATATTTTATTTTTTGCACTTGTTTGTCCCTTTGTTTGTATTATTTTTCACTTTTCTTCCTATTACAAGGAATGTAAACATCCCTTGTAATAGGACTAGTGTGTGACAGGTCCTCTTTATAGAGAAAGGCGGGGTCAATTAGACCCCACATCTGTCCTCCAGGCTGGAAATCATGGAATTGGTAAAAAAAAAAACATCTCATGCTTTCAGCTGCAATCATGTTCGTTCAGCACAGTAGCGTAGTGTGTAGCATGTTCACCTAGCAGCAAAAGGGTTGCTGGTTCGAATCCCACCCGTGACACTATCTGCCTGGAGTTTGCATGTTCTCCCTGTGCGGGTTTCCTCCCACAATCTAAAAACATGCTGTAAATTGGATCCTGTCTAAATAAGCCCTAATATGCAGTAGGATATTTAGGTTTTGTGCTTCCCTAGGCCTGACCAAATTTTGGCACCCCCCTAATAGAAAAATGACCCACCCTTCCTGTCAAGGCCACACCCTGTTTTTTTATGACCCACCCAGGAATTTTCAGGGGACACACACAAGTTCTGTGGGGGGGGACTTGGGGGGGCCCTTAATTTGCCTACTTTTTCGATCACTTCCTGTTTGGCTATGGGGCAGGAAGTGAAGGCCAATCTCCCCAAACGGACAGGGATAATACAAAATAAACTGACAGAGCTTCTAACCCCCCCACCAACTCTATCCAAAATGAAAGAAATCCAAAAAATAAAAGTGATGATTATTGTTCCAGTTTAACCCCAAATTTCAGATCATTTTATTGAGAGGCTTAAGAAAATATAACCATGCCAATAGGCCACGATCCAGCGTTGCTAATATGTATGAATGTGTGTTAGGGACCCCCACAAACACCACCCAATGTTAAATCAACTATTTTCATGTTTGTTTTGGGGATGCCTGCACCCCTGATAGGGTAAAGACACCTCACAAATGTTGTCACTTTCTACTTAATTCATTCACTTCCTGCCACACAGCCAAACAGGAAGTGAGGGAAACACCTGAGTAATGTTTTGTTGGGGACACACAGATCAATATAAATAGTTTCCCATTTTGGAAATGGCATTTTGCTGTGTACACCCCAAATTAGTAGGAATCTTGGACTTTGGGGTCCATTTACTAAAGGCAAATCCACTTTGCACTACAAGTGGACAAGCAAGGAAGAAAACTCAAAACTTGGCGGGATTGGAAGTAAAAACCATCAGTGCTTCCCTTCTGATTTTCATTGCCTACGCTTCTACTGCAGAGCGGCTTTGCCTTTACTAAACCCCAAAGTAACCAATCATTTGGGGTGTACACTGCAGTGCAATTTGCTTAATGGTGACACTAGTTAGATTGACCTGTGCCCCGAAGAAAAGACCATTGGTAGGGTTTTAACCTCACTTCCTGTTCAGCTGTGTGACAGGAAGTGAAGCCAATTTTAGGAAAAGGGACACAAAGCCCAACCTAAAAACACTAGCAGGGGTTCTAACACTCAATTGGCTTCCCTCAAACAACCCACAATTAGAATAGGATTGTCTTGTGCTAGTTTCAAGCACAGCGCTGTAAATCAGCACTTCAAGCCTGTCCAAAAAAAACACACCACCCCCCCCCCCCCTCCAACAGGCCCTGTTTGCAGCTTTTCCTACATCTTGCACATGTGCTTTAAAAAGTCAGTCTGGACATCAGTTCTAGGAAACAATACTTACCGCTTTGTCCTTCCTTTTCTGGTGACTAAACATTTCATGCATACACACCAGGAAAGATCTTAGAGACAAATCACACTTGATGGTTTAGGCCCAAACTAGTTCAGCTGCAGCGGTTGAAATCCATAGCATGAAAAAAATATCACAAAACAAACTTCAAAATTTGAAAGTAATTTTATTGGTCCACAAAACAAGGAAAGCAAAAAAAAAATTACAAATAAACACACCAAAAATATATACAAACACCTAAAAACAAAAAAGACCAACGTTTATTTCACAGTCATTGGAAAATAAATCATGCTTTTGAAATAACAGGATAGACCCACAGGATTAAAACATTAGTCATTAACATCTTGAGAAACATTTAGCAAAATTATGTAGCAGAGAAAACATCA
This sequence comes from Rana kukunoris, assembly GCA_029574335.1. NCBI lineage: Eukaryota > Metazoa > Chordata > Amphibia > Anura > Ranidae > Rana > Rana kukunoris. The sequence continues at coordinate 381,053,312 of CM056053.1, read as the reverse complement.
AAAAATACAAAACTTGCTCCAAAACATCTCTGTTTCACTCCGCCATTACTTCCAGCCAGCAAATCTGCCCCCTCTGAGGGGCAGCTGACACGTGCAGTATCCACGCTTTTTATAACATGTGTGCTAATGAACCAATTGGAAACACATGAAGAAATGTCAGCCTCTAGTTTGTGTGCACTTGGAACTGCTTACACCTGTTAAGGATGTCCTTAAATTACTAAGCCAAAAAAAGAGCTTTCTGAGCATGCTCAGAAAGATGCAAGTCATTTTCAGGATGAAACTTCCAACTTCTTTTTCTAACTGTTCGAGCATGCCCAGTTCACTCGAAATGCAGTACCAGAATCAAATCTGCAATGGCGGATGAAAGCATTAGAGGTGTTAAATTTTTTTTTGGTCCCCATGAAGTGATGCTTTACAAGCTGAACGGGAGGTCTTATAGAATTTTTACGTAACAAACCTAAATAGTAATAATTTAAACGCCCCTGTCCCTAGTAGCTCGCAGTCAGAAGGGAACAAGCAGCATTTTTATTGTTTCCGGTTACCAGTTTAGATTTACAGATGAGGTCTAGTGCTATAAATATTCCTCTTGCTGTTACGCACGCTATGATACCTCACATGTGTGGTTTGAAGAATGTTTCCATATATGGGGGCGGGCCTTAAATGTGTAAGCCCCGCCCACATATTGAACCCCCGTTCAAACCCCACATGTGAGGTATCATAGCGTACGTTAGAGCGAGAGCAATACTTGTTAGCACTAGAGCTCCTCTGTAAATCTAAACTGGTAACCTGAAACACATAAAAAAGCGTTGCCTATGGGTTTTTTCAAGTACTGAAGTTTGGCGCCATTCCATGAGTGTGTGCAATATTAAAGTGTAACATGTTGGGTATCTATTTACTCGGTGTAACATCATCTTTCACATTATGGCCATAAATTGGGCTAACTTTAGTGTATTCTTAATTTGTAACCACTTGAGCCCCAGAGCATATTACTGGTCACTGACGGGGCCATTTTTTGCATTTCAACACTGCGTCATTTTGACTGACAATTGCGTGGTTGTGCGACGTGGCCCCCCAAAAAATTGGGCGTCCTCATCCTCCCCCCCCCCCCCTAAAAATTATTTTTTTTTATTTTTGTTGGTGGTATTTGATCACCTCTGCGTTTTTTCATATTTTTGCTTGACCCAAAAATATAGCGACAATTTGGTAACTAAAAAAACATCTTTTTTACGGTTTGCTATAATAAATCTCCCCCAAAATATATTCAAAAAATGTTTGCCCTCAGTTTAGGCCGATAAGTATTCTTGGACATATTTTTGGTTGCAAAAAATCACAATAAGCGTTTGATTGGTTTGGGCAAAAGTTCTAAGTAGGGGTTGGTCTTATGGGTTTTTTTTGAATAATTTTTTGTTTTACTAGTAATGGTGGCTATCATTTGTTTTTTCTGTCTAATGCGACATTGTGGCGGACACATTTTTGTGAGATTTGGCATTTTTGTAGCGAGCAATGGTATATCAATGCATTGCTTACTATAAAAATGACACTGGCAGGGAAGGGGTTAACACTAGGGGCGCGGAAGGGGTTGATTATGTTACCTGGGTGTGTTCTAACTGTAAAGGGGGTGGGACTGTGTAGGGGAAATGACAGATCGCTGTTCATACATTGTAGGGACAGACGAGCAGGCATTCCCCCCCCCCCTGACAGGACCGGGATAAAGGGGAACTCCACCCCAAATTACAAAAAAAAAACGGCGTGGGGTTCCCCCTTCTGGTGCACAACAGGCTCTTAGATTTGATCTGGAACATAAGGGGTTAAACCCACGCCAAAAAACGGCGTGGGGTTCCCCCTCAGATCCAGACCAAACCCTTCTCCCAGGCACGCAGTCTGGCCGGACAGGAATGGGGGTGGGGACGAGCGAGCGCCCCCCCCCCTCCTGAGCCGTACCAGACCACATGCCCTCGACATGGGGGAGTGTGTGCTGTGGGGGAGGGGGGCACTGCCCCCCCACCCCAAAGCACTCTTGTCCCCATGTCGAAAGGGACAAGAGCCTCTTCCCGACAACCCTGGCCGTTGGTTGTCGGGGTATGCGGGCGGGGGGCTTATCAGAATCTGAGAGCCCCCTATATTAAGGGGGCCCCCAGATTCTGGCCCCCCACCCTATGTGAATGAGTATGGGGTACATCGTACCCCTACCCATTCACCGGGTGGAAAAGTGTAAACAAAAAAAAAACACACAGAAAAAAATAATTTATTAGTCAGCTCCGGGGGTCTTCTGCCGGGACCCCCCACCACCAGCCCATTGGGCCCCGGGCTTCGCCGTCTTCTGCCGGGGGGGACACCCACCGATGATCTCCGCCATGTCCAGCCAGGCCCCCACCCCAAAATAAGCTCTTTCAGATCCGGGGGGGGCCGGCCGAAAGAAGCAGAGAACAACGGGGGCGGAGCCCCTCGGTCTTCCAGACGTTTTCTGCCGGGGGGGCTCCAGCCCCGCACCGGTCTTCGCCGCCGCCTTCCGCCGGGGGGTACACCTACCCCCCCCCCGGTCTTCGCCGCCGCCTTCCGCCGGGGAGAGAGACCCCCACCGATGCTCTCCGCCATGTTCGGCCAGGCCCCCTACCCCAAACAAAGCTCTTTTACATCCGGGGGGGGCCGGCGGGAATGGCGGAGAACAACGGGGGCGTCGCCACTCCTCGGTCTTCTAGCCGTCTTCTGCCGGGGGGGGGAAACACCCACCCATGCTCTCCGCCATGCTCGACTGTGCCCCCACCCCAAAATGAAGCTCTTTTACATCCGGGGGGGGCCGGCCGAAAACAGCGGAGAACAACGGGGGTGTCGCCCCACCTCGGGCTCCTCCGCTTCTGCCTGGCTCCTCCCGAGGCCAGGGCTTCTTTTGCCGTCTTCCGCCGGAGGGCGCCACTCTCCGGGCTTCTCGACGTTGTCTTCCGCCGCGGGGGCCAGGCCTTCTTCTTTGCCGCCCCCTTCGATTTTTTCGGCCTGGACGGGGGTCGCACATCCCATCCAGGACTTGGACGTGGCGGGCTTCTCGTCGCCGTCTTCTGCCGCTGCCCCCTTCACCACGAAGCTCCGTGCTTGTTTGATGAGGGCAGCGGGCTTCCGTCGTCTTCTCCGGGGCGAGGGTCGTACATCCCACCCCGGATTTCCTCGCCGGCTTCTGCCTGGCTCCTACTGGGGGCCAGGCCTTCTTTTGCCGTCTTCCGCCGGAGGGCGCCACTCTCCGGGCTTCTCGACGTTGTCTTCCGCCGCGGGGGCCAGGCCTTCTTCTTTGCCGCCCCCTTCGATTTTTTCGGCCTGGACGGGGGTCGCACATCCCATCCAGGACTTGGACGTGGCGGGCTTCTCGTCGCCGTCTTCTGCCGCTGCCCCCTTCACCACGAAGCTCCGTGCTTGTTTGATGAGGGCAGCGGGCTTCCGTCGTCTTCTCCGGGGCGAGGGTCGTACATCCCACCCCGGATTTCGTCGCCGTCTTCTGCCGCTGCCCCCTTCACCACGAAGCTCCGTGCTTGTTTGATGAGGGCAGCGGGCTTCCGTCGCAGTCTTCCGCCGCGGGGTGACACTCGCGGGCTTCTTCTTCCATTCGATGTTGACACGGCGAGGTCCGGCGCTGAAATGCCTTCTGAGCGGCGGGCAAGGACTTATATTGGCATTGGGCGTGGGCGTGGTTATGCCAACATGTGACCTTAACCCATGTGACAGTGATGTCACGTCACATCACTGTCACATGGGTTAAGGTCACATGTTGGCATAACCACGCCCACGCCCAATGCCAATATAAGTCCTTGCCCGCCGCTCAGAAGGCATTTCAGCGCCGGACCTCGCCGTGTCAACATCGAATGGAAGAAGAAGCCCGCGAGTGTCACCCCGCGGCGGAAGACTGCGACGGAAGCCCGCTGCCCTCATCAAACAAGCACGGAGCTTCGTGGTGAAGGGGGCAGCGGCAGAAGACGGCGACGAAATCCGGGGTGGGATGTACGACCCTCGCCCCGGAGAAGACGACGGAAGCCCGCTGCCCTCATCAAACAAGCACGGAGCTTCGTGGTGAAGGGGGCAGCGGCAGAAGACGGCGACGAGAAGCCCGCCACGTCCAAGTCCTGGATGGGATGTGCGACCCCCGTCCAGGCCGAAAAAATCGAAGGGGGCGGCAAAGAAGAAGGCCTGGCCCCCGCGGCGGAAGACAACGTCGAGAAGCCCGGAGAGTGGCGCCCTCCGGCGGAAGACGGCAAAAGAAGGCCTGGCCCCCAGTAGGAGCCAGGCAGAAGCCGGCGAGGAAATCCGGGGTGGGATGTACGACCCTCGCCCCGGAGAAGACGACGGAAGCCCGCTGCCCTCATCAAACAAGCACGGAGCTTCGTGGTGAAGGGGGCAGCGGCAGAAGACAGCGACGAGAAGCCCGCCACGTCCAAGTCCTGGATGGGATGTGCGACCCCCGTCCAGGCCGAAAAATTCGAAGGGGGCGGCGGCAGAAGACCCTCAAAGTTCAAACCACCTTCACCAGGTGAATGGGTAGGGGTACGATGTACCCCATACTCATTCACATAGGGTGGGGGCCCGAAATCTGGGGGCCACATTATTAAACGGGGCTCCCAGATTCTGATTGGCTCCCGCCCGCATACCCCGACAACCAATGGCTAGGGTTGTCGGGAAGAGGCTCTTGTCCCGTTCGACATGGGGACAAGAGTGCTTTGGGGTGGGGGGGCAGCGCCCCCCTCCCCCAAAGCACACACTCCCCCATGTCGAGGGCATGTGGTCTGGTACGGCTCAGGAGGGGGGGGGCCGCTCGCTCGTCCCCACCCCCATTCCTGTCCGGCCAGACTGCATGCCTGGGATGAGGGCTTGGTACGGATCTGGGGGGGAACCCCACGCCGATTTTGGCGTGGGTTAACCCCTCACGTTCCGGACCAAGCCGGAGAGCCTATTGTACCCCTGGGGGGGAAGCCGCGCCGGTTTCACATTTGAAATTTGGCGCGGAGTTCCCCTTCAGTGTCAGCGCAGCCCGAGAACAGCTCGGAGCTTGCCGTACGCCGCTCCAGGCAGTGCAAACACTGCTACGCCGCCTGGTATTTACCAAGGATTTCCCGGCGTTCTGAAGAGGCGCGCGGTGAGCTCCGATTTTTCCCTCTGCGCATGCCCAGTATGCAAGTGAACCTTCCGAGGTTCTAGCGTACTTTGCAAGCGCCCGGGGATCGGGTCCCAAAAGTCACTTTCCCTTTCAAATCGGCCCGCCACACAAGTTGAAACACATGTCACTACACTTCCCCTGCATCACCCCCCTCCCTCCCCTCATAAACTCCCGCCCGAATCCCCGATGTTTACATAACTAAATGCCGCACGCCAGCTCTGTACTGGCGTGCTGTGCGCCCTCTTCTGGGCGCATTAGGCACTTTAGTAAATGAGGAAACACGCTGCACTAGCAGCGTGTTTCTTTGGTAAATGTCAAAAACAGGTTTACTCCTGCTTGTGCACCATGAGTCTTGGCGCACAGGCTTGGTAAATCAGCCCCAATGTGTCTAAAAATCTTGCAGAATAAGGAATGGTATTCACCGATCACTGCTGACATCACTGCACAATTTAAATTAGAGTTCAAGATGCTCATTTATACAGCATACACTGAAGCGTTAATTGACAAATCAATTTATGAGTTTTTTAATGTTCCTTTTCCAAGGGAACCGATTTTCTATGCGATCCCTAAGATCCACAAAGACAAAGAAGTCCCTCCGGGACGACCAATCATATCAGGGATTGGTTCCCTTACAGAGAACTGTAGCCGATTTGTAGACTTTTTTGATGCCCCACGTTATAAGGTTACCGTCATATATCAAGGACACCTTAGATTTACTTAAAAAACTGGACGGACTCACGATCCCCACTGGAGCCCACCTAGTCACCATAGACGTTGAAGCGCTTTACTCAAGTATCCCACACGAAAAAGGCCTTCAGATCACCAAAACCTTCCTAATGGAAGAGGATCACAGGCAGTGGAAATTTAAGGACCTTATTGTATCCCTTCTGTCCTTTATTTTGAAGCATAATTATTTTTCATTTATGGGCTCCCACTACCTCCAGGTACAGGGCGTTGCTATGGGCACCTGTTGTGCCCCTGCATATGCAAACCTGTACCTGGGGGGGTGGGAGCGGGAAGTTTTTTCCGATCCACGGTATCAGTCCTTTCTGAGTTTTGTTTTATGTTGGTACCGATATATTGATGATGTCTTTATCATCTGGACAGGCCCCACCCCCAAGCTCCATGAGTTTTTGGTTCTATTAAACTCAAAACGAGTTTAACCTCAAATTCACATACGACTGGCTGCGGGATTCAGTATCCTTCCTAGATGTCACTATTTATAGAGACTCAGAAGATAATATCAGTACCAAATTGTTCCGTAAAAGTACAGCAGGCAACACGCTCCTTCATGCTAGCAGCGCCCATCCTTTGTCTCTAGTTCATAGCATTCCCTACGCTCAATATTTGAGACTACGGAGGAATTGCACCTATGATGAAGATTTCAGACAACAAGCCAATGAATTGAAAATTAGATTACTACAAAGAGGTTACAGCAAAAGCTTGCTAAGAAAAGCATATAATAAATCTATGAACCAAGATAGGCTGTCCCTCATCTATAATAAAAAAAACTAAAACTAGGGGAGAGCATTCCAACAACACTACCAAATTTATCACAAAATATGCAGCCCAACATGGTACACTCCGAAATTGTCTTGCAAAACATTGGCACCTCCTCAAGGAGGATCCCATTTTGAATAAGTATATCAAGGAAAGGCCTGAGATTATATTTCGTAGATGTCCATCTATAGGCAATAAGCTTACCAGGAGTGAATATAGACCACCAAATGAAGACAGTGATTTTCATAGAGGACTAGAAACCTGCGGACAATGTTCTTATTGCCCATGGATACAACCAGGTACTCTTTTCCATTTACCAAATGGTGAAATATTCAAACCAACATTCCATGCTACATGCAACACTGAAGGTGTAATATACCTCATGCAATGTAAATGTAAAGCCTTTTATGTAGGGAAAACTATCTGCCAACTCAAACAACGAATATATGACCACATCTATTACTCCCAATATGCTAAGATGATTACACCAATTAGCAGGCACCTTGGATTATACCATAGGTTTGATACCTCGTTTATCAAATTTATCGTATTAGAAGTTGTTCCAAAGGATCCGAGAGGCGGCAATTGGGACAAAAGGATTTTACAGAAAGAGACTTTATGGATAGAAAGATTGGGAGCTACCTTTCCACCTGGTATCAATGAAATACTGACATACCGACCCTTTCTGTAAACCTGTTTTTGTGAATCTTCTGGGGATCAAATAGCTTTAGGTTTCTCAGGTATACTGTGCATTTGTTGGGTACATGTTTTGCACAGATATGGGCATGCCATGAGCGCGTCACGCGCCCAGGCATAGCGCATATACGTGCCAACTATTCCTGCAAAGGCAGGCAGTTATCTATTTAAGCACTCTTACTAAATTCAGAGGTATGCATTCCCCTTTAAGGGGATTTGCAAGAAGACTTTATATACACAATTTATGATATAATTTAATAAATATACTATTGTTTAATAAGTATTAAACATTTACTGTTAATTAAATTCAATATTAAATTTAATAGGCTACTACAGACAGCGAGTTTTTCCAGGTTTGGTCTAATTCATACGTTGCTGTCATGTTACCACAGGGGTTAAATGTTTTGCGGTTACTCTGTATTAGTCTCCATGGCCCGCGGCATGCATTGGCCCAAGCCTGCCTTGTTTTATGGATGGATGGATGTGTCTTGAGGGGCGCCCCTTCCTCTCCCCGAGTGACAGCCTTATACCCCTCACCTGTGGGCCACGTAAGCCATTGGTGTATACACAGATGGGCATGCCCCCACTGACTAGGGGGAGGCCTTGATCCATCCACCAATGGCAGTCTTGGCACGGCCCGCACGCGTGACGTCAGACGTTTTCTGACGCGCGCGAGTCGGGGGAGCCTTTAAAAACCAGTGGCAACACAAAATGGTCAATGCAAGACCAGGTGTTGCCACATACAACATTGGGGAAACATTTACAAACCACAAGCAAGGTAAGAGCATCTATTTAAGCTATAGCACTACCAAACCTTTGCCAATGTGAACAAGTAATTTCGGTCTAGCCATACATTGTTGCTGTCTCATTACAGAGACCAAATTGGCAAAACACCCATTTGAACTTAAACTGACACTCTGAAGAAAAGTCCAGCATTCTTGAGGCAAGGTAAATAAATCTCCTGTTTTTTCTACTATATACACATTCATATATGCCATCTTCAGCCGGTTCTAGTATTCAAAAAATTGGTTTCACAAACAAGAATAATTACCTTATATAGCCATTTGTGGCTTTTCTAGTTACCTGTTGATTTTTGATCTACCTTTTGTTGTGTTTTGAGTTCATCAAAATAAATTCTCCAGCACTATGCGCCCTCTAGTGGCATTATTGCCAACTACATTAAGCCATAATAATAATTTGTTATACTAACACTATCAATTTAGTTGCATATTTACAAATGTATAGCTTACCGTATAATTTTGGTACCTGCTATATACCATAGTACCCCAAATCTATACTTAGCCCAGGCCGTAACATTGAACCAATACATATTGAGATATATACATAATCACATCTATACAGGCCCTCGTGCTTTGCTAATATATGTTAAATTACTCGTAAACTATATCAAACCATCTCCCAATTGTTGTATAGGTTTAATAGCACCCCCTTCGGGTGGGGGTAGGCTTCATCTCAGAGTGACCAGGGTGCTCATACTACCCATCTCAGTTCACCCTAAAAACAACGCTGCTCCCCCGTCAGGGGATACCAACGGCCTTGGTGATCTTTATTGGGTAACCGCAATCTATCTCCCCTGGTTTTCTATATGCCATTAATGTTTTTTGGTAAGTTTACTAGCACATTGTCTCACCCATCTATTGATGGGTATATGATGAGCTATATAATGTTTTGTTTACTCTGTTTGTTTACTGTAATTTCTGTTTTATCTGTGCAGTTTATTTCTCCATGCTCCCGATGAAGTGGGTAAAACCACGAAACATGTAGAGCAATTCCAAGGGAAATCGTATGAATGTCAAGATTTGAATAGAAACTACTCAGCGATACACAAAGCAGTTTCCTCTGGGTTGGATCAACCCCCCATCTGCTCTGTATTGGTTATTATAGTAGAAATTTACTGTTATGTTTTCTCTCTTGACATTGTAATTATTGCACAATCACAGTTTGTTGTTTTTAATACACAGGACACATCAATATGTGTGGTGTTGATGTACTGGAGTTATTTATGTATTTTTATATAAATTAAATTTATTTTTTCACTTTTCTATAACTGGTGCCTACAAAGTCCATTTCTTTTTCACACAAAAATTCTCTAGCACCTGCAATATCAACTTGCGCAATCTCTTTTCCAGTCAAGGTTATTTTTGCAGTCGGAATGGCTGCATCTCTAACACACATTCGGACTCCCACGGCCTATTATAAAACCAGTAGTCGAGGAAACCACAGAGAGAAAGACAGAGCGAAGGAGGCAAGAAGAAATAGAAGAAAAATATAAATAAAATTAGGAGTAGAGAGAGAGAAAACTAAACAAAAACAGTCACAAACAAAAAGAAAAGGGGAGACTAGGGACATGGGAGAGGGAAAGGAAAGAAGAGTGGGAAAGGGGAGGGGGGGTATGTACGGCACAGGGGTGATGAATATATTGCCACCGTCGGCCTGTGTTGGGTCGACATTAAAAAGTCTATTAAGAGTTCAGTAAAGATTGCCCTTCATCGGAGTATATGTATAAGTTCCACAGCTCCCAAGCTTTAGAGTGTTTTTCCTGTTTATTCTGGGCTGTAAGCACCAGGTCTTCCAGGTTCTTAATTTCCTCCACTTTACGCAACCACAGTCCAACCGATGGAGGCGTGTTTTGTTTCCAGGTAGCCGGAATGCAAGATTTTGCTGCATTAAGTAGGTGCCTCACAATGGATTTTTTGTAAGATTGTGCCGGGACCATGGAAGCGTGAAGCAGGAAGAAAGCTGGGTCTTTTTGAATTGTGTGAGCAGTGAACTTTTGTATGGTCGTCTCAACAGTCGTTCAGTCGTTCAGGATATTTTGCGTCTGTACGTCAGTAAAAGTCTGTCTCAGGTCATGTCCCCATGTTTGTAGAAACACCAGGTCGGGTTGTGTTGATGGGGTGTTTAGTAGGAAATATGTTTTCGAGAGTACTTGAGTCAGCACACCGTCGCCCCTACAGTAGTCTTCAAATGTCGTCAGGTCACGGGTAAATTGTCTGGGGTCTGGTATTGAATGGATGAAGTGGTGTAACCGAATCGCTTTCCAAAACGGTAGTTGAAAGCCACCAGTATCATTCCTCAGGCTACTGATCGACGTCCACCGGTCTCCGTTCACAAAATGTAGAGCGCAGTCTCTACCCGCCGCAGCGAGCTCCCCATAGTCCGACAGGTGCAATCCAGGTGGAAACGCCGGGTTGCCAAGGATTGGGAAAAGTGGGGACGTCCTAGACATCAGGGAGGCCGCACCCACAATCAATGAGCCCACGTGTAGCGTGGCGCCTATGGTGGGGTGTTTCTTCATATCCAACGGAAGTTGGTTCGTGGCACCATATTGCCCCCTTCAGTGGGACTTGTACTTCTTTTTGTTCTATCTGCGTCCACAGTTTAAGGTGTGCATGTCTGTTCCAGTCGATGATCCTCCCTAGATGTACTGCCTGATAATAGTGTTTAATGTCTGGCAGGGCCAGACCTCCACACTGCTTTGGAAGAGTCAGGTACCGTATGCGCAGCCGCAGTTTCTTGTGAGCCCACACAAATTTGGTAAAAAGGGATTGCACCCGTCTGAAATATGAAGCTGTGACCCTGATCGGTAGGGCCTGAAACAGAAATAAAAATTTCGGGAGGATGCACATTTTGAGGAGATTGCATCTCCCAAACCAGGAGTGGAGCCCTTTGTTCGACTCCTCGAGCAGTCCTCTGGCTTTAGTCAGCATTGGGGGGAAGTTAAGTTTGAATGTGCGCGTCAGGTCGCTCGTGATACATGTCCCCAGATAGTTAAGGTGGCTATCCAACCATTTGAACTTAAACTTAGACTTCAGAGGGGCCAGATCCTCCGGGGTCATGTTAACCCCCATAGCCGCAGATTTGTCAAAATTTATTTTCACATTGGATATAACCCCATATTTTTTAAATTCTTTAACCAGGTTTGGCAGTGACACCACAGGATTAGCAAGGGAGAATAAAAGGTTGTCCGCATATGCCGAAATCTTGTAATGGCCCTGATCTATCTTAATACCTGTTATATCCGGATTCCGCCAGATTGTGCCAAGGAACGGTTCTAACACCAGGGCAAAGAGAAGGGGGGACAGCGGACATCCTTGCCTAGTGCCGTTAGAGATAGTAAAGGGTTCGAAGAGGACTCCATTGGCCTTGACCTGGGCAGTCGGCCCCCGAGTATATCGTAGAAATCCAGTGCAACATCTTACTGCCTAATCCAATTTGCCAAAGCATGGAAAGCATAAATTCCCAGCTGACCCAGTCAAAAGCTCTCAGCATCCGTGCTGAGAAAGACACAAGGAGTTTTGAGCCGCGAGGCCCTATGAATTAGGTTGAGTACTTTGGTAGTATTGTCCCTGGCCTCCCTGGACGGGACAAAACCCACTTGGTCTAAATGTATGAGCTCAGTCATGTGTTGGGACAGTCTGTTGGCCAGAACTTTAGTGAAAAACTTAAGGTCAACATTCAGGAGGGATATAGGCCTGTAGCTGCCACAAGCTGCAGGATCCTTGCCTTCTTTAGGAATGAGGGAGATGTGGGCCCTAAAGCTATCTCTCTGAAAGTGACCCCCAGTCTGCAAGATTGTTAAATAATTTGACCATATACGGGCCTAGCACCGGCAAAAGTGTTTGATAATATTGTAGTGTAAAGCCGTCCGGGCCCGGCGCTTTCCCCGGTTTGATTCCCTTGATGGCACACTGCAGTTCTACCAGTGTAATGGGTTCGTCCAAGGCCGCCCCTGCCCCCTCAGGGAGTTTGGGGATGTCTGATTTAATCAGGTAGTCTCTAATATTGGCATTACTAGTATGTTGTTTCGGGAGATTGTATAAGGAGGAGTAGAATCCCTGAAATTCCGCTGCAATGCGGGTGGGCATAACCTGCTTTTGACCCAAAGAGGAAATAATGTGGGGTATATACACCTGACGCCTCTGCTGCCTAACCGCATTAGCCAGTAGCTTCCCACACTTGTTCCCCGACTCATAGGATAATTTTCTACAAATCTGTAGAGCAGCCTTGGCTTTGTATCGCAGTATGTCTATGGTTTGTCGTCGAGCAGTCAGGAGTTCTGCTTCTAAGAGGGGGGTTGGGTTGTGCTTATGCTTTGCTTCTAGGTCACAAATCTTGTCTAGGAGCTCCAGGAGTTGTTTTTCTCTTTCTCGCTTGATGCGTGCACCGTGTTTGATTAAAACTCCCCTTATAACTGACTTGTGTGCCTCCCACAGTATATCCGGGTCACAGTCTGCAACGTCATTGATTCGGAAATATTGTGTCAGTTCGGACGTCACATCTGCCAGCACAGTAGCATCCTAGGTCTCAGGGAGGAGGTGCCGGAGGATGTGTCTACCGATGGGACCAGCGGTGCATTAAAATCCCCTGCCAGAATCAGAAGGCCCTCCGTGAAGTCCATCAGGTGGGACAGTGTGCTGCGCAAAAAGACATCTTGTCCGTCGTTTCCGACACCTCCCCTATCAGTCCTTTAAGGAATACGTATCGACCCTCCGGGTCAATCTTAGAGTCACGGCAGGTCCATGGCACGCTGCCTGCCAAGAGTATAGATACCCCTTTAGATTTGTGTGAGGGGTTAGTTGCGTGGCAGGTTATGGGAAAGTATCGATTTTTCAAACATGGTGGGGAGCCTGTCTTGAAATGGGTCTCCTGAATGAACGCTATATCTGCTCTAGCCCCTCTAAGGTCATTCAAAAGCATACAGCGCTTCTCAGGGATATTCAACCCTTTGGCGTTCAGCGAGAAAAAGGTGACGTGATCCATTACAACCGTGCCGAGGTTGGGGGGGGGGGGAGTAATAATAAAAAAAAAAAAGAAGGGTGGGGGAGAGAGAAACTGAGAAAAGGAGGAGGAGTAGAGAGATGAGAGAGCAAGATTAGCTCAGAAAGAGTAAGGCGAACAGAGAGTATTCACTGTGATCCTATTCACAATTAATTGTTAAAACTCAATCAATTGTAGTGCAATACGTTGCAAAAAAGCATACTCCGGATAACGCCGGGTGCAGTGCTTCTATCTAGTGGGGAGGAGGTTAGATTATGACCGGGGGAATGCTCCCCACCCCGTTCGGACCCCCCAGCCCTAAGGCATAGTTGGGCATGTACTCAAATAAAACCTGTAAAATTAAGTAGGCAAAATCATGAAATATAGAACAAGAAAAATGGAACAGCAAACAACAGAATATTCACATTCCTAGGAAGGACCACGCACGCCCCCCCCACTCACAACCAGAACCATCTAGCTCACGTCAAGGCCCGCAGAGCCGTGAGCCCCATCACCCGCAGGAAACACACACAGGCCCCATAACTCCGCGCCTGGTCCCTCTCAGCCGGTGTCCCACCCACTCCCCCATCCCCAGCGGACCGGCGCGGCCCCCCACACTCTACCAACACCCTATCAACACTCCCAGCACACAAGCATAAATACAGCAAGCGATACACATAAACCCCCACATTGTCAAGTATAAACATATGCCCCATTACACCGTGTCCTCAATGCAGCACCCAACGTGAAAAAATAATTCCCCCGTCAACAGAGTTCCCAAGAGCCCTTAGTCCCCCAGGGGTCGCCCCTGGCTCAGGCTCCTCAGGACCCCAGGTGCAATTGTATAGGTCTTAGTACTTCCCGGAGCAGGTACATGCCCAGAGGTCCCAGTGCGGGCTGTGTAAAGTGTGTGCGGGAGGGGGGAGTGCATACATGTTCCTCATGTGAGTCCCCAGGGGCAAATTCCCTCATCAGAGTGCAGTAGGGGGTAAGGACAGATCAGAGTCAAATGTCCAGGTGCCCACCCTCCTCCCCATCAACCAGGCCCTCCCGCGGCCCCTCCCTTGCATATCCCACCCCTCTCAAAGGGCCGAGCAACTGCTCCAACGATCATGGGGGGGGGCAGGACCATAGACCAACCCCATGTGGGGACAGCTTCAGATATGACCAGTGAAGTCACGACACATCAGGGGGGCAGCGGAACCCGGCAAGGAACAGGAGGGGTAAAAAAAGGATCTGTCACCCGGTATAAGGCCCTAGGAGTAGTGAGTGAGTGTGCGTGCATGGTCTCACCACAGCGGCCGCCGCCACTAGGCTTCCCTGGAGTCCTCTGGAGGTGCGACGTGTGATCTCTGTCTGCTCCTCTGTGACCGCGGGGATCGGGATCTCCTCTGACTCAGACTGCCTGGTCTGGAGGGGAAGCTTTGGGAGAGCCTGCAGCCAGTCTGGGACATCAATTGGATCCAATTCCAAAAAGGCAAACAACGCAGGCAGCTCTGAAGGAGAACGCAGAGTGAAAGACTGCAACTGTTTCTTGAAAGTCACTGGAAACCCCATCAATAGGTGATGCCCGAGTGCCGAGCAACTTCCAGTATGGGCTTCAGCATTGCTCTCCTCTGCAGGGTGGCCCGGGATAAATCCGGCAGGATTTGCATAATGGCCCCATCAAAGTCAGTGTCCCTCAGCTCCCATGCCTTCCGCAGGATGAGTTCCTTATGTGTGTATTGATGGACCCTGCAGATCACATCCCTAGGACAATTCGGATCTGTGGGTCTAGGTCTTAGAGACCTGTGGATCCGATCAAAGGTCACATTCGGTGGGAGTGTGTCACCCACCACATTTCTGAATATGGCCAGAGCTGTTACTGCGAGGTCCTCTGACCGTGTGGCCTCAGGCAGACGCAAATTGTTTCTCCTGCTGCGGTCTTCGGCTTCTTCCAGGCGCAGCTGCTGAGTCAGGATGGTGGCTGCCTGTGTCGCCTGCACCTCCTCCACCTGTCGCAGCCTCACCTCCAGTGCCGATACCGTGGTCTCCCCCGTTTCCACCCTTTCCGTCAGTGAGGTGATATCCCCACGGACCTCCGCAATGTCCGTGCGGTGGGCTGCCTCCAACCTGCTGGCCAGGGACTCAAAGTCGGCTCTCGTAGGCAGAGCCTGCAGCAGAGCCCTCAGCTTCGCATCCGCCCGCAGAGTCAGTGGCGGGAGATGCAAGTGTTTCGGATCCGGCAGATCTGATCGGAACGCCGCTGGTGTGCCGGGGTCCCCCTCCACCATGAAGGAGGCCATGGATGATGACTGAGAGGTATGCGGAGGGGAACTCACATGCCCGCTGTGCCTCGTGGTGTCCACCATCTTGGGGATAGGAGATGCTGCCTGTGACCCGTGGAAATAACGATGAATTTCTCCGGGCTTTAGCCGGGCTCTGGGGGTCTGGTATTTCCGGGCTCTGGGGGTCTGGTATTTCTTCTGTGTGCCTCTCCGCTTTCCAGCTGAGTACATGCCTCGGTTTTCAGATCGATATGGCTGAGAATAGGGCTAGTTAGGCCAGGACGGACCGGGAGCTCCACAGGCACACTTCTTTACTCGGCCATGTCCAGACCACATCCCCCCTGCGTATGTTTTTTATATGCTCTCGTATCTTTACTTTTAGGGGTCTGGTAGTGCGCCCCACGTACTGGAGCTTGCAAGGGCATTCCACTGCATATGTAACATGCGTTCTATTGCAAATTATGAGTTATTTAATCTGAAATTCTTTATTAAAGGCATGTGATTTGAAGTTCAACCACGCCACTGGCATCTATAAAAGCCCTTAAGTTCTGGACAGATCTCTACTATTTTTGGTGGATCTACCACATTGTGTACTAGATGGTTCCTTAAAGTGGGAGCTCTTTGGTATATGAAGTTTTGGTAGAATCTTAGCTAGGACTCTATCCTCCTTTAATATTGGCCAATATTTCTATGGATTCTCAGGATTCTTTCAAGCTGTAGATGTTGTGCACTGTATCTCGTGATGAAGGCTATATCATTTTGGTTCTTACTTAGTTTTCAAAATTTTCTTTTGTAGCAGGGTTTTTCTGTCAATATTTCGTATTTGTTCCTTCAATTTGAGCAGCTGGTGTTTTTGATATCCTTTTTCTCTGAATCTTTTAATTAGAAGATCTGCCAAAGTCAAAGTCTTCCAGCCTATGGCAGTTTCTTCATATGCGCAGCAACTGCCCTTTAGGAAAGTTCCCTATCCATTTCGGATGGTGACAGCTTGTTGTGGGTATGTACCCGTTACGGTCTGTTTTCTGAAAAAAGTTTGGGTACATAATACCCCCTTATCCTTGAAAATTTGGAGGTCCGGGTAGTCTATGCTATTTTCATGCCATCTTCCTGTAAACGTAATACCGTATCTGTCGTTATTAAGATTTTGCATGAATGTTTGTAATGTGTCTGGTGTTCCTTCCCACAAGATAATTACATCATCTATGTATCTTTTGTATAGTTTCATCTGGGGTATGTTGCTGTTGTAGATGTACTCTTGTTCCCACATGTCCATAAATAAATTAGCTACGCTGGGGGGATACCTTGCGCCCAAAAGCAACTTCTCTTGTTTGTACATAGAATTATTTTTTGTACCAAAAGTAGTTATTTTCCATAGCCAATTGAAGTCCTTCAAAAATATAAGAGATCTGCTCTTGTCTCGTGTCTGTAAGTTTGTGTAAAGCCTTTTCTACGCCATTCAATCCGTCCTGTTAAACAATACTGGTATATAAAGAATCCACATCAATGGTGGCCAACAAATAATTTTCTGCCACTAGTATACTTTGTAATTGCGTTATTAATTCTGTACTATCTTTTAAATGGGAATGCACTTTCATAACCAATGGTTTCAGAAATTGATCCAAGTACTCCCCCAACCTAGAGAATACGGAATTAATACTGCTAACAATCGGTCTTCCCTGTGGATTAATTTGCCTTTTGTGCATCTTTGGAACTTATTAGATTACTGGTGTTTTTGTTGATTCTGCCACCAAGTATTCCGCTTCCTTGTTATTGAGAATAGTCATATCTCGTCCTTTTT
The DNA here is from genome assembly GCA_029574335.1 of Rana kukunoris. NCBI lineage: Eukaryota > Metazoa > Chordata > Amphibia > Anura > Ranidae > Rana > Rana kukunoris. The sequence continues at coordinate 381,036,136 of CM056053.1, read as the reverse complement.
TCACATAGGCCCTTCGTTTTTTTTATCATATAGCACTTTGGGATTCCCCTTCAATTTCTTATAGGTATTCTGCACTTTTAATAAATTTTCCATTTCATTTTCATATTTCGTTTTATTTAGTATTACCAGCCCTCCCCCTTATCTGCTGGTCTAATAACCACTCCTTTTTTATCCTCAATTTGTTTGATGGTTTTCCATATGTTCTTCTTTCCCTTCCTTTTCTTATATCTTATACGTTTAATATCTTGTTCCATCATTTCCTTTAATGACATCAGGCATTGGTTACCTGTGGTTTGGGGGTTGAAAATCAAATTATTTTTTAGTTTAGTTTGCATATAAATAGGTTCTTCAGGTACTTGGTCATCCTCATTTGTTACAAAATGATTTTTTAAATTTAATTTTCTCATGAGTTTTTGTAAAGCTATGTATGTTTTAAAATGATTTAATGTTTTTTCTGGAGCAAATTTAAGGCCCAGATCTAGGACTTTCAACTCGTCCTCCGTAAATATAGCATTGCTTAAATTGTAGATACCTTCCCTCTGCCTTTTTCGTTTTCCCCCCTCTCTTCCCATTGGTCCTTTTACCCTTTCTGTTCCAATCCTGTGGTCCATTGGTCCTCTCCCAGTCCTTGGATGATTTTTTATGCAGTAGATATTATAAAAGATCATTGGAGGGGAGGAAACAAAAAGACCCAGGTGTCACAGAATGAGACGCAATGGATATACAGGTTGGGGTCCTTTGCGCCGGGGGGCCTCAACCTGGATATAGACCTTAATTGTTTTATATCAAATTACTGATACCCTTAGGGAAACTTTAATCCATAGGAGACCTGCCCCGTAGGGTACTATTTAATTTAGGAACAGGAATACATTAGGTAAACATAAACATTTTTTATTGCAACTCCTGTATTGCAATTAGCATTATATATTATATGGAAAGGTCGACAGACCTACATATTAGCCTAATTAATATTGATATTACTATCATTGGGGTACCTCAAAATACATTATGATTAAACCTAAATATCCCTTTATTTCATCCTCTAAAAATTTATATAACATGCATATGATTTATACCATTAAAGATTGGGCTATGTATTCCCTACCTGTCACTAATATGAGGGAAGCTCATTCGTACCTATCACTGTGAGGAATATTAGCTCAGTCACTTACAAGCTACAGTGGAGTACTCAAATGAAGCACCACAAGATAACCCTCATGAGACCCTCGTAAACATACACTAATAATATTGTAGTTAAATTTTTTGCTCATTTTGTCATTATCCATTTATTTATAATTGTATAATTATTTATTTCTATTATAATGTGATTTCATTATGACCCAGTTTTACCAGGTAATATCTGTATTGTATAGCTCTGCGGCATTTAGGACACTACATTCCTTATCCAGTAGGGGAACTTTTTATATTAGGATGATACACCAGAATTACAATTATGACCATTTCTAATGTGCATCAGATATATATATATATATTTTACTATAATAATCGTGCCGTATAATTTAATATATATATCATTCCTAGTACAATTAGGGAGTGGAGGAAGACTACGCAATTAGATTTAGTCAGTGGTACACTATTTGCAGAGACCCAAGTAACACCCACACAGGAGGGACCTACAAGCTGCATTGCTATAAATGACGTAGTCATCATCTTTGAGAAAGTTATTGGACGAAACACGTCAGGTGACCAGATAGCGTCAGATGTCATACATCATATGTCACTTCTGTGTAGTGTAGCCGTGGAACGCAAATAGATGGAACAGATGGCACACATCATTCCCTAATACGGAGTACCACCCAGATTTCTTGTTTTATTGCTAGCAAGTTTTCAATTAAAATTTTTTAATAAACCCTTTGGTAAAATTTATTACACCATGCGGGTCTCCCCTCTTTTTTGGATTGGCTACATGTGATTCCGGGTGCTGCATTGGGAGTCTTACCCCTGCTGGATGCTGATTGACAGCAGTGTGGAATCAGGCCGAGGCACACAGCTGGTTTAACCCCCAATCTCAGAGCACTACACCCCCATCAGGGGGACCACAATATGGTGAGTGGGGATCAAAAGAGGGAGCATGGAAGTCACCATAAATGCAGACAGAACCTCAGAATACAGCCATTTCACATAGTCACTAATTTAGTGCCTGGACTATTTTTATTTGTGTTTATTCATTGGGAGTTTGGTGTTGAGTTTATACCAGCCTACCTGCATACACCTATTAATAGACCATCTAGCGCTCCATTCATTTTCAGTGTCCTACCCCCTTTACTTGTGTTTTTTGTTTCTTGTTTTTGGGGTTTGCCCTGGTTTAATTCTATCCATTTATACATTTATTATTTATTGCCACTCCCTAAGGGAACATACTTTGTTTATTGGCACATACATTTACCATTTGAGCACCATATCACATGGAACACTTAAAGGGTTATATCAGCCTTTACATATAAGAGAATTTATATTACTCACTATAATTTCACAATAACAGGTGAAGCACTCATTCATTATACTAATCCTGCTCCAGGAATCACAGTTTGGGGTGATCACTATTAGGGTACCTCCTGACGCCACGGAGTGGAATCTCTACTTATGCGCTTACCCATCAGGAGCTACCCGACACATATTCACCACACTTGAGCACAGTACACAATTTGTGGATTGAGGGCTTTGCTTAGCCAGGATAGAACACATACTACCAACCTAGCAGGCAGCACCATTACCCCTTACATATTACCACTAGCAATGCTGGCTTTGACGGCTCCCGCGCGCATGCGCATAGTGACGTCATCACGGCTCCGGCCAGTCAGAGCGCCGAAGCGCCGATACCCGGAAGTAACCTTCTGGAGAGATGTCTGTCTGCGGCTGGAGGGGGAGATGAGGACGGCTTTGGGGGCTTCGATCTAAGGTAAGTAATATGTCATAGTAAGTAATACTAATACTAGCTCATTATGGCTTTGTCTTGCAGGTTTTTTTTTAAATCTATTTTTGGGTTTACAACTGCTTTAAAGCATTATTAAAATTACTGCTGCCGAAAAACGGCCATTTAAAAAACTTTATTTGCATTGATACATGTCCCATGGAGCAGGACCTAGGTCCCCAAACACTTTTTATGGCAATCTTTTTATGGCACCGATTTTTATGGCGGTCCGATTTCCCCAAAGAGGAGAGCAGAACTCTGACCGTCTCTGCTTTGCACAGTGAGCGAAGACGGACCTGTCATCCTCCTGCTCAGCGGGAATCCGCTACTGAGCAAGGAGAAATCCGCTGAGCAAACCGCCCATGTGAAAAGACCCTAAAAAAAATAAATAAACAAGGTGCAAGAATTGTGTGCATCTAAATTACCTCACATTGTGTTACTCACATTTACAGCACCAAATCCCCATAGATAAAATAAAATATACAGCAGTCAGGTCCTTCATGTATTATTAAAACTGTCCTGTAGCTGGCCAATTTTACACTTTTGTATCCTCTGCAGTCTTAATTCTTGTTGTAAAGTCCTAGCTGTGTGCTCTGTTGCTTGCATGTCATGGTCTTCACATTTGTCTCTGCTAAAAAACTACTTGAACAAAAAAATATTTTTCTCAAACTAAAATGAATTAGGTTGGGGTGTAGCTGCTATGTATATTACAAGCTAATTGCAGTAGAATTTTTTTTTCCAAATATGTGATACAGTGTATGCTGTTAATGAGACATCCTGTAAAAATCATACTGTCCTCAATTTTTAGACATCATAGAAACAAAGAGCAGACTTTCTGTTCTTGTCATAATCCCTGATTCCGCCCAGGTTCACACTGGGCTGTGGGAAAGAAGCTGTGCGAGTTCAGCTGAACTCACACGATTTCAGTCAGTCCGGATTTCGGACGCGATTTCTGCACAGATGTAAGTCGCAAAATGTAGTATAGAAACGACTTTTTGAAATCGGTGCAGCGTTGCATATGTGGCGTCGCACCAATTAGGACCGCATGTCAAAACGCACCAGTGTGAACCAGAGCTCAAAGACAATAAAAACCTACAGAAAATTCCAAATAGAGTGGGTAAACATTTTGTCCAGTTGGTATAATGTTTTGGTTGTTAATGCAGGTCAGTATGAAAGCTGCAGCATGGTGTTCCTCACTATTGTAGATTACAGTGAAATATGGTAATATATAAATGTACAGTTAAATTCTAAATGAACCTAAAACGTCCAGAATATTGTACATTTATAAGCAACTTTATGCTGAGCATTTCATAGGACTTAAAAAAAAAAAAAGAAGAGGAATAACAAGCTTATAACTAGACAAAGATCATTAATTAACCTTTTGAAAAGCTATTAACAAAAGTATTACTAAATTATTAATGTTACCTTCAGTTTTTGGAAGTAAATCAAGCTTGATAGGAAACAAAACCCAACAATCACAATTAGAAGATATTTGAATCTTAGTAGGGAATTCATTCTACCTACAGGAGTCAAAACAGAGATGAATAAGTTTGTTCATTTTGTATATGGACTTCTACATCAAAACAGTAAAAACACAGAGAGCACTTACTATGTTGCTGGTTTCATCATTTCGTTCTGTGAAGTGATTGCTACCAAGAAAGCTTTTTTCATTCTAATTTAGAAGGCTGACCTTTTTACTTATCCTTAGAATTTACAGACAAACAATTAAAAGAGGGTGTGTACTAAATTGCAAAGCTACAAAGTCCCTCTTTCCCTCTTTTCTCCTCACCTGTCCCTCATTTTAATCTGATCTATATAGATGTATATAAAATGCACTGTTTCTCTTTAAAAAGTGTTTACCAGTGCTAAACCTTTCATCCAATTTCTAAATGACTGCATTTGTAAATTTCAAAAGCCAGTATAAAGGCAGAGTAGTGGTTAAGAAAAAAGAAAAAAAAAGCACTTGTGGGTTTAACTACCGTATTTATTAACGTATAACACGCACCCCAATTTTAGGGGGGAGGTTTAACTGCTTGCCGACCTGCCGCTGTCATTTTACGGCGGCAGGTCGGCTCTCCTGGGTGAGAGCCAGTAGCTATACGTCCGCTTTTACCCGCTCGCCCCCGAGTCCCGTGCGCATGCCCGGCGGGCACGATCGCCGCCGGGCGCGCGCGCTTGTTCGTTACAGAGCGGGGCTGGGAGCTATGTGTGTAAACACAAAGCTCCCGTTCCTGTCACCGGGGAAACGCTGATCTTCCGTTCATACAATGTATGAACGGAAGATCAGTGATTTCCCCTAGTGAGTCCACCCCCCCTTACAGTTAGAAAACACCCAGGAACACACTAAACCCCTTCCCTGCCCCCTAGTGTTAACCCCTTCACTGCCAATGCCATTTTTATAGTAATCCAATGCATTTTTATAGCATTGATCGCTAAAAAAATGCCAATGGTCCCAAAAATGTGTCAAAAGTGTCCGAAGTGCCTGCCATAATATCGCAGTACTGAAAAAAAATGCTGATCACCGCCATTACTAGTAAAAAAAAATATTAATAAAAATGCCATAAAACTACCCCCTATTTTGTAAACGCTATAACTTTTGTGCAAACCAATCAATAAACGCTTATTGCGATTTTTTTAAATATGTAGAAGAATACATATCGGCCTAAACTGAGGAAAAAAAAATGTTTTTTTATATATTTTTGGGGGATATTTATTATAGCAAAAAGTAAAAAATATTGCATTTTTTTCAAAATTGTCGCTCTATTTTTGTTTATAGCGCAAAAAATAAAAACCGCAGAGATGATCAAATACCACCAAAAGAAAGCTGTATTTGTGGGAAAAAAAAGGACCACAATTTTGTTTGGGAGCCACGTCGCACTATTGTCAGTTAAAGCGACGCAGTGCCGAATCACAAAAAGTGCTCTGGTCATTGGGCAGCAATATGGTCAAGGGGTTAAGTGGTTAAGGAAAAAAAATTTTTAAATAAAGAACTTTGAACTTTGAACGCTGAATTAGACCACAAGTAATATATAAACAAAATGCTTTAGTATTCTTTTCCTGGAGGAACAGCTTGAAGTATCTATGTTTTAAAGGTAAACATATAATAAAGTCCATGTAATAAGGAGACCTTGTCCATTTAGGATAAAGCCCACACCCCGAACACCTTATATTGTCTTTCACAGCACCCCCTCACTGCTCTGGAAACACTGACCTTGGAAACACTGTCATCATTGCAGCCTCGCCAGTGTCAGATCCCTGCTGTGTCTGAGGGAAGAGGAGGAATGAGTGCCGCTGAATTACAGAGCTGCGATCTTCTGTGTACCGGGCGCTCCGTCACTCACAGCCACGCCTCCTGGCCCTGCTCATATGATAGACAGTTGCCCAATGCGGGGCCAGGAGGCGTGGCTGTGAGTGATGGAGCGCCCAGTGCGCATGCTCCAAATTATGACGGTGTTTTCGACGTGAGCGTAAATGACGTCAATCCCCATTTATGGACGAGTTACGCAAACAACGTAAACATTTTCAAATTCGATGCGGTCACGACATCCACACTTAACATAGGATGCGCCTGCTTTTTGGAGCTTTATCCTTACGCCGGGAAACCCCTTACGGAAACGGCGTAAAGTCACTGCGTCGGGCGGGCGTACGTTCGTGAATTGGCGTATCTCGCTGATTTACATATTCTCGGTGTAAATCAGCGGGAACGCCCCTAGCGGACATTTTAAAATTGCAGTTAAGATACGACGGCGTAATACAATTTTTTTTTCCAAATTGTCGCTCCATTTTTGTTTATAGCGGGAAAAAAAAAAACGTGCTTCTGATCAAATACCACCAAAAGAAAGCTCTATTTGTGGGAAAAAAAGGACGCCAATTTTGTTTGGGAGGCATGCCGCACAACCGAGCAATCGCAAAAAGGGGCCAGGTCCTTAACCTGCATAATGGTCCGGGTCTTAAGTGGTTAATCAAGTGGTACTGTCAACATCCTTAATACTGGTCTATAGGGTCTAATTTCATAAAATACAATCAGACATATGCAGCACCAGCGCATTTCATTCAAAAGAATGTTATGAAGGAGCAAAGGAGTATCCACACTGATCACTGTATTAGTGTCACTGGAGATGTCAGGCCGTGTACACACGGCAGAGAACCTCGACGGGCAGAACACATCATTCCGCCCGTCGAGGTTCTCTGCCGGCCGTCAGATTCGGCGACCCGCCCGTCGGGAATGGCAACCAGCCATTCTTCCAGGCGGGCCGTCGAGGAAATAGAGAGCGTGCTCTCTATTTCTGCTCGACGGGCTTCCCGACGGGAAGCTCGCCGAGACCGTACACACGGCCGAGGTCCTCGCTGGAATGCACATTCCAGCGAGGTTCTCGCTGGTTTTCAGCGAGAACCTCGGTCGTGTGTACGCCGCCTCAGTGTCATTTAGTCAGTTCCCACCCAGCTATCATCAGTTAGTGTTAGATTTCCCACTATTATTATTATATAGGATTTATATAGTGCCAACAATTTGTGCAGCGCTTAACAACATGAGGGCAGACAGTAGAGGGGGAAGAAAACTGTGGCGCGCACAGCGTTGAAAAATGGACGTGGTTTCAATGGAATAGTGGGATTGGCTTAAAGAGGTGTGGCTAAAAGGGGGTGCAATCCGAGTCTGAGATGAATGAGGGGTGGAGGGAGAAAGAAATAGGGAAGCAGAGAATGTGGGAGAAGGAAGGAAAGAAAAGGGGGTGGAGGGACAGCAGGCCCTTCCCCACAATAGAAATATGTGTATTCCATAAAGTTTAACAATCAGCAGATAAAGATACACCAAAAACCTGGTGTTAGCTTTTCAATTATCCCCGCACCATTGTTATGGTGTCAGGAATCTTGAAGCACATTATTATTACATTGTAATATAAAATGAAATAGTTCAACTCACCATAATTTAGAATCAGGGAGCCCCGAGCATGTTCCCTGCCACCAGATGCCATCAGGTGTCCCCAGTGGAGTCCCTCCTTACATCAGGTGTCCCCGGCGGAGTGTCTTCTTACAACAGGTGTCCCCAGTGGAGTGCCTCCTTACATCAGGTGTCCCCAGCGGAGTCCCTCCATCCATCAGGCATTCCCAGCAGAGTCCCTCCTTACATCAGGTGTCCCCAGCAGAGTGCTTCTTACATCAGGTTTCCCCAGAAGAGTGCCTCTTACATCAGCTGTTCCCAGCGGTCAGTGTCCCCAGCGGAGTACCTCCTTACGCCAGGCGTCCCCAGCAGAGTGCCTCCTTAAATCAGGTGTCCCCAGCGGAGTGCCTCTTACATCAGATATCCCCAGCGTTCAGTGTCTCCAGCGGAGTGCTTCTTACATTAGGTGTCCCCAGTGGAGTGCCTCCTTCCATCAGGCATTCCCAGCAGAGTGCCTCCTTACATCAGGTGTCCCCAGCGGAGTGCCTCCTTACACCATGTGTCCCCAGCGGAGTGCCTCCCTACACCAGGTGTCCCCAGCCGAGTGCTTCCTTACATCAGGTGTCCCCAGCGGAGTGCCTCCTTACACCATGTGTCCCCAGCGGAGTGCCTCCTTACACCATGTGTCCCCAGCGGAGTGCCTCCTTACACCAGGTGTCCCCAGCCGAGTGCCTCCTTACATCATGTGTCCCCAGCTGAGTGCCTCCTTACATCAGGTGTCCCCAGTAGAGTCCCTCCTTCCATCAGGCATTCCCAGCAGAGTGCCTCCTTACATCAGGTGTCCCCAGCGGAGTGCCTCCTTACATCAGGTGTCCCCAGCGGAGTTCCTCCTTACACCAAGTGTCCCCAGCGGAGTGCCTCCTTACACCAGGTGTCCCCAGCGGAGTGCCTCCTTACACCAGGTGTCCCCAGCGGAGTGCCTCCTTACATCAGGTGTCCCCAGCAGAGTGCCTCCTTACATCAGGTGTCCCCAGCAGAGTGCCTCCTTACACCAGCAGAGTGCCTCCTTACATCAGGTGTCCCCAGCGGAGTGCCTCCTTACATCAGGTGTCCCCAGCAGAGTGCCTCCTTACATCAGGTGTCCCCAGCAGAGTGCCTCCTTACATCAGGTGTCCCCAGCAGAGTGCCTCCTTACATCAGGTGTCCCCAGCAGAGTGCCTCCTTACATCAGGTGTCCCCAGCAGAGTGCCTCCTTACATCAGGTGTCCCCAGCGGTCAGTGTCCCCAGCGGAGTGCCTCCTTACACCAGGTGTCCCCAGCGGAGTGCCTCCTTACACCAGGTGTCCCCAGCGGAGTGCCTCCTTACACCAGGTGTCCCCAGCGGAGTGCCTCCTTACATCAGGTGTCCCCAGCAGAGTGCCTCCTTACATCAGGTGTCCCCAGCAGAGTGCCTCCTTACATCAGGCATCCCCAGAGTCCCTCCTTCCAGCGGTGCCCAGTGCAATGCCTTCTTAAATCAGATGTCCCCAGCGGAGTGCCTCCTTACATCAGGTGTCCCCAGCAGAGTGCCTCCTTACATCAGGTGTCCCCAGCAGAGTGCCTCCTTACATCAGGCATCCCCAGTAGAGTCCCTCCTTCCATCAGGTATCCCCAGTGCAATGCCTTCTTAAATCAGATGTCCCCAGCGGAGTGCCTCCTTACATCAGGTGTCCCCAGCGGAGTGCCTCCTTACATCAGGTGTCCCCAGCAGAGTGCCTCCTTACATCAGGTGTCCCCAGCAGAGTGCCTCCTTACATCAGGTGTCCCCAGCAGAGTGCCTCCTTACATCAGGTGTCCCCAGCAGAGTGCCTCCTTACATCAGGTGTCCCCAGCAGAGTGCCTCCTTACATCAGGTGTCCCCAGCAGAGTGCCTCCTTACATCAGGTGTCCCCAGCAGAGTGCCTCCTTACATCAGGTGTCCCCAGCAGAGTGCCTCCTTACATCAGGTGTCCCCAGCAGAGTGCCTCCTTACATCAGGTGTCCCCAGCAGAGTGCCTCCTTACATCAGGTGTCCCCAGCAGAGTGCCTCCTTACATCAGGTGTCCCCAGCAGAGTGCCTCCTTACATCAGGTGTCCCCAGCAGAGTGCCTCCTTACATCAGGTATTCCCAGCAGGGTTCCTCTTACATCAGGTGTCCCAAGCGGGGTGCCTCCTTACATCAGGTGTCCCCAGCGGTGTGCTTCTTAAATCAGTGTCCCCAGCATAGTGCCGCCTGACACCAGGTGTCCCCAGCGGAGTGCCTCCTTACACCAGGTATCCCCAGTGGAGTGAACAGGAATCTGTGTATATATTAATTATAGGAAACTGTTAATTGCATATGTATTGATTAAATGTGTTGTACTAGGTACTGCAAATGTAGCCCAGATATATATATATATATATATATATATATATATATATATATATATATATATATATATATGCACTTATGTATTTCAGTACATTTCCTCTTTTATTTTCTCCTCCCCCAACATCGCCTTGAGATTATCCTATTGGTAAACAAAAAAAAATAATAAAAAAAAAAAAATGATAAAAAATAAATAAAAATGTAGACAATAAAAAATAATAAAGGGTACAGGAATAGAGAAAGTCAAGAATATGAGAGACATAATAAGCACCCGGGATGGGGGTCTGACTCGGCATACATATTCATATACTTTGAAAAATTGTAAAAGATTCTAGTTTGGTAACAACAAAGACTGGTCAAAGCGGTATTCCTTTTCAAAGGGAGAGCACATCTTTTGCAACCAAGTGTCTGGCTCTCACATATACAATTAAAGCCTCGTACACACAATCGGATATCTGATGGAATCGAATCTGATGGATTTTTTCGTTGGATATTCGATGAAGCCGACGTTCATCAGTCTTGCCTACACACCATTAGTCAAAAATCCGACCATGCCAAAACGCGGTGACGTAAAACACTTCGACGTGCTGAAAAAAATGAAGTTCAATGCTTCCGAGCATGCGTCGACTTGATTCTGAGAATGCGTGGATTTTTGACCGATGGACTTCCACACAGATGATCGTTCTTTCTATCGTTTTTTTTATCCATAGGAAAATTTTAAAACATGTTCAATTTTTTTTCACAGATGGAAACGAACCGATGGAGCCCACACACGATCGGTTTGTCTGATGAAAACAGTTCATCGTCTGTTTTAATCGGACAAACTGATCGTGTGTACAGGGCTTTAGAGGCGCCACATTTCTCTGGTTGCAACTTGTCAAAGTTTAAAAATCTAAAGAGACATGGTTGCACAGTAACAAAGATTTAAATTCAGGACTCTATAAAACTCATTAAAAATGTCCTGATGCTAGCCAGCTTTACACTGCTGTACCTTTGGTGGTATTTTACACTGCTGTATCCTCTGCAGTATTTTAACTCTTGTAGTAAATCCACATCCTGTGCTCTTTATCCCTAGCAATTAGGGCCTAGCTTTGCTATTTAAAATGGTTGTAAACTCCCATGGATAAATTGTACCTATAGGTAAGCCTATAACCACTTCCTTACTGGGCACTTAAACCCTCTTTCTGCCCGGACCAATTTTCAGCTTTCAGCGCTGACGTACTTTTTTTCCCACAAATAGAGCTTTCTTTTGGTGGTATTTGATCACCTCTGCGGTTTTTATTTTTTGTGCTATAAACAGAAAAAGACTTTTGAAAAAAAAAAAAGATTTTTTCACTTTTTGCTATAATAATATGCCAATTTTTTTTTTCAGTTTAGGCCAATACATATTCTTCTACATATTTTTGGTAAAAAAAAAACCCTGCAAAAAGCCTATATTGATTGGTTTGCGCAAAAGTTATAGCGCCTACAAAATAGGGGATAGATTTATGACATTTTTATAATTTTTTTGTTATTTACTACTAATTTACTACTAATGGTGGAGGCCTGCACTTTTGACACTTTTTTGGGACCATTCACATTTATACAGTTAACAGTGCTATAAATATGCACTGATTACTGTATAAATGTGACTGGCAGGGAAGGGGTTAACAATAGAGGGCGATAAAGGGGTTTAATATGTTTAAGAGTGATTCTGACTGTGGGGGGAGGGGACTGACTGGGGTAGGTGACCGATCTGTGTCCCTATGTACAAGGGACACAGCATCGGTCTCCTCTCTCCCTGACAGGACGTGGAGCTCTGTGTTTACACACAGAGCTCCACGTCCTGCCTCTGTAACTGCCGATCGCGAGTACCTTAGCGGCCATCAGCACCACGTGACACGGCGGGCGGGTGGCGTAGCATGGGTTGTCAGCGCCCAGGGCAAGGCAAGACATTTGTGCCCCCTAACCTGGGACTCCACGAGTCCCTTCCCTTTCTACAATAGTACTGACCAGACTGATTCCTATACTGACCACTACACTAACTTCTACACGGACTCCCATGATTCCTAGACTGACACTACACTTACCTAACTGTCCACTGCACTGACCTACCCGATTCCTACACTGACCACTGCACATCACACTACACTACACACCACACTGACCACCAGGGCTGGTGCAAGGATCTTTGACACCTTAGGTGATACCTAATTTTGCTGCGACACGACTCCACTTTACCCTGCCCCTGGAAAACATGTGACCTATCTGACCCCCTGACACACCTACCCAGGGCTTTTTTTCTCAGACCATAGGTGCAGGAACTCCCCCTTTCCGAGTCACCCCTTTTCTCTGACCCCTCTCCGATCACCTCCCAGTACCGCCCCTTTTAGACAATATAGAATCAAGTATCATTTTGTGGTGCTAAGTAATATATATGGCATTTGGTAATGATATCAAGAAAAGCAGTAAAATAGATCCCCTGCAGCCAACAACAATAGATCCCCCTAACAACAATGGATCACCCACAACAAACTTTCCCTGCCAGCAACAATAGACTCACGGCGGCATCAACAGATCTCCATACAGCCAGCATTAATAGACTTTCTGGCTGCGGTCAACAATAGACCCCTCCCCCAACAGTAGATCTCTTTCAGCAACAACTGACCCCCCCCCCCCAGCAACATAAGACCCTCCCTAGAAACAATAGGTCCCCCACCAGCAACAATAGACCCCCCTGCAAAAATAAATCCACAGCAGTGAGCATCAATACCCTGCAGCACACCCAAGCATCCCTTGCTAATACATACAGTCAGTTCAGAAGGTGCCGGAACTGCGTTACCCCGCATTCCCACTGAAAAAAAGCCCTGCACCTACCTGACACATGCACTGATTCACCTGAATCCTGCTTCCTGCACTACTTACATTACACTGACCCACCTGAACCCTACAATGACCTACCTGACTATTACATTGACCTACCTGACACCTACACTGACCTATCTGACCATTACATTGACCTACCTGACAACTACACTGGCCTACCTGACACCTACACTGGCTGACAAGACACCTAGATTGGCCAACCTGACACCTACACTGACACCTACACTGACCTAACTGACACCTACACTGACCTAACTGACACCTAAACTGACTATTTCTCTGACTGACACCTACACTGACCTGACACCTACATTGACTATTACACTGACTGACACCTACATTGACTATTACACTGACTGACACCTACACTGACCTAACTGACACCTACACTGACCTGAAACCTACTCTGACCTAACTGACACCTACACTGACTATTACACTGACTGACACCTACACTGACCTAACAGACACCTAAACTGACCTAACTGACACCTACACTGACTATTACACTGACTGACCCATACAGTGACCTAACTGACACCTACACTGACCCCCCTTCCTGACACATATACTGACCCCCTTTCCTGACACATACACAGACCCACCTGCACTACTCACACAGACCCTCCACACAGTTTGGTGCAGATCCATCCTCCTCCTAACCTCTGCTCTTTGTAGCTTCCTCGCCAGCATCATCCACCCGTTCTCTCTATGGATGGTGTCCCTGCCAGGGCCAGGCCAGTGCCATCTACCCGCTCCATGTTGTCCCTGCTGGGGCGGGAGCCAGAGGTCAGCTAACAGCTGCTGCGCCTCTATGCTCCCATGATTCCCAACTCCACCAAGCCCCGCCCCACCCCTCTGCCCACTGTACACACAGTGCCGCACCAGAGGGACAGGCAGAGGAGAAGCCCCGGTGGCTCACACTTTGCAGTGCTTGTCTCCCGAGTCCCACCACCATGTTCAGTGTTTCCCGGCGCACTGTGATTGGGCGTATAGGGGTCATGTGCGGAGACAGGACTTCAAGAGCAACCAGACAGGCCAGCCCCACGCCGCACATGACCCCCATACGCCTTATCACGTCCAGGGACGTCCACCCGGCAGTTGAGAGCCGCGCTGTTGACGTCTTTCGTCTATAGCGTGGCTCTCAAGTGGTTAATAAGGCTTACCTATAGGTACATTAAAATATCTCCTAAACGTGCACTGTTTAGGAGATGTTTACTGTATATGGAGCCGATGATGTCATTGGCACATGCAAACCTTCAGAGCCCTGTCCCGTGACTGGAAGTTACCCACACATGCGTGGGAGTGACGTCACATGGTTCTGGCCAGTCACACAGCCGGAGTCCGTGGAGCCGGAAAGAAGATGGGTGAAGATTCATGTGGCCTCTAACGGTGACAACGCATTGGTGGAGGGCTTCGTTAGCAGGTAAGCTTCACATAATGTGCTAGCATGTGATGCATACTAGCACATTATGCCTTTACTTTGCAGATCAGAAAAAAAACCTGCGGTTCACTTCCTCTTTTAAACTGTGCTGCTGCTGCTAATTTTACACTGCTGTGTTATCTGTAGTCTCTTGAGTCTTGTCATACAAACCCTTGCTTGTAGTCTTTATTTTGCCCGATTCTCTTTCATTAAAAATGTCCTGCCTGGTGCCCACTGCTGTGTCCTCTGGGATACTTGTATGAAAACCCCAGCCTGGTCTTGTTGTTCCCAATACATTGGGTCTAGCTTTCCTATTTAAAATTTTGCTGTGTGGCCAGTTTAACATAATTTTTGTATTAAAACACCAGCCTATATTCTGTTTCTAGTCAATTTCGGGCAAATCTCCCTCTGTGAAAATGTCCTGCTGCTGGCGTTTCATTTTTTTAGATTACAACTTTTAGCTTGGAATAAATAGGCAGCTGTTGCTGTATTTTTTCACGCACCTCACTGCATTCTAAAAAAAATAAAAATAAAAATAAATTAAAACCCTGTGCACCCAATATAGGCACACCTTCACCCTAGGTTAAAGAAAAAGTTTGCTTCTTAGGCCGCGTACGAGAACCTCGTCGGGCTAAACTCATCGCTCCGCCCGACGACGTTCTCGGGCGGCCATCGAGTTCGTTGACCAGGCTGTCGAAAAAGGCGTCGAGCCATTAGTCCCGATGGCTCATCGAGCAAATAGAGAACCTGCTCTCTATTTTGGCTCGACGCCTCGCTCATCAGTTTGCTCGGTGAAAACGTACACACGATCGAGCTTCTCGGCAGAATAGGGATCCCAGCGAGCTTCTCGCTGGATTCTGCCGAGAAGCTCAGTCGTGTGTACGGGGCCTCAGTCACAGATCAACCACACTGTGCTGCAGGCCTCTCTGATGTCACACATGGAGTAGGGCAGTCTAGTAACTCGAGCATTTATTGGGCCACCTCTAGCTAGTGGGAGATTGTTGATGCCCTTGGATATGAGTGCTTGTAATGCCGTGTACACACAACCATTTTTCGGATTGTAAAAAATTAAGTTTTTAATTGTCTAGAAAAAACAATGTTTTTTTTCAACCCGATCGTTCAAACGGCCTTGCTTACACACGATCGTGAAAAAAAAAATGCTCTAGCAAAGCTATATAAAGAGAATGTTCCATTCGGATGGTGCCACCCTTGGGGCTGCTTTTGCTGATTTTGTGTTAGTAAAAGACGATTTGCGCTTTTCAGTCTGTTACAGCGTGATGAATGTGCTTACTCCATTATGAACGCCAGTTTTACCAGAACGAGCACTCTCGTCTTATAACTTGCTTCTGAGCATGTGCGTTTTTTTCACATCGTTAAAGCCCACACACGACCATTTTTTACAACATGTTAAAAACATTGTGAAAAATTAGAGCATGTTCTAAATTTCTAATGCCCATTTTTTACATCGTGAAAAATGCTCTGGAGCCCACACACGATCGTTTTTAATGACATAAAAAAAACTAAATTTTTTACAACCCGAAAAACTGTCGTGTGTACGCGGCATAAGTGTCCCAGTTACAGCTTTGCCATCCATGCTTTTTGCTTGCCTGACCAGTGCAGAGAGGTAAAAAAGAACAAAAAAGTTTAAAATTAAAATGTTGAAAAAAAAATCCTATCTGTAAAAAAATAAGTATGCATAGGTGTGCCTTTTCCAGGTTATCTTCATATTCCTTTTCACATACAGGCTAGAACCACATTTACACTTTTGCGACTTGTCATGTGACTTTGTACCCCAAAGTCACATGACAAGTCGCACCCCATGTTTCCCAATGAGTACCATTCGTAACTAGAGATGGCCTGCCTGTTCGCCTGGTGGTTGTTTTCGCGGAAAACTTCTGGCGATGTTCGAGGCGGTCCGCAATGTAAGAACTTTGACCTATGACACATCCATCAGGTGGTGCAGGACTGCCAATTTAGACATTTCAGCACATGGACATACCCCCTACCTTATAAATAGACCTGATCTGGCGGCCATCTTACATTCTGCTTTTTGTCAGTGTAGGGAGAGGTTGGTGTTTGGAGCAGGGACAGGCTGTATTCAATCAAATAGCTATCTAAAAGGTCCATAAAAGTCCTTTCAAGCACTGGTATAGGTGTGCTACTTGCTGTACAGTAAATATGTGTGTAATACATTCATATACGTTTTTGTCAGTGTAGGGACAGGTTGCTGTTTCCAGCAGGGACAGACTGTAGTGACACAAATCTTTCCCTTAGGCCGCGTACACACGATCGGTCCAACCCAATGAGAATGGTCCGACGGACCGTTTTCATCGGTTCACCGCTGAAGTGGCCTGATGGTCTGATGTGCGTACACACCATCAGTCCAGAAATCCGATCGGGTCAGAACGCGGTGACGTAGAACACAACGACGTGCTGAAAAAACGAAGTTCAATGCTTCCAAGCATGCGTCGACTTGATTCTGAGCATGCGTTGGTTTTTGGACCGATGCTTTTGCGTACTAACCATCGGTTTGGCCCGATGGTCAGGCGTCCATCGGTCCGATTTTAAAGCAAGTTTTAAAACTTTGGTCCGATGGGCCGTACACACGATCGGTCCAAGCCAATCGTGTGTACGCGGCCTTACAGGTCCACAAAAGTCCTTTCAAGCACTGGTATAGGTGTGCTACCTGCTGTGCAGTACATAGGTGTGTAATACATTCATATACTTTTTGTCAGTGTAGGGACAGGTTGCTGTTTCCCCTGGTTTCCTTCATTAAGTGTAGCTTCCTTCATTCAGATGGACAGCTTGGGATCCCCCTTGATACGTAGGCCCCAGTCAGCATAACTGGGCCTACTGGTAGAGATGCAGCCTAGGGCCAACGTGGTCCCGGGCTGGAAATCACACAACGCATACCTCGCGCCAGGAGGGCCACGAGGCGAAGAACCCCAAAATATGGCATCTGTCACTTAAGTATCTCCTCCCGGCATGCACAGCGGGGCACCACTTCCACTGGGCTGCTCCCGAGGAAAGATACTTAATGACCAATGGCTTTCCCTTGTTCCAACACTAGCCTGTGGGGGTATCGCCACCTACAGGCAACAGTGGGAAAATGCTAGCAGGCATAGCCACTGCCAGGACAAAGGCTAATTTAGAACAAATCACACAGTCTGAGCCATCTTATTGCCTGGGACACCCACTAAATTTAACATAGCGCCCAGTCATTTGGGAGCAGGGCGCTACACTACGTAAAACAGAAACTAGAATAACTCAAGGGGTGTCACACAAGGACTACCCATTTACAGAGAAATGAAACTACAAAAGAGAAATTAAACTAGAAATTGTTACATATCTAAAATGGAGGCATTATACAAAATGGATGCCAATTTAAAGATATATGTTTCCTTTCAGTTTCCCCCTTTTCTCAGAGGCTGTTAAAATTGCACATGCAAAACTTAGCAACAGCATAGAGTACAAGTATTAGTAAGAGGCATAACAAAATCAGCATTCCTATTTTCTCAACCGCTTCCAGACCAGCCGCCGCAGTTACACTGCGGCAGACTGGCCCCCCTGTGCGAGCCGCCGTAGCTGTACGTCAGCTCTTTAATGGCACCTCCAGTTGCAAGCGTGCCCGAAGCATGTCCCTGGACTTTATGCGAGTTCCCAGCGGTCACACACACATCCCAGTTCTCTCAGGGGCAAGGAGACTGATCGTGTGTTTATACTACGTATGAAGACCGATCAATTTTTTTCCCCTAGTCAGTCCTATCCCCCCCCTACAGTTTGAACACACATTAGTGTAAGGTGACCAGTTTTTTCAAATGAAATCCAGGGACATATTTTTTCTTTACTAGTAATGGTGGCAATAAGCGACTATCTGCCGGTCGCCGCCTGCCTCCCAGCTTCTCAAGTCTCACTCTCCGGACCCCGGCTACTACTGGATGGGGAGCGGAGGAAGATCACTCTGCCAGGGAAGGCAAGGAGATAAGCAGGTAGGTGGCTGGCCAGGATTTGAGCCAAGGCAAAAGAACATGCGAGAGAAACCTGAACGGGCATTCACCCGAAACTGAAGAAATATTCCGACCAGCACATGATCATCAGAAAGGGGCAAGGATAATGGGAAAAATACAACCCCCCTATGCTAGTAGGCACGGTGGGGCGGGGGGGGAGGTTAATTCTATTTTATTTTTATTTTAATTTTGCACTGATTGTCTTTGAAATTTCCCTTTGACCTAAATGTTTGACTAAAATTTAGTTTATTCGATTTTTCTTAAAACAAAAAGTAAAAAATATTGTTTTTTTTTTCAAAAATGTCACTCTATTTTTGTATATGGCGCAAAAAATAAAAACCGCAGAGGTGATCAAAAACCAGGGACAGACTTGGTCCGGGGACAGTGTCCTCAATCAGGGGACTGTCCCCTAAAACTGGGGATGTCTGGTCACCTACATTAGGGACACACATTTAACCCCTTGATCGCCGCCTTGTGTTAACCACTTCCCTGCCAGTGATATTTTTACAGTAATCAGTCCATTTATATAGCATTGATCGCTGTATAAATGACAATGGTCCCAAAAATGTGTCAAAAGTGTCCGATGTGCCCATCATAATGTCGCAGTCACTAGTGAAAAATAAATAATAATACAAATGCCATAAAACTACCCCCAATTTTGTAAACGCTATAACTTTTGCGCAAACCAATCAATATACGCGTATTGCGATTTTTTACCAAAAAATATGTAGAAGAATACACATCAGCCTAAAATTAGGAAAAAATGTGTTTAAAACAAAAAATGGGATATTTATTATAGCAAAAAGTACAAAATATTGTTTTTTTTTTTTTTTCTCGAAATTGACGCTCTTCTTTTGTTTATAACGCAAAAAATAAAAACAGCACAGGTGATTAAATACCACAAAAAGAATGCTCTATTTGTGGGGAAAAAAATACATCAATTTTGTTTGTGTACAGAGTCGCACGTGCAATTGTCAGTTAAAGCAACACACATATACGTCGGCAGAATAACACGGCTGGGCACAAGCACGTACAGGTACATCCTCCCTGCCCAGCCATGACTCCCGCAATCGGTCCCCGGAGCTGAAGAACGGGGAGAGCTGTGTGTAAACACAGCTTCCCCGTTCTTCACTGTGGCGCCGTGATTGATTGTGTGTTCCCTTTTATAGGGAAACACAATCAATGACATCACACCTACAGCCACACCCCCCTACAGTTAGAAACACAAATGAGGTCACACTTAACCCCTTCAGCGCCCCCTTGTGGTTAACTCCCAAACTGCAATTGCCATTTTCACAGTAAACAATGCATTTTTAATGTGTCAAAATTGGCCGAAGTGTCCGCCATAATCTTGCAGTCACGAAAAAAATCGCTGATCGCCGCCATTAGTAGTAAAAAAAAAAATTATAAAAATGCAATAAAACTATCCCTTATTTTGTAAACGCTATAAATTTTGCGCAAACCAATCGATAAACGCTTATTGTGATTTTTTTTTACCAAAAATAGGTAGAAGAATATGTATCGGCCTAAACTGAGGAAAAAAATAGTTTTTTATATATTTTTGGGCGATATTTATTATAGCAAAAAGTAAAAAATATTGCATTTTTTTCAAAAATGACGCTCTATTTTTGTTTATAGCGCAAAAAATAAAAACCGCAGAGGTGATCAAATACCACCAAAAGAAAGCTCTATTTGTGGGGAAAAAAGGACGCCAATGTTGTTCCGGAGCCATGTCGCCCGGGTTCTCAAAGACGTTTTCACAGGCAAAATATAGACACCCAGCAGGTACAATATTTAAAGGAATTTTCCATTTTTGATGCTTAAAAAAAAAAAATTCCTTTAAATATTGTACCTGCTGTGTGTCTATACCGGTCATAACGTCTTTAAATAGCACAATCACCTGCCTGCCAGTAAATTAGGAAGAACTGATCTATCTAAGCTATAGAGTGTATAAATATATGTACAATTCCTAGGGATGTATATATATCCTCTACACACTGTAAATTAAGCTAAACTGACTAGCCTGCCTGCCTGCTCTATCTAGCTATATAAAAAGACAATCTCTCTGTCTCTCTGACTGCTTTCACTAACAAGCCGGAACACACTACACAAGGCCGCCCAGCAGGCGGCCTTATATAGTGTGGGGCGTATGCTAAAGCCCTGAGCCATAATTGGCCAAAGCCACCCAGGCTTTGGCCAATTATGGCTCTTCCTTTTTTGCGCGCTGTGATTGGCCAAGCATGCGGGACATACAGCATGCTTGGCCAATCATCAGCGCGCAATGCCGCAGTGAAATATGGGCCGTTTTGCGTCACTCGAATTTGGCGCGAACGACCGATTTTGTTCGAATTTTGTCGAACCTACGAACAGACAATGTTCGAGTCGAACATACGTTCGTATCGAAAGCGAAGCTCATCCCTACGCGGCATAATAGTCTGAGATCTCAGCAGATGTATTTTGTATTCATGTACAACAATCATAGTCAGTAGTAGATTCACACAGACCAGTCAATGCTGCACCCATTTGTTCTATTTTCATCTCATTCATGAGCACCTGTTTCCTCAACACCCATAATTAAACGTTCAGAACATCTACTTCTAGCTGTGTTTTATTTATAATCGGATCCATAATAAGTGAATAACTATTTACTCTTTTCATCAATTCTATCCCCCATCCAGACCATGCAGGGAACCATGATGATGCCTTGACTTTGATTATAAATATTTGCCGCTTGTACCTTCAAAGGATATTGGGGATAAGTATTAGACCCCTTTCACACTGAGGAGTTTTTCAGGCGGTACAGCGCTAAAAATAGCACTGCTATACCGCCTGAAAAACTCCTGCACTGCATACTCAATGTGAAAGCCCGAGGGCTTTCACACTGAGGCGATGCGCTGGCGGGAGAGAAAAAAATCTCCTGCCAGCAGCATCTTTGGAGAAGTGAGAGGAGCGGTGTGTATACCGTTCCTTCCTATTTAAAACAATGGGAAACCGCGTCAATACCGCCCGCAATGGGCCTCTGCAGAGGCGCATTGCGGGCGGTATTAACCCTTTATCGATCGCTAGCGGGGATTAATACCACACCACTAGCAGCCGATTCCCGTGGCAATTCTATTTTTAGCGGCGCTATACTGCCACCGCGGCTCCCACCACACTGTGAAAGGGGCCTTAGTCTGTAAAGCATCACTGTGTGTCCCACCAATAACATCCATTATAGGGACCAAAGTTGCTGGATAGCACCATCCTTCCTGTTCCAGGGGGATCCATGGATAACAAGCGTTCCTGCAACATACATGTATTCCTTCAGTGAAGGCTACTGATTGATTTTTCAATGCCTTGCTTACATTTGGGTTAGCACAGTGGTCCTCAACCTGGGGTCGGGACCCCCTCGGGTGTCAAATGACGATTTGCCAGGGGTCACTAAATCCTGGGCTGTTCCTGAAGCCCGCACTGCTCTCCCAGCCTTTTTTACGGCCACCCAGCAGGGATGTTCCTGGAGCCCGCATCCGCCCACTCAGTCTCTTCGCAGCCACCCATTCTGTTCACAGCATGGTTGGGGGGCAGAGACTAGAGGTCAGCTGACTGGTGAGGAATGTGAAGTGGGAGGGGCTGGAGGAGACCCTATCTCCTGATTTCGGCATAGGTGTCACTGCTACGAGACACTTGAACCTGAAGACATAGTGAGTAACACATATAGGGCCAGATTCATGAAAGGTTACGCTGGCGGATCGAGTGATCCGCCAGCGTAACAGTGGCTTTGAGCCGGCGTTTCTGTTTTCTGTAACCAGAAAACAAGAAACGCCGGGTTGAAGTTCCGATGCGAGCAGCGTAACTGAGTTTCGCCATCGCATCGTTACTTCAACTTAAAAATGGCGCCGGGGGCGTTCCCGCCGATTTACGCTCAAAAAATATGTTAATGAGCGGAAATCGGCAATTCACGATCGAAATCCGGCGCGACGCAGTGACGTTACGACGTTTCCGGACGGGATACGCGGCGCATAGATATACCTACATGGGGCTGGAGTATCCTATGTTAGGTATAGGCGTCGTCATCGCGTCGGGAAAAAAAAAAAAAAACGTCGCTTGCGTAAAACGGTCATGAATGGGAATGTGACGTCATTGACGTTCATTCACAGATTTTGGAGCATGCGCACGGGGATGTTTTGACACTCGACGCATGCGCAGTACGTCGGCGGCGGGATTGCGCGTAGTTAGCATACTACACGCCCCGTACCCGCGACATTTGAATTCCGCCGGCTCATTTGCGATGCGCTGCCGCAACTTTAGGAGCAAGTGCTTCGTGAATGACAGCACTTGCTCCTAAAAATTCGGCAGCGCAACGCAAATCAGAAGCGTTACTCCAGAGCAAAGATGCTCTGGAATACGTGAATCTGGCCCATAGTTGCCATTAAAAGTCCCTACGACAGTTCTCAGATCAGCAGATGACCTTGATCAAGAGCACCTAAGTTGGGTAAACAGAACTCTCCCCAGCACTACCACTTATCCAAACTCCCCACCAAGGAGTAAGAGAAGGAGTAAAAATAGAGAATACATAAAAGGAAAAGTGGGGGAGGAACAAACAAAAGGGGAGAGAACGAATAAGAGAAAGAACAAGAAAGATGGCAAAAAAAAAGAAAAAGAAATTAGGATAGAGAGAGATAAAAGAAGAACAAAGAGAAAGAGTGGTACATCCTAAAATGTACCATAAGGGGATTTAATACTGTATGAGTGGAAGGGAGTGCTAAATGTCTGTAGGTTAGGAGTGAAAATTACTTGTCTTGCCTTGGGTGCTGACAACCCACGCTACAGTTTTTTTTTTTACTGTTGGGAGTCCCCACAACTTGGGAAATTTTATCAAGAGGTCACGGCACTAGAAGGTTGAGAACCACTGGGTTAGCGTAACCAACTAAAGCTAAGTTGGTAAATATATGTTACACGTTATATTTTCTATATATTTTCTCCATCTATTTTTAGTAGTAGTTATTTGTACAAAGTTATCATCAACAGCTACCTTTCCAGTAACATTCAGCTTAGACTTGCTACAAAATTCGTCTCCCTTAGTTGAATTGTTGCCTAAACAAAAACAACACTCAGGTTCCATCACCACTCCAACCTCTTGCTCACAAATACCATGCATTAATGTCTCCAACTGCGCATTGGAAGGAAAGCACATGATTAATGTATTCTCCCACCACCTGAAAAATGGGGAATCTAAAATGTATCTAATCTAAAGCGTAGATACCTACTTTCCTTTCCCTGTCTCATTTATCTACTCAGAAAATCTAATTTGGCTATTTTAGGGCTATGTTGGACTAACAGAAGAACACCAAACTTTTCCTTTTGAAAACACAGGAGCGGGTATGAACATCAAACTTTCCTTTCCAAGAATTTAAAAGTATAGAAACTTGTCAAAGTCCTCCATACCTGGTGATGGACAGCAGAGTCTTAGGCCGCGTACACACGATCAAATTTATCTGATGAAACTGGTCTGCCGACCAGTTTCAGCGGACATATCCGATCGTGTGTTCGACCTAGCGGACAGGTTTGTCCATCGGACAAATTTCAAAGCATGCTTTGAAATTTGTCCGCTCCAAACTTTCTGTCCGACATGTCCACTGGTTAGTACGCCTAACCAGCGGACAGAAATCCCCTGCATGCTCCGAATGGATTTGACGCATGTGTGGAAGTATTTTACTTCCTGGAGTGGTGACGTGGCGGCGTCAACGTCACCGCCACATCACCGCGTCCTCAGTCCGATGAGACTTGTCCGCTGCAAACGGTCCGTCGGACATGTTTGAGCGGACATGTCTCATCGTGTGTACGCGGCCTTAGACATCCAGTGATCAGATAGCAGCCACAGCACAATTGCAATGCTGTAGAACTGAAAGAACTGTAGAATACAAAGTCCATATCCTCTGGATTATTGTGCCTCACAAATCATAGACGTGCACAGGCCCGGTGCAAGGATTTTTTCCAACTAAGGCGAAGGTGCATTTTGACGCCCCCCGGCACGTACACACATGCCATACATTATATCTCTGCTCCATTAACCTTATGATGCTTAAAGTGATCGTTTATTTTTAACTTATTTATCTATTAGAGCGAAAGATAGCATATATGGCGTTATTCTGCATTGCGTTGTATATAATGTACTATTGCTGGAATTTGTAGTTCTCTATAGCTGGTGGTATTATCCATTGCGTTGTATAATGATTATACTGCACAATGCAGATTACCACTGACCAGTTATAGAGAAACTACAAATCCCATACATTATACAGTGCAATGGAGAATACCAGCAGCTAGAGAGGAACAACAAAATCCCTCGGGACAAACCCCACCCGGGCGGCAGCTGGAGAGGACAGTGTGCAGCTGCACCGCAGGGGTGAAGAAGATGAAGATCGTGACACAGGAGGGAGGACACATGCGGCGGTGGGGAGTGCGGCCTCAGACAAGGAGAGGGGGAAGGAGAGGAGGAGGGAGAGGCGCACTCTGGCGCTTGAGCGCCTCCACCTCTGTGGTACCTGGGTGAACTGCACCCCGCGCGGCACACTCAGTCTCAGCCCCGACTGATTATTTCACCCTGTTCCTTGGCTGGGGCCGCCCTGTAAAGCAAGTGCCAAAGTTGCCTTGCACTAGTGTCATCCCTGGACGTGCAGGCACATAACCACGGATATAGACGGTTGCTGCTGTCAAAAGCCTTTGTCTTTTTTCTCCTATATGGTTGTGGTTGACGTCAAGGCAGGTGTGTTACTAAGACTGTCAGTCAAACATTACATACCTAACAATAATACCAATATAGCCCCTCATATATTTCTGAACAGTTGAATCCACAATCCCAAGCGACCTAGCCTAACACTAGAAGAAAAACTCAGCTTTGTTGTTCAGGGTGAAACATTGGAACAGGAACACCACCCACTAATCTAAACAAAACAATGTCCAACCATAGGCCCAACTTCAAACTATGTAATGTGTGCATTTCCTCTTTGTGCTCCGGTCTCCTCCTATACTCTAAACTATAGAGTCTAAAGGTATGATGGCAGGCTACATTAACCCCAGTATGAGTGTACAAATTACCCATACATACTGTCACCATACTCTACACGCCATTTCCAAACCCAACAAAATGAAAGGTCTCAGTGCGTTATCATTACATTTCCCACCTAGAAATAAACAAATGTGTCTCTTTTTAAATAATTTATACAGACAGTTGGATGTGGGGGCTTAGGTATGTTGGGCAGAGGTCCCTTACCATAGACTTTATCCATCTTAAAGCAGTTAAGCAAAGCACTAAATGCATCACAAATATCTACTTAACAGTTTCTTAACATGCAGCAATAATGCACTTATACTTCTAAAATGGAACAGAGAAACGAGGACTTCCTGTGAATTCACAATATTATTCCTATACTGGTTTTTTTTCCCAAGGTTCCAAACCTCTATTTACTTTAAAGCTCCAAGCCTCAAACAGTCCCTATGAGACCCAGTCTCAAATGGCTAATCTGGCTACTGCATTAAATCCCTGGGTCACAGGGGGACAAGCGAGGAAAAACTAAGATATATTGCTCAGCTTACCTGATTAGCCAAACCTTTGTCTCACTTCTGACACCACTTGTTAGAATCCTCTATCTCTCTGTAGCCAATCTGTCCTTGTTTCTCAATCCATCACATCTGGGAAAATAGGCTTCCTCACACCAAAGTGTTGTAAGCAATATTTCCAAAGATTTATTATGGCGCATTGGTAATATACAGAAAAAAAGATAGGAGTTTATTGGAATTAGAATAACCATTAAAACATTATATTCATTTTTTATCAGTATAACTCAAGGGGTCTCACACAAGGAGTATCCATTTTACAGAGCAATGAAACTACAAAAGAGAAACAAAATTAAAAACTAGAAAGTGTTACAAATCTAAAATGAAGGAATTATACAAAATGGATGCCAATTTAAAGATATATGATTCCTTTCAATACATATTGTTTTTAATAAGGAGCTGATGCAGAGGCTGCAGATGTATACAAATAGCAGAGTCTGTACAGAATAGGTATATTTATGTAAGTACAAGTTAAAAAAGTAATTCCACGTTCATTGAAAAAAAGAACAATCCCCTCTGGGTGATCAATGTACATTTCAGAGATTTTAACAAACTGTATAGCAGATTTTTACATTGTGTTGCTCTGAAGAAAAGGCTTTTTGTTTTTCCACGTCCTTTGCATTCTAAATCTGAATAAGAGGGTCTGGTTTATTATAATCGCACAGTGCATACTCAGTGTTTCAAAGAGAAAAGCTGCAGAGTCTGCATTCCTTTAGAAGTGCTTAACCCTTGTGGAGTATCTCACCAAAACTGAAATTCCAATTTGAGGGGGTGCCCAAAATTTTACTTGTGTCTTAGTTCAAACTTCGTACAACCATTCGTTGGCTAACAGATAAGGGTTAACTGATTGGTGTAAATTATTTTTTTGTTGAGGGGATACTCTTTGAAGTCCCTCTAAGGGGTTTGTATAAACATCAGGATACCTTGTGTCCCGATATTATAAAGTTTTTCTTTTTCGTTTCCCCGTGACTAAATATTTCTCCTCCCAGAGGAAGATTTGATGTGGTGGTGGTCCCCAGGTTCCTGTTCCTAAGGGCTATAATAATGAAATAGATCTATGTGATCTATGTAAATAAACTATATAAACTGTTATGATATACTTTATTAATTGTATGTAGTCTTGTGGTGTTTTTATCCATGCAGTTTCAGTCATGGCTAAGCACTGACCCAGAGTGTGAAACGCGTTGGATGCTATCCCCATTTTTTTGCTGCTGTTTTGTAGTGCATTTTATGTCCTATTTTTACAATAAAGACAACCGAAAGGTCTGTTGGAGTACAGCTGTCTATTTTTCTAGCCTCTATCATTAGCGGAGATCTGACAGGTCGGTCCCTGCACAGTGTGCAGAGACACTGAGACAGACCTGTAATCTGTCGACTCAGCGGGGATCAACAGAGCAATCCCCGCTGAGCAAGCGGATGTTTAAAAACAGATCCTCACGAGATCCGCACATGTGAAAGGGGCCAAAGGGTATATTTTGATATAGAAATGTGTCCTACTTCTAATTTGGAAAGTTGTGATTTGCATTTTAGTTTGGGCCTGATACTAAAAAATGTTCTAAAGTTTAAATTTCTTTTTAAACCATAGACATCTTATCAGTTTTTTTGATTTCTATAAAGACCCAAACTGAAACTATATATATATATATATATATATATATATATATATATATATATATATATATACACACACACATACACACATGTAATTGCAAGCTTAAAGTAGAACTAAAGGCAAAACTTTAATTTCGGATCATTTTAGGGAGGGCTATAACCCCTAAGGTTTATTTTTGTAATTTGTGTCCAATGGGGAGATTTCCCTTCATTTCCTGTCCCATATTTGAAACAGGAAATGAGAGAAAATCCCTCAAAGTGAGGAAATCCCTGGTTCTCACTAGATTCATCAGAAATGGTGTCCCATATGGAAGGAAACCCCACTATTCCTGTTCTTGGGACAACCCAATTTGGAGTTTTCCTTTATTTTCACTTTTAGTGATAATGGTAAACAAGTCTAATAGAGAGAGTAATCCACCTAAAGGGGAAACAGACAGCAAAAAAAACATGACAGGTGTTCTAATGCCACGTACACACGATCACTTTTTGTGATTAAAAAAAATGATCGTGTGTGGGCAAAACATCGTTTTATGTCTTCTGAAAAACGAAAACAATTTTTTTGAACATGCTTAAATTTTTTGTGTCGTTTTTCAAAATGTCGTTTTTTGTGTCATAAAAAGTGATCGTGTGTGGGCAAAACGACGTTGAAAACAACGTTTTTAAACCCGCGCATGCTCAGAAGCAAGTTATAAGACGGAGCTTCAATGGAACAGAGTGCCGTCGAACGTGGTGTACATCACCACGCTTTGCTAGAGCTTTTTGGAAAAACTATGGTGTGTATGCAAGGTCGTTTTTTAAAATGAAGTTTGAAAAACGTTGTTTTGTTTCGTGAGATAAAATTACGTTTTTTTTTCATCATAAAAAGTGATCGTGTGTACGCGGCATAATCCCTCTTCACTACACTCTACTAACATACAAAAATTTTGCCTTTAGTTTTATTTCAATAATTTTTATTGTAATATTTCAAATATGAACATTGAAGGTCAAAACAAAAAACGTATAAACGTTGCAAGAGTAAGAACAACTTGGAGCAACTATTAGGAAGACCCAGTAGTCCACACAGGACACTAGAATAAGACAAAAAATATGTGAAGAAAAGCCAGGCAGCAACAGTGTTTTATTACATATATGAGAAACATCAATAAAACATACATTAGTCTACTACCCATGCTTCCCATGAGTGTTCAAAGGCAATTATCAAGTCCAATCTAATAGATAGGAATTGCTCATATGTATATTTGACTTTTAAATGTAAAATGCCATTATGTGAAAAACAACAATATGTATCCTGTTTAAGTGAATATCATGGGCCAGATTCAGGTAGATGGGCGAATCTTTATTTTGGAGTAACTTTTCTCATTTACGTTACTCCGCCGAAACTTTAAGAGCAAGTACTGTATTCACACAGCACTTGCTCCTAAAGTTGCGGCGGCGTAGCCAAAATGAGCCGGCGGAATTCAAATTGGGCGGGTAGGGGGCGTGTATTATTTAAACTAGGCGCGATCCCGCGGCGAACGTACTGCACATGCGTCGACTGTCAGTGCGCATTCTCCAAATTCTGTCAGTGAACGTCAATGACGTCAATCCCCATTCACGGACGTTTTACGCAAACGACTCTAAAAAAATGTTTTTCGACGCGATGACGACGGCCATACTTAACATAGGATACTCCACTAGGGGGCTGGTTTATCTTTACGCCGCGTATCTCTTACGGAAAGGTCGGAAAGTCACTGCGTCGGGCCCGAATACGATCGTGAATTGCCGATTCTCGCTAATTAACATATTCTCGGCGTTAATCAGCGGGAACGCCCCCCAGCACCATTTTTAAAATTGCAGTTCTGATACGACGGCGAAATACAATTACGCCACTCGTATAGGAACTCCAACCCGGCGTTTCTTGTTTTCTGCTTACTGAAAACAGAAACGCCGGCTCAAAGTGAGAGTTAGGCTGGAGTATCACTGATACTCCAGAGAAACTCTACCTGAATCTGGCCCACGTGTATACGTCTACCGTGATTAATATATGTAGCCATAGACAGTGGCACATGTAGTGGTAATTAAACATGAAGGGCCAGATTCTCAGCAGCGCTACGACGGGGTATCTTAGATACCCCGTCGTATCGCAGTTTTTTTCCCCGTGTATCTATGCGTCTGATTCCTAGAATCACTTACGCATAGATACAGGTGAAGATCCGACAAGTGTAAAACAATTACACTGTCGGATCGTAGATGTAATGACATCGGCGGCCGCTAGGTGGCCTGTACGTTGTTTTCTCATTTGCCTATGCAAATAAGGCTAATACGCCGATTCCCGAACGCTTTTACGCCGCCCCGTCGTAGTTTACGTCGTTTTCGTACGCGTAAGGTTACACCTGCTTATATGTGGAGTAACCTTACGAAGTGCCGTCGAATGCCATGTTAAGTATGGCCTCGGGACCGCGTCGTGTTGTGCGTCGTTTGCGTACGTCAATTCTCAATGGGGCTGGCGTACGCTACGATTACGTCGTTTTCATTGAAAAAATGTGACGTCCAGGGCGTGGCCTGGACGGCAATGGAGTAGGACGCAGCTAGTTAGAGCTCCACTGACCCATCATCCTGTTCTGTTAATCCTGCCTGTATCTTGACCCTCTGTGACCATCACCTGCATCGGGGACCTGTGCTGTACTGTCTGCTGCCCCTTGAGCCTGTCGGATTGAAGGTACGCCGCCCGGGACCGCTGTAGTCGGATTCTTCAGACTCTGGGGACTAGCCTTAGGAAAGGCCGCGGCTTCGGCCTAGCTGCGGAGCGGCGGCCATCTTGGTCCTCTCGGCGGCGGCTCCCAGCTGACACATCGGCTCCCCCTGACTCCTTGGCACTCCACCACCTCCTGGAACGGGAACCGGGCGGCCTGGGGACACCGCCGAGGCGCACTGCACCCGAATTAGCTGCTTGGATTGCCGAGATTCTATCCTGCACCTCGTGTCGGCGGCCATATTGGTCCTCCTGACGGCAGCCCTCTGCCTCTAAGACTGCTCCTCCGGACGGCACGGTGCTGCATCGCCCCCTGTGCTGGTGACCGGAGGGCCTGGGGACACCCCTTGGGTACACTGCTCCCTGTTTGTACTGCGGGAGGGGCCACGAATTTGGACTGGTTCTCGGGTCGGCGGCCATCTTGGCACACCCGGAGGTGGCCTCCAGAACTCTTGCCTGTATTCCCTGCACCTAAGCAATCCATCCCCCTCCGGCCTACTCCTTGAATACCGTGGTCCTGCTTACAGACCCCTTTTCTCCTGATTTGTCATCAGCAGCCCGAGACCACCAGCAGTATGTCCCCGCCGAAAGGCCAGAAATCCGCGGCTGTGGCAAAGCTGGATCAATACCGCCGACAAGACAAGGAGGACGGGGAAGAAGATGGCGCCTCAGGGAGAATGGGAGGGGAGCGGTCGGCGGGAGATACTGACAGGCTGCTGGAGGCAATTTATCTATGCCGCACTTCACTGACTGCCCAGATCGAGGAGGTTAAGGTAGATATATCCCTGATCAGACAGGACTTTTACAAACTCCGGGATCGGGTCAAAACTGCGGAGGCCAGGATAAGCGCTGTGGAGGATTCTGTCCCCCCCCTCCAGGACAGCACAGACCGCATGCAGCATCAGATCCACCAGCTATTCACTAAGCAAGATGAAATGGAGAATAGATTAAGGAGGTGTAATCTACGTTTTATTGGCCTGCCTGAGGGTGCGGAGGGTAAAGATCCTACCACATTTCTTGAGCAACTACTGGTCAATACCTACTTCAGGGAGGCTTTCTCTCCCCTGCTGACGGTGGAGAGAGCTCACCGCATGCCTGCCAAACCACCACCACAGGGAGCTCCTCCATGCACCTTTATTGCCAAACTCCTTAACTACAAAGACAGGGATGCAGCCTTGACACTGGCTAGAGTAAAGGGCAATATACCGGGAAATGTTACAGTAGCCGTATTTCCAGACTTTTCTGCTGAGGTCCAGCGCCGCAGATAGGGATTCATGGAGGCCAAGCGCAGGCTGCGCATTCAACACCTCAAGTATGCCATGCTCTTTCCTGCGCGCCTTAGGGTGGAACATGAGGGGAGAGCGCATTTCTTTGAAGACCCCGAGGAAGTGATCACCTGGCTGGACCGTCGCGCTACACATGAGAATGTGGCCTGACACCATTGTGAGTACAGCTAAGGTCACTTCTCCCTATACCCCTGCAATGGGCTGGCTCCTCTGCCACGTGTGTGGTTACCCACTATCGTGCGATATGCTGCAGCGTTGCTCTGCCCATACACCGTACTTATTTTGTATCTACACCCACGATGCTACTGCCATGGGGAAGAGAGCCCTACACTTTCTTTACCCGACCTCTGTTCTTCCAGCGGCCTCTCCCCGTGCCAGCTCTTTTGGCTAACTCCTGGTCTTATGCCTCCTAGCCCACTGCGCAGTAAATCTCCTTGATGATGCTTGCCTAAGTAAAAGTTTGAGATGGGACTATATTACTTTGTGAGGCAAGATGGAATTTTACTTCAGGAAGAGGGGGAGAGGGGCCTGGCTTGAGGGGGGGGGGCATTTTGGCTTTCTCCCCCCCTTTTTTTTCCTCCCCTTTTAATTTTTTATTTTTTATTTTTGATCTGCATGACTCCTGCTCTCCTGATCATTTCCCTTCCCCTCCTCTTGTTTTCTGTACCCCTCCTGGGTTTTAAGTTACCACCATATTCTGACGAGGGTCGGAGCTCCAGGTCTGCACTAGTCCTACCCAACACATGCATAGTGCAGCGAGACTTTCCCCCATTTTGTACCAGGGACAATGGTTTTGTTAACTGGAGCCACCGCAGAATGGACCACCGTAGCACTGGTGTGTTACAGGACTCATCATGCTCCTTTCTTCTACCTCGGTGGCTCAGTTTGATGAGCTTTATATTTGTTCTGATTTTGCACTATTGCCAAGCACTAATGTTTTATTCTCTGGTATTTGAAATGTTTGACTTGTTCAGGGATGAAGCCCGCATCAGTTGTGGGAGATGTAGGGCGGGGTAGGGGGTGGGGGGAGGGGTAGCTCTTATGTTTTGGGGGGATGCCTGCACCAAGTTCCTGGGGTGTAAGGCGGGGTGGGGGGTGGGGGGAGGGGGAAAGTTTCAGTTTAATTTGAGTGGAAAGTTGCTTATTAAGGTTCGGCAGTGGGTCAACATACTGACCACTGCCTTGTTACGGGTCTTCTTTGTACAATGGAAGTATATGCTTGTGTATGCATCTTCATTACTAGATATGTTGTCTCTGATCGCTGATCCTCCCGCAAGGCTGCTTCATGCGGCTGAGCACGGATATTTTGTGGTGCACGGACCATGGCTTCTCTAAAATTCCTCACCTGGAATGTCAGGGGCATGAGTGAGAAGGTCAAGCTATCAGCGATATTAATGTTTCTCAAGAAACAAAGGGCAGACATAGTAGTCCTAGTAGAGACACACGTAGAGGGTAGGCTGCAAATGGCACTCCGCAGGCCATGGGTCGGGTGGGCATTTCATTCGATCCACACGTCGCATGCACGGGGAGTCTCAGTACTGGTTGCCAAGTCAGTACATTTTGAGTTGGGAAAGGTTTCCACAGACCCACAGGGCCGATATGTGTTTCTGTATGCAAAACTACATGGTGAGCCATTCCTCGTCTTAGCGTTTTATGTCCCCCCTCCCTTTTCCATGTCTATAGTAATTGAAGGGATTGCTTTCATGGCAAACTATCCCACAGTCCAGGCGGTCTGGCTGGGGGATTTCAATACCGTTCTCAACCCGGCCTTGGATAGGCTAGGGGGTACACCCTCCCCTACCCCAGGTGTGGGGACCGACACTAAGTTCTCCAAACTGTTCACCTCCCTGCACTTAATAGACTCCTTTAGATACAAATTTCCCCACAAAAGACTGTACTCCTGTTTTTCTGCCGCACATAGCTCCATGTCGCGAATAGACTTAATCCTAGTTTCTCAGGGTCTCACTCCTAGGCTGTCAGAGGCCAGATTTGGCCCGAGATTGCTTTCTGATCATAGCCCATATTGGATCACACTGACTGTTCCAATGGATAGGCCAAGGAGAACATGGCGTTTGAACCCCTTTTGGCTCTCATTGCTTCCGGAAGAAGATGACCTCTCAGACGACTGGGAATCGTTTTTTGAGGCAAATGTTGGATCTGCCCCTGCGACCATGGTATGGGAATCCTTTAAAATTCATGCCCGCATGTCCCTAATCACCCGCATTAACCAGATTAAGTCAGACTCAGCGGAAGCCTTTGATAAGGCGCTGCTGGAGTTATCCCGCGCAGATCAAAGGTACGCAACAGACCCGGTACCGGAAGCGGCGACGACGCTCAAACTTCAGACTAGAGTAGTGAACCAATTACACTTTAAAAAAGCAAGGTGAACCTTATTTTTCGCCAAACAAAAGATGTTTGAACATGGGGAACGGGCTGGTAAACTTCTGGCCTACATGGTACATAGCGAAGATAGACCACCAGTGGTCATTTCCTTGCACGGTCCTGGTGGACAACAGGTCACAGACCTATCGACTGTGTCCTCCAAATTCAGAGATTTCTTCACTGATTTATATAAGTCTATGAGTCCGGCAGACGAAGGCCTGATGGATTCATTCTTTGCCACCATCACTCTCCCCACCCTGAAAGCTGACCAGATTGCCCTCCTCGAGTCACCCTTGACCTCTGAGGAAATAACTGAGGCTATTGCCGCGTTTGCTCGCTCCAAACCCCACGGGCTCAGACGGCCTCCCAATTGAATTCTATTCTCAAAATAGCCAAATCCTCTCCCCTAAACTATTACAGCTATACAACCACATGTTTGAGACACACACCCTCCCGCCGACCATGAGAGAAGCGACCATTGTCCTTATTCCGAAGCCGGGTAAAGATCCCGGATTATCCGGAGTCTTATCGCCCCATATCCCTATTGCAGGTAGATGTTAAAATTCTTGCAAAAGTATTAGCAAACAGACTCAATAACGTTATTCTATCCTTAATACATGCAGACCAGGTGGGGTTCATGCCCGGATGTAATACCTCATTTAACCTCCGGAGGCTCTACATCAATCTACAGGCCACGCATGACAATGTGGGATCTGGAGTGCTGGTGACACTAGACACGGCTAAGGCCTTTGACTCCGTGGAATGGAGATATCTGTGGCGTTGTCTTGAGTCCTATGGTTTCAGCCCCAGGTTTCGTAAATGGGTTAGCCTCCTCTATCAGGACCCCACAGCCAGAGTGGTAGCGAATGGTTGGCCGTCTCCCTTGTTTTCCCTGAGCAGGGGCACGAGACAGGGCTGTCCTCTCTCTCCACTCTTATATGCTCTTGCTGCAGAACCTCTTGCAATATCCATACGTACTAACCCAGAGATAGAGGGCTGCCGATCGGGCTTACTAGTAGAGAAAATCAGTATGTATGCGGACGACACTTTATTATATTTAGCTGACTCGGGCCCCTCCCTTCACGCGGCACTTCAGACGATCGAACGGTTTGGAACTTTTTCTGGACTCAAGATTAATTGGGGGAAGTCGCAAATCCTTCCGATAGACTGCTTCCCACCATCTGAATCCCAGTCAAATATGCCACTCTAGATAGTGGACACAATAAATATTTGGGAGTGCGTATCTCTAGACACCCAGCTGATTACACCACACTTAATATAGAACCACTTTTTGACCTTGTCAAGACTAAAATTAGAATATGGTCTCACCTGCCACTGGGGGTCTGGGGTCGCATAAACCTTGTAAAGATGGTTCTCCTCCCTAAACTGCTCTACACCCTTTGGCATACCCCAATCTACATTCCCCTAAAATATTTTAAATTCTTGGAAGCCCTCCTAAAGCCTTTTATATGGGGAACAGGCAGACACAAACTTGCATGGCAAGCACTGAAGAACCCGACAGTCATGGGGGGTTTGGCTCTACCAGATCTCAATCTATATTATATAGCTGCGCAATTATCACAGCTGTTTCATATAGACAAAACTGACAGCCAGAGATTTCTGACTTTGTTGTGCCCACGTGAGGCTCAGCTCACCGGGGATGCGCTTTACGCAGTGTCGGTGGGTTCCGGAGACACCCTGTTGGGGAGGAAGACGAAGTCCCTCCTGGGACATTATAGGCGAATATGGGACCTTGCATCCACCAAATTAGGAATACCCGGGTACAACGACTACACGCCACTTTGGCACAATAGAGCCCTGCAGGAGCTCTCCAATGTTCAAGGATCTGAACTGTGGGCTGCACAGGGAGTCTATTATTTGCACCATCTACTATCTGGTGGAAACTTAAAAACCTACCAAACACTTAAAGAGGAATTCACACTCCATGACAATATGCTGTTTAGGTTTTATCAGATAAGACATGCAGCCCAGGTACAGTTCTCACGCAATTACCCACAACCTACTTCACACCCGATCATGGCTATAGTTAAAAGCAGGGATCCCAACAAACTCATATCCACGTTTTACAATATGCTATCCGCCCCCCCCCCCCCCCAGCTGCGAAGATAGCGTTTGCCATAAAATCTCGCTGGGAAAGGGAGGTGGGGATAATGGAGGATGAGGAATGGGAGGAGGCTTTAGAGACCTGCAAATTTGTGTCCCCTAAACTTTCAGATCGACTTACGCAAATATTCATCACACACAGGGCATATCTGACCCCAATACGCGTGGCCAGATACAAACGAACTCAATCTACCCTGTGTGTGTTGTGTACCCAAGTGACAGGGACTTTTTTCCATCTTATATGGGCCTGCCCAA
The DNA here is from genome assembly GCA_029574335.1 of Rana kukunoris. Taxonomy (NCBI): domain Eukaryota; kingdom Metazoa; phylum Chordata; class Amphibia; order Anura; family Ranidae; genus Rana; species Rana kukunoris. The sequence goes on along the minus strand of CM056053.1, from coordinate 380,999,659 downwards.
AAATCCAGGACCTCTGGAAACAAATCATAACATTCCTCCATGACACAATGGGAGCCCCTATCGTGTTAGATCCCAGACAGTGCCTGCTGGGGATTTTTCCCACAGGTCTGGATAAATATACCAAGATATTCTTACACGAGACGTTGTTCTCTGTCAGAAAGATCATAGCTCGCAAATGGATGAGGCAGCTTCCCCCCACCTTTTCAGAATGGAAAGCAGAAATCAATATAACTCTACCCTACAAAAAATGTGTGTATATTAACAGAGCCTGCCCTGACAAATACTATAAAATCTGGGACAGGTGGCTCAATGAGTCTGAATCCTGCAATTGACCTCGCCACGCTCCTGACTAGCCGAAACACACTTCACCTCTCACCACCATGTTTTTTATCCTAATTAACGATATTCATGCCCTCAGGCAGAGAAGGATGTGTCATTATGTTGCAGATGCTAGACTTGTACCACTCATATTGCCTATGTTTAATGTTGGTATTGACAATGTACGACCCTGTCATTTTCTGTAACCTTGAAATGCTGATTGTTCACTATATGCATTTTCGCTCAATAAAAACTTGTTTGATGGGAAGAAAATGTGACGTCCTTTGGAGCATGCGCACTGGGATTTTGTCGCGGCCGGCGCATGCGCAGTTCAATCGGCACGGGGGAACGCTTAATTTAAATACAAGCCGCCCCCTTCGATTTACGTGGGTATACGCCGGGCCATTTACGCTACGCCGCCGCAAACTACGGAGCAAGTGGGAATAAAGCACTTGCTCTAGTACGATGCGGCGGCGTAGTGTAAATGGCTAACGCTACGCCGCCGGAATTCTATGAGAATCTGGCCCGAATAGTCTAAAACAGTGGTCCCCAACCATTTTGGCATCGGGGATCGGCGTTGTTGAAGAAAATTGTGCCAAGGCCCGGGGGGATTTTCGCGGGCAATTTATCGGGGCAATGGCTGGTGTTGGCGCTTCAATCATCCTAGCACATCATTGATATGATGTCAGGATGATTGAAGAGCATTATTTCTATTATTACATTGTAATATATAATTAAATAGTTCAACTCACCATAATGCCGAATGTGCCAGATTGTCACATGCCATGTCACGATGTGGATTGTCACTTGCCACATCGCCTCCCACCAGATGCAGATTTTTACTGGCCACGTCGCTTGCCACTAGATGCGGATATTCACTGGCCACATCGCCTGCCACCAGATGCAGATTTTCACTGGCTACGTCATCTGCCACCAGATGCAGATTTTCACTCGCTACGTCACCTACCACCAGATGCGGATTGTCACTTACCATGTCGCCTGCCACCAGATGCATTTTGTCCCTTGCCACGCATCACCGGCCACCAGATTTGAATTGTCACTTGCCACTTCGCCTGCCACCAGATGCATTTTGTCCCTTGCCACATCACCTGCCACCAGATTTGGATTGTCACGTCACCTGCCACCAGATTTGTATTGTTACTTGCCATCAGATGCAGCTTGTCATTTGCCACATCGTCTGCCACCACATGAAGATTGTCACTGCCAAATTTAGTTTTGGATCCCTCGCTGGATAAATACCGCTGGATAAATAATGTTGGCCAATAGACTCCGGACTTTCGCTCCCAAATTTTTCCCCATCACTTTGCGCAACCGATACAATGTCCTTACGGGTAATCCGTGGCATATATTGGAGAAATTTTGATTCCGCCTTACTAAATTGTATTCAGACCCGGAGAAATTTAATGCTCAGGACACTACTTATTTTCTTACCCGTCTCTCTCTCCCGACCCTAACGGAGGCGCATGTTACTCTTATGGATCGGGACATACAAGTTTCAGAGGTCCTCCAGGTTATTAAGGATCTTAAGGTGGGGAAGCGCCCAGGGCCGGACGGCTTTACGGCACTTTACTATAGAAAACTGGCTGTTGTGGTAGCTCCACATTTAACAGTTATGTATAACTCAGTTAAACATGGTCGCTCTTTTACCTCGGACCTCCTGACGGCGAACATTGTGATGATCCCTAAACCGGATCGTGATCACTCCTCCTGGGCCAATTTTAGGCCTATCTCTCTAGTCAATATCAATATGAAAATTTTGACCAAAATTCTGGCAAATCGTTTGAATTCTTTTCTTCCTCGGTTGATCAGGAGAGACCAGGTTGGTTTTATACCCCAGAGACAGGCGGGTGATGCCATTCGGCATATATTGCAACTTTAACACATAGCTCATACTCGCTCACTGGAATACATGCTTTTGTCTTTGGATGTAAACAAGGCCTTCGACACCCTGTTGTGGCCTTATCTTTTTTTTTTCAAATATAGTTTTTATTGTCAATTTTCACATGAAACAGAGTAAGGTATACATTTAACAAGCGGTCTAAACGCTTTACAATATAGACATAGTATGCAACAAATAAGAACATAGAGATTGTCATCGTAACATTAGTAACATTAGTAGTGCAGCAACATTCATACATCTACCATCCAGGTAATATTTGGAATTATTGAAGCAGTGAGGCTTCATATTAAAGCTTATATTGTTTTGTACAGTGCAACATCAGGGGGCGTGTGAAGGGCAGAGCCACTCGAGCACCCCTCTAAGGGATCAAGACTGTGCTTGAGTGGTCCACCCCACCAGGTCCTGTTTGGGGGTCACAGGTTGGGTAGTTAGTCATGAGGGTGAGTAAGACATTTATCAACGTTACAGGTTAAACATTTTGACAAAGGAAGGAGATTCCGTCCAGTCCTTCCACTGTTGCCATAATTGGAGCTGCTTCAGTCTGTCCCCCTGTCTCAGGGCTAGAGTCGTCTCGTAAATGAAATGTTCCTGTGTGGTGCGGATAACATCTACCACCGTAGGAGGGTCAGAGTCCCTCCATTTCCTTGTGATGCTGAGGCGGGCTGCCAGGAGTATATGTACTATGGTGTACCGCATCGGGTTAGGGAGCCGGTCAATGTCTAGGGATAGAAGAGCCATTGATGGGCATTCTTCTAGTAGAATGTCAGTGACTGCAGATATAAGGTTAAAGACAGAGTGCCAGTAAAGTTTGAGTTTGGGACATTTCCAGAATGTGTGTAGCAAATCACCACTCTGTCCACAATTCCTCCAGCAGGAGGCGGACAGCGTTGCGCTAAACTTAGACATCCTATCGGGAGTCAGATACCACCGGTGAGTTAGTTTGAATGCGAGTTCCCATAGGGAGGAGCAACATGTGGCTTTGTAGGTGGATAAACAAGCCTTCTCCCATTTGAGAAGCGAGAAGGTTTGTTCTAGATCCTTTTCCCAGCGTGCAAGGGCTACTGAACTGGTAAAGGTAGTTTTTTGGTGCAGAATGTTGTAGAACAGGGATATTCCCTTCTTCCTAGTTGTGGGGGATTTAAGGAAGATCCAAGCTATCTGGGGAATCTTCCACGAGAGAGATTGGAGCTTGGCAAGGCAGTGTTGGGTGCGAATGTACAGATACCTATCAGTTTGTGGGAGAAGGTATTCTTTTAAGAGCATGGGGAATGTTTTAGTTTTACCCTCGGCAATAAGGTCTGAGATGTATGCAATACCCTTGTGTTTCCATCCTGTGTAGGAAGAGGATTCAATGAGATGTCTCAATGTGTCAATAGGAATGGGCCAGGTCGCTAGGTTGGGGTAAGTGCTCGTAAGTTTAGAGAACTTGGACCAAGTTTTGATGGATGCTACTATGGGGGGTGACATCTGAGCGAAGCGAGTTTTGCCTAATAACGATGCGAACAGCCAGGCCTGTATGTTATTTCCCAGGATGAATGATGCTTCCATCTGCCCCCAAGTTGTGGATGGGGAGGGGTTTGCGAACCAATCTTTTGATTGTACTAAAATAGAGGCCATATAATAGTCCTGGAAATCGACGTATCCCAAGCCCTCAGCTAAACGGTGCTTAATTAGTTGGGAGTGTCCGCATCTAGCTTTTTTACCTTTCCAAACAAATTTGGACAAGATTGTCTGAAGAGATTTGAAGTAGTTGAGTGGTATAGGGATAGGGATAGTTCTAAATAAGTACAATACTTGGGGTAGGTGAAACATTTTGAACGCCGCTAGTCGGCCCATCCATGAGAACTCGAAGGACGCCAACCTGGTGAGATCAGCCTGTAGTTGCAATCTTAACGGTAGATAATTAGATGCGAATAACGATTTGGTGGATTTAGTCAGTTGGATACCCAGGTAGGTCAAACTGTGATCTGCCCAAGCATATGGGAATTGGAGTTTGATTTGCTGACTAGTGGGTGTATCTAAACCCAGGTCCAGTATGTAAGATTTGGCTTTGTTGACCTTGTAATAAGAGACATCGCCGAACCAGGCTAGCGTCTTCTGGATCTCAGGGATAGAGCGGGTAGGGTTTGTGACCATAAGGATCACGTCGTCCGTGAACAGGCTTATTTTGTGTTCCTGATCTACTAGGGGTATGCCAGATATGGCAGGGTTAGACCGTATTCTTTCTGCCAGGGGTTCCATGACAAGGTTGAAAATAATGGGTGATAATGGACATCCCTGCCTCGAACCATTGGAGATTTGTAGAGGAGCGGAGAGGGCGTCTGCAGAGAAGACCTGCGCAGTGGGATTGGAGTACAGGGCCATTATAGCATCACGGATTGTACCTTTAATACCAAATTTTGACAGGACCGCTGAGATATAATCCCAGTGGACCCTGTCAAAGGCCTTTTCGGCGTCCAGGGATAGTAGTAGTGCTGGGGTTTTAGTGGTTTCTACATGGTGAATGATGTTAATCATCCTTCTTGTGGCATCAGAGGCCTGACGACCCTTAGTGAATCCTGATTGATTCGTGGAGATAAGGACTGGGAGTAAATCTTCTAATCTTTTGGCAATCATTTTTGCAAATAATTTTACATCGAGGTTAAGTAATTAAATGGGACGAAAGTTTTTCGGAGTGGTGGGTTCCTTTCCCGGTTTGGGTAAGGTCATCACCAAGGCTTTGAGCATTTCGGGAGGGAACGACGAGGAGGCCGCAGCTGAGTTGAAAATTTGGCATAGTGTAGGAGCTAGAATGTCTTTAAACTGTTTGTAGTATTCCCCAGTGAAGCCGTCGGGGCCTGGTGATTTAGAGTTGGGCAATGTTTCTATTGCTGATAAAATTTCAGTAATTGAGAAGGGGGAGTTTAGGTCTGCCAGTTGTTGGGGAGTTATAGAAGGGAGATTTAAGGGATCTAGAAAGTCATGGATCATCTCAGGAGAGGGTTGGGCTGTATTCGGGTCCGCTGCTAAGTTATACAAGTCCGCATAATACACACTAAAGGCGTTTGCTATTTCTTGGGGTTTGAGGAGCTTTTCGTTAGTGTGAGGATGCTGTATGTAAGGGATTTTTGTCTTAGCCCTGTGACCTTTAACCCTTTGAGCCATCGCCTTGCCTGCCTTATTGCCCATCGAGTATAAGGTGGATTTAAACATCTTATAAGCGTTAACATGTTTATCAAGAAGGAGGGTCCTCAATTCCTGGCGAAGGGAGAATATTTCAGATTGTAAAAGTGGGGAGGGATTTAGTTTATTCAGGGATTCAGTCACGGTTATCTCAGTCGTCAGTTCGTCTATGCGTTGGGTTCTTTTTTTGTTAGCTCTAGCCCCCATTTGGAGAAATGAACCTCTGATGACCGCCTTGTGAGCGTTCCATACCACCAGCGGGTCGGACACTGACCCCTGATTAAGGGAAAAGTAATCTTCCAATTTCTGTTTAATGGAGTTGGAGTAGCATGGTGTATGAAGTAGATGGTTATTAACCCTCCAAATATAGGAATTAGGATGACGAGCGTCATCGGTGACAGTAATGCTAACAGGGGCGTGATCCGACCAGGTGGTGGTATGTATAGAGGAGTCTAAAATTTTGTGTAGCAATCGGCTGTCAGTCATAAACAAATCGATACGTGAATAGGTGTTGTGACGCGGCGAAAGGAACGTGTAATCCCTCTCACTCACATGACAACACCTCCAAACATCATACAAGTCATTAGCATTAATGAAAGTTTCTAGAGGCGAAGAACAACGTTTGTTTCCAGCAGTGGAGTCTATTGCGGGATTTGGTACCATATTGAAGTCGCCACAGATCATCAAATGGCCCTGTTGTACTTTGCGGGCTTCTCGCAAGGTTTTTTCTGAGAAAAGGCATTTGGCCATGGTTCGGGGAGTAGATCGAGACCAGGGTGTAGGTGACGTTGTTGAGGGTGCAGACCAGGATAATGTATCGCCCGTCCGGGTCGATAACCAAGGTCAATAGCTGGAAAATAACAGTGTTCTTGACGGCAATCATAACTCCTCGTTGTTTTTTAGAGAAGGATGACTGGAAAATGTGGGGGAATTGCCTATGCTGGCAAAGTGTGTCTCTTGGACACATAATACATCACATTTATAGTCAATTGCGGATTTCCAAAGAGAGGAGCGTTTTACAGGGGAAGAACAGTGATCCCCATTGTGGGTGGGTGGTGGTGTGACGTGGATGTAGTTACTCACTGTTGTGGATGGTGATGCAACGGTCCAGATGGCAGAAGGTGGCGGTAGCTGTGTTGGGGGCAGAAGTGCTTCTGTACAAGGAGAGTTTCAGATGTTGAGCCTTCTAGGAAACAAAACGTATTAGTACAGAACTTTAATGAGATTACGAAAAAGTCCCAGGGCAATCCGAGCCTGGTTACTGCACCAATGAAATATCAACTTGCGTGTAACAATATGAGCAAGGAGGGATAAGAGAATAAAAACAGTCTATAACTACAGAGCAAAGAAAAATAAAACAAGCACAAATTCGTCAGCAAGAACCGCTCATAAGAGCAACTGACTAGTAATGGGGAAAGTTAAGCAAGCAGGTGTACAATCGCATAGCCAGACCGGACCAGGTCATACGTTGTATGTAGTAGTAGTATAGGGCTGGTTGATCAACGGTGGGTGGTCTTCTTTTTCTCCCGATCAGACCCGAACGTAAACGGATTAGGAGGGCCATTAGGACCTGGGCGGTTAGGAGAGGGGTCAGGCAAGATGCCCCATGAGTGTAGCAGCTTCATTCCTCCTTCCAGTGTGGAGATGGTGTGGGGCACGCCATTGTGCGTGACCAAAATGGTCGCTGGATGGCGCCATTTGTAGACAATCTTGTGGTTATGCATGGCTTTGGTTATGGTTTTCAGTTGTCTCCTCAGTTGCAGCGTGTACTGGGACAAGTCGGCATATAGTTGGATGTCAGAGTATGGAGCTGGGAGCGGAGATAATTCTCTGGCTTTCATAAGGATCTGTTCTTTTGCCTGGTAGAAGTGTACACGAAGTAGAACATCGCGGGGGACGTCTGCCTCAAGGTGGCGTGGTTTGGGGATGCGGTGTATGCGATCGATCGTTAATTCAATCGGGGAGAGTTCCGGCAGCATAGTGGAAAATAGCGTGGTGGCAAAGTTGTGCAGATCTTTAGGTTGGACAGATTCAGGGATCCCACGTACTTTGACGTTATTGCGTCTAGATCTGTCCTCTAAGTCTGCGAGTTTTGCTTTGATCCAGAGGGAGTCCTCTTTCTGATCATTACATGCATCTACCAGATCATTAACAGTCTCCATGCATTCCTCCATCTTGTTTTCTATAAACTGCACCCGATTGTCCATGTGTTTCATTTCTAATGAAAATCTGTTAATTAGTGATGACAGATTGGTCATAAGGGAAGATTGTAGTGACATGAGCATGTCCTTCATAGTGGTGTCCAGCACTGGAGGATTGAAGTGAGGAGATTGCAGAAGGATTGTGCAGGCCTGTACTCACTGTGTCTGAGGCCTGGTTGGATGCGTCCAGCCGCATCTTCGACTTTGCGGGGCTCTGTGTCACCGGAGTAGCAGGGGAGTCATCCTGGGGCACATGAGAGTGGAGTCCTGACATTGGATGTTGTGGATGCAGGTCCGGGGATTCTCCGTAGGAGAGCGATTTGCCTGCTCGCCGCTCCGTCGGCGCCATCTTGGCCTCTGCGGCGCGGCTGGAAGGAGAAGGCCTCCAGCCGCTTCAACCCCCTTTCCTGAACTCTCTTGCGGGACATCGAAGCGGCGGAGTAGCGGGGGAGTGATCGGGCAGACACTGCGTGGTAGCTGCGGCGATGGTCGCCCTGTTTCGTCGCTTTGGTCCGGTCGGGTCAGCGGAGCTCACGGCTCAAGCGTCCATCTTAATGCGCGCGCAAGCCACGCCCCGTTGTGGCCTTATCTTATGTCAGTTATTCGGCATTATGGTTTTGGGTCTTCGTTTATGGTCTGGATGTCAGTTCTATATGACTCCCCTCGGGCAAAAATCAAGTATTATGGATTTGAATCTTCTCTTTTCAATATCAGGAGGGGCACCCACCAGGGATGCCCCTTATCGCCTCTTCTTTTTGTTTTGGCATTGGAGCCCCTGGCGGAGGCGATTCGTTCACATCCAGATATATACACGCAATTGAGATAGCGGACTGTCCCCATAAAATTTCCCTATTTGCTGATGATATCTTGCTCACCTTCACCTCTCCCAGAATCTCCCTACCAAACTTACAATCCCTTTTAGATACCTTTGCTTCCCATTCGGGGCTCCGGGTTAATCCCTCCAAGTCCAAAGCACTATCGATTATCGATTAACCTTTCTCCTGGTTTGTAAGGGATCTTCAGTCGGCGTTCTCTTTTCACTGGGTCTCCTCGCTTCCCTATTTGGGAATCCACCTTACCCCTAAGTATTCGGGACTATATCAGGCTAACTTTCCGCTTCTGTTCAAACAACTTACGGACATGTTGTCGTCTTGGTCTCATGTACCTTCTGTCTTGGTTTGGCAGAATAACGGCCATCCGTATGTCCTACCTTCCGAAACTATTGTATTTTTTCGTGTCTTGCCTGTTCACGCCTTCATGAGACCTATCAGCTTTGGGCTATGTTCGACCTGGTTGACGTCGACCCTATTCCTATCTCCTCATTGCCCTGGCTCCCTCCTGTGTTTCGCCCAGCAGAATTGGGCCCTTGTTTAGCCCACTCCTTGCGATTGTGGGACTCTGTAAAGTATTCTGCTGGGTTGATCTCTCCTCATCTTCCACTCTTGCGCCTTTTACGCAGCCCGCTATTTCCCCCAGGCCGTGATAATTCCTCCCAATTCTCATGGTGGACCGCAAACAGGTTCACAGATGTTCACTCGCTGTTGAGGCCTACTGGGATTTTGACATTTAAAGCTTTACGCTCTTCCCACACTATTTCCTTACGAGAGCACTATCGCTATTTGCAACTTCGCCACTTTGTTTTCGGTCTTATTAAGACTCAACCTACCCCTTATACTTTGACCCCCTTTGAGGGCCTCTGTAGAGCCAGACCCCATTCTCCGGGCTTAATATCATTGATATATTCGACTTTGATATCCTCAAAGAGACCCCCACTGAGGGCTTGCCACCTCCAATGGGAGAAAGAGTTGGGGAAGCAGCTATACCCTGAGGACTGGTGGGTGATGACACTAACCTTATCCAAGTGCTCACGTAAAGTGTTGATTTTGGAAAATGCTTATAAAGTATTATATAGGTGGTACTACACACCGGCGAAGTTGGCCCGCTTTATCCCAAATTATTCCCTGCTCTGTTTTAGTGGGTGCTCCAAGGAGGGCTCCATGGCGCATACTTGGTGGTCCTGCCCGCGGGTGTGCAGACTGTGGATTAGAGTATACACTCTCCTTCGTAATCTATTTCAGATTAACATTAAGCATGCATATGTAGCACTCCTTGGTAAGCCTATCGTGGAATTACTGCGTCCTGAAAGGCAACTAGCCCAGCATCTCTTTACTGCAGCTCGGCTGACAATTGCGAGAGCTTGGAAGACCCCCACACTTAGCTTTGAAGCAGTCAAAAACCACCTGAATGATGTAATGGTTAATGAGAAACTAACGGCTGTAACGGCTTTCTGATACGCACAACAAGTTTCTCAGGGTTTGGCAACCTACCACCCTTCTAGATTTGACACTGCCTTACTGTCAATATAGGACTCCTCTTGCGCGCACCCCGTGGACCTTCTACCCTCTTCTCTTTTCTCTCCCATTTCACCTTCTATTCTTCCTCTCACTCTGCTCCACCTTTTTCCACTCCTTTACAGTCTCCTCCTTGGCTGTTATCTCTTTGTAATTTTTCTAGAGGATGCTAACTTTCAGATCTTTTTGTTGTTGTGAATTGCACACTCATTTTACAGGTTTACAGACAGCCGGGCGTTGCCTGGACTTTAGACCATTTTTGTTATATTGACTTTTTCATCTCTTTTTAATAGAGTATAGCATAAGACCTTGCTTCCTGTATGCTGATGTGGGCTCTCGGGTCCGGATCTACTTTATACTTTGTATGCTATAACACTGTTGTAAACCTGTACTGTCGGTTTATATGACAATAAAACCTTTGTAAAAGAAGATTGTCACTGAAGTGGTGGCAGCACAGGTGTGTACATTTGTTTAGAGGAAAACATGGAGTAGTGGGAAGTGAGAACAGCGGTAATTGGGGGGTGGGGGGCACGGGTAGTGAGAGATGATATCTCTCTGCTTAACCTCCAGCAGTGTATCGGTGTTCTTCCGTGCTGTGTCGGTGGAGGAGCAGTGATGCCGGCGGGCAGAGAGAGATGATCTTATCCTCTGCTCGCCTCAGTATAGCGCCCCCACTGTGAGAACGAAACAGCGGTGATTCCGGCGGGCGGTAAGAGATGATCATCTCTCTGCTCGCTCCATCGCTCCACCGTCGCTCATCAGATGCAGCCTTCGCGGCCCGGCTGCAAACAGGCCACGGCCCGGGGGTTGATAACCCTTGGTCCAAAAAGTGCAAAAAGAAAAAAATGGGAAAAAAAAACTCAAATTATATGGTGAATGATAATATGAACAAATTATATAGTGAAAAGCATATGTAATTATTAGTAGTGTCATATAAAAAATAAAAATAAAAATAAAAAGCTAAAGTATAAACTAACCTACCGCATTAAATATATATATATTTATACGTATACCTCCATAGTTCGATAATTGAAGGAACATAATAGTGAATGTAGAAAAAAGCCTTAGCTGAATAATACCTCTACCACCTCTAAAGTTTTTTATTTTATTTTCTAAACCTTATATTTTATATTGTGTATTATTTACTCGTAAAATATCCAAACATATTTGTCACCAAATAAATTAATAAGTTAATAAACATGGTGAAAGGATGGGACAGGATGAAATAGAAAAAGGTACAAGAAATGACACCTATATATGCCCGTGAATTGGGTTATTGATTAGCCGATGACTGTAAAGTAGACCGTTGATGGGCCAATAGCACATGCTAGGAGCGAAAAACTGGGGCCGATAAAATGGCCGTAATTCTGTTTCAATCCTAGGTATTGGGCACATGTATATAGTATGTAGGAGGACATAAATATCCTAACCGGCGCATAAACCATGTGACACCAACAAAGTTGTACAGGTGTCTTAAATAGCTGTGACGACAAACAGAAAAATCTCGGGCATAATAAAAAGAACCGAAAAGTTAAAACATTTAAAAAAAAGTTAATTAATTAAATAACCCGGATTTATTGAAAAAATGGAAATAACTACAATTTGATTCCAGAATTTCCATATTGACATGTTAGGATATGGTGAGTAGACATGAGAATGTGAATGTGTCAAAGTTATTGTGTATCTTACCGATCTCTATATTGCTATATTGCAGTATGTTTGTACGGTGAATCCAACAGGCACCTATTCTTCAACATATGTCTACATACATTAACCACTTGACCACTGGGCACTTAAACCCCCTTAATAACCCTTAATAACCAGACCAATTTTCAGCTTTCGGTGCTCTCACATTTTGAATGACAATAACTCAGTCATACAACACTGTAACCAAATTAAATTTTTGTCCTTTTTTTCCCACAAATAGAGCTTTCTTTTGGTGGTATTTCATCACCTGTAAAAAAAAGTAATTTTTCCTCATAAATTTGGCCTAAAATGTATACTGCTACATATTTTTGGTAAAAATAAAAATAAAAATTGGATATTATTTAGTCTGGGTGAAGGCGGCACTGCAGTGGTGCAGGTGGAACTGGTGTGGCACTGGTGGGCACAGATGGCACAGGTGGCACAGGTGGCACTGGTGGGCACAGATGGCACTGGTGGGGCACAGGCGGCACTGGTGGGGCACATGCAGCACTGGTGGGGTGCAGATGAGCACTGATTGGTACTGATGGGCACAGGTGGCACTGATGGACACAGGAGGCACTGGTGTGGTACTGGTGTGGCTCAGATGACACTGGTGCGGCACTGGTGTGGCACTGGTGTGGCTCAGATGACACTGGTGCGGCACTGTTGTGGTACAGGCGGCACTGGTGTGGCACAGGTGGCACTGGTGTGGCACAGGCGGCACTGGTGTGGCACAGGCAGCACTCGTGGGCACAGGCGGCACTCGTGGGCACAGATGGCGCTGGTGGGGCACAGGCGGCACTGGTGGGGCACAGGCAGCACTGGTGGGGTGCAGATGAGCACTGATTGGCACTGATGGGCACAGGTGGCACTGGTGGGCACAGGCGGCACTGGTGTGGCTCAGATGACACTGGTGCGGCACTGGTGTGGCACATGCGGCACTGGTGTGGCACAGACGGCACTTGTAGGCACAGGCGGCACTTGTGGGCGCAGGCGTAACTCATTGGCACAGACGGCACTGATTGGCACTGATGGGCACAGGTGGCACTGATTGGCAAAGGTGGCACTGATGGGCACAGGCAGCACTGGTGTGGCACTGGTGTGGCTCAGATGACACTGGTGCGACACTGGTGTGGCACTGGTGTGGCTCAGATGACACTGGTGCGGCACTGGTGTGGCACAGACGGCACTGGTGTGGCACAGGTGGCACTGGTGTGGCACAGGCAGCACTCGTGGGCACAGGCGACACTCATGGGCACAGGCGGCACTGATTGGCACTGATGGGCACAAGTGGCACTGATTGGCACAGGTGGCACTGATGGGCACAGGTGGCAGTGTTGTGGCACTGTTGTGGCACTGGTGTGCACTGGTGTGCACTGGTGTAGCACAGATGGCATTGGTGTAGCACAGGTGGCACTGGTGGGGCACAGATGGCACTGGTGGGGCACAGATGGCGCTGGTGGGGCACAGATGGCGCTGGTGGGGCACAGATGGCGCTGGTGGGGCACAGATGAGGAACAGATGGGGCACAGATGGGGCACTGCTGGGCACTTACGTTTTGTCACTAATCTCTCTCCGCTTCTCTCACGCTGCAATGGTGTGAGGAGAGAGATGACCTGCAGATGACCCATCCGCCCGGGTTTGTTTACATTTGTGATTGTGCCGTCATTGGACGGCGCGATCACATGGTAAGGAGCCTGCTTCCATTGGCTCCTTACCGCGATCCTTGTTGCTGCGGGTCCAGTGGACCCGGCAAAAGCCGGTGATCGCATGTGCGCGCACGCTCGGGAGCGCAGGTCTGATTCTCCAGGAGGACGTCTATTGATGTCCGCTCAGAATTAGGAAACCGCCTTATAGCCGTATTTCGGCTATAGGGCGGTTACTAAGTGGTTAAACACATATCCATATGGGATCGCGGTCAAATCAAAACAAAAAATGTGTTGCAATGTGTATGGACCAATGAATGAATGAAAAACACTAAGTAGAAAAAAATAAAATATTATAGTTGTTAAATATCCATTGTCCATACACAATACATAAACATCGAAAACATCCGTAGATGTAAAAAGAAAAAAATATTTCAGTTTATAAATATGAACACTAAACTAAAAACATCCCAATCTGCACTGGATGTTTATGAAAATAAAAAGATATACGGACTCCCGTTCTAATCTTCAAAGTTTCCACGCAGGTCAAAAAAATGCATATTGTACTGTATAGGAAGAAAAGAAGAACGGGGGAAGTATAAAATGAGCAGAACCCTCTAAGCGGATATGACTGTGCTTTACACATATGTACCAAGTAAAGACCCTTGTGAATGCCCATGGTCACTGTATTATACAGTACAATGCCAAGCTGGGGTAGTTTGAAGAGCAAGGAACATTATGTAATGACAAAAAGCAGAAAGAAGCTATACAGAAAACAGTTAACAGTACACTCAATTACAAGTGTGAGTATAAGGAACCAATGAGGTACAGATAAAAAGACATGATGGCTTAGTGAAAAACTAGGTGGGGACAAAAAGAAGAGGGAGGCAGTACGAGAACAAAGAAAAAAAAAAACACAGATGTAGGCAAGGACAGGCGCGATGCAGCCAATAGTAATGCAAACCAACAAAAATACATCAATCGTTGTAATGAGACACGTCCCATTCAAAATTCAACCCGACCAGAATTTTAGTGTGTAGTGAAAATATGTGGAACACCTCACGCCTGAACAGTATCCTGAATCTGTTGCCTCCCCTAAGGGGAGTGATAATCTTCTCTACCCCCTGGATTGAAAGACAAGACACATCTTTGAGATGTACAGAATTCCAATGGTTGGCCACATTCGTATTATGATTTTTCTCAATATCATAGAGGTGATCGTATAGCTGATGTCTGATGGCCTGTACACACATTCGTCCATCCGATGAAAACGGTCTGATGGATTTTTCCATCAGTTATCCGATGGATCTGACTGATGATCAGTCGTGCCTACACACCATCAGTTAAAAAAACGATCGTGTCAGAACACGGTGATGTAAAACACGGTGACGTAAAACACGACGACGTGCTGTAAAAATTAAGTTCAATGCTTCCAAGCATGCGTCGACTTGATTCTGAGCATGTGTGGATTTTTAACCGATAGACGTGCCCATCAGATAATTTTAAAACAAGTTCCTAATTTTTTAACCGATGGATAAATAACCGATGGGGCCCACACACGATCGGATTAGTCTGATGAAAACGGTCCATCAGACCGTTTTCATCAGACAAACCGATCGTGTGTACGCAGCATTAGCCTACGAATAGTAAAATAGGTAGATATTTAGTAACATTGGTCCAGATTCTCAGCTGAGATACGACGGTGTATCTCCAGATACGCCGTCGTATCTCTGTTTTTGTCCCCGGGTATCTATGCGTCTGATTCCTAGAATCATTTACGCATAGATACGGCGTAGATCCGACTGGCATAAGTCACTTGCACAGTCAGAGATGTACTTAGATGTAATTCTACGCTGGCTGCTAGGTGGCGTTCCCATCTATTTCAGCGTTGAATATGCAAATGAGCCTGATACGCCGATTCCCGAATGTTTTTGCGCCGCTTCGCCGTAGTTTACATTGTTTCCGTAAGCGTAAAGTTACCCCTGCTATATGAGGGGTAACCTTATGTCAGTCCGCCGTATGCCATGTTAAGTATGGACTCGGGACAGCGTCGTGTTTTTCCGTCGCTTACTTCGTTTACGTAACTCGTTCGCGAATAGGCCGTTAATTACGTTGCCGTTGTAATCAATGTATTTGCGGCGTACTATTGAGCATGCGCAGTGGCCTACGTTAAAAATCTCCAGAGGTGACGAGTTAGGTCGCGTACACACGATCGAATTTGTCCGCTGAAACTGGTCCGATGGACCGTTTCAGCAGACAAATCCGATCGTGTGTATGAGCTAGCGGACATGTTTGTCCAGCGGACAAATTTCAAAGCATGCTTCGGATATGTCTGCTGGTTAGTCCCCTTTTCTCCGCGGGCCGGAGAGCGAATCGGCCCACGCTCGCTGCAGATCCATAGAGATGACTGGTGACCAGACCGTCACAGTCATCTCTATGACAGTCGGAGGAACGGGCGCGACGTTATGACGTCACGCCCGGTACCCGGAAGTAAACAAAGCCGCAACCGCGGCTGTCGTCATGTGATCGGTGATTTTTTTTTCACCGATTTCATGCTTGTAAGCCTGGAGGAGAGATGTGGGGTCTTATTGACCCCACATCTCTCCATAAAGAGGACCTGTCACACGGATTCCTTATTACAAGGGATGTTTACATTCCTTGTAATAGGAATAAAAGTTATCCAAAAAAATGTAAAAAAAAGTGTAAAAATAAAAAATATTAAGTAAAATAAAATACATTTTTTTTTTTTCAAAAGCCCCTGTCCCTGTTATCTCGCACGCAGAAGCAAACACGCATACAAGTCCCGCCCACATATATAAACGACGTTCAAACCTCACATGTGAGGTATCGTCGCGTGCGTTAGAGCGTGTGCAACAATTCTAGCACTAGACATCCTCTGTGAGGCCACGTACACGACGGACCGGTTGCAGCGGACATGTTTTATCGGATTTTGGTCCGATGGCGTGTACCCACCATTGGATCAAAATCTCCACCGGTAGACAGCGCGGTGACGCTGCCACATCACCGAACCAGGAAGTGAAAAACTTCCACGCATGCGTCGAATCCATTCAACGCATGTGCGGGCAGATATGTCTGCTGGTTAGTGTACTAACCAGCGGACGTATCCGACGGACATGTCTCCGGCGGACAAATTTTAAAGCATGCTTTGAAATTTGTCCGCTGGACAAACATGTCCGCTAGCTCATACACACGATCGAATTTGTCTGCTGAAACGGTCCATCGGACCAGTTTCAGCGGACAAATTCGATCGTGTGTACACGGCCTAACTCGTCGACTCGTATGGAGATTTTTAAGTACCAAAGTTTGGCGCCATTCCATGAGTGCACGCAATTTTAAAGCGTGACATGTTAGGTATCTATTTACTCGCCGTAACTTCATCTTTCACATTATACAAAAAAATTGGGGTAACTTTACTGTTTTGTTATTTTTTAATTCATGAAACCGTTTTTTTTCCCCAAAAAAGGCGTTTGAAAAATTATTTCGCAAATACCGTGCGAGAAAGAAAGTTGCAATGACCGCCAGGGTGTCTGCTAAAAAAAAATATATATAATGTTTGGGGGTTCTGATTAATTTTCTAGCAATTTTAGATTTTTACATGAAGGAAAGAAGTGCCAAAATAGGCCCGTTGGACAAGTGGTTAAATGATGTGGATGTGTAGTAGTTAGGTGTTTTAATTTTGTCCTGTAACAAGGAATCTCTGGGGATGGCATCAACTGCCAGTAGTGCCTTGTTAATGACCCTATCGGGGTACCCCCTATTTTTAAATCTCTGTGACATTAAACCTGCTTCCAGGGTGTAATTCTCTTGTTTACTATATAAATGTTTTAGTCTCGGGGGCGTGGCTTGGTGCGCGACAGAGATGGCAGCATAGAGGAAGAGCTCCGTCAGTTCCTCAGCCTTTACCCGTCTCTCTGCACACTACACACGGCAGAATGTACAGGAAGACCCACAGGACACAGATCCAGATCCCGCCGTGCTTCGACCACCTATTCCGGGAGAGATATTGCGGATATCTTAAAAAAAAAGACCTCCTCACACAACAACATGCCTGGAGGAACACGTGGACGAAGACTACAGTAAAGATTCCCAGTCTGCAACATAGGAGAACAGTAGGGGACCCTCCCGCACTAATCTTCCCCTTACATACGCCGACATGACCGGCATTGCTGCGGACATTAAATCCACGTTCATCC